>OY757024.1:21764131-22964131 GCA_963580285.1 Lucinisca nassula
GGTCAAACATGGATGCTTGCAAAAAAGCTGCCATTCCTAGATGCAAGATTGCACCTAGTATCACTAATGAATCGTTTATAGTTCTTGAGAAATGAAAACATTAGGTTGAAAGCTAGGGTTGAAACAGTAGTTCATTACATCAGTGAACCATGAAATGTAGGTCAAGGTCAAATATGGATGCTTGCATTATAGTTGTCATTCCTAGGTGCAAGTTTGTACCAATTATCATAAATGAAGCTCTTATAGTTCTTGAGAAACGAACTCGGCCATCAGGGTGAATGCCAGGGTGGTCACCAATGTTCACAAAGTCATTGAACCATGGAATGTAGGTCAAGGTCAGACCAGATGCTTGCATTAAAGTTGCCATGCCAAAATGAAAGTTACTATCCAGTGTCATGAATGAGCCTCTTGTTGTTCGTCAGAAATGGAATGCTAGGGTGAACGCAAATGTTTACAAAGTCAGTGAACCATGAAATGTAGGCCAAAGTCAAATATCGATGCTTGCATTTAAGTTGCCATATCCCAAGATGCAAGTTTGTATCAAAATTAGCATTTTATAGTTCTTCAGAAATGGACACTTATATAAGGTGAACACCTGGTGAATGCAAATGTTTTCTAAGCCAGTGGACCATGTAATGTATGTCAAGGTCAAATATGGATGCTTGCATTTTAGTTGTCATCTCAAGATGCAAGTTCGTGCCAAGTATCATTCATGAAGCTCTAATAGTTCTTGATAAATGGACTCTTACATAAGGGCAAGCGCAATTGTTGACGGCTTGACAGACGAATGGACAGAAATCCGGACTCCTATGTCACGCCATGCTTAAAGCAAAAACTACCTGGCATGCCATTGCAGAACTTGGCATCACAGATATGACCCAAGTGAGTCTCAAACCCGCAGTGGCGAAACCGAATGATTAAGAGACAGTGTTTTTGGCTTGCAGCGACGGCTGCAAGCCAGTTGACGGCTGCAAGCCAGTTAGATTGGAAAAGTGGTTCCGGTTTTAGACTTCTCTTTCTATGCTATTTTGGATCCTCAGGTGTTTTTTTTAAACAAAAATCATAGATACAGTCAGCTTTTTCCGGTGTTCTGGTTCCCTCAACCTAGCTCAATAGCTTTCACATATTTTAATAGAAAACAGGGTACTGTGACAGAGCTATCGTTTCTGTGCAAAAGTTTAACTAAACACCGAAGCGAATTTATCCACTAGGCCACGGTCTACTCAGGACTACCGTTCAATACAGTTAACCTGACCACATTCAGGAATCATCTGTGTCGCAGTCTACAATTCACTCGAAGGTCAAACTCGATGGGTTTTGTTGAAATTTTATAGGGTAGATTCCTGACGTCAGAAGTGTTAACTAGCGTAAAAATACTCCCCCTCCCGCAGACCCCCCCCCCCCCCCAACACATCAACATTTTCCTACTCCTCTGATAGCGCTACCAGGGGCGCTAGTCAGTTTCACTGACAGCTCCTAATCATTTTTTTTTTTCTTTAAAAGTAGACCCCTTATTCAGAGGGTCTTCTTATAAAGGGAAGAATAATAGAATAAAAACGCAAAAAATAGCCCCCCCTCCCGCAGACCCCCCCCATCCCCCCTCCCCCCCACCCCCCCCCCCCCCCCCCCCCACACACACACACACACACATCAAACATTTTCCTACTCCTCTGATAGCGCTGCCGGGGGCGCTAGTCAGTTTCACTGACAGCTCTAGTTATATTGAAGTCGTAGTTATATTGTCAGGCGTACTGACAGTCAATTGGTCCAATTCAAGATTAAGATTCACCTTAAATAGCTTTATACTGTTTATTTCTTTTTAGACTTTCAGATAAAAACCGTTAACATTGGTAAAATTGTTTACTTTTGTTGTCTCTTGTTTATAATATTTTTATACTTTGCTAATAAAAGATGTTAACATTTAATGTCTCTTCCTCCTTCGTCTTAAACTCCCTTGTATGTATATTGTGTCGTCACCTAACAATTACATGTTTACTGGCCACATGACATGAATGTATACTCAGTATGTATGGAAAACCACCTCCGTGGTCCAGTGATTAAGGTCGCTGACTTGAAATCACTGGAGGGTCATGGGTTCGAGCCCCGCTACCGGCCATGACCGTTTATGTGAGAACATTTGGTAGTTTGTGTCGGAGGATCGGAGTCTAACTACTGGTACTTTCCAGGAACGATGGTTAGGAAACTTCCCGCCTGTATATGACTGAAAGATTGTTGAACGGGCGTAAAACCTAGCAAAACAAACAGTATGTATGATGTGTTCTACCACATTATTGTCTCTCATAAATCTGTTAGGGACATTCATTTTGTTTTGTTTGTCCATTTCTACTTGCCAAATTGCATATCGTCCGTGCTCCATAAGTCCATTATTCCTCCTGTCTGTCTGTTAACAATGTCTTCTTCCAACTGCTATTCAGATACTACTACTGAGCAAATTTCAATAAAACAGGGTCATCACAATGATCCCTTACTATCATAGTTGGTCAAAAGTGAGAATGTGATCATTGGGTCACATGTCAATGCCTCAGTTACCTTAACATTGAAATATTTCTTCCAATAAATGTCAGGGTAGTGCCACATAGAAAATTGACACCTCATGGGTTTGTCCATTCCAATGTGAAGATAAACCATATATTGCCTTTGAGTACACTGCATCAAAAGTCTATGTCCCATTAACAAGAACAGTGCAATTTGCTTCCTCACCAGTACTTTCATCTACATCAACTCGTACATCCATGTGGCGACAATATGGCCACATTTACACCAGGAACAGTACCCTTAAAACCAGGCAAGCCTTTCCTTTTAAAAGGAGCCTTTATTACCCACTAGGCCATGAATGCCCATTTATTTCTTAATAAACATCTGTATTGTGAGTACATGACTTCTTAAAATTGTCCCTGTGCCAACAAAATTTGTTTTTAACCCTTTTGTACCTAATGGAATCATTCTCCTTATATATGGAAGGAGTCCATTTCAAAATTTAGGGGTCAGGTTGTGTTTTCTTCAAAATTAATTTGGAAATTGGCTGAACTTTTTGCAATCATTGTAGGCCCTGACCTGGGCCTGCTATGTTTGCCAGATTACCCGTTTTGGGGGTTCCAGTACCAAATGGGTTAACATACGTTTCTAACGACAATTTCCCATTTCTCATGAGCATGCTCACTGACTTACTAATATCATCTTGAATCACAGTGTTGTCCATAGCCACATGTAACACTAGTGAACTCCAGTCATCATATATTGCCAACTTTCTGTGAACAGAGAAGTATATATAGAAAAAATCCTATGTTTAGACCAGTGTTCAGACTGTTCAAAAGATGTTTTTTTAGATTCATAATTATGACTACATGTTACATACGTTTTCAAGACAAAATAAATAAAATTTTCCACAAAATATCCCAAATATTAGTTTTTGAGAAAAGTTTCCTTGGGACTCTAGATTTTATTGAGAATAGTGTCCTAGGGAGTATGGAACTCTGTCACTTAGCTACAGATAAGGCACTTTTTTCATCTGAAAAGTAGCTATTTTTCTTATTTTTGCATGAAAACATATGTTGTTGGTACTCATTAGAAGCGCCTACCGAGGTGCTTCTAATGAGTACCAACAATATATACCGGCCCCGATAGCTCAGTTGGTAGAGTGTCCGCTCCAGAAAATGGGAGGTCATGGGTTCGATCCCGGGCCGCGACATACCAAAGTCTTTAACAATGGTACTAGCTGCTCCTCGCTTGGCACTCAGATTTACGGGGTAGAGCTAGGACTGGTCGACCCAGTGTCAGGATAATGTGACTGGAACATGATACTTCAGTGAGGTAGCACTATAAAAATGAGCATTGAGCTCCCTGTCGCAACCAGACACCAAACTCATTACAGCTAACCCTAAGCTAATCCTTTTTCTCCTGGACAAAATAGTCAGTCCCCGTTCCATCGGGGCTTGAAAAAATAGATGGGCTGCACAATGCTTCCATGCAGAACTGAAACCGACTGCACATGAGTACTGGTAAACCGCTTAGAGGATCAAAGCCTGCCCAAACAAAGTGATGCGGGTTGGACCGTCCATTCTTATAAACCCTATTGGTTTCATTGGACGAGAGGACTTGAAATGTCATTTCATCTTAGTCGGGTAAAAGTCCCACAAAATTGGGAGCAATGTCTCCAAAATGACCTATACAGTGTTGACAGGGACGTTAAACCTCAAATCAAATAAAAAATCCTGGACAAAATATTCTGCCTTACAGAAATTTACCAGTTTTTGAAAATGGCGGATTTTTTTGGCAAACAGTGAAGACCCTGATTAGATGCATTACAGGGTATCTTTCTGATTTTCTTTAAAATAAAGGTGTGTCATGTAAACTCATCAGAATCGCCTCAATCAGGGGATCTTAAAGGTACATTATTGAGCTACCGGGTCTCAAAATTTTTTTTCTGGTTTTTATCTTCAATGCATACTCCTTTGTCATGTGTACACTTTTGGAGCCAAATACAGCTTCAGAACTTTGTGAAAATGGTCGTTTTCATTCGTGTTTACCCTTCGCTCTGATCATGTGTTCGGAATTTCCGTTTTAAAAATAAATCTGTCACTTTACACATACAAGACGACAGTATCGTCTCTGAGTGTTGTTACTTATGGCATGGTATTCAGCGTCATATTTTTTCCGATTCAGGCATGGCCTAAGCAAACAAGGTCAAAAATGAACGTCGCATAACGTCAAATATGGGGATTCTATTTTTGTCACGAACTAAAAATAGATCTAACTAGTGTTCGAAACCTAGTTAGGGAATCCCTCTCTAACTCGTTTACCTTTTATCATAACTGTTCGCATTTTTGCATAAAATGCATTCATTTGTATTGTTTTAAAGAAAAATACTGGCTATATGTATTTTATTTTTGGAAGCATTTTTTCCGGATAGCTCAATAATGCACCTTTAATGAGTACACATAACCTAAAAACCCTAAATTCTCACAAATGGGCCCCGTCAAGCAATTTTGGGTACTTATCGCATATGCAAGGAGCGAAGGTTCAGGCGAGCCTGCGCATCCGCGCAGTCTCGCCAAAACCTTCCCTGCTCGCTCATACAAGCAGTGAATCAAGAGGAACCTTCAGACAGAAAGCCAAATCCCTGGCCCCTCTGAATGGCTGGGAATGCACAGTTAAAATTTGTCATGACGGAATGCTCGAAGACACAAATTCGCTTGGCGGGGCTCAAATATGAATGAATATGCTTTTATCCAAAATTGTTTCCTAAGAATTCAAGAACAGGTTCCAATCAGCTGTAGTAAACGAGTCATCTGTGTTCCAGGCCTCATACTGACCAAGCTTTTCCATGCCTGGGAGGCCCGATTTTGCAGCCTTAACCACATGACACTTGACTTGATAGATTTTGTAAGGTAACCGGGCGCTAAAAGCACATAGGGGCTACCCCCATCTCGCTAAATGGGATTAGTTTATGAACTGCTCTTCCCAGGCCTCCAATGTGCTGGCACTTGTCAATTCGACAGGTGTCAGCTGACCAATGGGAATATACTGAACTCTTAATCGGAGGAAGGCACAAATCGCAACCAAGGAACAGCGTTTGTCCTAAGAAACACAGTTCTGTAGCAATTTTAGAATTTTGAGTGCAGGAATCAGACCAAAGACGGGCTCTAGTATGTGATGACGTGTTGCCAATTTCGACTGCCAAATGTGTCAGAGCACAGACATGACAACCATTACCTTTGCCAACAGTGTAGATCCAGATCAGATGGCTTCTGAAGCAGCCATCTGATCAGGATCTACACTGTTTGTAATGCAGTTTGTGAATTGAACAAATACATTATATCAAGTAATTTGATTGGTGAATAGTCAGAAATGCGTATGGCTAAATAATCCTTTTCAGCAGCATAAGAGTAAGAAATTTGTAAACAGAATATAAGAAGAAAAATCAAAATCTAAATGCCTGAAATCAAGCTCTAAAAGCCTGAAATCCTGCAAATGCCTGAAAAATATGAGGTCTGGTGTTCCAGCAGTCAAAGTATCACTGAATCAAATCATTATAGCTTACCGTAAAAATCCTAAAAATTTGGACATTTTGAAAACTTGCTGTAGTTCTCATAGAGGATCTTACATGAGTGTTCATGTATTATTGAATTTATTAAACAAGTTGAGGAAAAGGGATAAAATGCAAGGCTTTGCCAAGCATTTAATCCCTTTTCTTCAACGAGCTTAAAAATTGTTGACATAGGGGATCTTACATGAGTGTTCATGTATTATTGAATTTATTAAACGAGTTGAGGAAAAGGGATAAAATGCGAGGCTTTGCCGAGCATTTAATCCCTTTTCTTCAACGAGTTTAAAAATTGTTGACATAGGGGATCTCACATGAGTGTTCATGTATTATTGAATTTATTAAACGAGTTGAGGAAAAGGGATTAAATGCGAGGCTGTGCCGAGCATTCTATCCCTTTTCCTCAATGAGTTTAATAAATTCAATAATACATGAGCACGAATGCAAGATTCTATTTATCATATGACATTTTAAACACATTGTATTCACGATTGTTTACAAAAATGTCACTATTCCGCCGATAATAAACGCGACGTCGTTAAGGATGTCGTACATGTAACATTACGGGAAGTATCTAGCTAATTTGCATATTTAATCCACTAGTGGATTATCGAAAATATTACATGGCGTTATTTCACTCTCAGAAGCGACGTCATATGATAAATTTTGTTTCATAATCTAGGATGGTGTCCAAATATTGCTGACAGAATGGTAGTGTAGATCCTGATAAGACTGCTTATAGGAGTAGTCTGATCTGGGTCTGCACTGTTTGCTTACGTTTGTCTGTTCCAATACTTATGCTCATTACAGTATCCAAAATTAACAGTTTCTGGAGATATGTTTTATTTTAAGAATTTATTTTAAAAATGACAGCCCTGATAAGATGCTACCTCCTGCATAATCACGTCTGGGCCTGCACTGTTTGCCAGTATCCGATTTATGGGTGCCAGCATTACATAGGCCAAGACCAGACTTACTTGAGGACTTGTGCCACTGTGTTTGGGCCAAACCACTGACCTACATTCTTCCCCTCAGATACACCCATAGATGCTAGAACAGAAAAGAAAGATACATAGACACACATCAAGTGAACAAGATCGTGAAGTGAACGTCACACTAAACCCTACTTTATATAGAGAAAACTGGGGTTTGCAGAGATATACATGATTTGCCTTATTTTTGCTCACAAACATACATTGTGAGTATTCGTTAGAGCCGCCTCATTGAGGCGGCTCTAACGAGTACCCAGAATCTATGTTGAATGCAGAAATAAGAAAGATGCTATCATTTTTACCTAAAATTTGTCATTTCTGACGCCATTATTTCACACGGACATGTTTTCCTAATGGATAAGGGTGGGTATTTTGTGATAATTTAACGATATTTTTTGTCAGTTCTCCGTTGTTGGTATTTAAAAGAAAATTATCATCAAATACCCACCTTATCTGCTGTTATGAATTATTATCTCATGAATGGTGTGTGCAACAAGAGCATTTGCGGGTGGATGTGTACCGACATCTTATCCGAAGTTTAAACCGAAGTTTAATCTGAATTACACAAGAATATATTTAGTGCTGTGATATGCCCCTTGTTCTAAGATACTCATATGGTATATGTTCTATATTGCATGCTGTGATATATGTTTCTTCTTATTGTTGCATGTTGTGATATATGTTTCTTAATTTAACTGTTGTTTTACATAGGGTTGTCGAAGTAAAAGCCCTACAGGGCTTATGTTATATTGTTACGAATAATCGACAAAACAAAATATTCTATGTCTATGTCTCTATGTGTCTATGTCTATGTCTTATCCTATAATATCACAGTGACTGTTACACAGTGGATAATGCCATGTCATTAACCCTTTTTGTACCAAATGGAATCTTCCTCCATATATATAGCAGGAGTCCACTTCAAAATCTATGGGTATCAGGTTGTGTTTTCTTCAAAATGTATTTGGAAAAATAGCTGAATTTTCTGCAAACAGTGTAGGCCCTGATCAGACGCCGCATTCTGCCATGTCTGACCTGGGCCTGCACCATTTGCCAGGATACCAGTTTAGGGGTTTCTGGTACAAAATGGGTTAAAATTATATGACCATGCCCTTAATAACCTCACATGGCTTCTGGTGTAAAAAAAATGACATTGTCCGTGACATCCCTACGTTTTCTATGAAAATTTTCTTATATTTTCTCTAGCAATACATAGAGGATCTTACATGAGTGTTCATGTATTATTGAATTTATTAAACAAGTTGAGGAAAAGAGATAAAATGCGAGGCTTGGCCAAGCATTTTATCCCTATTTCTCAACGAGTTTAACAAATTCAATAATACATAAGCACGAATGCAAGATTCTATTTATCAAATGGCATTTAAAACGAATTTTATTCATGATTTGTTTACAAAAATGTCAATATTCCACCATTAGTAAACGGGACGCTGTTAAGGTCGTCGTACATGTAACGTTATGGGGTGTATCTCTAACTAATTTACATATTTAATCCACTAGTGGGTCATTGAATTTATTACATGGTGTTATTACACTCTCAGATGCAACATCATATGATAAAGACTGATTTAAAATTGTCATATGCTAAAGAGAATTTACATTATATGAAATGACCACAATGTTAAATTCTGACACTTCATCTTTTGCTACAGTGTGCATATTAATCGGTTACAATGTTGTATAGTAGTCGCAGATAAGATTGACTAGGTGGAGCTATCGCTTGTACCTGCCTTCGGAATGTTCTATAAACAAAAAGGTAAACCAAGTCACCCGACTGTGTGTATTCAACTGTAACGCAAGCAAAGCTGTGGCGTATATATGGCCATGTGGTTCGCCCGGAGAAAGAATGCGAAAGGCACTCTACCGAATCTTCTGGTGGACTGAGCGAATTTGATATATATTGACAACACCTGAATAGCTCCGCCTAGTCAATTTTATCTGCGACTACTATTCATGTACTTGATTTTTAATATATATTTTTTAACTATGTATATCATTATACCTGTGTGTTTGGAGTAGAGGCGGACATGGAAAGTCTCACTTTTTCTTAACATGTTAAATCTAAATAAATAAAGTCTTGCTTTTTCCCAGGGTTTTTTTTTTTTGGGGGGGGGGGGGGGGGGGGGGAAATGTGGATTAATTGTATTGATTCCTGATCATTGCCTTCACTTCTATTTTGTTTGGCCTATTATTAATTGATTATCCTATATTACACAAGATCAACCAATATTCAAAAATCATAAATCATGTTTTTAATTGTGTCAATTAATAAAATTTTCATTAATCAAGTAATTTCGTATTGGCCCAGTTACAGGTCCTCAGTCAGCTGTATTGGCCTCGGCCTTCGGCCTTGTGCCAATACAGCAGACCTTGGACCTGTAACTTGGCCAATACGAAATTACTCAATTAATAACATTATAGTACTGAAAATTCAATGGCTAAAACATCAAGAAAATTTGTTCGAAGACATTGATAGTTCCAGCTACGGAGTGTCAATCATAACACTAGGCCAGGGATCAGTTGTTTAAAACTAAAGATGTTGTTAGTTGACAAATCGTTAAAACTTTGATCATTTAACCCATTGTATACTAGTGGACTCCTCCACTGCTATATGTTGGACAAGTCTATTTGTCATATAAGGTATGTCAGGCCTATTTTTTCATTTTTATTCTATTTTTGATGGAAAGTTCTGTTAGCAAATAATGCAGGCCCTGATCAGACGCCGCATTCTGCAGTGTTTGATCTGGGCCTGCACTGTTTGCCAAGGCACCTCTTTAGGGGTTTCCCACATGCAATGGGCAATATGGCCAATATACCAATATTTTGCTAAAAAAGGATGAGTATGCAAAGCTAATGATTGCCATTTTGTCCGCACCTTTTGGTCTCCTTGCTGGATCATGAAACAAATTTGTTAAAATTTTAAGAGAATTACAGCAGGGTCTCAACGTGTCGGATTTTTTTATTTTTACGGCGTGTTTTTTTTAAGCATAGAGATATGTGATCAACAAAGACTGATCAGATAGTGTAGATACACAAGCTGATCTGCTGGTTGTACAAGCCGCATTGTAGGTTTTGCCATGGGGAGACTAAAATGAAAGCTATTTTGAATATTTACCTATTTGCTGTATAGAATAGTATGAACTTTTCTTATCCAGGAACATTTCTAGAATTTTTCTGTACTTTTCATCTGTGGAGGGCCATCGCCAACCTGAATGAGAAACACAGTATACCACAATTCTTTCATAGCACTGTTCGTTATAATACAATTTTTGATATAGTACAGTTTAAAAATGGATCCCAAAAATATATACATTATGGTTGTTTTTCTATAAAGTCCTGATATAACACAGCTGTTATCTGACACAGTTTCTGCTTTGGACTCGAATGATAGTGTCATAGAGAAGCTGTGTTGTATATAGTATTAACCGTTATTGTACCAAATGGAATCTGCCTCATATACAGCAGGAGTCTATTTTAAAATTTAGGGGTGTCAGGTTGTGTTTTCTTCAAAATTCATTTGGAAAATGGCTTAACTTTTTGAAAACAGTGTAGGCCCTGATCAGACACCGTGTTCTGCGGCATCTGATCTGGGCCTGCACTGTTTGCTAACTACCCCTTTTGGGGTTTCCGGTACAAAATGGGTTAACAATAATGCATACACTTGAATACTTCTTCATCAGAATTTCTTTCTGCTTTCCTCTGCAAATAAAAGCACCACAGAAACTGCATAAAACCACAGCAATGCAGACAAATAAGATGCATTTCATGTATTTCATATACAGTCGAACTTCAATGGCTCGAACACCTTTGGGACCTCGAAAATCTGTTCGAGACGGGTAGTTCGAGCCACTGAGGTTACTGTCAGGAGGCATAACGGGTTACTTTTAGACATCTTTTCAGTGTTCTATATTGAATGTATATGCTGTGTGTACTCATTAGAATCGCCTCAACGAGGCGATTCTAATGAGTACACACAGCATAAATTTGCAAGTAAAAAAGGCGAAAATCTCTTAAATTAACCCCACTTTTTCTTATGTACAGGAATTCTCTATGGGCTCAAAAATGGGTTCCACTCAGCCATGGTAAACGAGTCATCGGTGTTCGAGCCATGGAAGTTCTACTGTATTTCTAGAGCAGACAACCTTAGAAAATGGGATAACCAGACTCCTGAAGCATTGATACGACCTGAGACAACAGCCAGGGTAGCCGTGCCATACCTTTGGTGCTCAATATACCTGTGAAATTTCATCAAACTATTCTTTTTAGCATAGGAGCTACAGTGCGGAACCATTTAGCAATTCTGGTAGAGGGTCACCCAAGGAACATTCCTGTGAAATTATTTTGAAATCGGACCATTAACCTAGGAGGGCCGGCCTCGTTAGCTCAGTCGGATGCGCGTCTGACTGGTGATCAGGAGGATGCTGGTTAGATACCTGCTGGTATCGGCAAAATTCTTTCGTGGAGATTGATCATGAAATCTTTTCTACAGTCATTATCTACCTTCCTCTGATTTAAGAAGGGCAGTTGTCAGTTTCTGGCAAAAGAATGTGTGCTGTACTGATTAACCACTTACGTACAAAGCCTGCCCAGAGAAGGTGTGGATAGGTAAACTGACCGGCTAAAAATGACCTAAATAGTGTTGACAGGGCTGTTAAACTCCAATGCAAACAAACAAAATGGGAGCTACAGACCCAAACCCATTTATACATATATTAAAAGTAAAACGTAAAATTCCTAAAAAATTGGACACCTTGAGGACTTGCTGTAATTCTCCTAAAATTTTAACAAATTTGTTTCATGATTCAGCAAGGAGTCCAAATGGTGCAGATGGAATGGCAAACAGTGTAGACCCTGATCAAACTGCTCCTTCAGGAGCAGTCTGATCTAGGTCTGCACTGTTTGCTTAGGCCTATCTGTTCCAAATAATCAGGATCATTACGGTAATAGGATAGGTTTTTGAAAACAAGAGGGCCCAATGGCCCTATATCGCTCACCTGTGTACCAGAAAATCATTACTATGGGAGCTAAGGGGTCCCAGGGTGTGGCCCATTTGGACCCCAGGGGCATGATTGGCAGGATTTATGTAGGTGACCACTTGTCATTGCCTCATGCACAATATCTAAGCTCTGGGCCCTGTGGTTTCAGAGGAGAAAATTTTTTAAGCTTTTTACCATTATGAGTCTTGGGGAGCTAAGGGGCCCCGGGGCATGGCCCATTTGGACCCCAGGGGCATGATTGGCAGGATTTATGTAGGTGACTACTTGCCATTGCTACATGCTAATTATCTAAGCTCTGGGCCCTGTGGTTTCAGAGAAAAAGATTTTTGAAGCTTTTTTTTCCGAGTCTAAAGGAGCTAAGGGGCCCCGGGGCATGGCTCGTTTGGACCACAGGGGCATGATTGGCGGGAATTATGTAGGTGACCCCCTGCTGTTGCTACATGCTAAATATCTAAGCTCTGGGCCCTGTGGTTTCAGAGAAGAAGATTTTTGAAGCTTTTTTCTATTATGAGTCAATGGGAGCTAAGGGGCCCCAGGGCGTGGCCAATTTGGACCCCAGGGGCATGATTAGCAGGAATTATGTAGGTGACCACTTGCCCTTGCTACATGCTTATTACCTAAGCTCTGGGCCCTGCGGTTTCAGGAGAAGATTTTTGAAACTTTTTTCCATTTTGAGTCTATGGGAGCATAGGGGCCCCGGGGCGTGGCCCATTTGGACCCCAGGGGCATGATTGGCAGGAATTATGTAGGTGACCACTTGCCGTTGCTACATGCTAAATATCTAAGCTCTGGGTCCTGTGGTTTCAGAGAAGAAGATTTTTGAAGCTTTTTTCCATTATGAGTCTATAGGAGCTAAGAGGCCCCAGGGCGTGGCCTGTTTGGACCCCAGGAGCATGATTGGCAGGAATTATGTAGGTGACCACTTGCCGTTGCTACATGCTAAATTTCTAAGCTCTGGGCTCTGTGGTTTCAGAGAAGAAGATTTTTGAAGCTTTTTTTTCCATTATGAGTCTATGGGAGCTAAGGGGCCCCGGGGCGTGGCCCATTTGGAACCCAGGGGCATGATTGGCAGGAATAATGTAGGTGACCACTTGCCGTTGCTACATGCTGAATATCTAAGCTCTGGGCCCTGTGGTTTCAGCGAAGAAGATTTTTGAACCTTTTTTGTCATTATGAGTATATAGGAGCTAAGGGGCCCCAGGGTTTGGCCAATTTGGACCCCAGGGGCATGATTGGCAGGAATTATATAGGTTACCACTTGCCATTGCTACATGCCAAATATCTAAGCTCTGGGCCCTGTGGTTTCAGAGAAGAAGATTTTTGAAGCTTTTTTCCATTATGAGTCTATGGGAGCGAAGGGCCCCCGGGGTGTGGCCCATTTGGAACCCAGGGGCATGATTGGCAGGAATAATGTAGTTGACCACTTGCCCTTCCTACATGTTAAATATCTTAGCTCTGGGCCCTGTGGTATCAGAGAAGAAGATTTTTGAAGCTTTTTTCCATTATGAGTCTATAGGAGCTAATGTGCCACGGGGCGTGGTCCGTTTGGACCCCAGGGGGATGATTGGCAGGAATTATGCAGGTGACCACGTGCCATTGCTACATGCTTAATATATAAGATCTGGGCCCTGTGGTTTCAGATTTTTGAAACTTTTTTTCCATTATGAGTCTATGGGAGCGAAGGGGCCCCGGGGTGTGGCCCTTTTTGAACCCAGGGGCATGATTGGCAGGAATTATGTAGGTGACCACTTGCCATTGCTACATGCTAAATATCTAAGCTCTGGGCCCTGTGGTTTCAGAGAAGAAGATTTTTGAAGCTTTTTTTCCATTATGAGTCGATGGGATTGAAGGGGCCCCAGGGCGCGGCCCATTTGGCACCCAGGGGCATGATTGGCAGGAATTATGTAGTTGACCACTTGCCCTTGCTACATGCTAAATATCTACGCTCTGGGCCCGGTGGTTTCAGAGAAGAAGATTTGTGAAACTTTTTTTCCATTATGAGTCTATGGGAGCGAAGGGGCCCCGGGGCGTGGCCCTTTATGAACCCAGGGGCATGATTGGCAGGAATTATATAGGTGACCACCTGCCATTGCTACATGCTAAATATCTAAGCTCTGGGCCCTGTGGTTTCAGAGAAGAAGATTTTTGAAGCTTTTTTTCCATTATGAGTCTATGGGAGCGAAGGGGCCCCGGGGCGTGGCCCTTTTCAAACCCAGGGGCATGATTGGCAGGAATTATGTAGGTGACCACTTGCCATTGCTACATGCTAAATATCTAAGCTCTGGGCCCTGTGGTTTCAGAGAAGAAGATTTTTGAAGCTTTTTTTCCATTATGAGTCTATGGGAGCGAAGGGGCCCCAGGGTGTGGCCCATTTGCCACCCAGGGGCATGATTGGCAGGAATTATGTAGGTGACCACTTGCCCTTGCTACATGCTAAATATCTAAGCTCTGGGCCCTGTGGTTTCAGAGAAGAAGATTTTTGAAGCTTTTTTTTCCATTATGAGTCTATGGGAGCGAAGGGGCCCCAGGGCGTGGCCCATTTGGCACCCAGGGGCATGATTGGTAGGAATTATGTAGTTTACCACTTGCCCTTGCTACATGCTAAATATCTAAGCTCTGGGCCCTGTGGTTTCAGAGAAGAAGATTTTTGAAGCTATTTTTCCATTATGAGTCTATGGGAGCGAAGGGGCCCCGGGGCGTGGCCCATTTTGAACCCAGGGGCATGATTGGCAGGAATTATATAGGTGACCACCTGCCATTGCTACATGCTAAATATCTAAGCTCTGGGCCCTGTGGTTTCAGAGAAGAAGATTTTTGAAGCTTTTTTTTCCATTATGAGTCTATGGGAGTGAAGGGGCCCCAGGGTGTGGCCCATTTGGCACCCAGGGGCATGATTGGCAGGAATTATGTAGTTGACCACTTGCCCTTGCTACATGCTAAATATCTAAGCTCTGGGCCCTGTGGTTTCAGAGAAGAAGATTTTTAAAATTTTTCCCTTTATAAGTCCATGGGAGCTATATGTTGCCATGGCAACCAGAATTCCAATCTGATCAGCCCAAAAACCTTATGCAGCCTTTCCCCCTACCTGATGATGCTTCACATGAAATTTGATCAAGATTGGCCATGGGGTATTGGAGATATTCTTATTTTAAATTGTTTACGGACGGACGCACGGACGCACGCACGACGGACGACGGACAAAAAGTGATCCCAAAAGCTCACCTCGTCACTACGTGACAGGTGAGCTAATAAAAACCAGCTGTTCACCACAGCCCCTACCTTTGCAAACAGTGTAGATCCAGATCAGATGGCTTCTTCAGAAGCCATCTGATCAGGATCTACACTGTTTGACATTCAATTTGTGAATTTGCAAGAATAAGTTACATCAAGTAATCTGATTGGGTCAAAGACAGAAATGGGTGTGGCTAAATTAAATATTGAGCAGGATAAGGGTTAAAATAAAAATCAGCATACTTCTGCCAAGATGTCTCATCACTAGAGCCTGTGCTAACATCATCTGCCCACATCGTAACATACAACCCCAACCATTGTCTGACGCCGGTCCAGTCCCACCTGAAATACATCTCTATTTCTTCAACCCACTGTTTACTCATGGACTCTTCCACTGCTATATGTTGGACAAGTCCATTTGTCATGTAAGAGAATGTAAGCCTATTTTTTTTTGTTTTGATTCTTATTTTGACAGAAAATTCTGTTAGTAAACAGTGCGACGTCTGATCTGGGCCTGTATTGGTTGTCAAGGTACCCCTTTAGGGGTTTCCCACATGCAATGTGTTAACTTTGATTTTTGGTCTGAAGAAATCTTATATGCCACAACTAAGGCTGACATGATTAATCGCATAATTGATTAATCGATCTATAAATTCCACAAAAATGATTATCATTTCTGATTTGCTTTTAATCGATTACTTGATAGGTACAATTTACTACCCAAAGTTATGCCTAAAATAGGTGGATGAGTGGCAAACAGTGCAGACCCTGATGAGACGCCACATTATGCGGCATCTCATCTGGGTCTACACTGTTTGCCCAGGCCTGTCTGTTCAAATTTACATATGGAAAGTGCAACACATGGTAAGAGTTATGCTCAGACAGAAAGTTAGACAGGTAAAATTATGACAAAAACTTTAGTGATTATTAATCGATTATCTATCGGAATGACGGGACTGATAATCGATTATCTTTTCGACTCCGATTAGCCAGCCCTAGCCAAAACCTCTTTATAACATTATTTTTGGGTTCCAAAGAAGAAACATGTGTGTTATAATATCCAAACAAAAATATATAGAATATATACCTTAACCTCTTTATAACACATTTTTGGGTTCCAAAGAAGAAACATGTGTGTTATAATATCCAAACAAAAATATATAGAATATATACCTTAACCTCTTTATAACACATTTTTAGGTTCCAAAGAAGAAACATGTGTTATAATATCCAAACAAAAATATATAGAATATATACCTTAACCTCTTTATAACACATTTTTGGGTTCCAAAGAAGAAACATGTGTGTTATAATATCCAAACAAAAATATATAGAATATATACCTAAAGAAACATGTGTGTTATAATATCCAAACAAAAATATATAGAATATATACCTTAACCTCTTTATAACACATTTTTGGGTTCCAAAGAAGAAACATGTGTGTTATAATATCCAAACAAAAATATATAGAATATATAACCTAACCTCTTTATAACACATTTTTGGATATACAGTCGAACTTCAATGGCTCAAACACCTTTGGGACCTCGAAAATCTGTTCGAGACAGGGGTAGTTCGAGCCACTGATGGTTACTGTCAGGAGTCATAACGAGATACTTTTAGACATCTTTTCAGTGTTCTATAATGAATATGAATGCTGTGTGTACTCATTAGTACACATAGCATACATTTGCAAGATAAAAGACTAAAATCTCCTTAATTATCCCCCACTATTTCTTATGTAGAGGATTTCGCTAGGGGCTCAAGAATGGGTTCAACTCATCCATGGTAAACGAGCCATCAGTGTTCGAGCCATCGAAGTTCTACTGTATACAATATATACCCTTACCTCTTTATAACACATTTTTGGATATAACACAGTTTGAAGATGGTTCCCAAAAATGTATAGATAATATAGATCTTACATGAGTGTTCATGTTTTATTGAATTAATCAAAAAAGTTGTGGAAAAGGGATAAAATGCAAGGCTGTGCCGAACAGCCGAGCATTTTATGCCTTTTCCTAGATGCGTTAAATAAATTTAATCATACATGATCATAAATGCAAGAATCTTTTTATCAACTGACATTTCAAGCCCATATATCTAAAAATTTCTCCCGAAAAATGTACTTTTATCAACGCATACATAATAGTTTGTATACTGATATGCAGTACTGTTTGTTTGTTTGAGTTTTATGTCCCACCAAAATCTGACGTTTTATGGAGATGGAACCTCAGTTTATGAATGTCTGGCAAACCAACAGATAAGGTAAGTATTGAAGGATAGTTTTTGTCAATCCTCCATAGAAACCTCGACAAGGTGGTTCTAATGAGTACCCGCAACATGTTTATACGGAGAAAAAAGGAAAACTATCCTTTAATTATCAAAAAATACCTATCTTGTCTGTTGCTAAGTCTGGTGAAATTTAACCCTTATCTTGCTGAATATTCATTTAAGCCACACCCATTTCTGTCTATCAACCAATCAAATTACTTGATGTAATTTATTGCTACAAATTCATAAACTGAAAGCCAAACAGTGTAGATCCTGATCAGATGGCTTCTTCAGAAGCCATCTGATCTGGATCTACACTGTTTGCAAAGATAGGGGTTGTCGTGAACAGCAAGATAAGAGTTAATATTGAGTAATCTCACCTTGTACTTTAAAAACAAAATATTTTTCAAAACTAGTGATTTCCGGCCCCGCCCATCAGGACTTGAAGAAATAGACTGGCTGCATGATGCTTCCACGCAAAGCTGAAACCGACCACACGAGTACTGGTAAACCGCTTTGAAGATCTAAGCCTGCCCAGGCAAAGCGGTGCGAGTTGGACCGTCCATGCATATAAACCCTATTGGTTTCATTTGGCGACAGGGCTTGAGATGTCATTTCATCTCAATGTCACGTAAAAGTCCCACAAAATTGGAAGCAATGTCTCCAAAAGGACCTATAGAGTGTTGACGGGGATGTTAAACCTCAAATCAAACAAAACAAAACAAAACCAGTGATTTAAGGGGAATGGGAACACCTTCAGGGGAGGCAACTCCTGCAGAAGAATTTTTGTCTCCCAAGTCAATAGGGGTCAACTCTTTAAGGAAAGAATTTGCTCCTGAGGAGCAAATTCTTTCCTTTAAGAGTAGACCCTTTTTTTCAGTGCGAAAGGACTTACAGAAACGCGAACAGGAAGTCCAGAAAGTTGTCTCCCTTTGAAAAATGGCGGAAAAATCTGCCAGGTGTTCCCAATCCCCATTAATTGCCTATTAAAATGATTCATGCAGAAAAGTGCAACTATGTTAGACTACTGGTATTGCAAATTTTTCATTTTTGCATGCACATTTTTTTATGCAAATTATTTTCATCACATAAATTCATTCCAGTGTCATTACAAAATATCTGTATCTTGTTTGGCTCAGAAGTTTGCACTTTCTGATACCCATAATAATGTCTGTGTGAATAACATAGACTCAGATCAGCCTGCGTACCCCTCATCATGCCAAAAAGTCCATGTGATGAACACCCCTCTAAACCCCACTTTATATGGAGAAAACAGGTGTTTATGGGGTATACATTATTTTTCTTATTTCTGCTCCAAGACATAGGTTGTGGGTACTCGTTAGAACCGCCTCAAAGTGGCGGTTCTAACGAGCACCTGAAACCTATGTTTGCAATATAAATAAGAAAAATAACATCAGAAAAGTAGCCATTTTTGAGATGTGAAAAAATGCACTAATGCAAGGGTATGTTATTGTAAATAGTAGCCTGATCAAAATTTTTAATGATGGATGACTTCATACAGCCTCTGGATGGTCCAAAGACGGCAAAGAGAGACAATGCAAGCGTGTGGATATGCAGGCTGATCTGCACCTTTAACCCTTTTTGTACCAAATGGAATCTTCCACCTTATATACAGCAGGAGTCCATTTCAAAATTTAGGAGTGTCAGGTTGTGTTTTCTTCAAAAACAATTTGGAAATTGGCTGAAAGCTTTGCTAACAGTGCAGGCCCTGATCTGGACCTGCACTGTTTGCCGCCTACCTGTTTTGGGGTCTCTGGTACAAAATGGGATAATGGTTGCACAGGTCTTATTGTGCTTGCTCATGTGTAGATAAAGAATATCATAGAACTGTCTATAGGCTTTCACAACACAATGAGACTTGACTGCACTTTTTAATTTTGTCCCCTTTAACTGGTATTATACATTGGTCGATAGTTACAGTTCTGTCTTAATTTTATATTTCGTGTGACCAGATAGACATGTAGGCGTAGCAGTCTGGAAGTCATACAAACACTGTATTTTTAAAAATTCCTTCCAAAACTTGCCTTCCCTGAAAATGTAATAGTCTCGTCACACTAATAATTTGAACTCTCAAATGCCATTTATTTTACTTTACCTATAGATGGGAAACCTTTTCTGTATGTGAACCAAAGCCTGCTCTTTACATCAGCTCTTATATCATCCAAATCTAAAAGTAAGCATAAACCTCTTTATAAACAATGTCTGTTATAACATGGTTTTAGACATACATGTACAGTGATATGGTTTAACCCTTTTAATTCCAAACAGAATCTTCCTCCTTATATGCAGCTTAAGTCTATTTCAAAATTTAGGGGTGTCTGGTGGTTGTGTTTTCTTCAAAATTTATTTTGAAAATGGCTGAACATTTTGCAAACAGTGTAGGCCCAGTTAGATGCCGCACTGTGTGGTGTCTGATCTGGGCCTGCACTGTTTGCTTATAACCTGTTTGGGGTTTCCAATAACCCGTTTGGGGTTTCCAGTCCAAATTGGTTAAAGATAGAGCCTAAAAATGTAGAGATTATATAGAAAAACGACCATAAAAGGTGCTAAACTGTTTTCAAGTTACACTGGACACAATCAACAAGAATTACGCCAAAGGTTATGTTGCACCTTGAGAAATGGACTCTTACATTTGGGGTTAAAGCTTGGATGGTCGCAAATGTTGACAGACTGACAAACGAATGGATAGACAGAAAATATCATGCAGTGCTTAAAGCAGGGGCCACAAAAACTATATAGACAAGAGTAATGGCTCTTGCATTCTGCATGTTGTAAAGCCCCGGTCCCACAGACCTTGCGACTGCGATGCGACCTCTCTGCAACTGATTTCGTGGCAACTGGCCCGCGACCTTTGCAACTGTTGCAACTCAATTTGCACCGTATATGTGATCGCCGACCCGTCGCCGACTAGTCAGTGACCGGTCGCCTAACAATCGGCGATTAATGTTGCCCAAAGTCGGCGATTGATCACCGACTTGTCGCCATAGAATTGCCGTATGATCGGCGACTGACTTGCAACAAGTGAAACATGATCGGGGACTAGTCGGCGATCAATCGGCGACTCTTCAGAGACTGGATAAAATTGATCGGCGACTTGTCGGAGACTGTTTTGCATTTTTTTTTGACACAGACAAAATCTAGAGCTGTCAGTGAAACTGACTAGGGCCCCGGCAGCGCTATCAGAGGAGTAGGAAAATTTGTGGATGGACAGACGGACAGACAGACAGACAGATGGACAGACAGAGTGATTACTATAGGGCACCCACACTTTCAGTGCGGGGCCCTAATAAACTAAATTTTCGACTGCTGAGAGTCTTCTCTGGGCTGCTGCAAGTCCTCGTTATCCAAAATTGGTGTCCGAGCCTTGCTTCCCGTTTTTTTTCGGCTGCGCCGCCCTTTTCTTTTTCACGCCTCTCCGAACCATGTTGCCTCTTTGAAAGCTGTCGTCGAAATGATGCAAGGATGTTAACAGTTTTTTATTGTAGTTGGCGCTATAATCGCACGGTGGTTTTAACACCTTTTTACAGCTTGTCAGATCAATCGCCGACTTATCAGTGATCAATCTCCGATCAATTGCCGAACAGTTGCCGACCGATCGCCGATAGGTTGTTGATCGATCACGGATCAGTCGGCTATTAGTCGGCGATTGGTCTGCGACCAGTCTCCGATAAATTGCAATAAGGTTGCTAGAAGTTACGGCCAAATTTGCATAAATTTGGTCGGGGATCGATCGGTGACTGTTCAGTGATCGATCGGAGATTGGTTTGCGATGTCTAAAAAACCATTGCAACTAGTCTGCGATAAAAATCAGTCGCAGCCAGTCTTTTGTGCATGCACAAAAGACACTCAGCGACTAAATTTGACCGGCGACCTACCCGCGACCTTGCTGCAACCTTTATAAAACCTCTCTGCGACTTCTGCAACCCATCCGTGATTGCCATTTTTTTTAGTCGTGGAGAGTTGGCATCGCGGTCGCAAGCTCTGTGGGACCAGGCCTTAAGATAGACGGACAGCCACTGATGACAAAAATGCTATGTCCCCTGACTAATGTGGGGAGATATATTATAATGGTGATATTAAATGATCATTAAAATTAGTGTAATATAAAAAGAGTCATCCATTATACTAGCAATGTCACGAAAAAAAACTTTTTTGTACTGAATGGAATTTTCTACCTTATACAGTCAACCCTCTTTATACCTACATTTGTTATAATAATGACAAAATTTGCTCAATATAACACGCTGTTCTGATTGGCGTAGGCTTCCCTCGTGTTAGAAATGCCCATACTGAATCCAAAATCATTGAAGATTCTTGTAGAAACAAAATTAATGTTATAGATATTTGTTAGAACTGCCTTGCCGAGGTGATTCTAACAAATGTCTATAACATTTATCAATGTTTCTTGGATTAATGAAGGAAAAAAGGCCCTTTAACACCTACATTGTATCATACTCCTAAAATGGTAAATTCTTTATGACGGCACAATATCAGGGAACAAAAACTGTCCTTATAACAAGGGGCCACTGTATATATGAACAGCTAAAGTTGACTTCAAAGTTTAGGAGTACCAGGTTGTGCTGATTTGAGAAATTGGTTAGAAACTGGCTGATTAATTTGCACACAGTGAAGGCCCTGATCAGACACTGCATTCTGCTGTGTCTGATCTGGGTCTATACTGTTTGCCAGAGTCTGGTTACAATATGCGTACCCCCCCCCCCCCCCCCCCCCCCCATCGATGCCTGGAGAAAAAGATTGGGCAGCATGGTGCTTCCGATGCTGAAACTGACCAAACTTTAGTACTAGTAAAGTTATTGCTTAGGTCTAAGCATGCCCAGGAAAAGTGACACAAGTTGGACTACTTAAACCCTAGCAGTTTCTGTGGGCAGTAGGGTTTGAGATGTCATTTCATCTTAATGTTGGGTAAAAGTCCCATAAAATCGGAAGCAATGTCTCCAAAATGACCTTAATAGTGTTGATGGGGATGTAAAACCCCAACTCAAACAAAATGGTTTAAAATCATATGTGATTAGCAAAATCAGAGATCACACAGCCTGACCTGACACACAATGATTTCTTGACTTCATAAGGATTTTTATGGCCATAGAGATCTCTCAAAATCTCCAGTGGAAGCAAATTCTGTCCTTTAAAAGTACACCACAACCAAAGCAGAAACCATGTTACTTACACAACCGTGTTATATTCAAACAAAAATGTGTAGATTATATAGAAAAATGACCATTTATGGTCATTTTTCTATATAATCTAAACATTTTTGGGATCTATCTTGAAACAGTGTTATCATCCTTTGGGATGATTGATTCCATTGTGGAATTTTGAAAATATTTGAGGTCACTGATGAGGCCTAACTGGCCAAAACTAGCTAGTCTGGCCCAGAAAACATGCACACTCCATATTTTTCAGTTCTGAGGTGTATTCCTTGCTTCCAAAGGATAACTCTTTTATAGAACATATTTATATTCAAACCGTAGTACAATGAACCGTGTTATTACGAGACTGGGATGTAGAACCAGTTAGAAAGGGAGTTGGTTTTCAGCAGAATCTTTTTCTCTTCCCGAAGTATTATCCCCTCAGGAATTTGTGGGGGAAAATCTCTGATGTCGTTCCCGTTCACCTCACTACTGTTGAACCTACCATAGAGTGCACTGTAATGTTCCCCTAGAATGTAAACTGGATCTTCTGTATGTGGGAAGTCATCATATACCAGTGGCCCGCTCTCGTATGTCAGAGTTGCTGTAACAGTCAAAGCTGTAATCATCAGGTGTCAAATACAGTAAAATCCCTATATTCAGACCACCTTTGGGACTGTTCAAAAGTGGTCTGTGAGAACACTTTTGAACAGTCTAGAATGAACTGGGGGTAGAAAACACAAACAAGGGTTGTCAGAAGACAACACAGCTAGCCTTTTGGGGCTTAAGTTGGATGAGGGCAAGTTATCTCAAATGAAATTTTCATCTGTAAAACAGCCCAACAGACTGCAGCAATTAAAAGAGAACCAGATAGTACCCCTAAGAATGATAGAAGAAAATTTTTTTTAAGCGTTTTTATTTTACAAGAGGGCCATGATGGCCGTAGATCGCTCATCTGATCCATAGTGTAACAAGAGGGCCTCGGGGAGGGCCATTATTGACACCAGGGCTATAATTTGCATAATCTTGAGGGAGGTCAAAAAGGTGAAGCGTCATACCAAATATCAAAGACCGGAGCCTTCTGGTTTCAAACAAGAAGATTTTTAGGTTATGTAAAACAAGTTGACCCATTTTGGTCCCAGGGCTATAATTTGAACAATTTTGGTAGAAGTCCAGTACATGAAGCTTCATTCCAAATATCAAAGACCTTGGCCTTCAGGTTTCAGACAAGAACATTTTCAAAGGTTTTCCCTATTATGTAAAACCAGTGGGCACCAAGGTGGGCCCATTTTTGGACCCAGGGCTATAATTTGAACAATCTTGGAAGAGGTCTACTAGACAAAGCTTCATACCAAATATCAAAGACCTGAGCCTTCTTGTTTCAGACAAGAAGATTTTTAGAGGTTTTCCCTATATAAGTCTATGTAAAATCAGTGGGTCAGGGGCGGAGCCATTTTTTGCCCCAGGGATATACAGGGCAGTCCCTTTATAAAGCTATGTTTGGGGTGCATAGAACAGGACCGTGTTATAAGTGAACAGTGTTATAAAGGGATATTTTGATATAGAAATTATATTAAATTGACAATTTGGGAGGCAAGACATGGTTGTGTTATAACCAAAACCGTGTTATAATGAGTAGAGTACTAAAGGGACTCCCCTATAATTTGATCAATCTTGGTTGAGGTCCACTAGACAAAGCATCATACCAAATATCAAAGAACTGAGCCTTCTGGTTTCCAACAAGCAGATTTATAAAGATTTCCTCTTTAAGTCACTATAAAACCAATGAGCCCCGGGGAAGGGGGCATTTTTGTCCCCCAGGGCTATAATTTGAACAATCTTGGTAGAGGTCACTAGATAAAGCTTCACACCTAATATGAAAGACCTGGGCATTGCAGTTTCAGAGAAGTTTTTTTTATAACTTTACCCTATATAAGTCAATGTAAAGCCAAAGGGCCCCGGGGCAAGGACATTTCTGGTCCAATGGCTATAATCTGAACAATCTTGGCAGAGGTCCACTAGATGAAGCTTCACATCAAATATCAAAGACCTGGGCCTTGGGGTTTTAGAGAAGAAGATTTTTCCTATACAAGTCTAGGTAAAACCAAAGGGCCCCATGGCAGGGGCATTTTTAACCCTAGGGCTATAATTTGTACAAACTTGATAGGGGTCTGTGAGATGAGGCTACACACCAAATATCAAAGACCTGGGCCTGTGGGTTTTAGAGAAGAAGATTTTTGCAGATTTTTCCCATATATTATAAGTCAATGTAAAATCAAAGGGCCCCGGGGCGTGGGCATAATATCAATGACCTGGGCCTTATGGTTTCAGAGGAGAAGATTTTTTTTTAATTTTCCCTATTATAAGTCAATGTAAAACCGAAGGGTCCAGGGAGGGGAGGCATTTTTCGCCAAAGAGCTATAATTTGGGATCACTGAAGGGCAGTCAAATCTCCCGCCCAACTTTAATAACAAGGTCTGTTAGGATCAACCTTGTGACCTTCACCTGTGACCTTGACCTTGAGTTGGCATGGTTTATTTATACGGACATGAACATGTCCGTCTATAGACTAAGAGGTGCACGCGTTGTCATAACAACGTAATTCGCTTCCCTGATAAATATTTTTTGATGGTCAAATCGCGTGAATTCTCGGTGAGACTATGCGAGACAACTTCCTGTGTATGGTTCACGCGTTCTTCCTTCTAATAAAATGTCTGCCTTTCATACAGTCGGTCCCCAGTCTAGTACAACATTCATCTTTTACGATTCTTTTTTCTCCTTTTCGTATTTCCATCCGCTATATGTATTACTTTTTGAGGTATCCGACCAAATAAAAATGAATAAATAAATAAAAACTGTAAATTCGGATTCTTCAAAAACGTCACGATGACTGCTTCTCTATTATTGATCCATGTTGCACAGACCCTTATTGAATTTTCATAGACAAACTGTCTGACAGTTGGCGCATCTCGAGTACCAATCTTATGTTTACCTTCCGGCAGCGTTATTTTGACAGAAACAGGTTAGTTTTCGTTTATTTCCAGTATTCTTATGCTAGTTCCGACTCGCAGTGTGATACAATCAAGCATTAATTAATGCCTAATGGGGGCCTTGGAATTCCTTTTCTTCTTTTACTGCAACACCCTCACACGAGGCATACGTGCAGGTGTACATTACACTCGAAGGAGGGCTTGGCAGTAAACAGAGATAGATAATTAAAAGGAGCACTAACAGATTTTGAAGGACATTGTAATACGGACATGAGTCGGCCGATGCCTTCGGCTATTCGACAGCAACATCCTAGTTTTCGTTTATTTCCAGTATTTCCATGGTAATTCCGATTCGCTTTATGTCCTACCAAGCATAATGCCTTGAAATTCTTTTCTTTCTTTTACTGCACCACCCTCTCACGAGGATTACCTGCAGGTGTACAGTACATGTACTCCAGGACCAGTTGCCAGTGGCCAACGCAAAGCGGTGCAAGTCGGACCCATCCTATCTATCTATCTACTGATACTGTGTGGGTCACATTTGACCATTACCGCAGGTGTACATTACATACACTACAGGTTTGCATGATGACAGCCTGCACAGTAATCATATAAATTTAATACGGTAGGGATCTTTAACCTGCACAGGGGATGGTTCTCCCTGCACAGGGGGCCTCTAGTTAACGTCCCGATCTAAAGGACGGTGTACATTTTGACATTCATCCCTGCAAATGATGCCAATGCCGTGAATGGAGCGTGTTTGGACATCAAAATTTTATCGCCATTGCTGGGGATAGATCCCGCGACCTGTAGCATCAGAGGCAAGTGCACTAACCACTGAGCTACCATGCTCTACCGTCCTTCCATGCTTATAAATTGGGAGGCAGAGCTTGAGATGTCATTTCATCTCAATATCGGGTAAAAGTCCCACAAAATTAGAAGCAACATCTCCAAAATTACCTTTTCAGTGTTGAGGAGGAGGTTAAACCTCAAATCAAACAAATACAGTCCAGGTTTGCAGAATAAAAGCCTACATAGTAATCATGCAATCTGCCTGTAACACTCGAGAGAGGGGTTGGCAGAAAATAGAGATAGATATTTTTTGTAGGGATCTTTTACTTGCACAGGGATGGTTCTCCCTGTACAGGGGGCCTCCGGTTAACGTCCCGATCCGAAGGACAGTGCACCTTGTGGCATTCATGATGCCAGTGTAGCAGTTCAGACACCACAATTTTCTTACCGCTGCCCGGAATTGAACTGGGGGCCTCTAGCATAAGCATGATAGGCAAGTGCACTAACCACTGAGCTACCATGCTCCATAGGCAAACAGAGTTAATTCATTTTTTTTTTCTATCCATTTCTGCTGATCGTTTATCTTGTCACTTTCGCATTTCATTTGTTTCTCTCAGGTTTGTATAGGAAGCCAGTCTGTTCTGAAGGTATTGATTAATTCAGGGTTCTTTTAAAGTGTAGCTGTTAATGTGAATTTCTCCAAAAGCATCAATACCGAAAAATCATATGTACACATATTGTTGAAAATTGTGCCCCCTCCCCTCCACACACACACACACACATCAGGGCTTGAAGAAATAGATGGGCTGCAATGCATGCTTGATGCATTTGAGTAAAATGAATGGCAAATTCGATTGATAGCCTTTCGTACAGCAGACTCATTATCTGCATGAAGAAGAGAGCAGTTAGAGCCTGACTTGGGACCAACGGCGATAGATCAGGACACATCCATGAAAGACACTGGTTGCATGTCTTTGTAAACATTGTCAGTTAAAGAAGTGTTTCTTTGACATGCTCTTGTGTACCATTAAGGCAGCTAATTTGATTTGGATCTGTTCATGGACAACCAGATTGAGACAGATGTTCGTACGACCCTGTAGAGCCCAGCACATGGATGGTAGATGACTTGGTTAACAGATAGGGTTGGCTAATCGGAGCTGAGAGTATAATGGATGGCAAATTCGATTGATAGCCTTTCGTACAGCAGACTCATTATCTGGATGAAGAAGAGAGCAGTTAGAGCCTGACTTGGGACCAACGGCGATAGATCAGGACACATCCATGAAAGACACTGATTGCATGTCTTTGTAAACATTGTCAGTTAAAGAAGTGTTTCTTTGACATGCTCTTGTGTACCATTAAGGCAGCTAATTTGATTTGGATCTGTTCATGGACAACCAGATTGAGACAGATGTTCATACAACCCTGTAGAGCGCAGCACATGGATGGTAGATGTAGATGACTTGGTTAACAGATAGGGTTGGCTAATCGGAGCTGAAAGGATGATGGATTATCACTCCTGTCACTGTGGTCGATAATCGATTAGTAATCGCTAAGGTTTTTGTCATTATTTTACCTGTCTGGCTTTCTGTCTAAGCATGACTCTTACCATATGTTGGTCTTTACCATATGTATATTTGAACAGACAGGCCTGAGCAAACAGTGTAGACCAAGATGGGATGCCGCATAATGCAGCATATCATCAGGGTCTGCACTGTTTGCCACTCATCCAGCTGTTTTAGGCATAACTTTGGGTAGTAATTAAATTGTACCTATCAAGTAATCGATTAAAAGCAAGTCACAAATGATTATCATTTTTGCGGAATTTATCGATCGATTATACGATTAATCGTGTCAGCATTTTTAACAGACAAATTTAATGCCCATGGGATCTGAACTCATTCTTGTTGCTAGAAAGTATTTGCAATTCAGATAAAGAGAAAAGATGGGAAAATGGGGATAATATTTTTGATTATTTGAAAAAGATGTTATGGATACCTGTGAAATGCTATGTTGTGACTGGTCCAACAAGTACCTACAACATTCCTTTTAGCTCAACTGTCACGTAGTGACAAGGTGAGTTTTTGTGTTCACTTTTCATCCGTCGTCCATGCGTGCTTCTGTAAACAATTCTTCCAACGACATCTCCTCCTAAACCACTGATCGGATTTTGACCAAACTTCACAGGAATGATGCTTAGCTGGACCCCTTTCAAAGTTGTTCAAATGGTTCCAGTCCATTGCAAATCTAGGTCACAGGAGCCGAAAATAGATTTTTTCACTGAAAACTTGAAAAATCTTCTCTGAAACCACAAGGCCTGGGCCTTTGATATTTGGTATGAATCTTCATCTAGTGAACCTCTACCAAGATTCTTCAAATTAAAGCCATGGGGCCAAAAATGCCCCCGTCCGGGGGCCTTTGGTTTTACAGAGGCTTATACAGGGAAATTTTCTCCGAAACTGCAAGGACCAGGTCTTTGGTATTTGGCGTGAAGCTTCATCTAGTGAACCTCTATCAAGACTGTTCAAGTTATAGCCCTAGGGCCAAAAAATTGCCGCCCCGGGCCCTTTACCGTTAGTTAAAATATTTAAAATCTACTTCACTGAAACCACAAGGCCCAGGTCATTGCTATTTGGCATGAAGCTACATCTACTGAACCTCTACCAAGATTGTTCAAATCATAGCCTTTGGGCCAAAAATGCCTCCGCCCGGGGGCCCTTCAGTTTAACATTGACTTATATAGGGAAATTAAAAACAAGTCTTCTACTCTGAAACCGCAAGGCCCAGATCTTTGATATTTGGTGTGAAGCTTCATCCAGTGGACCTCTATCAAAATTGTTCAAATTATAGCCCTAGGAAATAGAAGTCAAGTCAAATGCAGAAGGCCAATGTCTTGAATAATTGACATGAAGCTTTGTCTTATAGATTTCTAGCAAGATTGTTCAAATTAAAGCCCTGGGGTCAACGCCACAGAGTGGGCCCTGTACTTTAAACTGAAGAAGAGGAAAAACCTTGAAAATTTTAATCTTCTTGTCTGAAACCAGACTGCTCCAGTCTTTGATATTTGGTATGAAGCTTCACTTTTTAGACCACTACCAAGATAATTGAAATTATAACCCGGGGCCAGTAATGGCTCTCCCAGGGGCTCACTTGTTACCCTATGGATCGGGCCATCATGGCCCTCTTGATACTTTTAGAGACAGATAAGACAATTTTAATACTAGTATCTCCAATGAACTGTTTCTCCATTGTGAATTTTGCCTTAGATTAAGTCTAATCATTTAGTTCTAAAATTAGGTTAGGAATTTATTTTTAGCACTATGGTGTACAGGGATACTCTGTGGGGCACAAGACAGGATTTTTAGGTGAGACAATAAGTTCCGGCAGGGTAATATTTCTCAGTGGGAACTATTTCTCTTTGTGATATAATATCATTTTTCTTTTTCATAGAAAATCCTGTATTTACTTGGTAAAAATTTAATATACATATTTATTTCACAATTTCTGTGACATGCAATACATATATACATACAATAATAATTCATAGGAACGAAATCTTACATTGTTGATGGGGACATTAACCCATTGTATGCTATTAGACTCTTCCACTGCCATATATTGGACAAGTCCATTTGTCATATAAGGGGGTCAGGCCTATTTTTTTTCGTTTTTATTAGCTCACCTGTCATGTAATGATGAGGTGAGCTTTTGGGATCACTTTTCGTCCGCCGTGCGTCCATCCTTGCGTAAACAATTTCTTCAAAAGACATCTCCTTAACCACTGATCGGATTATGACCAAATTTCATAGGAATGATTCGTAGGCGGTTCCCTTTCAGAGTTGTTCAAATGGTTCCAGTCTGCACATCACGGGAGCCAACAACAGATTTTTTTTAATGAAAACTTAATCTGAAACCAGGCCTTCGATAGATGGTGTGTATGTTCAGTCTAGTGGACCTCTGCCAAGATTGTTCAAATTATAGTCCTGGGGCCAAAAATGCCCCTGCCTCGGGGCCCATTGGTTTAACATAGTCTTACATAGGAAAAAGCTTTAAAAACTATTCTTGTCTGAAACCAGAAGGCTCAGGTGTTGGATCAGAAGCCTCTGTGGTGTAGTGGTTACGCTACTCGCCTTGTAAACCAGGGATCGCAGGATCAATCCCTGGCTTCTCCAGACTTTAGGATGAGTCTTTAAACCGAGGTCCTGTCTCCGTATGACCTTCGCTGTTGGTGGGACGTAAAACCCAAACACTCACTCACTCAGGTGTTTGATATTTGGTATGAAGCTTCGTCTTGTGGACCTCTATCAAGACTGTTCAAATTATAGCTCTGGTGCCCCTTGGTTTTACATTGACTTATGTAGGAAAAATCTAAAACAATCTTCTCCTCTGAAACCACAAGGCCCAGGTCCTTGAAATTTGGTGTGTAGCTTCATCTATTGGACCTCTACCAAGATTGTTCAAATTATGGCCATGGGGCCAAAAATGCCCCCGCCACATTGAACTTCATCTGCCGATCGGCCTCCCACTCTGCAAGTTGATCCAGGTCATCTTGTAAAATAAGACAGTCAGACGGAGAAAATATACAAGACACATCATCAGCAAACAAACTGACTGATGTCCTGATATTAACAGTCAGATCATTGATGAAAACCAAGAAGACTGGTCCCAAGGACTGAACCTTGGGGGACTCCAGATAAAACAGGGACTGATCAGGTGCTTGGCCATCAAGTACAACTTGTTGTGAGCACCCAGAGAGCCATGAGCTTATCCACCTATGTGTGGATTCACTTATCCCATAGTAGTCACTTTATATAATAGCCCTCTGTGAGGTACCTTCAACCTTGTCAAAGGCCTTGGCGAAGTCCATGATGATCAAGTCAGTCAACTTAGTCAAGTGACCACGATTTATGACCCCAAACAGATTCCCCACAATGTCATGGTAAAATTGAACTACCTTATTCGACCTATTTACCGCACATGCTCCTATAAGCGCACACCCAAGCTTTTTCTGGAAAAAAATACACAAGCGCTCACTTTACAGTAACCTCCCAACTAATTCATATTGAGTTTTGCTGCATCTTTGACCCGAGGAAATCATATGTATATGTGGTGAACCCCTATGCTGAAATTCAACTCTATAAAATAATCATATCGGAAGCTTTTTTTTTTCGTATTGAGTGTGCGCTTATTAGGTAGATTTTTCACCACAATATTTTCATACAATTTTGAAAAAAACTAAGCGCACGGCGCGGTAAATAGGTCGAATACGGTAGTTGCATTTTGCAATACCTTTGACTTCAGAAACCATCTTGACTTGTGAAGGATTGTCTTTGGACGTGTCACCAGTAAACATTTCTGATTGTGACAGTCAGCAAGAATGCCTAGAAATGCTATTCAGTCAGCAAGAATGCTCTCAAGTAAAGCTATACAGAACCAAAAACGCTGTCTGTTTTAACAAGGGGCGTAAGATAACGCGTATCTGTATATTGGTAAAATGGGTTTTTGTCACCATTTATTCACTTCCCCTCTAGTGTTCGAACTTCAGGTGGGTTAAAACACTAGCATCTTTGCTTTTAAACATTAACTGACTGGTAATGCTCATGTCCGTATCTAGGCTGTGCCTAAGTTCATATTAGGTTCTGCACATCAGTTCGCTGAGGGGGATATATGACCAAAGTTTAATGAAAATCCTCCCAGGGGTAAAGGAGATAGAGAATGGACACAAAATTCAAAGTTTCAAACTCATGACCTTCAACTGTGACCTTGAGTCGGCATGGTTTATTTATGCGTTTTGCACATCAGCTCACTGATGGGGGATATTTGACCAAAGTTTAATGAATATCCTTCCAGGGGTAAAGGAGATATGGAAGGGACACAAAATTCAAAGTTTCAAACTCGTGACCTTCAACTGTGGCTTTGACCTTGAGTCGGCATGGTTTATTTATGGGTTCTGCACAACAGCTCACTGAGGGAGATATCTGACCAAAGTTTAATGAAAATCCTTCTTGGGGTAAATGAGATATTGAACGGACACAAAATTTTAAAACTTTCAAACTCGTGACCTACAACTGTGATCTTGACCTTGAGTCGACATGGTTTATTTATGGGTTCTGCACATCAGCTCAATAAAGGAATACCTATTTAACCAAAGTTTAATGTAGATCTATCAAAGGGTTTGTGAATTACGGAGTAGACAAGAAAGTGTTACGGACAGACAAATGGATGGAAGCTCTTTAAGACTTACGAACGGAAATTTAGGTGGCTAGCCGTCGGCATATTGACTACTTAAGCGTCCAATTCTCTTAAGCGGCAAGCTACGTAAGAGCAAATGTTTGCCATTTAAGTACCAAAATTATGGAATAAATTTGGATGGACTCACGAATGACTACTTAAGTGTCAAAATATCCAAATTTTTTGCCCCCCTTACTGTCATTTCGTTAGTGAGGACAGACGAAGCCATTCCTACTTCGCGGCGGGGGATTAATAAAAATAATTACTATTTACCAGTCAATACCCAGATATTATTGAAAACAACAACTGATTTTCTTAATAGGCAAGTTACTCCCATTGAAAAAAAATTGCAAGTACTGGCTTTTAACAAGGAATTGAGATGTGTCATGTTAGTGTAGTCTATAATTATTATTTACGATTTTGAGTATCTAACAATTACCATAAACCTTTTAATAACACTAGTCAATATATCAATGTTTGGATATTACAAAATTGAGTTTACCTAAATTTTTATACATTATTACCCCAAAATATCACAAGCTGTCAAGTTTCTGTAATATCTATTAATGACTTTAATGTTTGTTTGGATATAACATTTTCACATTTGGGCCAAAGAATAGTGATACAAAGAAAATGGGTGTATATGTGTAGAGTTTGAAGTTATCAGCCTAGATTCAATTTAGAACTTTAATTTATTTTCAAAATTTTTCAAAATGCTGTTCGAAGATAACTTTCATTGGTCACCAAAACTTCTCCCTCATTTAGAAAATTATTTTCTTCATCTTTTACAGGAGAGCTCATTACACTGGCCTCATTTGGTGTATGAATGTCATTGATGTGTCACCAGTAACAATTCTGATTCTGTCTGTCATCCCGCTGCATTCACTTCTCCTGTAGACTCAGCAAATTTATCCCCATTTCCCCAGGAGGGAGAACTCACTTCTCCCTAATTTTTTGGGCCATCTTGACCCCGAGATTAATACTGGTATTTCTGCTGTCAGCTTATGTTGTCTGCTGAATCTTCTTGCCAACTTTTCAAAAACATTTCTGCATACAGCCAAACAGTGTGTACCCAGATCAGGAGCAGTCTGTGACTGATCTGGGTCTGATCTCCCTCACTTTCATCAAAAAATTATCACAGGTATGGGACCATAATAGAGATTGGAATGCCCTTCCCAATATACTCATTTCCACAATAGAAGGTGCTGAGGATTTTGTGACTAAGTTGACTCTTTGGTGAGAGCAATTTCTTTCTTTCTACTTATACTGTGATCGGTCACATCTGACCACTACTCGCAGGTATCCATTACATACACACCAGGTTGCAGGATGAAAGACTACACAGCAATCATGTAATTATGGGAGGGGTCTTCAATCTGCATAGGGCATGACTCTCCCTGCACAGGGGGCCTCAAGTTAACGCCCCGATCCGAAGGACGGTGCACTTTATGACATTCATCCCTGCAAATGATGCCAATAGAGTGTGTCTGGACACCGAAATTTTATTGCCGCTACCGGGGATCGAACCCAGGACCTCTAGCATCAGAGGCAAGGGCACTAACCACTGAGCTACCTAGCTAGGGACTAATTTCAAATGTTGTTGTTGTTTCCAGTTTCCCCGTGTCACGGGTCGTCAGCTTATGGGGTCCCAGGGAACGAATCCATTCTGGCACTATACCGTAGCCGTTCGGTGGTGCTCCAGTCCCGTCCATCCGTGTCTATCGTAAGTCCGCTGCAGTAGGTCCACTTTGTCTTCTACTCGACGTTATAATTTTTTGCTTGTCAAAATGCCGAACCATGTCAGAGCAGGAAAGGGTCAATTTTCCCGGTCCAACTGGAGCTGGTGCTGTGGTCTACCTAGAGGGTTACTCCAGCACACCAGTTTTGATGAACAAGGGAGTCTTTCCTATAGGTAACAATTATATTGGAGAATTGGTAGGTATACAGATCGGGCTAGAATTCTTGGCTGATCTAGACTTCAAAGGCAGAGTAGTCCATATTCTGACCGATTGTCAACCAGCTATTAAGACTGCTTTCAGTACTGAAATGCCAACAAACAAGATTGAAACAGTTCTCAGTATCAAGGAGTGTTTAGCAAAGGTAAGGAATAGGGAGAATACTGTCAAAGTTCATTGGGTACCGGGACACAAAGATATTGAGGGGAATGAGTTGGCAGATCAACAGGCGAAGGCGGCAGCATCAGAAATGATTAAAAACAATGAGGTAAAACCGACCCTGGACAAGAAAGAAGCAGTACGGGAGTGTAAATCACGGGGAAAGGAAAAATGGGAAAGAAGATACAAGTGCTCAGACAAAGTGAACGTATTGCAGGAAATATTTGGGGAAGTGGGAAAAAGGATCTGCCATGGAGATAGGGACAGAAGGACTTTTTCTGCAGTAAATCAGTTGCTGTGTGGACATTCAATCTTAAATGATCACCAGTCAAAGTTAAACAAAGATCTGTCAAGTTTGTGCGAGACATGCAACATGAAAGAGAATGTAGATCATTTTCTGTTCCACTGTCAGAGATTTAAATAAGAAAGGGATACTTTAGAGTATAATGTTGAAGAGATTCTGGGCAGGGAGGAGGTGAAAATGGTAACAGACATTAACCTGAAAGTGTTGACAGGCATGATTGAAGACATTAGTAAGCAAGGAAGGAAGGAACTGACAGATGAACTGATGGAATTCATCAGGAGCACAAAAAGATTTTGAATTGCATTGTAATATATGTATCATGAGTTTTTCACATAGTGAAATGTACAAGTGACTTATTTAAGTACCTAGTGGCTATAGGCAGCGATAAAATGCCTTATAGATATACAACAACAACAACATTTTTTTTTTTTTTTTATTTGACTTTTGTATATTTATGTAATGTATGTACATTTTTACATTGTTTGGTCTGTTTCCCAAGCTTGTTGAGTGGTCTTTTTTTTAAGTATCGTCAATACATCTAAGTTCGTTATGCTTAAAACTTCCTGTGCAACTCGTGAGGTCGCGGTCACCATGTGTTGTCTGTTTGTAAACAATCAACTAGGCAGTTGACGGATGTCACTCTACACTTTCTGCTCAAAGATGCGTTTCAAACATGTACATATACAACAAATATTTTGTTCAGACATAAAATGCATTATTTTTACTAAGTATTTTATTTACTTTAACAAACTCTGTGTAATTAATCCATATTTTGCATTTTTGGTCACGATGACCTTCTGCATCACTCATGTGCTTTTGGTTGTTGGGATAAAATCCATCACCAACTGGCATATGGTGACCGCGCATGCGCCATAATGAACTTTTATACATTTTCTGTAGGTCAGCTCTCGAGACACATGGTGGTATAAAATGTCTGAAAACTTATCTTTTTATGCATTTATATGTTTGTTTTCTGTATTAACAGATATAGAAAAGTCAAAACTACAATACCGGTGGCAGTAAATGAGCGCCGCCATCTTTTTTAATCATGGGCAATCGTTTTTACCCTTACTATACCGAACTTTGATGCATCGAGGATATATAGCCTAGACTCATGGGTTTTGACGCACTTAAGCATTAGTTGTTGTGTCATTCATTTAACTTGAAACACCCAGTACATTGGTTTTGTGCAAGACATACATGGACTTCTAACAAATCTTTGTGTATCATTTAAATATTTTTGCATCAACTGTCTTTGTAGAAATTATAGGTGAAAAAGGACCACCATCGTGACTGTCATTTAGGCTAACAGACATGTGAAATGACGCATCTGACATTTTGCCATTTTTCTTGCAAGATAATTGTTTAAGTTCAACAATAATACCAGGGATGTGTACAGAAATCATAATTTGTCTGTAAAAACAAAACAAAATGTCCAGAATAACTGTTTTTTGACACCTCAAAGAATTTTAAATAATCTTATCATATTTTGCAAATGGCCGCCATTTATATGTCCTTGTTTCAGTGGGTAGGGAAGTTGCGGTGCTTGTTTCTCTTGCTTGCATGGAGTAATATACCAAAGATCTGTGTCAGTATTTTCTTTAATAGTTTGTTCATTATCATGGACAAGAATTTTCTTTCAATTCTTTACACCTGGCAACATACAAACACACAGAAAATTACTTCACAAGTTTCTCTTCTTCCAGTTCCAATATATTTTTATATAAGACATGATATTAGTTTGAAAAGTAAAATTTTGTATACACTAGCAATTCATTCAAACAAATTGCATGTGAACTAATGCACCAGGTGACATTGTAACAGAGAAAGCATGGGTTGTTTCAGATGCATCTTTTGGTTCTTAAATTTTTATACTTCAATTTGAGGAAAAAAGTGTCTTAAGGATTTCTCTTAAAGAGCTGAGCAGTCAGGGTAAAACTGTTGTAATTGTCCAGGACAATCCTCAAAATTTCACATAAATCATCTGGATGTGACACTCTAATGTTGTTCTACCAAAATGATGATGAGATATTGCAAATAAGCTTCCGTAAGTGCAAGAATAGGAAGAAACTTTTTGGTGCGTCAAATTAGATGTGCGTCAAAATACATTACAGGACGATATGCGGGCGGATGTGCTTACCCCGCCACAGATCTGTTTTGTTTGTTTTTCTTGTGCCTTAAAGGTGGTGTTGTCCATTTTAGGGCAAGCCCTAATTTCAAATAATCACAGGTCCTGGTATATGAATGTCGTTTGACGTATCACAATTCTGATTGGATCTCCGAAACAGGTCTCCCACTGAAACAGGTCATTACATTAGAAGTCATAAGACCAGATGACGACAGCCTAAATAAGGGAAAGTGGTACCCAGAAAGGAATTTAACATATAACCGCGATGTTGAACTAGCTACTCAATTATCAGAAGAGAGATAAGTAACGTTGCTGACAACAAGAGAATTTACCATCTGCAACGTCGAAGAACTCCATTTCCTCAAAACAATAACAAAGCTTCTGCGCATCCAGAGAGATTAATAACCCTAACATCCTAATATGGTCCCACCGCATGATATGGAGCCGAATGTGCACATAGAGTGTTTGTATTTGTTTGATTTGAGGTTTAACGTCCCCGTCAACACTGTATAGGTCATTTTGGAGACGTTGCTTCCAATTTTGTGGGACTTTTACCGACATTGAGATGAAATGACATCTCAAGCCCTGCCGCCCAATGAAACCAATAGGGTTTATAAGCTTTGCCTGGGCAGGATTAGATCCTCTAAGCGGTTATCCAGTACTCGTTTGCTGATCGGTTTCAGCTCTGCGTGGAAGCAGCATGCAGCCCATATATTTCTTCAAGCCCCGATGGGCGGGGCCGTGAGTGTGTGTAATGTACACCTGCGAGTAATGGTCAAATGTGAACGATCGCAGTATAAGTAGAAAGAAAGAAAGAAAGAAAGAAAGAAAGAAAGAAAGAAAGAAAGAAAGAAAGAAAGAAAAGAAGATCATGGGTTTCAAATATTTTCACATGTGATGGCTAAGAAAATCTAGTCGAGCGCTCCGACCGGGGATTGAACCCACGGTGTACCACTATGGAGACGACTCGGTCGAAGGTAGAAGTGTTCCCGGGCTGCAAATCTCGACAATTCAGCATCCAATCTAGTCTCGCTGATTGTCAGTGCCCAAGTAGAGAGACAACGGGTTGCGGGTCCGGACTTCGGTCAGGAGCACTGAAATTTAGAATTTAGATGCCAATCCAAAGGTGGGCCTAAAGTGATTGAGTGATCTGTGCCGGCTGGCTGCGAATCGCGATCACTCAATCTTGCCCGAGAGCAAAAGTAGGTCAAGTCAAAACTTGTTGCTCTCTCCATGGGTCGCGCTGGTGAGCTGGCAAACTCGATGAAAGGCCAGACGAGGCCTTTTTGCAATGTGGTAAATTCCACCAGACTGATCATGGTGCGCATAATCCAAGTTTCAGGTCCAGGAGGTAGAGGTCTGGAGACGGTCAGCATGGTAACTCTAGAACGCGTCGTAGATGTACTTCAGTTCCGTGTCGGCGATGTGTATCACAAATCTTTCAGGTGGCTTTGTGAGCGGCTTTCCCTGGTGAAAAGCGTACTTCCACATCTTCCAATGGACACTGTGGTGGAGATCCCTGTAGCTCCTGTCTGCTGTGAGTCTCACATGATGGTGGTGAGGGTAGTAGAGGGCATAGCACTCGGCGCCGGCATCGCTCTTGAAGTGGCATTTCATTAAGATGAAACCTTCGTGCTGTCGGACCGCGTCTGTGTTGATCATGGAGCTCACAGTCTGGTTTGAGGAGAGGATCTTGATTTTTGGTGTCTCTTTCTTCTTCTTTTGTGCCGTTTCTGGAACTGGAGTGGTCGGTAGCTGGAGTTGTGGTGATGGCTGGATCGTCGGAGGCGGTGGCGTTGGCCTGGACCGGTGCATGGTGTCCGGCGGTGGCGATGTCATTGTCTCTGGCGACGGTGGCGCTGATTCACGTTCAGGCGTCCTGGCAGGCTGGGGCTGGCGAGGCTACTCGCCAGCTGAGGGTGCAGGCTCGGTCCTGCTTTCGGCCCTTCTCTGTACTTGGTTGTTCTTTCTTCTGTGTTTCTTCCTTGGTCGGTCGGTTGTTTTGAAGTGGAAGACTAGTTCCACTTTCACGTGGTTTTGATGCTCGCCGATCCGCCACAGGGGCTTCTCAGCGAGATCAAACCCGTTGATGGCTGTCACTAGCTGCGATGGTAGCTGCATAGTCGTAGTCATCTTGTTGTAGGTAGTTGTTGACAGCTCGAAGTCGAGGATTGAACTGGTATGCTTATACTGCGATCGGTCACATCTGATCATTTATACTCGCAGGTGTACATTGCATACACACCATGTTTTGCAGGATGAAAGCCTATATAGTAACCATGTAATTACGGTAGGGGTCTTTAACCTGCACAGGGCATGACTCTTCATGCACAGGGGGCCTCCAGTTAACGTCCTGATCCGAAGGACGGTGCACTTTATGACATTCATCCCTGCAAATGATGCCAATGGAGCGTGTTCGGATACCGAGATTTTATCGCCGCTGCCGGGGATCGAACCCGGGACCTCTAACATTAGAGGCAAGTGCACTAACCACTGGGCTGTCACGCTCCACATTATTTTGTTTTCTCCTATTACTGCTACTCGCTCACATCTGAGCATTACGAGCAGGATTTCCTGGGTGGTAACCAGTACTTTTATTATTATTATTTTCTTTTTTTTTTTTTTAAGCAATGTGAATGAAGTGTCTTGCTCAAGGACACAACACTTTGGTCAGCGTGAGGCTCGAACCCGGAACCTCTATGACTTATGAATTATTTATGGACAAGCTTCAAGCTCCCGTGATTTATGTTGCTTATAATATGCACATTCGGTAACTCATCCGTGCGACAGAATGCATTTTCTAACATCTCCGAAATGGCTACGAAAATTATGAAAATCTGTGATATTTTTCTTATTTATACTTCAAACATAGGTTGTGGGTGCTCATTAGAGTACCCACAACCTATATATTGGAGCAGAAATAAGGAACATAATGTATACCCCGTAAACTCCAGTTTTCTCTTTAGAAAGTGGGGTTTAGGGGGTCTTCATTTCACGGACTTGTTCACGTGATGGGTACAAGATGCAGATGGAATTGTAATTCGTGTAGACCCTGACAAGTCTGCTCTTACAGAAGCACACGAAAGCATTCTGATCAAGCTCTTCGCAGAAGCCAGAGACCCTACCTAGCATAGTAGACCGATATAGTTAGAAACCTTAATATAATACATAAAAAGTCACGCAAAAAAAAAACAACAACAAAAAAAAAACACCTAATAGAGACGCCATTTTCAAGTATTTCTTTCTTAATTTTTTTCAGAAAAAAAAAATCCATAAAAATAAAATAAATACCACATGCTAGCGCTGTAATGGTTTAAAGACAGCAGAAATATGTTCCGCTTCAAGTCGAATCATGTACATATTAATTAGGGTACAAAGCATCTTTCATCAATTAATCCTGCACGCGATTATCTGCTAATATCGTCCAATATAATCTCTCATCCGATTAAAAAGATCTGGGCCTTATCTACAGATGTTAAAATTCCAACATCAAAAGAAAGAACAGCTTTGAAAAAAAATCCGTGTAATGAACCCTTGTAAACCCCTTGAAAACAATAGTTTCCTTATCATTACGCAAACACCCCTATACAAATACATTGCCACCTTTTCGCTGAAAAAAAAAATATGAAAATTTTAAGATGAAAAATTGTGATATTTTTCTATATTTCTGCTTAAAATATAGATTGTGGGAACTCGTTAGAACCGCCTCATCGAGGCGGTTCTAACGAGTACTCACGATCTTTATTTTAGAGCAGAAATAAGAAAAATAAGGTATACCCCCGGATACCCCATTTTTACTATATAAAAGTGGGGTTCAAGGGGGTCAGAATTATATAGGCGTGTTTTCGTGATGTTTTCGCCCAACTCGTCACTATTTAAAACATACCTATACCATTTTGATCCCCTTAAACCCCACTTTTATACAGCAGGCTAAAACTGGGGTTTGGAGGGGTATATATTATTTCTCTTATTTCTGCTCGAAATTGTTCAGGAGGTCGCGGATTCGATACCAACCGGGAATTCTTCGAGAATGATCATGGAATCTTTTCTAAGGTCATTCTCTCCCATTAAACGCTAATCAAGAAGGGCGGCGAAAGAAGGTACACTGCTGTACTGGTTAACCGTATGGTTAGGTAAACTGATTGGCTCGATATGACCTACATAGTTTTGACTGGGTCGTAAAATTCCAAAGCAAACTAACATGTTTTATCGCTATGTTTTACTTAGCATACGAATTTATCAAAATCAGCTGAAATTTAGATTTATTCTGCTTTGAAAATTATATTTAAAAAGATTTATTTATTTTGGTTTATTTATTTTAGAGACTATTTTTTAGGATTGTTTAAAAGTTTGTATTTGTTTCTTCTTCTTTTCTTTTACATTTGGTTTTACGGCCCTTTCAAGATGCTGGAGTACCCAGGGAAAGCAAAAGTGGTCTTAAAGATAACTTTTGAAAAGCCTCAAACGTGGCCTGAATATATAGGATTTGTACTGTATTTTCAAGACATACAGCATGTATTTAACCCATTGCATGCGTGAAACCCCTAAAGAGGCACCTTGGCTAACAGTGCAGGCCCAACGGCGCCTGATCAGGGCCTGCACTGTTTGCTAAAAGAATTTTCCTTTAAAAAAGAATAAAAATGAAATAAAAAGGCTTATCACCCCTTACATGACAAATGGGCTTGTCCAACGTATAGAAATGGATGCGTCCACTAGCATACAATGGGTGAATCCTCAGTAGTATAGGGCGGCACTTGGGGGACAAAAATTGGGGGACAAAAATTGGGGGACGTTTTGCTGTTTTTGTTGTCCCCCAATTCCCCCAATTTTTGTCCCCCAAGTGCCGCCGCTTGATGTAAGCTTGACTAGGCTAGAATGGGACTTGAGTGGTCAGTGGTGTGTTAGCTGAATACCTTCAGAAATGGACTTAGTGTTTGTGTGGTTTGACTTTGTCCCTATAAATTTGATGTCCCTGAAATTTCTAGGGACAAAGCTTTTGGCTATGTTTGAAAATGACTTAGTTTTTTGATGATCTTTCAAGTAGATCCATGTGTTTGTGTGGTTTGCCTTTGTCCCTATAAAGTTGATGTCCCGGAAATTTATAGGGACAAAGCCTAAAATGACTTGGTCCCTATAAATCTTCAGTTTTTGAAATTTATAGGGACCAAGCCTAAAATGACTTGGTCCCTATAAATTTGATGTTTGGTGAAATTATAGGGACCAATCTTTCAAGAGGTCCAGGGATACCACAAGATGACATTATGTTGGTCTTTTGGAAATAACTTGAAATTGAAAAAAAAATGTTTGGCACGAATAGGGCTCGAACCTATGACCTCCTGCTTATCAGACAGGTGCTCTACCAACCGAGCTAAAGTGCCAAGATATATTTTGTATGTAATAAAATGGTCTCTTCACTGCCACATCTCCACATCACAAATGTATAATCTCCACATCTCCACATTGAAATTGTGGAACCTCCACTTTGAAATTGTGGAACCTCCACATCTCCACATTGAAATTGTGGAGGTAATGTGGAGCAAATGTGGATGTAATGTGGAGAATGTGGATCCACAATGTGGAGATTCCACATGTCCACATCTACACATTCGACAATTTTGCAACCAGGCCTTTCTTGCTTCTAAGTCTCAGATTAAAATGCTCTATGTGGATGTGATGTGGAGAATGTGGATCCACAAAGTGGAGATTCCACACGTCCACATCTACACATTGAAATTGTGGAACCTCCACATTGAAATTGTGGAACCTCCCTATCTCCACATTGAAATTGTGGAGGTAATGTGGAGCAAATGTGGATGTAATGTGGAGAATGTGGATCCACAATGTGGAGATTCCACATGTCCACATCTACACATTCGGCAATTTTGCAACCAGGCCTTTCTGGCTTCTAAGACTCAGCTTAAAATACTCATTGTGGATATGATGTGGAGAATGCGGATCCACAAAGTGGAGATTCCACACGTCCACATCTACACATTGAAATTGTGTAACCTCCACATAGAAATTGTGGAACCTCCACATCTCCACATTGAAATTGTGGATGTAATGTGGATGTAATGTGGATGTAATGTGGAGAATGCGGATCCACAAAGTGGAGATTCCACACGTCCACATCTACACATTGAACAATTTGACTCTTATTACCTGGCCGGTGGCAGGTATATAACTTAAGATAACTTTGGTAGGACCAAGCTGTTTATGGGAAAAAAGAACAAGAGAATTAGATGCCACCTCTGATGGCAAACAACCTCCCTAGTGTGGTTGTGAATTGCATTAATGGGTTTCCCTGCAACTTGGGACTCCTGGCGATTTGAGATTATCTCGAATACACTTTAGAACCACCTGAATGTCTCTATGGACCAGAGTGATTCCCAGAGCGGAGGCTTTCCAATGTCCGTGGATCCCCTTAAAGTAGCCTGAGCGTAGCTACCTTCTACTCTGTTTAAGCATATATTCGATAATCTCGCATCTTTGGACCAAGCCGGAAAAACACGCAATGCAATAATCACAAACCATGCACCAGTAAGCTAGAGCACTAGCCTGTTTGTAACAAGAAACCACTTTGTATATATAGTCTACCCCAAACCAATTTGATAAGAAAATGGTTTTGTTGAATTTCCAAATGAAAATTTTTGTTTTAAATTTAAGAAAAGAAAGACTATGTTCTATGAGTGATGCATAAATTTATAAGCTTGTATTATATTTTTTTCGAAAAAAAATATTTGATCCCATTTGAGCTACAAATAGCAAAATGATAATGATTTTTATCATTTTTTATCTGTTACTATTTTGAGAATTCCTATTGGGAAAAACCCAATAAGACAAAATGCTCAGAGTGGATATTTATAAAGGCGTTTTAAACGCTAAATCATGTGCTTTAGGGGGCTCTAGATATAACTTTGGTTATTTACTTTATCATTTTCTTATTAGTATCGCCATAACTAACAAACTATGAATATATATCGAAGGTACCGCATTCCCATTAAATGTCAGGTCATTGGATTTTCCGAAAATCGATCAATAGCGATTTTTGTCCATTGAATTTGAAAGTAGCCAATTCCCGGAAAAAAAAGATTGGTTTTCCGATAATTATAAATAGTAAGAAAAAAGAAAACTAACTTTTTTTATAACGATATTGAATAATAATTGTAACTTTAAATTTGTGTTGCTTAAGAAATGACTGAAATGCACAACTGAAACACTGTCATTCTGTAGAAAAGAAAGTATATAAATATTCAGCGGGACATTGTTAAACATTGTGGGCCCCGATCAGACGCCACACCTGAATAATGAACGACTTCTACCTTACACTGCTAAGTGACAGTTCCTTGGACATTTTTCCAACAAACAAACAAAACAGTTTTACGGTGAGACTAGATCATCCAATTAATATCAATGAAGAAAACTGGGAAGTTGCAATAGTAGAAATTATGACTTCAGCACAAGTGCTGAACATCAGTGAAGAAAATAACTTTTTCTATTTGGTTTTTCTTGATCCAAGCTAGTAAGAAGACACGGTTTCGAAAATGTCACTGAAATGTGTAGAAATACTAATGCATGTGACAAAGTTAAACTGATCATTCCACCTGGCAATTATGTTTCTCCCAGTCATTTGGCACAAGAAATGCAATCTTCTATCAATGCGTTTGAGAACGGATTATTAGAACATGTAAATGTTGGCATTGGAGTTGTGTTTGATGAAAATTCTAAACGCATGAAAATAATTTGTCAAGATGAAAGACAAACTAGGTTACAATTTTCCAAAGAGTTTGGAAAGTTATTAGGGCTCAATCCTTCTCTATTCGGAAAACCTATTGGGAATGAAAAAAATTCATTTATTTTTAATGCAGACCTGAATGCTCCACATGATACGTTTTTCATATATTCAGATATTGCAGATTTTACAAATGTTGGTGATGTGAAGGCACCGATTTTGAGAATTGTTCCATTTAATCATACCAAGTATTCTGCTTATTTTCATACAGAACTAAAAAATTTGCACTATGTGCCAGTAGCCAAATCTTTCATTGACCAAGTTCATATCAGCATAAAAACAGCCACTGGTAAAAGTGTACCTTTTATGACTGGAAAATCTTTGGTTAAATTACACTTTAGACACAAACAGTTTTTTCAACATGATATAAATACTCTGCATTAATACTAACTTTGTCAGTTTATCAGACTCCTGAAAGGAAATAAGATGGTTAGTTCAGAGAAACAGACAAAAACATCCTGCAAAAAGATGGTCAAATGCAAAAAGTTACCAGTGACACAAAACCCGAGTAGATACGAAACAAGTTATGGACAGATGCGGTACTTGATGAAAAGACTGAACACAGTTCTCACCAATAAGCTCAGGGAAGGACGGCCCTCCAGATTCTGCAAAATATGTAACGCAGAAATCCAACAACTTGCGAAAACAAGACATCCGAAAAGACGTCGTCTGGCTGAACCAAGAAGAAAAATGAAACAACACTGGCCTGATACTCCCAGGAGACCTACGTCTTTACCACTAAAGAATATCAAGCGTAAAAGAAAAAGTGAAGACAAACAGTCACAGACAGTTGCAGAAAATTGTGCAGAAAGTTAGAAAGTTTTGTGGAAGAGTATAAAAGGAATGACAAGACTGAATAAAAATCAGTTCATTATTTGACATCCATGGGGAGATATCAATGCCATAAGTGTTTTCGAGAGTTTGCAAGATCTGACAGTTTGAGAAGACATAGATCCAGTGGTGTTTGTAAAGAGGATAAAACAGATATGTCAGATGACGAAGAAAGTGTAGCGTCTTCAAGCCCACGCTATAATTTGGGAAAAGGAGAAGATATATTTGGAAAATATGATTATACCAATGATTCTGAAGAATACACCGAAGAAGATGATAGTGATGACGAAGTTGAGATACCCAAAAAGAAAAAAATGAAATCTAAGTACAGACCGTGGGATCGAATGGTTATGAAAACCCAGGAAACCTTACAAGATACATTCAATGAGACCGTGGAAGAAGCTTTGGCAGAACATACTGATATCGACACAGAAGCTGCTGAAAATTTGGCATATGAGGAACTTAAACCAAGATATACACAGGGGCTTGTAAACTTCTACAGAACATTGGTTGGATATTCAGAAGCACTGAAGAAAGATCCAGTGCATAAGAAAATCATAAGCACAGCAAAACGACTGAGGGACGAGAAAGATTACGATGCAGACGAATCCATGGACTGTGCCATCAAGAAACGCAGATTTCTCTTTGAGAAGACACTGGATGAATATGATTCACCTACCTATGACGAGGAAGAAGAGACTGTGCCACAGACAAATCAAAGACATTATTAAAACCAATTTCACAACAACGTTAAGGTTTCAAATTGTAAACGAGGGCAGAGGGACGGTCCTAATCCTCTGTTCATCGTAATCAAGTTAGTTAGCGGGACAAATAAAATTAAAACTGTTCACCAATCTTTCTTGTCTTTTCACCCCTCTTCATTTCGAAGAGGGTAGTAGTATCTAAACTTGAGATGGCTAGAAATAACATCCACTGACGCTTCATAGTCAAACTAATGAAACAAAAATAGATCTTGAGATACAAGATCTATATCCAGAAGTTTGCTACTATCAAGCCTCAATATATTTGCCAAACCACTTGACGCTTGACAGTCAAGTTTCTATTGATGAAGAAATATAAAGTCTTGAGATACAAGATTTTTTATTTCTCATAGAAACTTGCTACTAGATAGCCTCAATATATAAGCATGACACTATGAAGTCTTGAGATACAAGAACAACATAATGTCATCTTGTGGTATCCCTGGACCTCTTGAAAGATTGGTCCCTATAATTTCACCAAACATCAAATTTATAGGGACAAAGGCAATTGACACAATCACATGGATCTACTTGCACCAAAAAACTAAGTTATTTTCAAACATAGCCAAAAGCTTTGTCCCTAGAAATTTCAGGGACATCAAATTTATAGGGACAAAGTCAAACCACACAAACACTAAGTCCATTTCTGAAGGTATTCAGCTAACACACCACTGACCACTCAAGTCCCATTCTAGCCTAGTCAAGCTTACATCAAGCGGCGGCACTTGGGGGACAAAAATTGGGGGAATTGGGGGACAACAAAAACAGCAAAACGTCCCCCAATTTTTGTCCCCCAATTTTTGTCCCCCAAGTGCCGCCCTATACTACTATCCTCTAAAAACAGACTTTATATACCGTATAGATACGGGGGTATTCATATTTTTTCTGCTCTAGGACATAGGATGTGAAAACCTATGTATTGAGTACGGAAAAAAAATCAGAATTTTTCAGCAGAAAACCGTGGATTGCACGTGAACGAAGCCGTGTAATAACATCACTTCACATAACAGAACATTAAGAAAACATGCCTATACAACTACCATCACGAAAATATGCCTATATAATTTTGACCTCCTTGAACCCCACTTTTATATAGTAAAACTGGGGTTTCCGGGAGTATACCTTATTTTTCTTATTTATGCTCTAAATATAGATTGTGGGTACTCGTTAGAACCGCCTCGATGAGGCGGTTCTAACGAGTGCCCACAATCTATATTTTGAGCAGAAATCACAATTTTTCATCATAAAATTTTCATTTTTTCGGCGATAAAGGTGGCAATGTATTTGTATGGGCGTGTTTACGTAATGTTTGTAAATTTTACCGCCGAAAAAAAACCCGACAATTTTCAGATGAAAAATTGTGATATTTTTCTTAATTCTGCTCAAAATATAGATTGTGGGTATACGTTAGAACCGCCTCATCGAGGCGGTTCTAACGAGTACCCACAGTCTATATTTTAGAGCAGAAATAATAAAAAAGGTGTACCCCTGTAACTCCCAGATTTACTGTAAACAAGAGGACCAAGATGGTCCCATATCGCTCACATGAGCTAACAGATTCAAAGTTTCAGGACGTTCCTATCTTTACTGAAGACTTTGTGCGAGGACAAGGTCAAAACCAGGCATTTTCAGCATTCAAGGAGATCAAACTCAATGGGAGATACGCAGACATCATTCAAACTCATTTGAACTTTCATTCCCAACATACTTATATGCTACTTTAGTTTATACTAATTTATTTTTAGTTCGATTGCGATGAAAGCTACAAGCTTATTGAATCGCTCTCGAACACTCATTCCGGATGTTTTCACGCGCGCGAGAGAGAGAGGCAGTGGCTTTTCACCAATGCTACCCATTTACACCTGGGTGGAGTGGGGCAGTGTACTGCTACTTTCAGGAAGATTCTATCAAAACTAAACGATTTATGGTACAAAATAGTTATTTTCAGCAAAAAAGGTGACTTAACATTTGACTAATGTGCAACCAATGTTAGTTTGCAAACTCATTCAAGCTTTTTAGCTCACCTGGGCCGAAGGCTCCAGGGGAGCTTATAGTATAGTGGGTCCTCCGTCGTCCGTCGTCCGTCGTCCGTCCGTCCACACTTTTGAGCAGCTATATCTCTGTATCCTGCAGGCTGATCTCAATCATTTCTCACCTGTAGTATGCCTCTGGTGGGGCATTGATGACATAAACTTTTTTTTGAAATCGCTCTTAAACTTTGGTTCCTATGGCAACCACAAGGTCCCATAGACTTACTATGGGAAAATGCTTGTCATCACCGTAGCGCCTTCAGTTTTGATCAGATCTTTCTGAAACTTATATGTAAGGTGACTGGGGATAAAAACTCGGATGAGTTCGAAAACCGGCCAAGTCGGCCCATTCATCATAGAGTTACGTCCCTTTGATTGCTGAAAATGCCCATTTTCGACCTTGTCATCACCGTAGCCCCTTCAGTTTTGATCGGATCTTTCTGAAACTTATATGTTATGTGGCTGGGGATAAAACTTCAGATGAGTTCGAAAACCGGCATAGTCCGCTGGTTTATCATAGAGTTACGTCCCTTTGATTGCTGAAAATGCCGATTTTTGACCTTGTCATCACCGTAGCCCCTTCAGTTTTGGTCGGATCTTTCTGAAACTTATATGTAAGGTGGCTGTGGATAAAATCTCGGATGATTTCGAAAACCGACCAAGTTGGCCCTTTTATCGTAGAGTAACGTCCCTTTGATTGCTGAAAATGCTGATTTTTGACCTTGTCATCACTGTAGCCCTTTCAGTTTTGATCGAATCTTTCTGAAACTTATATGTAAAGTGGCTGGGGATAAAATCTCAGATGAGTTCGAAAACCAGCCAAGTTGGTCCATTTATTACAGAGTAACGTCCCTTTGATTGCTGAAAATGCCGATTTTTGATCTTGTCATCACCGTAGCCCTTTGAGTTTTGATTGGATCTTTCTGAAACTTATATGCAAGGTGGCTGGGGATAAAGCCTTGGATGAGTTCGCATACCGGCAAAGGTGGCCTATTTATCATAGAGTTAGGTCCCTTTGATTGCCAAAAATGTTGATTTTTGACCTTGTCAACACTGTAGCCCCTTCAGTTTTAATCGGATCTTTCTGAAATTTATATGTAAGGTGGCTTGGGATAAAACCTCGGATGCGTTCGAAAACCGGCCAAGTTGCCCCATTAACTATATAGTTATGTCCCTTTGATGGCTGAAAATGTCGATTTTTTACCTTGTCATCACCGTAGCCCCTTCAGTTTTGATCGAATCTTTCTGAAACCTATATGTAATGTGACTGGAGATAAAACCTAGGATTAGTTTGAATACCGGCCAAGTTGGTCCATTTATCATTGATTTACGTCCCTTTGATTGCTGAAAATGCCGATTTTTGACCTTGTCATCACCATAGCCCCTTCAGTTTTGATCAACTTATATGTAAGGTGGTTGGGGATAAAATCTTGGATGAGTTCGAAAACAGGCCAAGTCAGCCCATTATCGTAGCGTTCTGTCCCTTTGATGGCTGAAAATGTTGATTTTTGACCTTGTCATTACCGTAGCCCCTTCAGTTTTGATCGGATTTTTCTGTAAGGTGGCTGGGGATGAAACCTCGGATGAGTTCGAAAACTGGCCAAGTCGGCTCATTTATTTTAGAGTAACATCCCTTTGATTGCTAAAAATGCCAAATTTTGACCTTGTCATCACCGTTGCCCCTTCAGTTTTGATCGGATCTTTCTGAAACTTATACGTGAGGTGGCTGGGAATAAAATCTTGGATGAGTTTGAATACTGGCCAAGTCTGATCGGATCTTTCTGAAACTTACATGTAAGGTGGCTGGGAATAAAACCTCAGGTGAGTTCGAATACCGGCCAAGTCGGCACATTTATCATAGAGTGACGTGCCTTTGATTGCTGAAAATGCCTATTTTCGACATTGTTATCACTGCTGCCCCTTTAGTTTTGAACGGATCTTCATGAAACTTACAAACAAGGAAGTCAGGCAGAAAGCTTGGAGGAGTTTGTAAACTCTTGTTTTTGAACTTGTCATCACCATAGCCACTTCAGTTTAGATCGGATCTTCTTAGCAAGTCAGGAATAAAAGCTTGAATGAGTTTGAAAACGGGTGAGGTCAGTCTGTTTATCATAAGAGTTAAATTCTACTTGATTTTCAGAAAATGCTTACCCTGTCATCACCATGTCCTCCCATAAAGCCTTCAGTAAAGGTTGGCACTTCCTTAAACTTTGAATCTGTTAGCTCAGGTGAGCGATACAGGACCAAGGGCCTCTTGTTGTTTTTTATGCCCCCGAAGGAGGGCATATAGCTTTTGCACTGTCCGTTTGTGGGTTTGTACGTTTGTAAGTCCGAACTTTTTCAGGGGCATTGCTCACTTTTAGTGACAGCTCTTGTTTTATTATACCCGCTTTTTCGAAGAAAAATCGGGTATATTGTTTTCGTACCACAGTTCGATCCGGCGTCAGTCCGTCCGCACCAACGAAACGACATTTAGGGGGCAAAAAATTTGGACATTTTGACACTTAAGTATACAATCTTAGGTCCAAATGGGGTTTATTCTGTTATTTGGGTACTTAAGTGGCAAAAATTCGCTCTTAGGTGGCTTGCCGCTTAAGAGAATTTGCCGCTTAAGTAGTCAGTATGCCGACGCCTAGCCACTTGAGTATCCGTTCGTGAGAACGTCCGTCCGTTCGTCTGTCCGCAGGAACGAATGTATACTTGTGTGTTTAAAAGTATGGACACTTCCATTAAACTCAATGCGATTTATTCCGTCAGTGTTTTGTGTGTCTAAAATAGTAACTTGTGTGTCTTTTTTTCCAAGAAATTCCAAGAAATTTCCTGGAAATTTGACACACAAGGGTACTTTGTAGGGATGAAGTCACACAAGTATACATCCGTAAAGACGTCCGTCCGTCTGTCCGTCTGCCCGTCCGTCCGTCACGTTTCTTGTGATTGGATCTCCTCTGCAACCACTGAAGTTACACTTTTGAACCTTTGCATGTGGATAGTACATGGAATGTAGATGGCAGTGGGCAACTTTTTTGTGACCTTGACCTCAACATGATCCCAAGGTCAAAGGTCAAAAGTTATGATTTGCCATATCTCCTAAACTATTGGAGTTACACTTCTGAAACTTTGCTTATTGGATGGTCCTTGGAATATAGAATATGTCAGGTTACTTTTGGTGTGACCTTGATCCCAAGGCCAAAGTTCAAAAAGTATGATTTTGCCATATCTTCTAAACTATTAGAGTTACACTTCTGAAACTTTTGTTATCGGATGGCCGTTGGAGTATAGAATAAATTTGGATACTTTCGGTGTGACCTTGACCTCAACATGACCCCAAGGTCAAAGGTCAAAAATTATGATTTGCCATATCTCTTAAACTATTGGAGTTACACTTCTGAAACTTTGCTTATCAGATGGCCCTTGGAATATAGAATATGTTGGGCTACTTTTGGTGTGACCTTGACCCCAAGGTCAAGGTCAAAAAGTATGACTTTGCCATATCTTCTAAACTATTGGAGTTACACTTCTGAAACTTGTTTATTGGATGGCTGTTGGAATATAGAATAAATTGGGATACTTTAGGTGGATTCAACATAACCCCTAGGTCAAAGGTCAAAAAGTATGACTTTGCCATATCTTTTAAACTATAAATGTTACACTTCTGAAACTTTGCTTATCAGTTAGAATGTTCTTTGCAACTTTTTTTTAACTTACATGTAGTTTGGGCTAGCAAATACATAGTCATTAGTGTTCTTAATAGAAAAAGCGGGTATTTGCGATGGTTTACCATCGACTGCAGATCTAGTTTATTTTTTTTTAATTATCAAAGTTTGATTTTACTTTTTCTATTTCAGTTGCTGGTATTTCTGTACATTGAGTTGGAGAGGAGAAAAGGATTTATAACTTCAGGAATACTGTTTATCTACTGGGTTTTAGCTAATCTCACATTTATCATACCCTTCTATACCCTAATCATTAAAAAGGTAAGTCAAATATAAGCAATAATTTCTGTTTTCTATTGTTATTCTCTCTCTTTTGCTGATACAAGAAGGGAAATTGTCAAGTTCAGGTGAAAAAAATGCCCACATATATGAGCCCCGCCAAGCGAATTTGTGTCTTCGAGCATTCCGTCATGACAAATTTTAACTGTGCATGCCCGGCCATTCAGAGGGGCCAGGGATATGGCTTTCCGTCTGAAGGTTCCTCTTGATTCACTGCTTGTATGAGCGAGCAGCGAAGGTTCTGGCGAGACTGCGCGGATGCGCAGGCTCGCCTGAACCTTTGCTGCTCGCATAGGCGATAAGTACCAAAATCGCTTGACAGGGCCCATATAATACTTGTTAACTGTTTATGTATACATGAAAATATGTTTAGGTAGACTGACATAACCACAACCATTATCTTGCTGAATAGTTTAATTGGACACACCCATTTCTGACTATCAGACAGTCAGATTGCATGGTATGATGCTTTCTTTTGAATTTACAAACCGAATGACAAACAGTGTAGATCCTGATCAGATGGCTTTTTTCAGAATAAGGGTAAAAAGTTTTATTTGGGCCATTAACCCATTGCTTGTGGGAAACCCCTAAAGGGGTACCTTGCCAAACAGTCTAGGCTCAGTTTAGACGCTGCAGAACACGGCGTCTAATCTGAGCCTGCACTATTTGCTAAAAGAATTTTCTGCCAAAAACAGAATTAAAATGAAAATAGGCCTGACGCCTCTTATATGACAGATGGACTTGTCCAACAAATACCTATGGAAGAGTCCACTAGTAAAAAATGGGTTAAAGGTTATGTGGTTTCTCTCAGGGTTCTCCAGTTTTCGTCCACCTCTGATTTATGATTGGCTCGAAATAAGTGCAATAATCATGAAAGGGCTGTAACCCCCCCCCCCCCCCCCCCCAAAAAAAAAAAAAAACACCCCCCAACACACATCTGGGAAATCACAGTGCTATTTGTCCCTCTTTGAAGCACCAGTCTCAACTGCAGCAGTTGGTGTAGTCGGTTGAGATGAAGATTCTGTGTACCTTTTACATTACGACAACACATCTTTGTGTTAAAATGGCTTCTTTGATAGTTCTGCAACTAGCTTATTTCATTTGAATGTTTTTGTTTCATATTTTTACTACACATGTATAAGGCTGACAAGATTAATCATATAATGGATTGATAAATTCCAGAAAAATGATTATCACATCTGATTTGCTTGTAATCGATTACTTGACAGGTACAATTTACTAACCAAAGTTATGCCTAAAATAGCTGGATGAGTGGCAAACAGTGCAGACCCTGATGAGACGCAGCATTTGCGGCGTCTCATCTGGGTGTACACTGTTTGCTCAGGCCTGTCTGTTCAAATATACATATAGTAAAGTACAACATATGTTAAGAGACATGCTCAGACAGGTAAACTTATGAGAAAAAAAAAAACAGCGATTACTAATCGATTATCGATTGCAATGTCAGTACTTATTATCTTTTCAGCTCTGATTAGCCAGCCTTACACATGTATTATTATCCAAACAAAAATGTATAGATTATATAGAAAAATGACCATTTATGATCTATGCATTTTTTGGATCTATTTTGAAAAACTATATTATATCCAAAACCGAGTTACATCCAAAACTGTGTTATAACAGACAGTGTTATAATGAAGTTGTGGTGTATAAGTAGAAAAGGTAATAATTTATATAATTAATGTTCATTGAAGTATGAACAGCATTGGATTACAAGTGAAGTAAGAGAACTAAAAGGGGTTCACTTAACCTTAGCATGCTGAATTTTCTTCAGTACTCGCCCTTTTGAGGGGGTACCCTTATTTCGGCAGCCATAGTTTCCTCAAACCTGAACTGATTTTGCTCATACTTTGACACATTATGGGCAATACTTCTTCCGCCATTTCTGCTGGAAGTACTGTGGGTCAGGTGACTTCCAAATATGGTGGTCATGTGATCTGACTGGGAACCATTTAAGACACTTAAAAAAAAAGATCTACAAGACAATAGCAGGCTTTCAAGTAGTCCTACTTTTTCCAACTTTTTCCTACCTTTTTGGTCTCTTCCTACTTTGTTCCTACTTTTTCCAGAAAAACTCCTACTTCTCTTACTTTTTTGATTTGTTCAAAAACTAAGATCCCAAATAAATAAATAAACAAATAAAGCATTTAAGAATATAATGTATCTTAAAGTATTTGTAGAATGCATCTTGTTATATGACATATGTACTGATGATCCTCTACATTCATCTGCTGTTTTTAGCTGTACCACTGATTGGAATATGTTGATGTAAAGCAAAACTGCAATGACCATCTACAGTTTTGTCTTGTTGAACATGACAAGACTTTTTGCAGTCAGTAGTGTAGTGATGCTTTAACTAAATGACCAACTGGAGCTCTGTCTTGTTGAGAATGGTAGAAACTTCACTACAGCAATGCTTTGATGCCCTTTAGAACTGCTGTAAAAAACTGTTTTGTCTTGTTTAGCATTACAGAAATTCATTTTAGCAGTCCAGTGATGCCTTAACTTGCAGTGACCAGTTATAACTCTGTCTTGTTAGCATGACAAACATTCACTTCAGCAGTGCAGTGATGCCTTAACTGCAGTAACCAGCTTGAGCTTTGTCTTGTTTAGCATGACAAAAATTCATTGCAGCAATGCTTTGATGCCTCAGCCGCATTGCCCAGCTAGAGCTCTGTCTTGTTAAGCATGGCAGGAGTTCATAGCAGCAAGGCATTGATACCAGGGCTTTGATGCCTTACTAGAGCTCTGTCTTGTTTAGTTGCTTTGACACCTTAACTGCAGTGATCAAATGGATCTCTGTCTTTAGCACAAGAGGAATTCATTTCAGCAGTACTGTGATGCCTTAACTGCAGTGACAAATTAGAGTTCTGTCTTGTTTAGCTTGATAGAAATTCATTGTAGCAACCATGCTCTGATACCTTAACTGTGGTTACCATCTAGAGCTATGTCTTGTTGAGCATGACAGAAATACATTACAGCAGTGCTCTGTCAGATGACTAAACTGCAAAGACCCACTGGAGCTCAGTCTTGTTGAGCAAGACAGAAACTCATTGCAGCAATGCTGGGATGCCTTGACTGCAGTGATCAACTAGAGTTCTGTCTTGAGCATGAAAGGGATACACTGCAGCAATACTGTGATGCCTTAACTGCAGTAACCCACTAGGGTTCTGTCTTGTTGAGCATGGCAGCAATTTATTGCAGCACTTCTGTGGTGCCTTAACTGAGTTACCAACTAAGAGCCCTGACTTTTTGAGCATGACAGAAATTCATTGCAGCAGTGCTGCTTAAATTTGCCTTAAATGCAATGACCAACTAGAATTATTGTCTTGATAAGTATGAAAGTAATTCATTGTTGCCATGCTTTTATGCATTTAACTGCAATGACCATTTAGAGTTCTGTCTTGTTGAGTATGACAGGAATTCATTGCAGCAGTGCTGTGTTGCCTTAATTGAAGTTACCAACTAGAGTTCTGTCTTATTGAGCATGGCAGGAATTCATTGCAGCCGTGCTGTGTTGCCTAAATTGAAGTGACCAACTAGAGTTCCATCTTGTTGAGCATGAAAGAAATTCATTGCAACAGTGCTGTGTTGCCTTAATTGAAGTGATCAACTAGAGCTGTGTCTTGTTTAGCATGGCAGAAAACCATTGAAGCTGTGCTAGGATGCCTTAACTGCAGTGAAATATCTGACATCTGTCTTATGGAGGATGACAGGAATTCAAAGCAGTAGTAATGCAGTGTCTTCACTGCAGTGACATGCCAGCAGATCTTCCTTGTCTAGCATGACAGAAATTCATTGCAGCAGTGCTGTGAAGACTGAGTGACCAACTAGAGCTCTGTCTTGTTTAGCATGACAGAAATTCATTGCAGCAATGCTGTGATGACTGAAGTAACCAACTAGAGTTCTGTCTTGTTTAGCATGAAAGAAATTCATTGCAGCATTACTGTGATGTCTGGAGTGACCAACTAGAGCCCTGTCTTGTTTAGCATGACAGACATTCATTGCAGCAATGCTGTGATGACTGGAGTGACTAACTAGAGCTCTGTCTGGTTTTTGTTTTGTTTGAATTGGAGTTTAACGGCCCAGTCAACACTATTTAGGTCATTTTTGAGCCGGTCAGTTTACCTATCCACACTTTCCTGGGCAGGCTTATACGTAAGCGGTTAACCAGTACAGTGCACATTCTTTCGCCAGAAACTGACAACTGCCCTTCTTGAATCAGCAGAAGGGAGAGAATGACCGCAGAAAAGATTTCATGATCAATCTCCACGAAAGAATGTTGCCGACCCCGGCGGGAGTCGAACCCGCGTCCTCCTGATCACCAGTCAGACGCGCATCCGACTCTGTCTGGTTTAGCATGACAGAAACTCATTGCAGCAATGCTGTGATGACTGAAGTGACCAACTAGAGATCTGTCTTGTTTAGCATGAAAGAGATTCATTGCAGCAATGCTGTGATGACTGAAGTGACTAACTCGTGCCCTGTATTGTTTAGCATGACAGAAAGTCATTGCAGCAATGCTGTGATGACTGGAGTGACCAACTAGAGCTCGGACAGAAATTCATTGCAGCAATGATGTGATAACTGAAGTGACCAACTAGAGCTCTGTCTTGTTTTGGCATGACAGAAATTCATTGCAGCAATGCTGTGATGACTAAAATGACCAACTAGAGCTCTGTCTTGTTTTGGCATGACAGAAATTCATTGCAGCAATGCTGTGATGACTGAAGTGACCAACTAGAGCTCTGTCTTGTTTAGCATATCAGAAATGCATTGTAGCAATGCTTTAAAGCCTTGACTTCAGTGAGCAACTAAAATGCTGTCTTATTTTGCATGACAGGAATTCATTGTAGCAGTGCTATGATGCCTTCACTTGAACATCTTGTAGCTGATGCTTCTCACAAATTTAAATTTTCAAAATTCATCAATTCTTTTGAATTAATATTTTGACATATGTCAATATCTAGGTATATATATCTGCCAGTGGCAATCTCTTGACAAATGCATTGGAAGTTCAGGCTGCAGGCATGAATAACTGTACTAGATGGGTTAGCCACTAACATTTTACAGGTGCCTGCTAACTTTGATGTAAAAACATTAGACACTAATGCACAAATAACACTGCCCAAAATGAAAAACTGATAAAATGTGAGTCATATGGAGGTATCTTCGTGTCCATTAGCTCCTACTTTTTATATCAGGTTCCTACTTTTTTTCTACTTTTTTCCTACTTTTCTCCTGCTTTTTGATATCTCAGGCTCCTACTTTTCTCCTACTTTTTCACCAGGAGTCACTTGAAAGCCTGCAATAGTGCTCAGTGCATGCTTTGAAGGATAAAATTGATAGCTTGTGTAGCTATCTGTATTATGGCTACATATTTATCACCAGTAGTTGTTTAGATTGATTGGGTCTAGTATGCCCAAAATTGTGATAGAACAGGTAAGGGTGATCTGTTGAAAACTTGTACTTGAGAAATCGTTGATTTTTAACGTCATTTCCAGGTGTAAAATTCAACAGCCGGTAGTGTTGGTAAAACCTGTGCCCTTCTAAGAAAGAAGCATCCCTCCTGCATTGGACAACCTCATCGGATGGGTTGTACTTGCTTTCTTATGAGTGTGAAAAGCTGCTCAGTTTGGACCACCCCCTTAGGCAAATGAAGTCACCTCCAGAGCGCTGAAGGTTAAACTTTGCCCGTGACCAGAGTGGTGTTCATACTTCAGTCAAGTTTAATAAATCACAGCTCAAAATATAGTAGGCAACATTAAATATGAATTACATTGAATATAACTTACATTCAAACATATGTGGCCCCGCCCATCGGGGCTTGAAGAAATATGGGCTGCATGATGCTTCCACGCAGAGCTGAAACCGACCGCACACAAGTACTGGTAAACCGCTTAGAGGATCTAGGCCTGCCCAGGCAAAGCGGTGCGAATCGGACCATGCATGCTTATAAACTCTATTGGTTTCATTTGGCGACAGGGCTTGAGATGTCATTGCATCTCATTGTCGGGTAAAAGTCCTACAAAATTGGAAGCAACGTCTCCAAAATGACCTATACATTGTTGACAGGGACGTTAAACCTCAAATCAAACAAACAAACAAAACAATCAAACATATAACTAACAAGAATAAATTGAAAATGTCCAAAACTAAAGACTCAGAGGCCGTTTATAAGAAAATTGCCATTTCTTAAGAAATGGCATAATGACACCGTTGATTTTGGACATTTTGGATTAGTTATAGATAGAACTTCAAGCTCCTGTGGCTTATGTAACAAATTCTTGTTTTTATTTGCTTTTCTTATTAACCCTTATCTTGCTGTTCACGACAACCCCTATCTTTGCAAACAGTGTAGATCCAGATCAGATGGCTTCTGAAGAAGCCATCTGATCAGGATCTACACTGTTTGGCATTCAGTTTATGAATTTGTAGCAATAAATTACATCAAGTAATTTGATTGGTTGATATAACAAAATGGGTGTGGCTTAGATGAATATTCAGCAAGATAAGGCTTAGTAGGGAATTTTCTTGTTTCAGACATATGATACTGAACTCGCAGTTTTTCTGTGTTTCAACTTGTATTTTGCTGCAAGTCTGGCTCAGCTGGTTGTCATCTGTTTTGCCGAGGTTTTACCACCCACTTCTGGGAAGGTAAGCACACAGTTTACGTGTTAAAATTGTAGTGGTAGCTTATTTATATCAGAAAATACCAGAGATTCAACTTCGGTGAAGTTGATGTCGCACCTGCTCCCCACCTGCCCCACACAAAAAAATAAAAGTTTATTTAAGGCAGGAGAAATGAATATAGGGCTTTGAGAAGAATCCATAGCCTATATATGTGAGGTAAAAAACCGACTAAGTTCACAATGTGGAAAAAGTGATAAAAATTGATCCCAAGATTAAGTCCAAACCACATGCACATCCTCATACCATAGCAAAAACACACACAAAGTTTCAAAATGATCAATGTAAAACTGTAAGAGGAGTTGCGATGACAAGAGGTACCTATTGTATATCAACTGAAGCTTAAAATTGGCTAAGTTCACAATGTGCAAAATGTGAAAAAAAAAAAGTCTGAGAATTATGTCGAAACCACATGCACAACCTCATACCATGGCGAAAGCACACGCAAAGTTTCAAAATGATCGGTATAAAACTGCAAGAGAAGTTGCGATGACAAGAGGTACCTATCATATATCAATTGAAGGTTAAAAATGACTAAGTTCACAATGTGGAAAAAGTGACAAAAAATGATCCGAGGATAAAGTCCAAACCACATGCACATCCTCATACCATTGCAAAACACACACAAAATTTCAAAATAATCGGTATGAAACTGTAGGAGGAGTTGTGATGACAAGAGGTACCTATCGTATATCAAATGAAGCTTAAAAATGGCTAAGTTCATTATGTGCAAAAAGTGAAAAAAAATATTCTGACAATTATGTCGAAACCACATGCACATCCTCATACCATGGCGAAAGCACATGCAAAGTTTCAAAATGATCGGTATAAAACTGCAAGAGCAGTTGCGATGACAAGAGGTACCTATCATATATCAATTGAAGCTTAAAAATGACTAAGTTCACAATGTGGAAAAAGTGACAAAAAATGATCCGACGATAAAGTCCAAATCACATGGGCATTCTCATACCATGGCAAAAACACACACAAAGTTTCAAAATAATCGGTATGAAACTGTAGGAGGAGTTGTGATGACAAGACACCCAGTGTAAAATGTTGACGGAAAGACGGACAGACAACAGGACGGACATCTCTACGAATGGATACTTAAGTGACTAGGCGTCGGCATATTGACTACTTAAGCGGCAAATTCTCTTAAGCGGCAAGCCACCTAAGAGCGAATTTTTGCCACTTAAGTGCCAAAATTACGGAATAAAGTCCATTTGGACTCACGAATATATACCTAAGTGTCAAACTGTCCAAATTTTTTGCCCCCTAAATGTCGTTTCGTTGGTGCGGACGGACGGACGGACGAACGAACGGACTACCGGACTTTGCACGCCTATGTCTTCCTGCTAAAGCAGGTGCGACAAAAATGATTTCATGTCCAAGGAAGGTTTGAGCCGACAAAATGATTGACATCCTTTCTGGTAGAGTATAAAATAATCAGGAGTTGCTCCAATTTGGAAATGTATTTAGAAATTCCTGTTTCCAAAACCATTTTCCATTGAATAGTCTGATTTATCTAGTTACATTTAAACACATCTTTGTTCACAATTTTTATAAGGCTTAGCAACAGATAAGGTGCGTATTTTGTAATAATTGAAGGATTGTGTTCCTTATTTCTGCATATAAACCCATGTTGTGGGTATTCATTACCGGTAGAACCACCTCTGCGGCGGTTCTAATGAATATCCACAACATAGGCTTTCATGGAGAATTGACAAAAACTATCCTTCATTTATCACAGAATACCAAGCTTATCTGTTGCTTGTATAGTATTAGGCTGCAGCCAGCCATCTTAGAACACACAAATAGTAACATTTCTCAAATATGATTAAGATTGGTCATTGTCAGTAATGATAGACGAACTATTATTATTAGTTTAAGCTTTGTTTGTTTGATTTAAGGTTTAACTGCCCCGTCAACACTGTAAAGGTCATTTTGGAGATGTTGCTTCCAATTTTGTGGGACTTTTATTCGACATTGAGATGAAATGACATCTCAAGCTCTGTCGCCCAATGAAACCAATAGGGTTTATAAGCATGGACGGTCAGACACTCACACCGCTTTGCCTGTGTAGGCTTAGATCCTCTAAGGGGTTAACCAGTACTCGTGTGTGGGTTGGATTCAGCTCTGTGCGGAAGCATCATACAGCCCATATATTTCTTCAAGCCCTGATGGGTGGGGGCAGATTAGTTTAAGCTGCTGCACGTAGTATGACTGCAGTGACTTGAACACTACCGGCTCATTTACGATGGCTAATTATCCCCTCGCACAACATAGTTGTGAGGGGGGATATAGCATTTGTCCCGTACGTACGTACGTACTTTGTCAGCGCTCTAGCGCCTACATTTCTTGACCGATTTTAATAGAACTTCACACAAATGTTCCTTATGACAATATCTCGAGCGAGTTCGACTTTCAAGGTCATGACCTCAAGGTCAATGTCACTGTGGCTATTTTTAGAAAAACTTTGTCATCGCTCTAGCGCCTACATTTCTTCACCAATTTCAATATAACTTCACGCAAATGTTCCTTATGAAAATATCTCGAGCGAGTTCGACTTTCAAGGTCATGACCTCAAGGTCAAGGTCACTGTGGCTATTTTTTTAGAAAAAACTTTGTCATCACTCTAGCGCCTACATTTCTACACCAATTTCAATATAACTTCACACAAATGTTCCTTATGACAATATCTAGAGCGAGTTCGACTTTCAGGGTCATGACCTCAAGGTCAAGGTCACTGTGGCTATTTTTAGAAAAACTTTGTCATCGCTCTAGCGCCTACATTTCTTCACCAATTTCAATATTACTTCACACAAATGTTCCTTATGACAATATCTCGAGCGAGTTCGACTTTCAAGGTCATGACCTCAAGGTCAAGGTCACTGTGGCTATTTTTAGAAAAACTTTGTCATCGCTCTAGCGCCTACATTTCTTCACCAATTTCAATATAACTTCACACAAATGTTCCTTATAAAAATATCTCGAGCGAGTTCGACGTTCAAGGTCATAGCCTCAAGGTCAAGGTCACTGTGGCTATTTTTTTAAAAACTTTGTCATCGCTCTAGCGCCTACATTTCTTCACCAATTTCAATATAACTTCACACAAATGTTCCTTATAAAAATATCTCGAGCGAGTTCGACGTTCAAGGTCATAGCCTCAAGGTCAAGGTCACTGTGGCTATTTTTTTAAAAACTGTCATCGCTCTAGCGCCTACATTTCTTCACCAATTTCAATATAACTTCACACAAATGTTCGTCATAAAAGTATGTAGGGCATGTTTAACTTTCAAGGGCATGGCCTCAAGGTCAAGGTCGCTGTGGCTAGTTTTATAAAAACATTGTCATTGCTCTAGCACTTACATTTCTTCACCGATTTCAATATAACTTCACACAAATGTTCCTTATGACAATATCTCTAGCGAGTTCCAATTTCAAGGTCAAGGTCACTGTGGCTATTTTTAGAAAAACTTTGTCATCGCTCCAGCGCCTACATTTCTTCACTTATTTCAATATAACTTCACACAAATATTTCTTATGATAATACCTCGAACCTGTTCGACTTTCAAGGTCAAGGTCACTTTGGCTATTTTTAGAAAAACATTGTCATTGCTCTAGCGCTTACATTTTTTCACCAATTTCAATATTACTTCACACAAATGTTCCTTATGACAATATCTCTAGTGAGTTCTACTTTCAAGGTCAAGGTCACAGTGGCTATTTTTAGAAACAGTTTGTTATGTCTCTATCGCTTACATTTCTTCACCGATTTCAATATAACTTCACACAAATGTTCCTTATGACAATATCTCGAGCGATTTCGACTTTCAAGTTCAAGGTCACTGTGGCTATTTTTAGAAAAACTTTGTCATCGCTCTAGCGACTTCATTTCTTCGTTGATTTCAATATAGCTTCACACAAATGTTCCTTATGACAATACCTCGAGCGAGTTTGACTTTCAAGGTCAAGGTCACTGTGGCTATTTTTAGAAAAACTTTGTCATTGCTCTCGCGCCTACATATTTTCACCAATTTCAATATAACTTCACATAAATGTTCCTTATCACAATATCTCGAGCTATTTCGACTTTCAAAATCAAGGTCACTGTGGCTATTTTTAGAAAAACTTTGTCATCGTTCTAGCGCCTACATTTATTGATGGATTTTTATAGATCTTCACACAAATGTTTCTAATGATAATATCTCGAATTGCTTTGACTTCCAAGGTCATGACCTCAAGGTCAAGGTGACTGTGGCTATTTTTAGAAAAACTTTGTCATCGCTCTACGGCCTACATTTATTAACAGATTTTAATATAACTTCACACAAAAAATGCTTATCATTATATCTTAAGCAAGATCTTCTTTCGCGGTCATGGCCTCAAGTCAAGGTCACTATGGCTATTTTTAGAGAAACATTGTCATCACTCTAGAACCTACATTTATTAATGGATTTTTAAACAAATTTTACACAAATGTTGCATATGATAATATCTCAAGCAAGTTGGACTTTTGCCATTTCAATGTTTCCACACACGAAGTTGTCTCGTGCGAGGGGATGTGTATCGCATGCGATGCCTTGTTGGAACTCATTCTTGAATCCCTAAAGAATTTTTTGATAGCTCCAATAACAAATATTTAGGGATAATTGAGTCAGGTATTTCTTACATCACGTTAACAAGTCTGTGTAATGTTATATAGAGAAAAGTGGAGTTTACAGAGATATTCATTTCCCTTATTTTTGCTCCAAGACATAGGTTGTGAGTACTCCTTACAACTGCCTAGCACCTGCAGCATATATTTGGAGTTTAAATAAGAAACATATCTAAATTTTCAAGATATGAAAGAATGCACTATGTCACACTGATGTGATATCGTAATGAACTTAAAATGTTTTTTCATTGTTTAACTTCTCATTAGGTTCCTGTTGAGTACATACAATACAGCTGCCTCTTAGAGCATCATAATCCAACAGTATTTTAGGCTCAGCAGTTCAACTTTATTATTGAGGTAGGAGGTCCCCCTTAATAATAACATTGGTCAACTCGCAATGTATTTTCTGATCATTTTCCCTTTCAAATACAAGTACCGAATTACAGCACAGTACTCAACTTTTGAAGAAAATCTTGTTTTTGCATCCCTAGCCATGTTTGACATTTAGTATCTTATGAGTGAATGACATGCTAAGGATGCAATTTGCCTTCATGCCTAAAACGTGCATTGAAACAAGGCATGAAAATCTTGGTTGTCTCGGTCAATTGGAAATGGGATAGATTGACTTGCCCTCATTCATACCTTTGGACAGATCCATTTCCAGATTCAGGGATATCTGAGTTTTTCTTATGGTTGTAAGTTTTACAGAAATTCCCATAATCTTAGCATACACTGTAGATCCTGATCAGACACTGCATTCTTCACTGTTTTCCAATGTCCCATTTATGGTCACGTCACTAGGCATATGGTATAGCTACTAGTTGACAATGTACAAGTATTTTCTTTCTTTTTTTTCAGCAACCATGTCCAGAAACAAGAGCATCATTCTTGTCAAGGGTAACCTTCAGCTGGGTAGACAGGTACTTTTGATTTGTTTGTTTGATTTGAGGTTTAACGTCCCCGTCAGCACTGTATAGGTCATTGTGGAGACATTGCTTCCAATTTTGTGGGACTTTTACCCGACATTGAGATGAAATAACATCTCAAGACCTGTCGCCCAATGAAACCAATAGGGTTTATAAGCATGGGCGGTCTGACTTGCACAGCTTTGCCTGGGCAGGCTTAGATCCTCTAAGCCGTTTACCAGTACTCGTGTGCAGGTCGGTTTCAGCTCTGCGCAGGCTATCTATTACTTCTAGCCCCGATGGGCGGGGGCCAGACAGGTATGTATCTGCACTATTAAATCAGTATGCAATTAAAATAAATAAACATCAAAAGAAGGTCATTGAACTTGAGAAATTTGATCAGAATTTGTGCTGTAACCAATCATGCTATAACAAGGTCCAGGTGTATTACCTTTTAATAAATGAAGACTTATTATACATATAATAATATAAAACTTAGCCAATCTGGCTGAGATACATGTATTTTATATTAAAATATTTCAGTTTCTCTTGCTGTAAGCATCTGACATAATTTAGGCTAGTTTATACAGGTGACTCTTGCTATCTCAACTATGACTATCTCGATGGTATCACTTCTGTGGAAGTCATTTTTCACTCGCGAATTTTTCACTATATTTTTTAGCTCATCGTCACGTAGTGACGAGGTGAGCTTTTGGGATCACTTTTTGTCCGTCGTGCGTGCGTGCGTCCGTCCGTGCGTCCGTCCGTGCGTAAACAATTTCTTCAAACGACATCTCCTCCTAAACCACTGAGCGGATTTTGACCAAACTTCACAGGAATGATCCTTAGGTGGTCCCCTTTCAAAGTTGTTCAAATGGTTCCGGTCCGTTGCATATATAGGTCACAGGAGCCAAAAATAGATTTTTTTCACCGAAAACTTAAAAAATCTTCTTCTCTGAAACTGCAAGGCCCAGGTCTTTGATATTTGGTATGAAGCTTCATCTGGTGGACCCCTACCAAGATTTTTCAAATTATAGTGCTGGGGCCAAAAATGCCCCCGCCCCGGGGCCCTTTGGTTTTACATGGGCTTATATAGGGAAAATCTTTAAAAATCTTCTTCTCTGAAACTGCAAGGCCCAGGTCTTTTATATTTGGTATGAATCTTCATCTGGTGGACCCCTACCAAGATTGTTCAAATTAAAGTGCTGGGGCCAAAGATGCCCCCGCCCCGGGGCCCTTTGGTTTTACATGGGCTTATATAGGGAAAATCTTTAAAAATCTTCTTCTCTGAAACCGCAAGGCCCAGGTCTTTGATATTTGGTATGAATCTTCATCTTATGGACCCCTACCAAGATTGTTCAAATTATAGTGCTGGGGCCAAAGATGCCCCCGCCCCGGGGTCCTTTGGTTTTACATGGGCTTATATAGAGAAAATCTTTAAAAATCTTCTTCTCTGAAACAGTAAGGCCGAGGTCATTGATATTTGGTATGAAGCTTCATCTAGTGGACCCCTACCAAGATTGTTCAAATTAAAGTGCTGGGGCCAAAAATGCCCCCGTCCCGGGGCCCTTTGGTTTTACATGGGCTTATATAGGGAAAATCTTTAAAAATCTTTTTCTCTAAAACTGCAAGGCCCAGGTCTTTGATATTTGGTATGAATCTTTATCTTATGGACCTCTATCAAGATTGTTCAAATTATAGTGCTGGGGTCAAAAATGCCCCCGCCCTGGGGCCCTTTGGTTTTACATAGGCTTATATAGGGAAAACCTTTAAAAATCTTCTTCTCTGAAACCGCAAGGCCCAGGTCTTTGATATTTGGTATGAAGCTTCATCTAGTGGACCCCTACCAAGATTGTTCAAATTATAGTGCTGGGGCCAAAAATGCCCCCGCCCCAGGGCCCTTTGGTTTTACATAGGCTTATATTGGGAAAATCTTGAAAAATCTTCTTCTCTGAAACTGCAGGGCCCAGGTCTTTGCTATTTGGTATGAAGCTTCATCTAGTGGACCTCTATGAAGATTTTTTCAAATTATAGCCCTGGGGCCAAAAATGCCCCCCCCCCCCCCGCCCCGGGCCCTTTGGTTTTAAAAAGGCTTATATAGGGAAACTCTTTAAAAATCTTCTTCTCTGAAACTGCAAGGCCCAGGTCTTTGATATTTGGTATGAAGCTTCATCTTGTGGACCTCTATCAAGATTGTTCAAATTATAGCCCTGGGGCCAAAAATGCCCCCGCTCCTGGGCCCTTTGGTTTTTCATAGACTTATATAGGGAAAATCTTGAAAAATCTTCTACTCTGAAACCACAAGTCCTAGGTCTTTGACATTTGGTATGAAGCTTCAGCTAGTGGACCTCTACCAAGTTGTTCAAATTATAGCCCTGGGGCCACAAATGCCCCTGCCCAAGGGCCATTTGGTTTTACATAGACTTATAATAGAGATAATCTTTGAAAATCTTCTTCTCTGAAACAAAAAGGCCCAAGTCTTTGATATTTGGTCTGAAGCTTCATCTAGTGGACCTCTATCAAGATTGTTTAAATTATAGCCCTGAGGCCAAAAATGCCCCTGCCCCGGGGCCATTTGGTTTTACATAGGCTTATGTAAGGAATATCTTTAAAAAAATCTTCTTCTCTGAAACCTCAAGGCCCAGGTCTTTGATATTTGTTTTGTAGCTTCATCTAGTGGACCTTTGCCAAGATTGTGAAATTATAGCCTTTGTTAATATTTGGTATGAAGCGTCACCTTTTTAGACCTCCCTCAACATTATGCACATTATAACCCTGGGGTCAATAATGGCCCTCCCCGGGGCCCACTTGTTACTCTATGGATCAGGTGAGCGATCCAGGGCCATCATGGTCCTCTTGTGTTTTATATTAGGATCACTTTTTGTCTGTCATCCATGCGAAAACAATTTCTTCAAACGACATCTCCTCCTAAACCACTGATCGGATTTTGACCAAACTTCACAGGATTGATCCTTAGGTGGTCCCCTTTCAAAGTTGTTCAAATGGTTCCAGTCCGTTGCACATATAGGTCACAGGAGTCAAAAATAGATTTTTTCACTAAAAACTTTAAAAATCTTCTCTTGAACCGCAAGGCCCAGGTCTTTGATATTTGGTATGAAGCTTCATCTAGTGGACCCCTACCAAGATTGTTCAAATTATAGTGCTGGGGCCAAAAATGCCCCCGCCCTGGGGCCCTTTGGTTTTACATGGGCTTATAAAGGAAAATCTTCAAAAATTTTCTTCTCTGAAACCACAAGGCTTAGGTCTTTGATTTTTGGTATCAAGCTTCATCTAGTGGACCCCTACCAAGATTGTTCAAATTATAGTGCTGGGGCCAAAAATGCCCCCGCCTTGGGGGCCCTTTGGTTTTACATAGGCTTATGTATGGAAAATCTTGAAAAATCTTCTTCTCTGAAACCACAAGGCCTAGGTCTTTGATATTTGGTATGAAGCTTCAGCTAGTGGACCTCTACCAAGATTGTTCAAATTATTGCCCTGAGACCAAAAATGCCCCCGCCTCGGGGGCCCTTTGGTTTTACAAAGACTTATATAGGGAAAATCTTTAAAAATCTTCTTCTGTGAAACCACAAGGCCTAGGTCGTTGATATTTGGTGTGACATTTCATCTAGTGGACCTCTATCAAGATTGTTCAAATTATAGCCCTGGGGCCAAAAATGCTCCCGCCCCGAGACCCTTTGGTTTGACATAGACTTATATAGGAAAATCTTTAGAAATCTTCTCTGAAACTGCAGGCCCATGTCTTTGATATTTGGTATGGAGCTTCATCTAATGGACAATTATAGCCTTTGTTGATATTTGGTATGAAGCTTCACCTTTTTAGACCTCCCTCAACATTTTGCACATTTAAACCTTGGGGTCAATAATGGCCCTCCCCAGGCCCACTTGTTACTCTGTGGATCAGGTGAGCGATCCAGGGCCATCATGGCCCTCTTGTTTACCTAACTTATATGTTCAGAATGATGATGACAATGTCAAAACTGGGCATTTTCAGCAATCAAAGGGACATAACTCTGTGATAAATTGGTCAACCTGACCAGTTTTTTAATTCATCCAAGCTTTTATCCCTGACTTACTTGTTTGTAAGTTTCAAAAAGATTCGATCAAAACTGAAGGGGCTAGAGTGAGGACAAAGTCAAAAACAGGAATTTTCTGCAATCAAAATGACGTAAATTTATAGGCTGACCTCATCATCTTTCGAACTCGTCCGAGCTTTTATCCCCATCTTACTTACATATAAGTTTCAAGAACATCCAATGAAAACTGAAGGAGTTACGGTCAAAAAGAGGCATTTTCTGCAACCAAAGGACGTAACTCTATGATAAATATGCTGACCGCGTCAGTTCTTGACCTCATCCAAGCTTTTGTCCCTCACTTACTAACATGTAAGTTTTAAGAAGATCCGATAAAAATTGAAGGAGCTACGGTGAAGACAAGTTCATAAATAGCACTTTTTGTAATCAAGGGGGCATAGCTCTCTGAAATATAGGCTGGCCTCACCAATTTTTGAACTCAGCCAAGTTTCTGATCCCTTACTTACTTGCATGTAAGTTTCAAAAAGATCTGATGAAAAGTGAAGGGGCTATTGTGATGACAAAGTCAAAACCAGGCATTTTCAGCAGTAAAGAGGACGTAAATCTACGACAGGTAGGCCAACCTCGTCCGTTTTCCAACTCATCCAAGCTTTTAACCTTGACTTACTTGTATGTAAATTTCAGGAAGATCTGATCAAAACTGATGACAATGCCAGAAATAGACATTTTCTGTAAACAAGAGGCGTAACTCTCTGAAATATAAGCCGACCTCAACAATTTTCGAACTCAGTCAAGAAAGTGCACCAAAATTAAACCAGCAATATCACAAAAGTTTTTGAGTTATGGCCATCACACGATTATACTGTCAAGGGAGATAACTAAAAAACCAGGACATTCAATTGTGATACTTGCTCATGACATGCCTGCTTAAGCTCATGTATTTCTGTACGAATTACCATTACATATGTAAAATATGTCTCAAAGGGTATTGGAGATATGGTGATCGCAAGCTGGACATACTGTTATATTGGAAGGGTAGATAACTCAAATACCACAGCACCAACAGTTGTGGTTCTTGCACATGACACCCCTTCTGTACCTTGTTTACAATTGCGCCAAGTCCATTCAATATATCTCAGAGGTGTTGGAGTTATGGCCATCACAAGGTTATATTGTCAGGACAGATAACTAAAAAACCAGAGCACCCAGAGTTGTAATTCTTGAGCATGACACAACTGCTTAACCTCATGTACATCTGCATCAAGTACCACCAATATGTCTCAAAGGGTATGGGAGGTACGGTGATCACAAGGTTGTCATACTGTTATATTGGAAGGGGAGATAACTCAAATATCATAGCACTCAGAGTTGTGGTTCTTAGGCATCAAACGTCGTCTCAACCTTATATACAATTGTGCCAAGTGCCATCAATATATCTCAAAGGGTGTTGGGGTTATGGCCATCACAAGGTTATATTGTCAGGGAAGATAATTCACAAACCAGGGCACCCAGAGTCGTGGTCCTTGCAAGTGATACATCTGCTTAACCTCATGTACAACTGTACCAAGTACCATCAATATATCTCAACGAGTATTTGAGATGTGGCAAACATAAGGTAGTGATTCTATATTATTGGAAGGGGAGATAACTCAAAAACCATGACACCCAGGGTTGTGCTTCTTGCACGTGACACACCTGCTTAACCTCATGTACAACTGTACCAAGTACCATCGATATATCTCAACGAGTATTTGAGATGTGGCAAACATAAGGTAGTGAGTCTATTTTATTGGAAGGAGAGATAACTAAAAAAACCATGGCACCCAGAGTTGTGGTTCTTGTGCATGACACACCGTCTCGGCCTTGTGAACACCAGTGCCAGGTACCATCAATATATCTTAAAGAATTGGAGCTATGGCTATCACAAGATAGTCATTCTATTTAATTGGAAGGGGAGACAACTAAAAAACCATGGCAACCAGAGCTGTGGTTCTTGTGCATGACACGTCGTCGCAGCCTTGTGAACAACTGTGCCAAGTATCATCAATATATCTCAAAGGGTATTGGAGTTATCGCCATCACAAAGTAGTCATTCTATTTTATTAGAATGGGAGATAACTCAAAAATTATGACATCCAGAGTTCTGGTTCTTGTGCATGACACGCCGTCTCAGCCTTGTGAACAATATTGTGCCAAGAACCATCAATGAATCTCAAATGGTATAGGAGTTATGGCCATCACAATGTTGCGTCTACGGACGGACGGACAGACGGACGGACGCGAGGCTGATCGAATAGGTTCGGGGGATAAAAATCGGCATTTTCAGCAATCAAAGGGACGTAACTCTATGATGAATGGGCCGACTTGGCCGGTATTCGAACTCATCCGATTTTTTATCCCCAGCCACCTTACATATAAGTTTCAGAAAGATCCGATCAAAACCGAAGGGGCTATGGTGATGACAAGGTCAAAAATCGACATTTTCAGCAATCAAAGGAACGTAACTCTATGATAAACGGGCCAACTTGGTCGGTTGTCAAACTCATCCGAGTTTTTATTCACAGCCACCTAACAAATAAGTTTCAGAAAGATCCGATCAAAACTGAAAGGGCTACGGTGAAAACAAGGTAAAAATCGGCATTTTCAGCAATCAAAGGGACGTAAGTAACTATGATAAATGGGCCAACTTGGCCGGTTTTCTAACTCATCCGAGTTTTTATCGCCAGCCACCTTACATATAAGTTTCAGAAAGATCTGATCAAAACTGAAGGCGCTACGGTGATGACAAGCATTTTCCAATTGTAAGTCTATGGGACCTTGTGGTTGCCAAAGCAACCAAATTTTTCGTGAAAAGCTTATGTCATCAATGCCCCATCAGATGCATGCTACAGATGAGAAGTGATTGAGATCAGCCTGCAGGATGCAGTGATTTGTTTGTTTGATTTGAGGTTTAACGTCCCCGTCAACACTGTAAAGGTAATTTTGGAGACGTTGCTTCCAATTTTGTGGGACTTTTACCCGACATTGAGATTAAATGACATATTAAGTCATGTCGCCCAATGAAACCAATATGGTTTATAAGCATGGACAGTCCGACACTCACACCGCTTTGCCTGGGCAGGCTTAGATCCTCCAAGCGGTTTACCAGTACTCTCGTGTGTGGTCGGTATCAGCTCTGCGTGGAAGCATCATGCAGACCATATATTTCTTCAAGCCCCGATTGGCGGGGGCCGTCAGGATGCAGAGATATAGCTGGTCAAAAGTATGGACGGGCGACGGAGGGACTACCATCCTATAAGCTCCCCTGGAGCCTTCGGCCCAGGTGAGCTAAAAGGTGGGGTTCAAGGGGAGCGTGTTTTCGTGATGGTTTATTGGTTTATTTCGAAATCCAACATGAGGAAGCAATATTTGCGTATACCGCAGCATAGGACATAACGATATGCGGCATCATTTTTCGTTAGGTTTGTAATTTAATGGTCCATTCAACACTAATCAGGTCATTTCAAGCTGGTCAGTTTACCCGAATCACGGACAAAATCCACCCCACCCCAAACGCACAAAATCCCGCTGATCAGATTCCCCGTTTTTGTAGAGGCGCACGAAATCCCCCACTATTTGTTCCCCAACCTCCACACGCTCAATTATAACACTGGATTTTGACAATCAATCTGTATATACATGTGACGTTTTTATAACTGTTGACTCTAATTCCGGCCCCGCCCATCGAGGCTTGAAGAAACAGATGGGCTGCATGATGTTTCCACGCAGAGCTGTAACCAACCGCACACGAATACTGGTAATCTAAATATGTTCTGGAAAGGGTTATCCTTTGGGAGCAAGGAATACACCACAGAATTGGAAAATATGGAGTGAACATGTTTTCTAGGCTAGACTAGCTAGCCTGCCCAGGCAAAGCGGTGCGAGTTGGATCGCCCATGCTTACAAACCATATTGCTTTCATTGGGCGACAGGGCTTGAGATGTCAGTTCATCTCAATGTTAGGTAAAAGCCCCACCAAACTGGAAGCGACGTCTTCAAAATTATCTATACAATGTTGACGGGGACGTTAAACCTCAAATCAAACTAACAAAAGATTCCAATTAAGATTTGGTGCAATATTGCTGCTCATGGAGAACAATTACAACACGTGACAAAATCATTAATGCATCACAAAAAAACGCCTATATAATTTTGCCCCCCCCCCCCCCTTGGGCCCCACGTTTATAAAGTAAAACTGGGGTTTCCGGGGGTATACCTTATTTTTTTTATTTCTACTCTAAAATATAGATTGTGGGTACTCGTTAGAACCGCCTCGATGAGGCGGTTCTAACGAGTGCCCACAATCTATATTTTGAGCAGAAATAAGAAAAATATCACAATTTCTCATCCTAAAATTTTCATTTTTTCGGCGATAAAGGTGGCAATGTATTTGTATAGGCGTGTTTGCGTAATGGTGACAAAATTCTAACAATGAATAAGAACATCACAAATGTATCAAACATTGTTCTTTAGTCATGGCAAGAGAGTCATTGAACTGATTTTATTTACAATGCATGCTAATTTTTTATCACCATCTTTAATTGACATCATAAAATTTATAAAGAAATGTGTTAAAAGGTCATCACAATAATCAATCAGAATGTTCAAAAGTGATACATTACCCATTACGACAACAAGATTCCAGCACAAAATCCGCCCCGGACATAATCCCCCCGGACAAAATCCCCCCTTTTTGTAAAGGTGGACAAAATCCCCTCCCCCCACCAACATTTGTTCAAGTGGACAAAATTCCCCCTGGACAAAATCCCCGCCGGACATAATCCCCTTGCTGTTTATAAAGGTAGACAGTCAGTATCCAGCACACCTCCACTTGCACAATTACTGGTTTTTGAAAATCAGTCTGTCGTTTTGAAAACTGCAGATTCCATTTCAGATTTGGTGCAGTACTATCAAAGCTATATTGGTGTTCATGGAGAAATTATTGCCCGTAAACACTGTATAGGTCATTTTGTAGACGTTGCTTGTAAGATCAAAGTAAAAAGAGCATACTTGTATTAACTTTTTGTAATTCTACATGTGTGTTTTGGGGTTTTATGGACCCCTCAACCCATTAGGAATATGTCTGGCATGATCAGTTAACCTAACCCAGTTCCAGGCACACTTAGATTCCTGAGCTTAGATTTCTGATCTGTATTGAGTCCTGATCATTGCCTTCACTTCTATTTTAGAACCTCTATCATTACGAAAAACGCCTGTTCAAATATATTGAAAATTGACATATTCCAATAACAGATTCCAATATTTTTCATATTTCTGCTCAAAAACATAGATTGTGGGTACTGGAAGGATAATTAACTAGAACAATTTAGAGCAAGGGTAATTTTTTCCGGGGGGGGGGGGGGGATTTTGTCCAACCTGACATACAGCGAGGGGGATTTTGTCCGGGGGGATTTCTGCCGAGGGGATTTTGTCCGCCTTTACAAAAAGGGGGTATTTTGTCCGGGGGTGGATTATGTCCGGGGGGGATTTGGTTCGGCTACCCGATAACACACCCGTGCGACATATATAGTGCATAAATGGCTACTTTTCTGATGAAAATCGCTGATAATTTTCTTATAAATACTGCAAACATAGGTCGTGGGTGCTCGTTAGAACCGAGTACCCACAACCTTTGTCTTGGAGTAAAAATAAGAAAAATAATGTATACCCCAGTAAATCCCCGTTTCCTCTATATAAAGTGTGGTATAGGGGATCTTCATTTCACGGACAAGTTCGCGTGATGCCATCAACAAATTAATTCTGCTTGTCAAAGATAATTGGATCCAGGACAATAATTAAGGAATTATGTTTCTTTTCTGTAGGATTAAAGCAAAAATATTTGAAAGATCAAAGTGAAAAGGGTATAATTTTATTATATTAATAATATTAATCCCCCTGCTGTTTATAAAGGTGGACAGTCGGGTGTCCGGGGATTTTGTCAACCTGTACAAAAGGAAGGGCTTATGTCCGGATATATGAAAAGGGTAAAAATATAATAATATTATATTTATGTCCGGATATATGAAAAGGGTATATTATTAATTTTATTTGGTTTCATACTGCTTTGATACTTGAGTGCAATGATCAAGTATGAGTATATGAATAAATGTTATTCGTCATCATGAAAACACGCCTATATAATTTTGACCCCATTGAACCCCACTTTTATATAGTAAAACTGGGGTCTACAGGGGTAAACCTTATTTGTCTTATTTCTGCTCTAAAATATAGATTGTGGGTACTCGTTAGTACCGCCTCATCTGCTCTAAAGCAGAAATAAGACAACTATCACAATTTTTCATCTTAAAACTTTCATTTTTCGGCGGTAAAGTTGACAATGTATTTGTATAGTCGTGTTTTCATAATGTTTAGATGCATAGTCAGTCTAATTTTGGGTTAAGGGGGTGGGGGTTGTCCGGGAGGGATTATTCCTGGGGGGTCTTATTTGACATATAGTGAGGTGGGGGGGGGGGGGGGGGGTCCGGGGATTTTGTCAACCTGTACAAAAGGAAGGGATTATGTCCGGATATATGAACGACAGCGGGTCGCTAACAAAGTTTATATGAACCACTTCAGGGTTCATTTACTTTGCACGCGACCCACTGCGTTCATACTTTCATGAACAGCAAACGAATAAATTCCATCTATTAAATATCATTGCCCATTCCGGTGCCCCCGCCCATCGGGGCTTTAAAAAATAGATGGGTTGTATGATGCTTCCAAGTGCCAGCACATTGGAGGCCCTGGGAAGAGCAGTTCATAAACTAATCCCATTAAGCGAGATGGGGGTAACCCCTTTGTGCTTTTAGCGCCCGGTTACCTTACAAAATCTATCAAGTCAAGTCATGATGCTTCCACGCAGAGCTGATACCGACCACACACGAGTACTGGTAAACCGCTTAGAGGATCTAAGCCTGCCCAGGCAATGCGGTGCGAGTCGGACCGTTCATGCTTGTAAACCCTATTGGTTTCATTGGGCGATAGGGCTTGAGATGTCATTTCATCTCAATGTCGGGTAAAAGTCCCACAAAATTGGAAGCAACGTCTCCAAAATGACCCGTGTACAGTGTTGACGGGGACGTTAAAAAAACATGTCTTGAAGCAGAGATAAGAAAAATAAGTAAACCCTGTAAACCCGGCTGGTTTGTATTCATCACGAAAACAAACCTATACAATTTTGACCTCCTTAAACCATAACTGGGGTTTACAGGGGTATATAGTATATTTCTTATTTCTGCTCAAAAACATTGGGAGGCGGTTCTCACGCGTTCCCACAATCTATGTAGAAATAAGAAAAATTATCAGATTTTTTTTATCTGAAAATGCTAAAAATTTCAATTCTTCTGTGTGGACATTAAGTCTCAAATCAAACAAATACTTATGTGCTTTTTGCGCCCGGTTACCTTACAAAATCTATCAAGTCAAGTCATGATGCTTCCACGCAGAGCTGATACCGACCACACACGAGTACTGGTAAACCGCTTAGAGGATCTAAGCCTGCCCAGGCAACGCGGTGCGAGTCGGACCGTTCATGCTTGTAAACCCTATTGGTTTCATTGGGCGAGACGGCTTGAGATGTCATTTCATCTCAATGTCGGGTAAAAGTCCCACAAAATTGGAAGCAACGTCTCCAAAATGACCTGTACAGTGTTGACGGGGACGTTAAAAAAACATGTCTTGAAGCAGAGATAAGAAAAATAAGTAAACCCTGTAAACCCGGCTGGTTTGTATTCATCACGAAAACAAACCTATACAATTTTGACCTCCTTAAACCATAACTGGGGTTTACAGGGGTATATAGTATATTTCTTATTTCTGCTCAAAAACATATAGATTATGGGTACTTGGGAGGCGGTTCTCACGCGTTCCCACAATCTATGTAGAAATAAGAAAAAATATCAGATTTTTTTTTATCTGAAAATGCTAAAAATTTCAATTCTTCTGTGTGGACATTAAGTCTCAAATCAAACAAATACTTTTGACAAGTCAAATGACATTCATACACCAGGAATAGAAAGAAAAAGTGACGAGTACGTGCGTGTCGCCAGGTGCTGTTTTGCAAACATTCAATCACTTTGAGCGAAAGCTGATAAATTTGAGCTAAAGCTGTTAAGAGTTAATTGCTTAAACAATTAAAGTGGCACATTGTTTGGGTGAAAAAATTCCTTTTGAGTTATCGCTCAATCTGTCAATTACGCCGACCTAATTGCCCTGTAGGCGCCCCATATGACGCGCCGTGTCAAGTCGATTAATCGGGCGTAACGGCGGACTGGTTTCCTTTCTCTAAAGCGCTACATCCACTTCTTCTGTCGTTGTCAGTTTACATCCAGGTACCAGTTAGCAAAGCGAGATAATTACCCAAAACAAGACAATCCTCAGGTCAGAATAGAACGGTTGGGTCATTTGTGTAGTTGTAAATTCTGAAAGGAGGTCAAAATAGTTGGAAAATAACGGAAATACTGTGAAGTTTAAAGATGGCCAGCAGGCGAAATGAACTCAGAAATATCTACAGTAGTAGACGCGTTACGCGTTCGACCTCAACGGCAATACTAGCGAACAATGGTTCGGGAAGGACCGATAACAAGGAAACGTCTTCAATGGCCGAGATGAAATCGGAACTACATCAGACAGAAGTGAGATTCAGAAAAGCTTGCAACCAAATTAACCTGTTAAACAGAAAAATGGACTCAATTCACAAACGCTATAACTGTGCTAAAAAGAATAACCATCGTGTTTTTCGTTATAAATTGAGACTACGACTAGCTGTTGTGGAGGGACTTCGGAACATGTATTATGAATATGCGAATAAAAAGGCATCCCGTGTTGTTGAATTAAGAAGGGAACTTTATAACGAAGCTGTGGAAGTTGTTGAACAAGATGATTCTGATTATGAAGACGATATGGAGGATGCCAGCGTTGAATGAAGGAGTGATTGTTCAGCCTGTACCGGGTCACCTTAATAAGAGGGCTCAATGCGGGGGACGACAAAAAAAAGCGTGAAAATTTTCAAACTTTGGGAAAATTTAAATTAGAATTATATCTCTGACTTTCATTTATTGGGTCCGTGACCATACTTATTATGAATACTTGGGGGAAAACGAGGGGTGTCATAATTACGTCATGCGCTTGCTGGGAAGAGTCCACTTGAGAAACACGGGGATGAAAGGTTACAAATAACAGGCCCATGTTATAGAATTGGTGTTTTTCATGGCTCAAGAGATGAAAATTTTTGACATGTTGCTTATTTCTGCTTCAAACAAAGATTGTGGGTGTGCTTTGGAAAGTTGCCCCATTAACTTGGCAGCTCTAATGAGTACCCACGTTCCTGGTCTTGGAGCATAAAAATATTGCATCGTCCCCTTGACCGCAGCTTGAAATGTTGGGGTTTACAAGTGGTTTTCATAACGGCTTGTGAACAGATCCTGAGGATATAAACTTATATTCTTGCTCATCTAAACTGAGCATGAATTTTGTCCTGCTCATAAATCTTAATTTGCCAACAGTTGACGGCATTTTTTCAAATTTATAAGCAGGACAAACAAGTTTTCACTGATCCAGACATTTTGGATTCTGCATCGTTTGTATAAAAATAATAATAAATGAGCATTAAATGTAAAAAGATTCATGCCTGAGTAATCATGGGGCCAGGAATAAATTTAGGATCATGGATGAATAACACTGTTATAAGATGTAGGAAAATTGAAGAGAACATTTTAAATTAACATTCACCTTATTTGCATTATCTGCTGGTTCCTAGTCTGAAAGTTATCAGTTTTGGAAAACAGGTAACCAGACCCCCCCCCCCCCTGACCTTGAAAGGTCAGGGGGGTCTGGTTACCTGTTTTCCCAATATTGACAATGTGCAAGCTAGGAGCCAGCAAATAATGCAAATATGGTGAATAGCCCGAGATAAGAAGGTGTATCCATTTTTTTTCTTATTTCTGCACGAAAATATGTTGTGGATACTCATTAGAAGTGCCTCACTAAGGCGCGTCTGAGTACCCACAACATAGGTTTGCATGCAGAAAATATATCACATCACGAAAACACGCCTATAAAACTTTGACCCCCATGAGCCCCACTTTTATCATGTTTATATAGTAAAACAGGGGTTTACAGGGGTAAAACTTATTCTTCTTATATCTGCCCTAAAATACAGATTGTGAGTACTTGTTTAAACCGCCTCATTGAGGTGGTTCTAACGAGTACCCACAATCTATATTTTAGAGCAGAAATAAGAAAAACACAATTTTTCATCTAAAAACTTTCGTTTTTTTTTTTTTTTTTTCAATTATAAAATTTACAATGTATTTGAATAGGCTTGTTTTCGTAATACATGTAGTATTTTTTGGATGAAAAAGCTTCTTATCTGGAGCTATGGAACGTGCTTTGTTAGTGCAAACATGTGTTGTTGCATGTTTTAACATTGTTGTTATGTTTGTAATTCAATGTTGAATACAAATGTTGTTACAGTGAAATGGCTTTATTTGTGTTTTAAAACAATATCATAATACACCCATGTGCTATAATGCTTCCTTTCATGTCTGACAAAATTTGCGTGAGAAAAAATGTCATGGGTCTATATTTTGTTTGTTTGATTTGAGGTTTAACGTCCCCGTCAACACTGTAAAGGTCATTTTGGAGACATTGCTTCCAATTTTGTGGGACTTTTACCCAACATTAAGATGAAATGACATCTCAAGCCCTGTCGCCCAATGAAACCAATAGGTTTCATTAGCATGGACGGTCCACCTCGCACCGCGGTTCCTGGACAGGCTAAGATCCTCTGAGCGGTTTACCAGTAGTAGTGTGCGGGCCGGATTCAGCTCTGCGTGGAAGCATCGTGCAGCCCATATATTTCTTCAAGCCCCTATGGGCGTCATAGGTCTATAATGTCAGATGACATTTTTTTCTGAAGATAATTTTATTTTTCTTGTTTCTGTTCCAAACATAGCTTGCGGGTGCTTGATAGAACATCATATAGTCAAACAAGTACAGTACAATTCCTATATTAACAGGCCTTCGTGGCCTAGTGGATAAGAGCACTGACTCTTAATCATAAGGTCTCTTACCGCCATGGGTTCAAGCCTTGCTCGGGTCACATTTGAGACGCCAAGTTCTGCAACGGAAGGTCAGGTGGTTTTTCCCTGGGTACTCTGGTTTTCGCCCACCTATGATTAATGAATGGCTCGATATGAGTGAAATAATCTTGAAATGGACATAAAACCGACCACCAAAAATTCCTACATTAAGACCACCTTTGGGACTGTCCAAAAGTGGTCTTAAAGACCACTCAGAATCCTCATTCTAGAGGATTCTGGTTGTTGAAAACACAAAGAAAGAACAGCTAAAATCATTTAAATTAGCAGAATTTATCTTAATTTTAGCTGAACTTGACCCTTATCCTGCTGAATATTCAATTAAACCACACCCATTTCTGACTATGAACCAATTGGATTACTTGATGTAATTTATTCCTACAAATACAGAAACTGTATGTCAAACAGTGTAGATCCTGATCAGATGGCTTCTCTGATCTGGATCTACACTGTTTGCAAAGATAGGGGTTGTCATGAACAACAGGATACAGGGGTGAGAAAGTTCAGAAATTTAAAAATTTCAACATGATCTTGCAAACTCCACTGTTAATGGAGAACAGTTTGCTTTGCAAGAATGTGCATGTTTTGTTCTTATTTCTCCTCAGAACAAAAGATTTTTTTTTAAAAAAAAATGGAGTTTAACGGCCCAGTCAACACATTTTAGGTCATATTGTGTAAGTCAGTTTGCCTATCCATGCTTTTCCAGTGCAGGCTTATATGTAATCGGTTAACCAGTATATTGCACATTCTTTCCCCAGAAACTGACAACTGTCCTTCTTGAATTAGAAGAAGAGAGAGACTGACCATATAAAAGATTTCAGGATCAATCTCCATGAAAGAATGTTGCCTACCTCAGCAGGTATCGAACCTGCGTCCCCCTGATGATCACCAGTCAGATGCACATCCGACTGAGCTACCGAGGCAGGCTTTTGTTTGTTTGTATTGGAGTTTATCGACCCTGTCAACACTATTTAGGTCATTTTTGAGCTGGTCAGTTTACCTATCCACACTTTTTCCGGACATGCTTACATGTAAGTGGTTAACCAGTGCAGTGCACATTCTTTCGTCAGAAACTGACAACTGCCCTTCTTGTATCAGCGTAAGAGATAGAATGACCCTATAGTAAAGATTTCACGACCAATTTCCATGAAGAATGTTGCCGTCCCGGCAGGTATCGAACCCGCATATTTGATCACCAGTCAGACGGGCATCTGGCTTAGCTACAGAGATCGGCTCAGAGAAGGTTACATATAAATGAGCCAGCGCATGACAAAACCTACAATTAGACATGTCCGCCCACCGAAGAATCAGATCAACCTGTGCATCCATAAGTCTACCCAGAGACTTCTCTTGCTGCATGGAGGAGCATTGGGCCCTTAACAATCCTTAGAGCGAACAACGAAGACTCTGATCAGACTGCGCGGATGCGCAGGCTGATCTGAGTCGTCGTTGGGCACACGTCGTATTGTAGGTTTTGTCATGCGCTGGCTCAAATGTCATTACTATAACCATGATAACACATGCAACATGCAACATAGTGCATTTCTTCATATCTCCGAAAGAGGTACGTCCCCCGCCCATCGGGGCTTGAAGAAATATATGGGCTGCATGATGCTTCCACGCAGAGCTGAAACCGACCGCACTCTATAGTACTGGTAAACCGCTTAGAGGATCTAAGCCGGTCCAGGAACCACGGTGCGAGTCGGACCGTCCATGCTTATAAACCCTATTGTTTTCATTGGGCGACAGGGCTTGAGATGTCATTTCATCTCAGTGTCTGGTAAAAGTCCCACAAAATTGGAAGCAACGTCTCCAAAATGACCTATATAGTGTTGACGGGGATGTTAAACAAACCACAAATCAAACAAACCAAAAGAGAAAATTCGTAATACTTTTCTTATTCTGCTCCAAGACATCGGTTTTGGCTGCTGTTAGAACCACCCCATTGAGGCGGTTCTACCAAGTTCCCATAATCTATGTCTTGCAACAGTAAGAAGAAAATATGTATACCCCCTAAACCACAGTTTTCTCCATAAAAATGCGGTTTAGGGGGGTTCATTTCACGACTTGTTCACGTGAATTGTATACTCGTTAGTAGCCCCTCATTGTGCTTTCACATCTATGTTTGGCCTATAAACATCATGATAAAAAGTCGGTGTAATCCCTTGAAACAGCACTTTATACAGAGAGTTCGCAGGGGTATGCATTGCTCTTCTTATTTCTGCTCCAATTCATAGATTGTAGGAACGCTTTGAACCGCATTACTGAGACAGTTCTAATGAACATTTACAATCTGTTTGAAACAGATGTAAGAAAAATATACATTTTCTTCAGATGCATTGCTTTTCTTATTTCTGCTCTAAAACATAGATTGTAGGAACTCCATTGAAGCAGTTCTAACAAGCGCCTGCAATCTATGTTAGAAGCATATCAACTTTAGAATTATGAAAAAATGAACGATGCCTCGCTGGTGTGGTATCCAAATGTAAGTTTTTGTTTGTTTAATTTGAGGTTTAAAGTCCCCGTCAACACTGTATAGGTCATTTTGGAGACGTTGCTTCCAGTTTTGTGGGACTTTTACCCGATATTTAGATAAAATGACATCTCAAGCCCTGTCGCCCAATGAAATCAATAGGGTTTATAAGCATGGATGGTCCAACTCCGCTTTCGCTGGGCAGGCTTAGATCCTCTAAGCGGGTTACCAGTTTTTGTGTGCAGTCGGATTTCAGCTCTGCATGGAAACATCATGTAGCCCATCTTATTCTTCAAGCCCGGATGGGCGGGGCCGATCTAAATGTAAGAAGATATGAGTCAAAACACGAGAAAATGCTCTTTGATTTCTGGGGCCAGTTGTTCAAAACGAACGATGTTAGCTGACATATCGTCAAAACTTTGATCATAAATGTAGGATGTATACTAATATTTTTGCAACGCAATGTGAGCAGCAAATGCAAAAGCTGCTCACAATTTTTCCAGCAAAAATACCTGAGTACCATAATGACCCTAAGTATTGGGACAGCTAGGCCTAAGCAAACAGTGTAGACCCAGATCAGACTGCTCCTGAAGGAGCAGTCTGATCAGGGTCTACACTGTTTGCCATTCCCTTTGCACCTTTTGGACTCCATGGATGACCGTGAAACGGATTTGTTAAAAATTTAGGAGAATTACAGCAAGTCAGTCCTCAAGGTATCCAAATTTTTAGGACTTTTACGGTATTGATAGATGTTGAACTTACCACTTTGACCACTAACTAGCTCATTAAGCTAACGATGCTTTGAACAACTGGACCCAGCCAATACAGCCAACCATCAGGGCTAGATGTATGTTTCTTGCATGAATCTTCTTCAAGGCCTCCACTTTATTTCTGCTATCAACATGGGCTCTGAGCTGACTGCGCAAATGCACAGGCTCGCCAGATTCGTTGCTGGTTGTCTATACGATAAGCACCCTTCTCTCATCAGATAAAAAATTAACCATATTAACCCTTGTCCTGCTGAATAGTTTAATCTGCCGATCAGCTTACTGGATGCAAATTATTGCACAATCTGAATGACAATGTAGATCCAGATGAGATGGCTTCAGAAGCCATCTGATCTGGATCTACATTGTTTGAAAGATAAGGCATATCCGGGCTCAGCCAGACAAGGGTTTATCTGGTTTTGAAAACATGAAAAATCCAAGATGTGTTTGTGAAACACTGGTGCCCCCGGACAGCGCTAGTTAAATATTAAAGAAGTATCACTTAGCAATCTTACAAAAGTAGGTCAAGGTCACAAGGTAAAAAAATATGGGATCGTTGGAAAGGTGTTGTGACATAGAATGCACATGTGGAATATGAAAGCCCTATCACTTACCAATCGAAAGTTATGGCGAATGTTAAAGTTTTTAAAAAGTAGGTCATTCGTCAAGGTCAATGTCACGAGATCAAAAATTATGGTACCACTGCAAAGGTCTTGTGAAAAAGAATGCACATGTGAAATATGAAAGCCCTATCACTTACCAGTCGAAAGTCATCTATGTTAAAGTTTTTTAAAAAAGTAGGTCAAACATCAAGGTCAAGGTCACGAGGTAAAAAAATTACGGTACCACTAGAAAGGTCTTGTGACAAGGAATGCACATGTGAAATATGAAAGCCATACAACTCACCAATCGAAAGTTATGGCCAATGTTAAAGTTTTAAAAAAAAAGGTCAAATGTCAAGGTCAAGGTCACGAGGTAAAACAGTATGGTACCACCAGAAAGGTCTTGTGACACATGTGAAATATGAAAGCCCTAACACTTCTCAATCGAAAGTTATGGCCAAAGTTTAAAAAAAAATCAAGGGGAGATAATTCAGCCAAACATGACAACAGAGTTATGGCCCTTGGTCAGAATGTAGCCCTTGTGATGGTGAATAAGTGTGTGAAGTTTCATAGGGCTAGGTAAACTACTTTTGAGGTTGTGATCAAGGCTAAAGCTTTTGTGACGGACAAACAAACATAAATATTTCAAGGGGAGATAATTCAGCCAAAAATGACAACAGAGTTATGGCCCTTGGTCTGAATGTAACCCTTGTGATGGTGAATAAGTGTGTGAAGTTTCATGGGGCAAGGTCAAATTATTTTGAAGTTATGATCAAGGTTAAAGTTTTTGTGACCGACAGACAGACAAACAGACAGACATGGCAAATACCAAGCCCTCCGAATCAAAGATTCTCGGGGGGGCATAAAAACAACATTGGATTGCATTCAATTTTGGCCGGCCTCGGTGACCCATTCTGCTGTGAGCAGGTCATTTTTATGCCCCCGCATCATATGATGCCGGGGGAATATAGTTTTTCGGTTTTCCGTACGTGCGTACATGTGTACGTGTGTGTACGTACGTACGTGATCCTGTAACCTCAGGTTAAAGTTTTTGTAACAGGTAGAGCCTGAACTTTTAGAACTTATATTTTCCTAACCATTTGATGGAACTGGTTCATCTTTGGTATGATGATAGATATAGGTCCAAAGTTTTATTAAGCAATACCCCCACCCATGCCTGTGACCTCAAGGTCAAGGTCACAGACTTAGAAATTTTCAATGTTAAAGACTCAGGTTATGGTTTTTGTAACAGGTAGACTTGAACATTTTATAACTCATATTTTCCAAACCATTTGATGGAATTGGTTCATATTTGGTATGATTATAGATATAGGTCCAGACTTTTATTCAGCGATACCCCCACCCATGCCCATGGCCTCAAGGTCAAGGTCATGGACTTAGAAATTTTCCATGTTAAAGACTCCAGTTAAGGTATTTGTACCTGGTAGAACCTGAACTTTTATGATGGCTTTGGTTCATATGATGATAGATATAGGTACAATGTTTTATTCAGCAATACCCCCACCCATGCCCATGAGCTCAAGGTCAAGGTCACAGACTTAAAAAGTTTTAATTATCCCCTCGCACAACATAGCTCTAGCGTCTATATTTCTTCACTGATTTCAATATAACTTCACACAAATGTTCCTTATGACAATATCACGAGCGAGTTTGACTTTCAAGGTCATGACCTCATGGTCAAGGTCACTGTGGCTATTTTTAGAAAAACTTTGTCATCGCTCTAGCGCCTACATTTCTTCACCAATTTCAATATAACTTCACACAAATGTTCCTTATAAAAATATCTCGAGCGACTTCGACTTTCAAGGTCATGGCCTCAAGGTCAAGGTCACTGTGGCTATTTTTAGAAAAACTTTGTCATCGCTCTAGCGCTTACATTTCTTCACCGATTTCAATATAACTTCACACAAATGTTCCTTATGACAATATCTGGAGCCATTTCGACTTTCAAGGTCAAGGTCACTGTGGCTATTTTTAGAAAAATTTTGTCATTGCTCTAGCGCCTGCATTTCTTCACTAGTTTCAAAATAACTTCACACAAATGTTCCTTATGAAAATACCTCGAACGAGTTTGACTTTCAAGGTCAAGGTCACTGTGACTATTTTCAGAAAAACTTTGTCACTGCTCTGGGGCTTACATTTTTTCACCAGTTTCAATATAACTTCTCACAAATATTCCTTATGACAAGGTCACACACTTAGAAAATTTTGTTGCAACATGGATTTTTTGGGTGATGCGGGGCCCTTGGCGGGGGCATCTGTGTCGTCTGGGCACATTTCTAGTTTTTAAATACTTCCCTGTGTTTCGTATGCGCCCTGCATTAGTCAATTACACCACTGTGCAGGGCTGCAAGAATGATAAGTGCTACGAAGACTGTTCAAATATGAATGCAACTAAGCACATAAAAATGATTCCGTGATAGATTTCGATGAAAAATTTATTTTGCCCCTCAAAGTATTCCCCTTTAACAGATATACAAACTTTCAGTCTTCTGATCCAATCATTGAATGCATTTTGGTAGTCTTTTCGAGGTATACTTTGAAGGCACTGGAATATTGCAGAACCGAGGTGTTTTCGCTGTACAAATTTTCGTTCAGAAAGGTATTTTTTCAGCCGCGGGAACAAAAAAAGTCACACGGGGCAAGGTCAGGAGAATACGGGGGTGAGGGAGTTCAACAACCGTTTCCTGCTTCAGATAGTCTTGCACAATGAACGCCTTGTGCGATGACGCATTGTCATGTAGCAATCTGACATTGGCCAAACCAGTTGCGGGTCTTCGTTCTTTGAAATACTAGTTTCTTCAATTTTCAAAGAACTTTATTCTTGTAAAACTTCGCATTTACAGATTTGCCTTTAGGCACAGCAACCTGAATAGCGGGGCCCTGATTTGAAAAGAATATGGCTTACATTACCTTCTTGACGCTCATGGTCCGCTTTGCAATGCATGGTCTTTTGCAATACTTTGTGGCCCATATTTTGTTCTGAATCTTTCGTTTTGGCTAAAACAAAGTGAACCCATGTCTCGTCACCTGTGACGACATTAGCGAAAGACCGTGCATTGTAATTTGGAAACTTTTTAAGCAACTTCTTGGCGCACTGAACGCGTGTCTTTTTCTGCTCATCTGTCAACAGATGGGGAATCCATCTAGCACAGATCTTTCTCATTTTCAAATCCCGTTTCAGAATTGTATGAGATGCCAACCATACTAGCTATTTGCCTAGTGGTGTATCGTGCATCGGTAGCAACTATTTCTTTCACTCTAGTAACCATCTTGGCAGATGTTGCTCTTTTCGGCCGACGATCATGTGGTGCATCTTCTGTTGAGCCTAGCCCACAGCTGAATTTCTTACACCAACGAAAAACTGTCGGAAAGACATTTCATTATGCCCATAAAATGAACAGATTTTATCAAAAAATGTCTTTGCACCGTATACCAAGAATACAACGATTCTTAATATAGGACCGTATTTCAACGGCGTACTCTGACCTTCTTCCAAGCATGTTTTGTATTAGTATACAAGGGTAGACCGCGATAATCGAACGATGTACATGGCTAAAGTGGACGGATTTTAACAGGTTAGGTATCAATGTATAGGTAAAATGTTTTTCTACGCTGTGATATTTATTTCCAGGTGATTTTCGCATTAGTGCATGAGAAAACGTTCTACTTGCATTCATATTTGAACAGTCCTCGTATAGAAATACAGAAGTACCCACAGAAGTCCGAGTTGCAAGTAATATAGGGCAGATTCAGCCTCTACTAGAAGAGGATGTCACATGAGTGGCCATTTCATATGGAATTTATGACGAACTAACCTTCGGCAAGTGTAATAAATTTCATATGAAATTACCGCGAGCTTGAGTTCTTTTTCACCGCATGTTCGTTTTTATCGCGCCTGCTTTAAGCATGGCACGATATAGGAGCCCGGTTCTCCGTTCGTTTGTTCGTCGAGCCGTCAGCATTTGCGACCACCCTAACTTTGATCCTATATAAGAGTCCATTTCTCAAGGCGGGACATAGCCTTCGGTGGAATTCTTGTTCTTTGTAAAACTGGTAGGTAATTGCTTCTACGAAGCATACGTTGTCACGGATGGCTTGATATGGTTCTGCGACGCCCCTCCGTCATTTTTCACGTAACATACGGAAAACAAACCAAAGGTGGGTCGATTGTCTCTGAGTGTATAGGAAAAATGAACGGTGATTTAGACTTAACAATTCGTTTAACCCTTATTTCTGTACTATAAGCAAACAGTGTACACCCAGATCAGACGCCGCGTTCTGCAAATGATTTCCGTCCAGATTGTATTGATAACCCAATAAATTAACACGCTGAGCTCAGATGGTAATGTTATTTGTTTTGTTTGTTTTGGAGTTTAACGGCCCAGTCAACACTATTTAGGTCATTTTTGAGCCGGTCAGTTTACCTATCAACACTTTCCTGGGCAGGCCTGTACGTAAGCGGTTAACCAGTTCAGTGCACATTCTTTCGCCAGAAACTGACAACTGTCCTTCTTGAATCAGCGGAAGGGAGAGAATGACCGTAGAAAAGATTTCATGGTCAATCTCCACGAAAGAATGTTGCCGACCCCGGCGGGAGTCGAACCCGCGACCTCCTGATCACCAGTCAGACGCGCATCCGACTGAGCCACTGAGGCCGGCAGATGGTAATGTTATATCTACAACACGCTGTAAGAGAACAGCATATCAGCAATACTCAGGCAAGCCGGCGCATTGGCGCAGTCCGGCTCAATAGAGCATTTTCTGCCCGTGGGCATGTAGTACTCGTGTAGCGGGGACACTGACTTCGTGCAAGTCGTTCTTCAGTCCCTAGGAAATTCTTCCCATAGCTCCAGATATAGAGAATTTTTTCTTTGGTATTACGGCCTTTTCAAGATTATTTCACTCATATCGAGCCGATCGTTAATCAGAGGTGGGCGAAAACCGGAGAACCTGGAGAAAAATCACCTGACCTTCCGTTGCAGAAATTGGCGTCTCACATGTGACCCGAGTCAGGCTCGAACCACAGCCGGTGAGAGACCTAATGATTATGAGTCAGCGCTCTTAACCACTAGGCCACGGAGGCCTGTTGGATTTAGAGGATCTTACCTGAGTGTTCATGTATTATTGAATTTATTAAACGAGTTGAGGAAAAGGATTAAAATGCGATGGCTTGCTTGGGATAGTTCCTCAACGGGAGGTCAGGTGGTTTTTCACCGGGTACCACCGATTAACGATCGGCGCTAAATGGGTGAAAAAAATGTTGCAAGGACCGTAAATCCACCCCACAAAAATAAAATAAATAAATAAGTAAATAAATACATGTAACTAATAAAAGATCATCAAACTGGTTTACCTAAATCATTCCCAGACGGGCATCCGTGGCCGCTGACGCTTAACCATTGGGTCTCTCGTCGCTGTTCTTGGCCTCGCTCGGGTCTCATGTCAGACGCGTGGTTCGACAACGGAAGGCCAAGTTGGTTTTCTCAGGGTACTCTGGTTTTCTACCCGCGGATTAACGATCGGCTTGAAATAATCTCGAACGGTCCGTAAAACTCTCAAACCAAAAAATTAATCCTGCCTTTTGATCTGGGGCTATCAATTACACACCGTGACTCGAACTATCCCCCCCCCCCCCTCTCTCTCTCTCTCTCCAAAAAAAAAAATCAAGATCTCAAAGGTGTCATCATAGCTGTTGTGGTTAATAAGAATTAAGGGGATGGGAACACATGGCAGATTGTCCCGCCATTTTTCAAAGTGAGACAACTTTCGGGACTTCCTGTTCGCTTTTCAATAAGCCCTGTCCCACAGAAAAGGGGAACTACTCTTAAAGGGAAGAATTTGCAAATACTTTACTTTAAGAGTTGACCCCTATTGACATGGGAGACAAAAATACTCTTTAGAGTTGCCTGCCCTGAAGATGTACCCATTCCCCTTAAGAATTCACATCCCACATGAGAAACTATCAAGATGCGGCGCAACGCACTATGCAGCTTAGTGGATGCGTGGTCAGATCCGAGTCCTCGTTTGGCACACACGTTGCAAGACACATTTTCGCATGATTCGCTCCAACGAGCCCTGTTATGGGAAAACGACCTCGGAGGTTTGTGAGGAAGGACGCAACGCCACCTGCTCCGCTACGGCGTATTCAGGACATTTATTATAGATATAGAAACCACGGATTTGTACAAACGAAGCAACGAACACAGAAGTGCTGACCAGATTGCGTGGATGTGCAGGGTGATCTGCTCTGTTATTGTTGTTCTTAAATGTAGAGCTAGGTTTTCTCATGACGTGCATTTTCAGAATAGGCGGGGCTAACGGTCCTAAATCAGGGCCTAGCTGTTCATATCGAGCTCGTTGATGGTCTAAGGGGGTCTTTCAAGGTATAGGAAAATTGCATTGGTTTCTGCCCACGCTTGGATTTTGATGAAATTATGCACAATAATTGCCTTTGGTATAACCATTAAATTACGATGCATTCACGTTTAAATTTTATTTCCGTAGTAAATTTATTACATATTTTAGGAAGCCTCTATCACAACAGAGAGTACTCTCATATTAAACATGTCTACAGTATTCAGAGTTTCATATATCTAATGCTGCTATGTTTTATGAATTAAAGCCATAATTGGTGAGTTAGTTGATACTATGAAAGACCTCATATGTCTAGTAATAGTGGCTGGGCATTCTGTTTTCTTTGCTGGTGTCCCGATATTTCAGCTCCTGTTTTTGTATTCATTAAAATTTTATTTGCATTTTTACCATGATCCTTTTTTTGTCAAGACACCATTTTAGCATAACAACTACCCACATATCTCAAGAACATGTTGATGAATTTTGATGGAAATTGAGGGCCGGTAACATTGTGTTTTAACAGACTGAATACTGATAGTCCTGATACAGCAAAATGTGAAATTATCTGCTTATCATGTTTCGGTCAAGCTGTTTAATGATAGTTTACTACTGCTTTCAGTTTGGATGGTTATAGTATAGTATGGTGTGTGTAAGTAGTTCATAGCATAATTATTTGTATTATTTCAAAACATCCATTTCGGTAAATTTGCCCCCCTATGGAACAAACTATTTTGTCTACAGAACTTTACCGCAAAGGTTTTGGTGACAAACGTCATCAAACGCACCCAAGTAATCATGTGCACAGTTTTCTTTCTGTCTTTCTTGTCTAATTTGGTAATGGTGCTAATGTGATGTTTAGATTTGACATTAAAATCAACAACATACCAATCACTTTAGATGTTCCTTCAGATTTTGCGAGATTTGTTATCCGACTCGAGATAAATGGCTCTCAAGTCAAACTGTTGTTTGTTTATTTAACCCTAACTGTCCATTTAAAAAGAAAGGTTTACTCTAGGGGAAATCAATAACACTTGAGATTACTTTTCCTGGACATTAAGTTTTCAGAATTTGTATCTGCATAGGCACTAGCCAATCTATCTTTTTTGTATAGCCCCTATGAACGAAATCAAACGGCTTCCTGAAGCTGAATTCCAAAGCCATTTGAATTTGCTTTTAGAATTCACATGGTCGTACATTTGTCAGTGTTCCAAAACTTATGTGATCATGATTGTGTTGTCTATACCTATCTCAGCAGTTGTTGCAGTAATTACAAAGCACATTATGTAAGATATCAAGAAGCATGTAAACTGTTGATAATAATTATTCAATCTGTGAGTAGTTGTTGCATTACTCATAGGATTTTAAATTATTTTCAGTGAATACATTGTGATGCTTTTTTCTGTCCAAACACTGCAATGCTCTTTCTAAGCTGAGAGATACATTGCACAGAAATATACTGGTAATTATTAATGAACAAAAAGCAAGCAAGAACAGTGATTAAAAACAGTGAACGTGCATTCAGCAGAAACATTCAAGAAGTGGTTGAAAGTTTTACAAACAGAAAAATATAATAAAAGCTCGCTTCCGATAAATTAACCACTATATTGACAAAGTAAATAGAAAAAAATAAGACACTAAAGAAACGTCAATAATTACAATACCAATGCAGAAAAGAGACATATTTATGCATGTGTACTATAAGGAAGGAAACTGTGTCTCTCCCTGTGTAATAGCAAAATTTCTCTAGGTCATGGAACAGCTTTGTTTACACCAAATATTCTGCGCCTCATCCATCAATGTTATCTTTTGCAACAGAAACTCAATATCAGTGACATTTCGATTTTTGGAAATACTAACCAATAATTACTGTAACTTTTTTGTTAGGATAATAATCCAGCGTTCATAAAGACAGAGTATATCTAAGGCTTAATCTGGCCATGGATTATTCAACAGATTAATTTTTACTAGTAACAACAAACCACTGACCATTGCGTCCTTGCATACCAGCTTGTTATGGAAATGAAAATAATGGATCTCATTGCCTTACACCTATTTGAGTAGCATGACTTATGCAAAGTCATTAAATAAAGTTGCACATGCTCACAATAATTTTACTGCTAATAAAATGAACAATATATGTTGTTAAGCCTAATTTGTTGATTAGAATACCTTTTGATGTAGTGTTTTACTGTCTACTATTTTGGATGGATCATTTTATCAGACGAGGAGAAAATGATATTTTTTTTTCCAACTGTTCGATGGTAAGACCATGTGCCAAAGCCTGCTGGCTGATTTTACAGCGTCGTGCAGCTTTATTGTATAAGTAATACTCATAATGTTTATTAATTTTCCATGTCTATTTTGGGATATTTTCGAACCTTAAAAATTGATCATTCAGATTATTTAATGACGAGTGTAAATACGTTTAGTGAGGTTTCCTGAAGATGGTGTGTTCTCTGTTGCCCCAGTGGTAGAAACACCGGGTCTGTAATACCGCTGGGATGACAGATTGGGCTTCTGAACAGGTTTCTTTTAAATTAAGCTAAATCTTTTAAATTAAGATTTAGCTTACTTTGTTAATCTTAATTGGGTTATGTCATATGTTTTAATATAAATGTGTTTAATCAATATATCCTTTTAACTGTTTATAGTATATAAGGTTCTGATGAGGGTTCTTTATTTCGTCCATCTCACGCTTTTGTGTTCCATCGTCTGCTCTGGGCCCACTTTGTTGTAATCTGGAGAGACACGGTGGTCACGCGGAGAAGCTAGTAAGGTGATACCCCGGTACCAGATCCTTGGTGAGACGGTTTATTTCATGTCTCTCGGGATCGACCCTCAAGTTACCTCGGGGCCCTTATGTTTGTCATGGACGATAGCTTTCGATCCAGTCTGTGCTGTAACCTCATCGAACATTAATAATACAATTATTTTAACATGTTTTATTTATCTTTTCAGAAGTGTATATATGTGTTTATTCAGTACTGAAATAGTCTCTTATAATTCTATAAAGAATGGCATGGTTAATTTTTAAAACTATCTGCTGAGAAATGTATATTTATATTTATATGTACATGTATATGTTGTTAACCATGATGAGACTTAAATAAACAACTACTACTACTAGTGTATAAATGAAAGGAAAATATCAGAAATTCATGATATTTTAATAGTTTCTAAGCTAGATCAGCTCAATATGTATTCATTTTGATTTATATAATCTCATTTTTATTACGTAATAGTTTCGAATTGCCTTTTTGTAAGGTTCTTGGATGATTTCAATAAAATAGAAAATTTTGCAGAAACGACTTACCTCCATTAAAGGTGTAAAACTACAGTGTTACCGGTTTCGGATTTTCATGAAATTTGGCATAGCTAAAGAAGATACATATGGCAAGTTTTCGTAGCAAAATAAAATCTTGACAAAGACTGGAACATAGTTATCTTAGGGATTGAATTTTGATATTTTTTAAATTTTAATTAAAAAATGAGATTTTTGATAATCATTTTATCAGAAAATGTAAACTTTAGTTAATTCAAAATGTTTTTAGTATCAAAGGAAAACCTATGGAGTTCTGCATTCAATCCAGTTCACAGATCTTGAAACTAAATAAAACATAAGATTTAAGACGCACTTATTTAGAGACAGACACCAGCTCATGGAGGGAGTCAGTTAGAGTGGCCTCCTGAGTCCTACTTTGATTTATTTAAGTTATTAAATACATATTTATAGGTCGTATATGCTGAGTTATTAATATACAATGTTTAAAGAAAAAACATGCATGGGTACAGATGAAAGACCCCCTTTTTAACTGTTCTAGTAAGTACAATATCTGATACGCTAGAGTATTTTGTTCTGAAAAAATGTGTAGCAGCTTTAGCATTTGCTAAATTTGCTAAAGCTGCTTGTTATGGTATGACCAGTGTTCGGTGTAACACATTAAATAAGACTCTGTACAAATACGATGAGTTTATTGTTTGAGTGCTAACTTACAAGTGGCATGGTATCAGAGAGGCATGCAGTATATATCTAGTGTAGGCAATGAGTGTAGCTATTAAGGTGTCAGGGTACACAATGGTACAGAGTTAAGTCCCATACTGTAATATCTCCCTTTTTTGAAAAATTGCAAATAAGGTCCATTTCTACTTTGCTGTGACACGTCCAAAGTCTCTCAGGTCACTATATTTTCTAAAATGTTATATCAGCAATACCATGGTTTGGTAATCATCAGAATAAGAGTTCTTGTTGATAACATCCGACAGCTGTAGAGAGATTTGTTATTTCAGTCCCTGTAATGCTGTATCAAGTTTCCGTAACACTAACATTTCAATTACATTTTTATGACTCCACCTCTTAGTTTATCAGATTATGGGAGAGGAATGTCCTATTTTCCTGTTTTCACATCACACCAATTAATTTGTAACGGTTTTTCCAAAGTTTTTCTCACAGAATAATGTCTGTATTTCAAAATCTATTACAGCGAGTATTTGAGAAAAAACAAAAACACATAGTTTACATATACCATGCACGACATGACAAATAGTACCTTATAAATCCAGTTTAACAGGTGGGTTGACAATGCGTCCTGATCTGGTCATCGTTTTACCTGGTGCTGCATTTTGCGAATTTGATTTTTCACTAACAGGTATTGATTGATTATTGGATTCAGGTACATTTTTCACAGGTGTTCTTTGTGAAGTTTGGTTTTTATCGGTGCCGTCCAGTATTTTCAAGTCAGTGTATCTGGCCTGTGTCTGTGTCGATATGGGTTACTATTTACGACGTTGGGGTTCATGCTAGGTGGGTCAATGGCATGAAACGGCTTTTCATTTGACTTTAACAAATGTTTGCAATTTCTACGGTAAATTCCACCGTTTTTGGTTTCAACAACATAAGACCTATCATTGATTTTTTCCTTTACCACAGCAGGTTTCCATAACTTGCCGTTTCGGATTCTTACACCTTCACCTAAGGTCAATGACTTCATTTCCTTTGCAGATCTGTCATAATACTGCTTTGATGTTATTTGTGATTGTTTAATTTTCTGTTTCAAAGCCGTTTTATTTAAAACTTTTGGCTCAAGTTGCGTTGATGTTGCAGGCAGTGTAGACCTGATCTGTCTGGAGAAAAGAAGCTGAGCTGGGCTTTTACCACATGCTGACGGACTGGATCGATATGCTAAAATAGCAAGATAAGGATCCTTTTTTTGTTCTGCTGCTCCTTATTGAACAATCTTTTGATTGTTTGAATTGTTCTTTCGGCGGGGTTAGCTTGCTGATAAAATGGGCTAGACGGGGAATGCTTAATGTCCCAGTCTTTGCAGAAGTCTGCAAATAGTGCACACGAGAATTGGGGTGCATTATCAGAGATAATGGTCTCGCTAATTCCGTGTCTTGAGAAAAAGCTTTTCAGCTTATTAATGACAGTCTGCGCACGGGTGTCTGTCAGTCTGCTTACTTCAAAGAACCTACTGTACAAGTCAACAAGTACAACATAGTCTGTATTGTTCCAGTAAAACAAATCCGTAGCTACTACTTGCCAGGGTCTGTCCGGAATATTGTGAGATTTCAAAGGTCCTTTTTGATTGGCATTTCTGTGCTCTAAACATACAGCACAGTTTAGAACGGTTGTTCTAATGTCAGCTGCCATGTTAGGCCAAAAGAGAACGTCACGGGCTCTTTGTGTGCATTTTTCAACTCCTAGATGAGATTCATGTATCTTTTCCCGCATTTGTTTTCGACATTCTTTCGGAATGACTACCTTAGTGCCCTTTAAGAGAATGCCGTCAATATTCGCAATTTCGTCTCTGTAGTTCCAGAAGTCCTGGAGGTGTGTGGGGCAGTCAGTGTATTTGTCTGGCCAGCCGTCAAGGACTGTCTGTTTTAGCTCTTGCATTTGTATGTCATTTTGTGTGGTTTTTCTGATCATTTCCATTTTCTGGTCACTTATGGGAATACTGGACATAACAGCGTGAATCTGTACATCCAGCCCTTCAGTTATCTCAGGGTAAGTGTCAGACAGGAATTTGCGGCTTAGGGTATCTGCCACAGGAATATCCTTACCGCGTTCGAATGTGACCTCAATGTCGTATTTTGACAGTTGCAGTAACATACGTTGTAAACGGGGTGGACAAGAATGCAGTCCTTTCTTTGAGATTGCAACCAATGGCCTATGATCAGTTTGCACAGTTATGTGTCTAGAGTACACCATTCGATGGAATCTCTTGCAGGCAAACAGTACAGCATAGAGTTCTTTCTCTATCTGTGCATACCCGATTTCAGTAGGGGTTAAAGACTTAGATGCGAAACATACAGGTTTGCCGTCTTGTAAAAGAACACAACCCAGTCCATGTTTGGACGCATCTGACTGTATTGTTATGGCTTTTCTGGGGTCATAGTATGCCAAAACTGGTCCCGGTTCACGAGTAATGACCTCTTTAATTTTATCAAAGGCATCTTGTTGAGATTTCTCCCAAACAAACTCTGCATCACCAGAGAGCAGTTGTCTCAATGGGGTGGCTATTTCAGCCATATTTGGTGCAAATTTCTGCAAGTATGTAATCATGCCTAATACAGTCTCTAGTTCCTGCCTAAAGGTAGGGGCTGGCATATCGCGCAGTGCCTTTACCTTTAGAGGATCCATTTTTAAGCCTTCTGCTGAAAGACTGCCCGAAAAAAGGTATTTCTGTCTTGCCTACATCTGTCTTGTCGGGGTTGAGTTTAATGCCCTTTTCGCGACATCTTGTCATGAGCATGTCTATGTTAGCGTCATGTGTCGCCTTGTCTTTACCGTATACCACAATGTCGTCAGCTATCGTTTTTACGCCAGGTAAACCCTCCAAACATTGTTCCATTTTGGAGATGAACTCATCCTGAGCCATTTTCAAACCATATGGTAGGCGCAAGAAACGATAACGTCCGAAAGGCGTCTGAAATGTAGTTAGAAGCGAAGCCTTATGTGACAGGACAATCGACCAATAACCACTGCGGGCGTCGAATTTTGAGAACACTTTGGCGTCCGTCAGGTCCGGTAGTATGTCGTCAAGCGTCTTGTTTGGATAATGGGGACGTTTGATCGCGTCATTCAAGTCTTTGGGGTCAAGACATATACGAAGGCTACCATTGGGTTTTTCAACAGTCACGAGACTATTAACCCAGTCAGTTGGCTGACCTTGCTTAGAAATAATTTGTTCCCTTTCCATCCTGTCTAGTTCCGCCTTAAGCTTATCTCGCAAAGCTACAGGTACGCGACGCGGCGGGTGAACTACAGGTGTAGCGTCTGGCTTAAGGTATATTTCACATTCGCCAGGTAGCTGACCAATGCCGTCAAAAACGTCGCTGTATTTGTCTAGCACACTTTCTTTGGTAAGTGACGTGCATGCTGGGTTATCAGACCCAACTGTCAAAACAAGTTTGATTAAATCAAGCGCTAGGCATGCGTCAAGACCAAGGATGGGGATAGAACTAGTGTCAACAATGTAAAACTCTTCTGTCGTTTGCTTGTCATTGTATGTACATTTCAGTCTGACGTAACCGTCAACCTTTAGAGGCGTTCCGTCATATGCAGTGAGGCGTTTGTTTGTCTTTTGCAATACACCTGCAATACCTAATGACCGAAATAATGACTTGGGTATGATTTTTACTTGGGAGCCTGAATCAATTTTCATGTTAATTTGGACATTTTTCGGACCAAGCGCAACCTTAGCAAAAGCTTGACCTTTTGATTTATCATAATCAATGGAATCAACATAAAAATCTGAATTTGTCTCACCAGGTGCGAATTCCAGATCAGACTCACTGACCTCATGCACTTTCCCTTTGTAATCCTTCAATTTTGTCCTACACACAGAAGCAAAATGATTGTATTTTGAACAATAATTGCACATTTGTCCCTTTGCTGGGCACGTGTCCTGTTTAGAATGGTTCCGTCCACAGTTGTCACATTTCTTTGATGGGTGCTGCCCGATACCCGGTCGTGATTTCATCGGTGGTGCTGCAGATGACTGTCCTCGGCCTCGGGGTGTCTTCCATTTCGCTGTGTTCTGTGTACGCTTTCTAAGAGCGTGAACAGATGCTGCTGACTGGCTGTCTATGTCTTTCACCTGCTCCTGGCTTAATTCGTATGTCATGGCAATGTCCAGACATTTCTGTAGGGTAAGGTCTGAACCTTCCTCTATCAGTTTTCCCCTGATTTTTGATGATCGAATCCCGAACACGATATGGTCACGCACCATTTCGTCGTGGATTGTGGCTTCATAACCACAGTCCTTCAGAAGTAACTTCAAGTCAGTGACAAAGTGTTCAAACTTTTCATTTTCTCCCTGGACTCTTGACTTGAACTTATATCTGGCATGGATTTTGTTTGATCTGGGTTTGCAGTAGTTCTCAAACCCTGTGTGGTAATTGGTCAGTTCTCTCTTTTCATCATCACTCAAGTCCCAGGTAGAAAATATCTGTCGACCCTTTTCACCTATCCACAACATGAGATAGTTACATTTCACTTCCTCTGTTTTTGTCTTGAGAGGACCACCGAACATGAACTCCGTATGTTCTTTGAATGCTTTGTAAGCATTAGGGAGGTCGTTGGACTCCCAGTCCATTCTTGGGTTATGTCCTTGAAACTGTAACTCCATCTTTTTACAATGAAATTAAAAATTCAGCTTAGTCCAAACGCCGTAGAATGTTAAATTCCAGAAATTATTTAGCACTGAAATTTATTCCATAAATTCACATGTATGGTAGGTCCATCCCACTTCTGACACCATGTTATGGTATGACCAGTGTTCGGTGTAACACATTAAATAAGACTCTGTACAAATACGATGAGTTTATTGTTTGAGTGCTAACTTACAAGTGGCATGGTATCAGAGAGGCATGCAGTATATATCTAGTGTAGGCAATGAGTGTAGCTATTAAGGTGTCAGGGTACACAATGGTACAGAGTTACGTCCCATACTGTAATACTGCTCACATTTTTTTCAGCTAAAATATTATTATATGAGCAAAGGTTTAACGATACGTTAACTTACGACATCCTTAGTTTTGAACAACCCTGTTCAAGTTGCTATATTTACATTTCCAGTGAAAAGTCTAATATGAACCTATAGAAAACAATTGCGTTCCTACTGCCATGAACGCATCGAATCAAATGAGTTTCGGTGACGTTAAGTGACGTCATTCTAAACCATTGTTCTCTACGGGCGTTGATGACGTCAACGCTGCTCCGCTCTTTGTAGAAAAACAGCGTGTAAATGTTTTTCATCTTTAAACGTTTGCACTACAAGCATTTTTTTCGCCCAGTGATGAGGGGCAAATGATGTAAATATAAAAAATAAACTTATTTTTCTGCTTTTCATGAAAGTATGAACGACAGTGTGCCGCTAGCAAAGTTTACATGGAATACACATACATGTACATGCATTAGCAACATGTGTACTAAGGCAAATATAACACTTGTTTCCTGAGGCGAAATCTTCATCAGTATTCTCGGGATGTAAAAGAGGCAGCATATAAAGGACTTGTTCACACAGTTTTGCAATATGGTAGTTGTATTTGGGACCCCAGCGGTGTGTTCCTTAATTAAGAAATTGAAAAAAGTCAGAATAGAGCTGCTAGATTTGTAGAAAGTAATTACTGCTTCGAAACTGGGGGCATGACTGGAATACTTGGAAAAAAGATGGGAGTCTCTCAAGAAAAGAAAAAGAAGAGACAGTAGGCTCATAATTCTTTACAAAGGTCTAAATGGTGCTGCCAGCATCCAACAGATGACCTTATTCCCCCAGCTAGGCACTGTAGAAATCATCATTCATAGGCAGTTCAGACCCTTACTGCAAGAACTGACATTTATAAAGAATCGTTCTTCCCTCGAACCATTAGAGATTGGAATGCCCTTCCAATTCGATTATTTCGACAGCTGAAGGTGCTGAGGATCGTGTAGCTAAGTTTACCAGTTTGGTAAAAGTTAGGGACCTACTTCCCTTTTCACAGGTCCTGGTGCATGAATGTCATTTTGCATGTCACGCTTTATTTAATTGTTTTTGGCTAATCAGAGTCAAGTTTTAGTTGTTTTAGAGTATTTGCAGAGTTTATTTTGGAGTTGTACTATTATAATTATTATTATAAATTGTGATTAATATGCTGCCACATGGTGGCCAATGATTGGAAATAAAATTTATTCTATTCCATTCTATTCTGTTTATCAGCGTAAGCCAAGACTGATGAAAACTGAAAATATTCAAGATTCGCTAATCAAGTTTGCCAGCGTTTGTAACCTTCCGGTTTGAAAAATATGGCACAGTGGTCGATTAATACGTATTTTTCTAATGTAATAATGCCTAGCAAACAGTTTTCTCTTTAAAAGTTTAAAAGCGATACTTTGTTGACAAAATCTCATAAGATGCGCCTTTATTTAAAGCTTTAATTATACGAATTGATACAATTGTCAATGCAGCGCGTTGAAAATTGACTGTTGATACAATTTTCGTGTCCTGCATTTGGTACCGCACTGAATGACCTTATCAAAGATTGTGGGTCATGAAACCACTAAACATGGCATTTGTAAAGAATACAGGGAAGAGAGCCGATTATCCCAAATGATAGTATATTCCCCAAATATATATATGGATACAGTAGGACTGTCAGTGTCAATTGGGTAGAAATGAAAATCACTACCTTAACCTCCTTACTGTCGGTTCAAATGGCCAATTTATTGGGGAACCAATTGCCTAATTAAACATCAAAGGCATCCCGCGGACTTCGGAAAATATCAACGGCCAAAAATCATTACCGAGACGTCCCAACCTGCGCATATAAACCTGCCCACTTTTAGCGGTTTGCTGTAGTGATCTGACCACATGTATGTCGCAGTTATGTGTAGTTTAACTTGCCTTGTTTTTTTTGGAGTTTTACGACCCTGTCAACACTATTTAAGTCATTTTTGAGCCGGTCAGTTTACCTATCCATACCCTACTAGCCATCTAAAAGTATGAATACAGGTGAATAAAAAAGCAAACGAGATTCATAGATTAAATAATATATATTTCTTCATCAAAATAATTTTGCGATCCGCAAACTCTTTGCTTCAAAATTGGGACTTCCAGATTTTTCCAGTGGGACTTCCAGATTTCAAGGTTAGGAAGTCTGGGACTTCCTGTATTTAGGAGTTAATGGAAGCCCTGTAGATCTGACACGATGAAATGGAAAACACACTATTCTCATTCCGCTCTCTTCAAAGATGCCAATAAACTGGAGTGTGCTCTTACACTTACACTGAATTTCATTACCACTGCTATTATGTTTTTTGATGTATGTGTGTGTGTTGGTGGGAGGGGGGGGGGTAGCAACTTTAAAATCTGTCTGCCAATTCATATTACCTGACCCTAACACATACCCCAAATCCGTATGACCTGATTTATCTTACATAAACCCAACCTGGTGAAGGATTTCTTAGGACGTGTCACCAGTAAACAATTCTGATTCTGAACCTAACCATCAGTGGCCTACTAACCCTAACCAGTTGCTAACCCTAACAATCAGTGACCTACTCCTAACTCTTACCTTGCTGTTCAAGACAACCCCTATCTTTGAAGAAGCCATCTGATCAGGATCTATACTGTTTGGCATTTAGTTTATGAATTTGTAGCAATAAATTACATCAAGTAATTTGATTGGTTGATAGACAGAAAAGGATGTGGCTTGAATGAATATTCAGCAAGATAAGGCTAACATACCAAAGTCATTAAACAGTGCAGACAGATTTTATTGTCGTACCTTTTTTCGTTTTGGTTTTACCGCCCTTTCAAGATAATTTCACGCATGTCGAGCTGATCATTAATCAGAGGTGGCGAAAACAGGAGTACCCAGAGAGAAACCACATGACCTTCCATTGCAGAACTTAGATCGCATCTGGGTAGCACCTAGGTTGGTTGTGGAGAGGGTGTGTGTGTGTGGGGGAGAGTTGGTGGTGGGTGATGTGATTACTAACATGTTTGCCTATTACATTGTACTTTTGTTTTGTTTTTAATCCAGGGTGTTAAATTTTCCTTAGGAAAAGCAATTCTTAGGGTATAGGCCCTTTAGCAGGTATTTTTTCTGAGTGTGTGTGTGTGGGGGGGGGGGTAACTTCAAATACTGACTAGTTTTTGGGACTATCCCAAATTTTTTATATTTTTGGGGTGTTGTTTATGATGCTTAAACAGTATTGTTGACAAATTTGTTCATACATTTATACAGCAAAAATCCTATATTAAGACCCCCGTTAGGACTGTTCAACAGCGGTCTTTAAGACCACTTTTTAACAGTCCCTAAGCTGGTCTGTTACTATAGTACAATGGGTGTAGAAACCACAAAGAAAGAACAAGAATTCCGGCAAAGGCATGTATGTCACGTCTGTCAAGTGTGCAAAGTCACCAAACCATGAAATGTAGGTCAAGGTCAAACAATGGATGCTTGCATAAAAGCTGCCATACGTAGATGCAAGCTTGTACCAAGTATCGTTAATGAAGCTCTTATAGTTCTTGTATTAAACTTGCCATCCTTTGATATAAGTTTGTACCAAGTACCATTACTGAAGCTGTTATAGTTCTAGAAAAATGAACGTAACCATTTGGGTGAATGCTAGGGTGGTCACAAATTTTCACAAAGTCAGTGAACCATGAAATGTAGGTCCAGGTTAAATATGGATGCTTGCATTAAACTTGCCATTCCTAGTTACAAGTTTGTACTGAGTAACATTAATCAAACTCTAATAGTTCTTGAGAAATAAACTTGACCATTTAGTTGAATGGTAGGGTGGTCCCACATTTTCACAAAGTCAGTGAACCAGGAAATTTAGGTCAAAGTCAAATATGGATGCTTGCATTAAACTTGATATCCCTAGATACAAATTTGTACCAAGTAACATTAATCAAGGTATGATAGTTCTTGAGAAATAAACTTGACCATCTAGGATGGTCGCAAATTTTCACAAACCATGAAATGAAAGTCAAGGTCGGATATGGATGCTTGCATAAAACTTGGCATGCCCAGATACAAGTTTGTACCAAGTATCACTAATGAAGCTCTAATAGTTTTTGAGAAATAAACTTGACTATTTGGGTGAAGGCTAGGCTGGTTGCAAATGTTGACGGTTTGACAAACAGACGAACGGAGGGAAAATTGGACTCCTATATCACGACATGCTAAAAGCAGGCACCACAATAACTTAAACCATCTTAATATGCTACTAAAAGCAGAATCAGTCTTGATTTGAGTTGGTCTTAACCCTTATCCTGCTGAATATTCATATATGCCACACCCACTACCAATTATCAACCAATCAGATCACATGTAGCAAATTATTACAACAAATTTGCAATCTGAATGACAAACAATGTAGATCCTGATCAGATGGCTTCTTCAGAAGCCATCTGATCTGGATCTACATTGTTTCAAAGAAAAGGCATATCCGGGCTCAGCAGAACAAGGGTTAATAGTAGAATTTTAGTGAATACCATAATTTGCTTTCTTTTTATGCTATTTCTGTACACATTACGTTAACACACCCGTTCAACATAGTGGATTTTTTCACATCTGCAAAATGGCCATTTTTCTGATGAAAATCTGTGATATTTTTGTTATAAATACTGCAAACAAAGGTTGTGGGTACTTGTTAGAACTGCCTCATTGGGGCTGTTCTAACGAGTACCCACAGCCTATGTTTTTGAGTAGAATATGAAAAATAATGTTCACCTCCTTAAACCCCAGTTTTCTCTATATAAAGTGTGGTTTAGGTGAGTGTTCATTTCATGGACTTGTTCATACAATTACAGTTCAGCAGCATTTAAGTATTGTAAGACAGTGTTAAAAAATGTCATTATTATAAGAAAGAAGTAAAAGCATACTTTTATGAACAAGCTAGTATGATTTGGAAAAATATTTGAGGGTATGCTAAAATTTACAGATATTTTTTTTTTTTTTTCTTGGTATTGATGTTATACTGGATTTTTTTTTATGGTGTGAGGGTGGGGGGTACACTGTCACACTGTCAATCTTGTTTTTTTAGGCTGAACACTAGATACTCTCCATGGGCTATAGCACCAGAGGAAAGTTCAATAACCTCTGAGCTTCAACACTCCATCTGATCATCCAGTCTGGTTCTCTGTAGAATTCCTAAGAAAAAGCAGGACTAATATACAGGACTTACAGTCCATCATCTTGGCTGCTTCTTTTTTGACAGTTGGTCAAATCAACCTGTCAACATACTTTTTTTTTGTCTTCCTGTATATTTTTTGGCCCAAAGGCCAACAGCAACTGCCTGGAACACTGCTAGCACACATCTTGTGAACAAGTCCTTGAAATGAAGACCCTCTAAACCCCACTTTATATAGAGAAAACTGGGGTTTAAGTGGGTAAACAGTAATTTTCTCATTTCTGCTCCAAGACAAAGGTTGTGGGTACTCTTTAGAACCTCCTCAATGAGGCGGTTCTAACGAGCACCCACAACCTATGTTTAAAATATAAATAAGAAAAAATTCACTAATTTTTACCAGAAAAGTCACCATTTTAGAGATATGAAAGAATGCACTATGTCACACGGATGTGTTACCATAATGTACTGATCCTGCTGTAAGGAAGTTGTTGAGTACCACTTTAGTACTTTGTACTCTTCTTTTTTACAGTTGAACAGATATTTGGATGAATATGATGGAGAAAAAGTGGGGGTAGGTACCACAGGCTTATTTTAGCAAGTTTTGCTTTTCTACTCTTACAGCTATACATGTAGTGCCAAGCAAACTGCACTGATGTGAAAACCGACCCAAGGCCTTTCTTGAATGTACATGTGAAAAAGCACACTTCCAATTTTAATAGCAAGAGGTACATGTAAGTATTTTGTGATAACTGAAGGATAGTTTTTGTCAATTCTCCATAAAAACCTATGTTGTGGGTATTCATTAGAACCACCTCGCTGAGGTGGTTCAAATGAGTACCAACAAAATAGGTTTATATGAAGAAATAAGGAAAACTATCCCTCAGTTATCACAAAATACTCACCTTATCTGTTGCTATGATTATAATAATTATCTCACATGAAATATACCAGAAAAATCCAAAAAATTCGGACACCTTCAGGACTTGCTGTAATTCTCCTAAAATTTTAACAATTTTGTTTCACGATCCAGCAAGGAGAACAAAAAGTGGTGATGGAATGGCAAACAGTGTAGACCCTGATCACTGATCAGACTGCAGGAGCAGTCTGACCTGGGTCTGCTCTATTTGCTTAGGCCTGTCTGTCCCAATTTTTAGCTCACCTGACCGAAGGTCATGGTGAGCTTTTGTGACCGTAAGATGTCCGGCGTCGTCGTGCGTCGTCCGTCGTGCGTAAACTTTTTCTTGTGAACAAACTAGAGGCCACAGTTTTGGTCCAATCATCATCAAACTTGCTCAGAATGATCATCATGACAATATCTCGGTCAAGTTCGAATATGGGTCATGTCGGGTGAAAAAGTAGGTCAGTAGGTCAAATCATAGAAAAACCTTGTGAACACTCGAGAGGCCACAATTTTGGTCCAATCATCATCAAACTTGCTCAGAATGATCATTGTGACAATATTTTAGTGAAGTTTGAATATGGATCATGTCGGCTTAAAAAGTAGGTCAGCGGGTCAAATCATAGAAAAACCTTGTGAACACCCTAGAGGCCACAATTTTGGTCCAATCATAATCAAACTTGCTCAGAATGATCATCATGACAATATCTTGGTCAAGTTCGAATATGGGTCATGTCTTGTCAAAAAGTAGGTCAGTAGGTCAAATCATAGAAAAACCTTGTGAACACTCTGAAGGCCACTGTTTTGGTCCAATTATCATGAAACTTGCTCAGAATGACCATTGTGACAATATTTCAGTCCAGTTCGAATATGGGTCATATCGGGTTAAAAAGTAGGTCAGCGGGTCAAATCATATAAAAACCTTGTGAACACCCTAGGGGCCACAATTTTGGTCCAATCATAATCAAACTTGCTCAGAATGATCATCATGACAATATCTCGGTCAAGTTTGAATATGGGTCATGTCCGGTTGAAAAGTAGGTCAGTAGGTCAAATCATAGAAAAACCTTGTGAATACTCAGGAGGCCACAAGTTTGGTTAAATCATTAATCTTGCTCAGAATGGTCATTGTGACAATATCTTGGCTTAAGTTTGAATAAAGGTCTTTTCGGGTCAAAAAGTAGGTCAGTAGGTCAAATTAAAGAAAAAACTTGTGAACACTCTAGAGGCCACAATTTTGGTCCAATCATCATCAAACTTGCTCAGAATGATCATTGTGACAATATCTTGCTTAAGAATGAATATGGGTCATGTCGGGTCAAAAAGTAGGTCAGCGGGTCAAATCATAGAAAAACCTTGTGAACACTAGAGGCCAGTTTTGGTCCAATTATAAACAAACTTGCTAAGAATGATCATCATGACAATATCTTGGTCAAGTTTTAATATGGGTCATGTCGGGTCAAAAAGTAGGTCAGTAGGTCAAAGCATAGAAAAACCTTGTGAACACTCTGGATGCCACAGTTTTGGTCCAATCATGATCAAACTTGCTCAGAATTATCATTGCGACAATATTTCAGTCAAGTTGGAATATGGGTCATGTCGGGTTAAAAAGTAGGTCAGCGAGTCAAATCATAGAAAAACCTTGTGAACCCCCTAGAGGCCACATTTTTGGTCCAATCATAATCAAACATGCTCAGAAATGATCATCCTGACAATATCTCGGTCATGGTTGAATATGGGTCATGTCAGGTCAAAAAGTAGGTCAGTAGGTCAAATCATATAAGAACCTTGTGAACACTCAGAAGGCCACAGTTTTGGTCCAATCATCATTAATCTTGCTCACAATGGTCATTGTGACAATGTCTCAGTCAAATTCGAATAGGGGCCATGTCGGGTAAAAAAGTAGGTCAGCCGGTCAAATCGTAGAAAAATCTTGTGAACACTCAAGAGGCCACAATTTTTTATCCAATCATAATTAAACTTGCTCAGAATGATCATCATGACAATATCTCGGTCAAGTTCGAATATGGGTCAATTCGAGTCAAAAATAGGTCAGTAGTTCAAATCATAGAAAAACTTTGTGAACACTAGAGGCAACACTTTTGATCCAATCATCATCAACTTTGCTCAGTTTGATCATTGTGTCAATATCTCATTCAGGTTTGAATATGGGTCATGTAGGGTTAAAAAGTAGTTCAGCAGGTCAAATCATAGAAAAACCTTGTGAACACCTTAGAGGCCACAATTTTGGTCAAATTATAATCAAACTTGCTCAGAATGATCATCCTGACACAATTTTGTCCAATTATAATCAAACTTACTCAGAATGATCATCATGACATATCTCGGTCAAGTTTGAATATGGGTCATGTCAGGTCAAAAAGTAGGCCAGTAGGTCAAATCATAGAAAAACCTTGTGAACACTCTGAAGGCCACAGTTTTGGTCCAATCATCATTAATCTTGCTCAGAATGGTCATTGTGACAATATCTGGTCAGGTTCGAATATAGGTTATGTCAGGTTAAAAAGTAGGTCAGCCGGTCAAATCATAGAAAAACCTTGTGAACACTCAAGAGGCCACAATTTTGGTCCAGTCATAATCAAACTTGCTCAGAATGATCATCATGACAATATCTCGGTCAAGTTTGAATATGGGTCATATCAGGTCAAAAAGTAGGTTAGTAGGTCAAATTATATACGAACCTTGTGAACACTCTAGACGCCACAGCGTTAGACCAATCATGATCAAACTTCTCTGAAACCACAAGGCCCAGGACTTTGATATTTGGTATGAAGCTTCATCTAGTGGACCCCTACCAAGATTGTTCAAATTATAGTGCTGGGGCCAAAAAAGCCCCCGCCCCGGGGCCCTTTGGTTTTACATAGGCTTATATAAGGAAAATCTTTAAAAATAAAATCTTCTTCTCTGAAACCACAAGGCCCAGGTCTTTGATATTTGGTATGAAGCTTCATCTAGTGGACCCCTACAGAGATTGTTCAAATTATAGTGCTGGGGCCAAAAATGCCCCCGCTCCGGGGCCCTTTGGTTTTGCATGGGCTTACATGTATATAGGGAAGAGCTTTAAAAATCTTCTTCTCTGAAACCGTAAGACCCAGGTCTTTGTTATTTGGTATGAAGCTTCATCTAGGGGACCCCTACCAAGATTGTTCAAATTATAGTGCTTGGGCCAAAAATGCCCCGATCCCGGGGCCCTTTGGTTTTACATGGGCTCATATAGGGAAAATCTTTAAAAATCTTCTTGTCTGAAACCGCAAGGCCCAGGTCTTTGATATGTGGTATGAAGCTTCATCTAGTGGACCCCTACCAAGATTGTTCAAATTATAGTGCTGGGGCCAAAAATGCCCCCGCCCCGGGGCCCTTTTGTTTTACATAGGCTTATATAGTAAAAAATCTTTAAAAATCTTCTTCTCTGAAACCACAAGGCCCAGGACTTTGATATTTGGTCTGAAGCTTCATCTAGTGGACCCCTACCAAGATTGTTCAAATTTTAATGCTGGGACAAAAAATGCCCCCGCCAGGGGGCCCTTTGGTTTTACATTGGCGTATATAGGGAAAATCTTTAAAAATCTTCTCTGAAACCACACGGCCCAGGTCTTTGATATTTGGTATGAAGCTTCATCTAGTGGACCCCTACCAAGATTGTTCAAATTATAGTGCTGGGGTCAAATATGCCCCCGTTCCGGGGCCCTTTGGTTTTACATGGGCTTATATAGGGACAATCTTTAAAAATTTTCTTCCCTGAAACTGTAAGGCCCATGTCTTTGATATTTGGTATGAAGCTTCACCCCACAAGGCCCAGGTCCCCCCCCCTTTTGGTTTTACATAGGCTTATATAGGGAAAATCTTTAAAAATCTTCTCTGAAACCGCAAGGCCCAGGTCTTTGATATTTAGTATGAAGCTTCACCTAGTGGACTCCTACCAAGATTGTTATCCCCCGCCGAAGGCGGAGGGATATAGTTTTGGCGTTGTCCGTCCGTCCGTCCGTCCTTCCGTCCATCCGTCCATCCGTCCTTCCGTCCGTCCGTCCGTCACACTTTTTTGTCCGGAACCGTTTCTCAGCAACTATTGCATGGAATTAAATGAAACTTGAAATAAATATGTATTATTATGCTGTGGTGATGCACGCGCAATTTTTTTTCGGATTGACTTTTTACATCCAGAGTTATGGCCCCTTGAATGATTGAAATTCTGGATTTTTCGTCGTCTCACTTTGTCCGGAACCGTTTCTCAGCAACTATTGCATGGAATTAAATGAAAATTGAAATAAATATGTATTATTATGCTGCAGTGATGCACGCGCAATTTTTTTTCGGATTGACTTTTTACATCCAGAGTTATGGCCCCTTAAATGATTGAAATTCTGGATTTTTTCGTCATCTCACTTTGTCCGGAACTGTTTCTCAGCAACTATTGCATGGAATTAAATGAAACGTGAAATAAATATGTATTATTATGCTGCGGTGATGCACGCGCAATTTTTTTCTGGATTGACTTTTTACATCCAGAGTTATGGCCCCTTAAATGATCGAAATTCTGGATTTTTCGTCGTCTCACTTTGTCCGGAACCGTTTCTCAGCAACTATTGCATGGAATTAAATGAAACTTGAAATAAATATGTATTATTATGCTGTGGTGATGCACGCGCATTTTTTTCCGGATTTACTTTTTACATCCAGAGTTATGGCCCCTTAAATGATTGTAATCCTGGATTTTTCGTCGTCTCACTTTTTTGTCGGGAACTGTTTCTCAGCAACTATTGCATGGAATTATATGAAACTTGAAATAAATATGTATTATTATGCTGTGGTGATGCAGGCACAAATTTTTTTCGGATTGACTTTTTACACCCAGAGTTATGGCCCCTTAAATGATTAAAATTCTGGATTTTTCGTCGTCTCACTTTGTCTGGAACCGCTTCTCAGCAACTATTGCATGGAATAAAATGAAACTTGAAATAAATATGTATTATTATGCTGCCGTGATGCACGCCCAATTTTTTTTTCGGATTTACCTGGATTGACTTTTTTATCCAGAGTTATTTCCCCTTAAATGATTGAAATTGAGGAATTTTGTCTATTTGGTGATTATATCGGGGTTTTTTTAATATTCGCGAATTTTATTTTGGTATCCTTGAAACCACATAACTGGTAAATAAACCTCAACTTTGACAGACAAGTTAATCTCTACTGATAATTAGGTCAGTAGGTCAGGGTACAGCCTCTCATCCAGGGAGTAAATGTTCAGTGGGGCCCTTCCTCATTGTCTCTAGTTTGCTTCTTAGAACCATCCTCAATTTTGGCCAGATATATTTTCTTGCCATTCTACACGAAAAACCCATTCGGCGGGGGATATCAATTCAACGAATTTGCTTGTTCAAATTATAGTGCTGGGGCCAGAAATGCCCCCGCTCTGGGACCCTTTGGTTTTACATAGGCTTCTATAGGGAAAATCTTTAAAAATCTTCTTCCCTGAAACCACAAGGCCCAGGTCTTTGATATTTGGTATGAAGCTTCACCTAGTGGACCCCTACTAAGATTGTTCAAATTATAGCCCTGGGGACAAAAATGCTCCCGCTCCAGGGCCCTTTGGTTTTACATAGACTTATTTAGGGAAAATCTTGAAAAATCTTTTTCTCTGAAACCACAAGGGCTAGGTCTTTGATATTTGGTATGAAGCTTAATCTTGTGGACCCCTACCAAGATTGTTCAAATTATAGCCCTTGGGCCAAAAATGCCCCCACTTGGGCCCTTTGGTATTACATAGACTTATATATAGGGAAAATCTTGAAAAATATTCTTCTCTGAAACCAGAAGACCTAGGTCTTTGATATTTGGTATGAAGCTTCATCTAGTGGACTTCTACCAAGATTGTTCAAATTGTAGCCCTGAGACCAAAAACACCCCTGTCTCGGGGGCCCTTTGGTTTTACATAGACTTATATAGGGAATATCTTTAAAAATCTTCTTCTGTGAAACCACAAGGCCTAGGTCTTTGATATTTGGTGTGAAATTTCATCTAGTGGACCTCTATCAAGATTGTTCAAATTATAGCCCTGGGGCCAAAAATGCCCCTACCTCGAGACCCTTTGGTTTTTCATAGACTTATATAGGGAAATCTTTAAAAATCTTCTCTGAAACCACAAGGCCCATGTCTTTGATATTTGGTATGGAGCTTCATCTAGTGGACCTCTACCAAGATTGTTCAAATTATAGCCCCTGCCCCGCGGCCCTTTGGTTTTGCATAGTTTTATATATAGAGATAATCTTTGAAAATCTTCTTCTCTGAAACAGCAAGGCCCAGGTCTTTGATATTTGGTGTGAAGCTTCATCTAGTGGACCTCTATCGAGATTGTTTAAGTTATAGCCCTGAGGCCAAAAATGCCCCCGCCCCGGGGCCATTTGGTTTTACATAGGCTAATGTAGGGAATATCTTTAAAAAATCTTTTTCTCTGAAACCCCAAGGCCCAGGTCTTGGATATTTGGTGTGTAGCTTCATCTAGTGGACCTTTGCCAAGATTGTTCAAATTATAAGCTTTGTTGATATTTGGTATGAAGCTTCACCTTTTTAGACCTCCCTCAACATTATGCACATTGTAGCCCTGGGGTCAATAATGGCCCTCCCCGAGGCCCACTTGTTACTCTATCATATGGGTCAGGTGAGCGATCCAGGGCCATCATGGCCCTCTTGTTATGATCATTATGGTATGGTATTTCTACAACAGAGAGACTTATGGTCTGTCATTTGTGCACTAGATTTGTCACATCAGAATAGATATCACACTGCAGTCATTAGAATATGATTACTGCAAAAGAACCACAGTGAGTTGGGGTAGCAGTCATAGATTTGATCCCTGTCAGATAGGGGCTGGACCCTGGTCATATGCCACATCCTGTGGTATATGATTTGGGTGTATACTGTTGGCCAGTGTCCCAGAACATGAGCCCAGTCCATGTTTTACAGATATCCCTCTTTACGCTGTGTTCTGTTGTCAGTGGCATTAATCACATGGCTATAAAGGAAGGCACAATTAATCAGATAATCGATAAATCTAACAATACATTCCACTAAAATGATTATCGTTACTGATTTGATAACAATCAATTATTTGATACATAATAATAATTTACTGCCAATGTTGTGTCTAAAATGGCTGGATTAGTGGCAAACTGTGCAGACCTTGGTGAGATGCCTTGTTCTGCGGCGTCTCATCTGGGTCTACAGACTCTACACTGTTTGTTCAGGCCTGTCTTAACCCTTGTCCTGCTGAATATTTTAATCTGCCACACCCACTACCGATTATCAACCAATCAGATTACTTGATGCAAATTATTGCAACAATTACACAATATGAATGACAATGTAGATCCTGATCAGATAGCTGCTTCAGCCGATCTGGATCTACATTGTTTGAATGATAAGACATATCCGGGCTCAGCAGGACAAGGGTTAATACATACAATAATGTATAACATATGGTAAGAGTCAAAGCCAGAAAGATAAAATTATGATCAAATCTTCAATTATCTATGACAGTGACAGGACAGATAATCCAGCAAAATTTCAGGTCTGATTGGCAAGCCTTAATGGCTATTAATTCAGTTTCATTTAGGTCTTATGGGTCAATTGACAATCAATCAACTAAAAAAAAAAACGGCCCCGATAGCTCAGTTGGTAGAGTGTCCGCTCCGGGAACGGGAGGTCACGGGTTGATCCCGTGCCGCGACATACCAAAGTCGTTACAAGTGGTACTAGCTGCTCCTCGCTTGGCACTCAGATTTACAGGGTAGAGCTAGGACTGGTCGACCCAGTGTCAGGATAATGTGACTGGGTGTGGTATCATGTAATGTGTCTGGGACATGATACTTCAGTGAGGCAGCACTATAAATGTGAGCATTGAGCTCCCTGTCGCAACCAGACACCGTCATGATATGACTGAAAAATTGTTGAAACCAACGTTAAACCTGAATACACACACACATCAACTAAAAAGAACCCAGCCCAGGGTGGGCTCAAACTCAATTGCTGTAGCAATTCAGTCAAGACATTGAAGGCATCTCCTTTCATTTCGCGTGTGTCTGGTAGCAACTATTTTGAATCAATATGGAAACTACTGAAAGTCATAACCCTCACAGTTTTAAACCATTGATGTGTCTGTTTCTGAAAACAGTTTAGATCCAGATCAGCTGGCTTCTGAGAAGCCAGCTGATCTGGATCTATACTGTTTTCCATTCTGCTTTTGAATCCATGGTAAAAGTTTGAATTATGCAACACAAATGGCTGAAAACTAGGAAGAATGTAGTATACTAAGTGGAAATATTCAGCACAGTAAGGGTGTGTTTGCTTTGTTTAATTTGAGGTTTAACGTCTCCGTCAACACTGTATAGGTCAATTTGGAGACGTTGCTTCCATTTTTGTAGTATTTTACCTGACATTGAGATGAAATGACATCTGAAGCCATGTCGCCCAATGAAACCAATATGGTTTATAAGTATGGACGGTCCGACTCGCACTGCTTTGTCTGGGAACGCTTAGATGCTCTAAGCTGTTTACCAGTACTTGTGTGCGGTCTGTTTCAGCTCTGCGTGGAAGCATCATGCAGCCCATCTATGTTTGTTTTGTTTAATTTGAGGTTTAACGTCTCCGTCAACACTGTATAGGTCAATTTGGAGACGTTGCTTCCATTTTTGTAGTATTTTACCTGACATTGAGATGAAATGACATCTGAAGCCATGTCGCCCAATGAAACCAATATGGTTTATAAGTATGGACGGTCCGACTCGCACTGCTTTGTCTGGGAACGCTTAGATGCTCTAAGCTGTTTGCCAGTACTTGTGTGCGGTCGGTTTCAGCTCTGCGTGGAAGCATCATGCAGCCCATCTATTTCTTCAAGCCCCGATGGGCGGGGGCCTGGTAAGGGTGTGCACATTATTAGTTATTTTGAACATGCAATCACATTCCCTGCCTGACAGCGATTTGCCCAAGCCGTTAGGCGAGGGTAAATATCGCTTTCAGGCAAGGACTGTGATCCCATGTTCCCCGTCAAGAATCAAAATAACGAATTTGTTATACTGTACAGCTTTCTGACAACATTTTGTACATACCATATTCGCCCTAATTACCGCACTTTGCGCTTAGTTTTTTCAAAATCATGTCATGAAATCATGGTGAAAAATCTACCTAATTAGCGCACACTTGATACGAAAACAACAGCTTCCAAGATGATGCATACTGTTATTTAATGGGACGGAAAAAGATACTTAAGCATTGCCTTCACTGTTGGAAGAAATAATGGTAAGTTTTTATAGATTTACTATGAGAGCTTCAAGGGGAGATTACTGTAAAGTGTGCGCTTATGCATTTCCTTTTCAAAAATAGCTTTGGTGTGTGCTAATAGGAGCATGTGCGGTAATTAGGATGAATAAGGTAGTTGCAATGTTTTCCAAAGGATTGTTTTGTAACGGATGTCGTCAGAAGTATGTCATCAAACGCGCCCTTCTGTACACACCACGTTGATCATGGTGCTCAGTGGGAAAATGTTAACGTCATGTTAGAAGGAGTATTTTATATCAGAAAACTATGAAATAAAGTGCAGAATGAATGAGAAACAAAGATTGTTTATTTCTTTCTTTATTGGCTGAAAATTATTGTGGTGCATGAAATTATTTTGGTATTATTTCTTATCAACTGCAGTAAATCCAAGATGGTGGACATTGCATTTCAGCGATGGCAATTGTGAGAGGGGTATATATTTCTGCTCACGGGTATATGGAAAATAATTGCCCTTGCACTGTCCAATCAGAAGCCTGGAACTTCCTTCGAAGTATAACAAATATTTATATTTTGAACAGGAATTGTTGTCGTTCAAGCACCCTCATGTGGCTAACTCAAGACTACAGTTAGAAGACCCTGATCCAGTCATACAGAAATATATGAACAATGAATTTGATGAGCTCACTACAGCACACCTGAGGTATACAATTTATACCTGTAAATCAGACATCACGAAAACACGCCTATATAATTTTGACCCCCTTCAACCCCACTTTTATGTAGTAAAACTGGGGTTTCCGGGGGTATACCTTATTTTTCTTATTTCTGCTCTAAAATATAGATTGTGGGTACTTGTTAGAACCGCCTCATCGAGGCGGTTCTAATGAGTGCCCACAATCTATATTTTGAGCAGAAATAAGAAAAAAATATCACAATTTTTCATCATAAAATTTTCATTTTTTCGGCGATAAAGGTGTCAATGTATTTGTATAGGCGTGTTTGCGTAATGACCCATCCTTATCCTAGCTACAGATAATGGGGGAAAGCGGGATAATAAAGGGACAATTTTCCTTTATCCGCTTCCGAAATCCTGTTTTGGGTTCTTGATAGAATTGCCTCATGGTGGCGATTCTAACAAGTATCCACAACACAGATTTTTATGCAGAAATAAGAAAACATTACCCCTTTTTATCCTTGTTACCATAGAAACAGATAAGGTGGGTATTTGGGGATAAATGACAAGTAATTTTTATCAATTCTCCATAAATCCTATATTATGGGTATTCATTTGAACCGCCTCACCAAGTCGATTCAAATGAAATCCAAAAAGATAGGCTTCCAACATGAGAGGCATTACACAGAGAAGGATAATCCCGCCTATGGTGGGATTCAAACCGAGACTGTTCGGGTGAAAGTCCAGTGCTCTAACCACTGAGTCAAAGAGTAGACTTTCTGACGCAGTTGTCAGAGATTGGTTATAAACCTCTACGCTTATAATCAGCTAAGGTAGAAAACTGAAGTGGGGAGGGATTGCGGTCCGTAAACTACCCCCTTTTCAAAGGAATTCATCGTGTATGATGAATCAATGCCAATTTTGGCACAAAGTCATTTTCCGCGAAATAAATCTGATCCTGGACTAGCCCCCAGCCCCACACCTTATTACATGAAAATCGTATCGAAAGAAGCATAGGTCCTTGCTTCTCCCCTTTGCCTATAGCTACACACGCAATATGTTGATGATTCTCACCCAATTAGTCATTATACCCCCGGCATACAAAGTATGTCAGTGGGTATATAGTTTTCGTCTCTCCGACCATTTGTTCATTTCTTCATCCGTTTCTTTGTTTTTTCATTCGTACTTCCATCTCTCCCGATGTTCGTCAACATTTACGTCAAAGTTTTGCGTTAAACCTTTTTGATTGCTCATATCTCCTTACCCCATGTTAGATTCTCTTCATATTTGGTGATCCATATCTCTATACCATAACCTTTCATATGGAATATCTAAACCCCTGGGTGGGCTGTCCATCCCTTTGTCAACTTTTACGTCAAAGTTTTGTGTTAAACCTTTCGGATTGCTCATATCTCTGTAATCGCATGTTGGATTCTCTTCATATTTGGTACAGGATATCTCTGTAGCTGTACCTTTTATTTGGAATATATAAACTCCCAGGTCAAGCCCCTGGGTGGGCTATTCGTCCATCTGTCTGTTCATCAATGTTTATGTCAAAGTTTTGCGTTAAACCCTTTTGATCGCTCATATCTCTGTAACCACATGTTGGATTCTCTTCATATTTGGCACACGTTATCTCTATAGCTTTACCTTTTATTATTCTCAGTGGACTAAATGGAAAGTTTATATGGACAGGTTCAGTGCTACAGACAAATTGTAATTTCCACTTAAAGGCGATGGCACTGGCCGGGGGTATACGTGCCCCACTGGGCACTTTGTCTAGTTTTATATGAAATGTCACAGGGGAGGAAAAAGAACATGGCGTGACGAGGTCTCGAACCAAGGGCCTCTCTAATGGCTGAGCTATCAAGTCACATTTTCCCTCTGCCTAATAAGACTCTTCCTCAAATCTCTAGTGCATCCAGTCTGGTTGTGAGACTTATTTGTCATACTGTTTCATGCTGTAGATGGGTTGTTTGACCCACATTGAGCCACCAAATCAAATTGTTTCAGTGGAGGAAAAAGAACATGACATGAAAGGGACTCAAACCCAGGATCTCTTGCATACAGTCCAAGTACTCTATCAACACACAATGTATCTGTGACAAAAATATATAGAATGAGCTTTCAACAAGCTTCATTTATTGAATAACTTTATTGCAGTTTTGTTTTGATCTTTTTATTCTGCATTTCAGATGTTGCTGGGCTGTATCAAATCATGATTTTATGGAAGCTTACAACTGCCAAGCTTCACTGGTCCAGTATCCTTTTCTTAGCCACAGAACAAACACCAAACAGGGAAGAGGAACAAAAATAATTAATTAAAATAATTAAGGGATAATTTTCCTAATTTCTTTGTCCTGCTGAATATTCATATATGCCACACCCACTACCGATTATCAACCAATCAGATTACCTGTAGCAAATTATTACAACAAATTCACAATCTGAATGACAAACAATGTAGATCCTGATCAGATGGCTTCTTCGGAAGCCATCTGATCTGGATCTACATTGTTTCAAAGAAAAGGCATATCCGGGCTCAGCAGAACAAGGGCTAATTTCTTTGTGGATAACCTGTGTTGTAAAGTCATTACGCAAACACGCATAAACAAATACATTGTCACCTTTATCGCCGAAAAAATGAAAATTTTAAGATGAAAAATTGTGATATTTTTCTTATTTCTGCTCAAAATATAGATTGTGTGCACTCGTTAGAACCGCCTCATCGAGGCGGTTCTAACGAGTACCCACAATCTTTATTTTAGATCAGAAATAAGAAAAATAAGGTTTACCCCTGTAAACCCCAGTTTTACTATATAAAAGTGGGGTTCATGGGGGGTCAGCATTATATAGGCGTGTTTTTGTGATGAATTGAATGTATTTTCAAGGGAGGTCAATGAATTTTCTTGCTGAAAGAATAAATAAGAATAGAAGGAACTGGACCACCAAGTGACTGCATATCAATCACAATTGATAATAACAAATAACTTCAACCTAAAAATGAAAATAGTGTAGTATAAAATTATAAAATAGTCAAAAACAGTAAAATGAAGCACAAGTTAAGTTCATCATAAACAATAAACCCGTTCAAGCCAAGCATCCCACGATTGGTGGGATGCTTGGCTTTAACGGGTTTATTGTTTATTGGTCCCGTTCAAGCCAAGGTAGGATGCTTGGCTTGAATGGTTTTATTGTTTATTGTACAGGCAAACACTGTACACTCCAACCAGTTGCAACACGATGTTGCGACTAATCAGGGCTACCACTGTCTGCCTGACACCAACCTACAGATAAAGTGATAAAAGGATAATGGAAACAGCCTCTTTTCATCTCACTTGAGCAGAATATTGTGATTATTTTGTAGTGTTAGCAATGTTATTCATTGAATTACATGTACCTTTTGTTTACAAAACCTTCACTAATTCTCAGATCCTTCACTAAGGTGTTTCAAGGTCAGAAAGATGAGAACTGGTCTTTGCCAATTTTATTTGCCATTTGTCTTGATCTCAGACTGTTTGCCAACAGTGTAAGTATGGTTTATCCCTACCAAGTCTTAGTTATGGTACGCCTCAGTCTCAGTCTGAGACTCTCAGACTGTTTGCCAATTGTGTAAGCATGGTTATCCTTGACAGTCTCATTTGTGGAATGTCTGAGTCTCTGACTATTTGCCTAAAGTGTCAGGGTTCGACATTAACCCAGGACCGATGGACATTGTCTGGTGAAAAGCTGGCCAGATCTAGTAGGGTCTGTGGCTGGCTGGTCCGAATGGTCCAGTTGAAAATCTGCTACAACATTTATTAAATCCATGTTTTTAGCTGTTCAATTTGTTGCAGTAGTTTACTGTCTATGTAAATAAATAATAATAGAAAATAATCTGATGACTGTTGAACTAATGTATCCTTTAGTATGATATGATTTACATAATTTCTTTGGTCCATTTGAACTTAGATCAGGTCCAGTGCATCCCAAGAGTTACAGGACCACCTTGTCCAGTTATTTGAAAAGTTAATGTTGAACCCTGAGTGTTAGCAAGGTTTTACATTGTCATTCTTGTTTTTGGTACATTTCAATCTCAGACTATTTGCTAATACAGTGTAGTTTAGTGATATGGTTTAACTTGTCATTTTATTTGCGGTATTTCTCAGTCTCAGCCTATTTAACCCTTGTTCTGCTGAGCCGGCATATGTCTTTACTTTCAAACAATGCAGATCGAGATCAGATGGCTTCTGAAGAAGCCATCTGATCAGGATCTTCATTGTTTCTCATTCAGTTTATGAATATGTTGCAATAATTAAAGCCCCGCTTTGAAAAAGTGGGGCTATATTGGATTTGCCATGTCCTTCTGTCATTCCGTAATTCCGTGATTCCGTTAATTTGTGTTGGCTCCATAACTTTGTATCTGCTTAACATATTTTCATGAAACTTCACACAAATGTTAAACACCATAAGACAATGTGCAGAGCGAAGGAATTATAACTGTGGATTGCCTACTTTTGGAGTTATTGCCCTTTGAACATTTTCCGTAATTCCGTAATTCCGTTAATTTGTGTTGGCTCCATAACTTTGTATCTGCTTAACATATTTTCATGAAACTTCACACAAATGTTAAACACCATAAGACAATGTGCAGAGCGAAGGAATTATAACTGTGGATTGCCTACTTTTGGAGTTATTGCCCTTTGAACATTGAAAAATGGCAATTTTAATTGTGTCCGCTTCATAACTCGAAAACCGTTTGAGATATTTTTAGGAAACTTCACACAAATGTTAAGCACTATGAGACGATGTGCAGAGCGCAGGAACCATAACTCTGCATTGCTTATTTTTGGAGTTATTGCCCTTTGAACATTGAAAAATGGCAATTTTAACAGTGTCCGCTTCATAACTCGAAAACCGTTTGAGATAATTTCATGAAACTTCACACAAATGTTAAGCACTATGAGACAATGTGCAGAGCGCAAGAACCATAACTCTGGTTTTCGTATTTTCTGTGTGTCTGTCTGTGTGTCTGTCTGTGTCTGTTAACAATTTTCGTGTCCGCTCCATAACTTTAAAACCCATTCACATATTTTCATGAAACTTCACACAAACATTAAACACCATGAGATGGTGTGCAGAGTGCAGGAACCATAACTCTGGATTGCCTAATTTTTGAGTTATTTCCCTTTGAATATTGAAAAATATCAATTTTAGCCGTCTTTGCTCGATAACTCAAAAACCGTTTGAGATAATTTTATGAAACTTCACACAAATGTAAAGCACCATATTACGTGTGCAGAGCGCAGGAACCCAAACTCTGGATTGTCTACTTTTTCAGTTATAGGCTTTTGAATATTAAAAAATGGCAATTTTTCGTGTCCGCTCCATAACTTTAAAACCCATTCACATATTTTCATGAAACTTCACACAAACATTAAACACCATGAGATGGTGTGCAGAGTGCAGGAACCATAACTCTGGATTGCCTAATTTTTGAGTTATTTCCCTTTGAATATTGAAAAATATCAATTTTAGCCGTCTTTGCTCGATAACTCAAAAACCGTTTGAGATAATTTTATGAAACTTCACACAAATGTAAAGCACCATATTACGTGTGCAGAGCGCAGGAACCCAAACTCTGGATTGTCTACTTTTTCAGTTATAGGCTTTTGAATATTAAAAAATGGCAATTTTAACTATGTCCGCTCCATAACCGTTTCTGATATTTTCATGAAACTTCAAATAAATGAAAAGCACCTTGAGATGATGTGCAGAGTGCAGGAACCGTAACTCTGGTTTGCCTACTTTAGGAGTTATTGCCCTTTGAACATTTAAAAAGGCAATTTTGACTGTGTCGGCTCCATAACTCACAAACCATTTGAGATATTTTCATGACACTTCACACAAGTGTAAAGCACCATGAGACAATGTGCAGAGCGCAGGAACCCTGACTCTGATTTGCCTACTTTAGGAGTTATTACCCTTTGAACATTGAAAAATGGAAGATGAAATTTAGTATAAACATGGACATTCTGGTAATGTATCATGCTCATTGAAATGAGGGACAAGGGCTCACAACTCTTAGAGTTTTTCCAGATAATGTAAACTTTTCAACAGTTATTTCTTGTTCATAACTGTTTTCTCTGCAGCTTAAATAACTTTCTTCTCTGACAGCCCTGAAGCAGGGCTATAGTCAGATCCTCTGACAGCTCTAGTTTGCATCCAGTAATCTGATTGGTTGATAATCAGTAGTTGTGGTGGCATATTTAAATATTCAGCAGGTTAAGGGTTAAGCATTAGTAGTCTATGGTTCGGGCACTATCAAGGTTTGCAGACTGCCTGAGGGCCAGGACCTGGACTGCCAGTTTGATATGGCTCATAGTCCATAGGGTGTTCAAGCCATTGAAATTTAACCCTTCTCTTGCTGTTCATGACAACCCCTATCTTGGCAAACAGTGTAGATCCAGATCAGATGGCTTCTGAAGAAGAATGCGGCGTCTCATCAGGGTCTGCACTGTTTGCCACTCATCCAGCAATTTTAGGCATAACTTTAGGTAGTAAATTGTACCTATCAAGTAATCGATTAAAAGCAAATCAGAAAAGAAAATCATTTTTGTGGAATTCATTGATCGATTAATCGATTATAAGATTAATCATGTCAGCCATAGTGATCAGGAGGTTGTAGGTTTGATACCCTGCTGGGTTGTCAACATTCTTTTGTGGAGATTGATCATGAAATCTGTCTATAGTCATTCTCTCCCTTCCGCTGATTCAAAAAGGGAAGTTGTCAGTTTCTGGCAAAAGAATGTGTAATGTACTGGTTATCAGCTAATGTATTGGTCTACCCAGGTAAAGTGTAGTTAGGTAAACTGACTGGCTCCTTATGACCTTAACTGTGTTGACTGGGCAATCAAACTCCAAACAAACAAACAGAACCATGTGCTATTGAAGTGAATTGTTCTCAATAGTGGTGTGGTCTTAATTCAGGTTGTCCTTACAGTGAGTGGAGTTTTAACAATTTTGCCACACCCATTTTTGACTTTTAAACCAATCAAATGACTGGATATACTGTATGCATTCAGATTTGAAAACAGAAGGACAAACAGTGTACATCCTGATAAGATGCTCCTTCTCCTGATCTGGATCTAAACTGATTGCAAAGGTAGGGGTTGTCATGATCAGCAGGACAAGGGTTAGGGTACAGAGGACCCTAGTTATAAAGAAAGAATTGGTCCCCTTACATTATACCGTTTTATCATATGCCATCGCGTCTGAGAGTGTAATAATGCCATGTAATATTTTCGATAGTCCACTAGTGGATTAAATATGCAAATTAGCTAGATAGGTCCCGTAATGTTACATGTACGACGTCCTTAAAGACGTCGCGTTTACTTATGGCGGAATATTGACATTTTTGTAAACAATCGTGAATAAAATGCGTTTTAAATGTCATATGATAAATAGAACCTTGCATTCGTGCTCAGGTATCATGGAATTTATTAAACTCGTTGAGGAAAAGGGATAAAATGCTCGGCAAAGCCTCACATTTTATCCCTTTTCCTCAACTCATTTAATAAATTCAAAATACATGAACACTCATGTAAGATCCTCCAAATAACCAATTTGACGCCATAAAGAAACCCAGTAAGTATTATATTAGGGAATAAATGGCCTATTCACCTTAATTACTCGAAGAAACAAATGTGATGAGGCGATTCTAATAAATGTCCACATTTGTTTCTTGTATTAGATGACAAGAATCTCTCATGAATACCGAAGGGTGCCCACGCCTATCAGAAAGGAGGCTAAACCTTGAGCTAAAGATTCATTCCATTTAATTTGTTGTTATAACGAGCTTTGTCTTTCTAACGAATGTTGGTATAAAGCTGGTTGTCTATGTTTCAGGCAGATATTCAGGCAGTAAAGAAGGGCAAAGGGAAGCCAGGAGAGAGGCTTGAGAAAGCTGCTGATGTTCTGATGGGATGTTTCAGGGTCTGTGCCAGTGACAAGTATGATACTTTTTTCTTCCACACCAGACAAGCAAATCCGTGATTTTTCCCTGGGATAGAAATTTATGTTCTGACCCTGGTGTTCAGACCCAAAATCAAATATAATCGCGTGTTTGGTACATGCACTGGTTGATTACGACCTTGTATGCGCCGTCATTAAGGTTGACGTCACAGCACGTTACGTGACGTGACTAAACATTCCTGCACTGTCATCACAATATGGTGGCCGTCGGTAACCAAAGTGACCGCAGCATTAAAAAAAACGCGCTTAGAAATGGAAGGTATGCAAGAAAAATCTGTCCCTCGGGATCACTGTCCGGCATCACTCGGCAAGCCTTGTGATGCCGGACAGTGACCCTCGGGACAGATTTTTCCATCCACCCCTCACACCCATATAAGATTCTTATAATCTTTATTGGCCTTGATGGGAATGGGTGGACTGCGGATAAACAACTTGACATAAAAGGTAGGAGACATAAATTCTCTATGGAATTTGCACATTTATTTGGAGTTTAATGGGTAAGTCAACACTTTATACAGTCCAACCTGTGTTAAGCAAGTACCTACGGGATAATCAAAATCGGCTTGCTTAAGACAGGTACTTGCTTAATACAGGTGAATTTTAATGCATTGTCTTTTTGGGGAACCAAGTGCATGCTTGCTTAAGACAGGTTGCTTGCATAATAGAGGTGGCCACTATGGCAGGTTTGACTGTAGTTGATATCGAGCTGGTCAGTTTGCCTTACCATATTTGGTAAATTAGGCGCCCGTCCATTAGGGCTTGAAGAAATAAATGGGCTGCATGGTGCTTCCACGCAGAGCTGACTGCACACAAGTACTGGTAAACTGCTTAGAAGATCTAAGCCTGCCCAGGTAAAGCAGTGCATGTCGGATTGTCCATGCTTATAAACCCTATTGGTTTCATTGGACGACAGGGCTTGAGATGTCATTTCATCTCAGTGTCGGGTAAAAGTCTCACGAAATTGGAAGCAGCGTCTCCAAAATGACTTATACAGTGTTGACAGGGACGATAAACCTCAAATCAAACAAACAAATAATGGTAAATTTTAGGAGTTCTTTCTAAGAAAGAACTTACAATGGCCACAGATGAATGGTTATTCAGTTAGAAACTTTCTTCTGACAATTACCTTTCTTGAGTTCTTGAATGATTGTAGAAAAGATTTCATGATCAATCTCCACAAAATAATGTTGCCAACCCTGCAGGTATAGAACCCATCAGTGAGACAACTCACTGACAGAACTACTGAGAGGCACAACTGAGAGGCACGCGCCCCCGCCCATAGGGGCTTGAAGAAATATATGGGCTGCATGATGCTTCCACGCAGAGCTGAATCCGTCCCGCACACTAGTACTGGTAAACCGCTTAGAGGATCTAAGCCTGTCCAGGAACCGCGGTGCGAGGCGGACCGTCCATGCTAATAAACCATATCGGTTTCATTGGGCGACAGGGCTTGAGATGTCATTTCATCTCGATGTCGGGTAAAAGTCCCACAAAATTGGAAGCAACGTCTCCAAAATGACCTTTACAGTGTTGACGGGGACGTTAAACCTCAAATCAAACAAACAAACAAACTGAGAGGCACTGTAACTGAGTGAATGAATATATAGGCTGATTTCTGTTTAGAAGACAGTTTCGCTTGTCGGGGATACCTAGTGCCACGTCTTAAGCAGCTGCTTAGTTTGGACCCATAATACATTTGGACTGTTTTTATGCCCTGACTTATCACAAACTTTGCTTTTGCTAACACATTTATTGTTTTTAGGGTCTAGACTCTGGTTAGAATTTGGATAAAACATCAATATAGTTTGAACAATTTGACATGAGACTGACCTTTATGCAAGGAATAAATTAGTTAATGCTATCGCCTAATGCGTCGCCTTCCGTAAACTTCACGGGAATTTTCGGCATCTCGTGAATAGCAACCCATTTACCGACCTCAATGTATTGCATAACAATATCGCCATCTCCGGAAAAAGACTAAGATAAATATATGCATCCAGTCGGGTGTGAAATTATGTTAATAGGGTTCACCAGTCTCAGGTAAATTTGTTCGAACTATACCCTGTGGAAAAAAAAACCAAAAAACAATGCCTAAATCAGCAAAAATTGGATAAGTGTTATGTGAGTTACAGAAGATCTTCTATATAAGAATAAATTTCATTTTTGTGGGTTTTATTGATGTGTAAACTCTGGCGAATCACAAACTGCATGAAGCCAGAACGGCTTTATGCTAAGTTTGTGAGTGATTTGCTGGAGTTTACACATTGAAAAAAACCACAAAAATGATAATTCATTCCTTATAATTCCAGCTGTGTCATCATATATTAAAAATGCCAACAAAATGGTAAATGAGGCAGTTCTAATGTGTACCTACAATCTATATTTTGAGCAGAAATAAGAAAAATACCCCAATTTTTCATCTTAAAATTTTCTGTTTTCTTTTGGCCATAAAAGTATAGGTGTGTTTTCGTAATGCACACAACCTGGCCCCAAGGTTATAAAACATTTTTTCATGCTCAGCATTTTAATATTTATGAGCAGGATAAATGACCTTCTATGTTGATCTGAGCCGGAAAATTGCCTGTTTTGCTTGTATTCATAAATTATGAGCGTAACAAATTTCATGCTCAGCTGAGTTGAGCATTAAAAATGTTTTATAACCTCGGGCCCTGTTTCTACTTCAGCCGAGCTCAGATTGAGGACACTAAGAAGTGGGGAATGTTGAACTTAGTCAATCAGCTCTTCAAAATCTACTTCAAAGTAAGTACTCTACATAGAGGATCTTACATGAGTGTTCATGTATTATTGAATTTATTAAACAAGTTGAGGAAAAGGGATAAAATGCTCAGCCTTTGCCGAGCATTTTATCCCTTTTCCTCAACGAGTTTAATAAATTCAAAGGCCAAGCATTTTATCCCTTTTCCTCAACGAGTTTAATAAATTCAATAATACATGAGCACGAATGCAAGATTCTATTTATCATATGACATTTAAAACGCATTTTATTCACAAAAATATCAATATTACGCCATTAGTGAACGCGACGTTGTTAAGGATGTCATACATGTAACATTACGGGACGTATCTAGCTAATTTGCATATTTAATCCACTAGTGGATTATCGAAAATATTACATGGCATTATTACACTCTCAGAAGCGACGTTGTATGATAAATCAAATTCTGATTTTACTATGTAAATTGCTACACCTTTCCCAAGCAGAAACCTGTTAATAAAGGCTAACGGTAATTATATTTTTATCTGGTCATGGAACATTCAATTATCTCCTGGAATCTGCATTGTTGTAGAAGTGTACTTAAGTATGTTGTTGAAAAGTATGGCACTTTCCACACTCTTACTGCTGGCAAAACACTGAGTGTCTTTATGCCCCCGCCCATCGGGGCTTGAAGAAATAGATGGGCTGCATGATGCTTCCACGCAGAGCTGAAACCGACCGCACACGAGTACTGGTAGACTGCTTAGAGGATCTAAGCCTGCCCAGGAAAAGCGTTGGGAGTCTGACCGCCCATGCTTATAAATCTATTGGGTTCATTGAGCGACAAGGCTTGAGATGTCATTTCATCTCAATCTTGGGTAAAAGTCCCGCAATGTCTCAAAAATGACCTATGCAGTGTTGACAGGGGCATTAAACCTCAAATCAAACGAAACAAACACTGAGTGTCTTGACATGCTGATATCAGCCATCTGTTTAAAAAATCTTTACATAAACTGGCATTCAAGTAGCTAGTTTTATGTCATATTGTTTTTATCTTCTAAAGTTTTGAAGATAAATATGATAAGGAATAATACATATGGCATCTGAATAAATAATTTTTACTTGGTAAGTCTGTTATGGAATTAAGGCTGGCTAAACAGAGCTGAAAAGATAATCGATTATCGGTCTTGCCATTGTGATTGATAATCGATTGGTAATCACTGAAGATTTGGTCATAATTTAACCTGTCTGGCTTTCTGTCTGAGCATGACTCTTACCATATGTCGTACATTTCCATATGTATTTGAACAGGCAGGCCTGATCAAACCATGTAGACCCAGATGACACATTGCAGAATGCGGCATCTCATCAGTGTCTGCACTGTTTGCCACTCATCCAAGCTATTTTAGGTACATTTGGGCAGTGAATTGTACTTATCAAATGATCGAATACAAGCAAATCAGTAATGATAATCATTTTTGTGAAATTTATCAATCGATTAATCGATCAAACAGTTAATCGTGCCAACCTTATACGGAATCCAGCACATTTCTTGTAGGTCTGTTTAAAAGTGGGCTCAAAAGTTACTTTCTTCATGTATATTTCAGATAAATAAACTTCACCTGTGTAAACCATTGATCCGCGCAATAGACAGCCTACCGATGAAAGATAAATTCAGTCTCTCACATCTTATTACATTCAGGTATGTAAGGCATTAACCATCACCATGCCGAATCAGAAGTATCTTTTTTTTATGTCCCCGGTAGCAATAGCGGGGACATATTGTTTTTGAAGTCCGTTTGTTTGTTTGTTTGTTGGTTGGTTTGTATGTGGACAACTTGGTCATAACTTTTGAAGCATTTGAGATAGAGCATTCATATTTGGCATGTAGGGACCATGTGACAAGAGCTTTACATTCCTGCAAAAAATTTTGACCTGTGACCTTGACCTTGTCCTTTGACCTACTTATAAGAAAAAATAACATTGGTCATGACACACAGCTGGCTGGTCAGGATCTATACTGTTTTCCATTCTGCTTCTGAATCCATGGTAAAAATTGAGGCCATGTCATGAGTGGCTGAAAATTGGGTAGGAGTGCAGCATATTGAGCATGGTGAGGTTAATATTTGCATCTTGTGACCTTTTCTGTTAATAGGTTTTAGGGGCAGGAGCCCATGATACTAATAGTTCTCCACTGTCACTCATTGTTCTCATCCACATCTTCATGTATCTGAGACTTCTTTCACTCCCATATTATTCATTTATTGCCCTTGTGTGAGGGGAATATTACAGTTTGTTCCCTTGAGCAGGTAATATTGTCCAAGGGTGAAGCCCGAGGGCAATATTACCCATTGAAGGTGAACAAAACCGCAGCTTGCTGTCATATAAGGGCAACAAATGATTTATTATACCAAACTCTGACTTCTAGAGTGCTTCAAAATATGAAAAAAAAAATCAAGTTTTTTAACAAAAACATAAGACCTGAATGATTTAATTTGATTTGTCCAGTTGCGCACTTGTACTTTTGAGCAGTGACGTCAGAGGGGAATATTGCAGGTTATTGCCCTGCGAGTGGCAATCAGAATTCTAGAATAGCTTATGAATATTAATGAGGCATAATAAGATCCATCTAGGCCCTCATTTGGGCCCTGAAGCGAAAACTGGTCCTTGAGCATGTTTGTTCAGCTTAATCTTAATTCAGTCAGCACACAAACTGAGTCAGAATACAACCCACATGTTAACCCTTGACCTGCTGAGTATTTAAATATGCCACACCCGCTACTGATTATCAACCAATCAGATTTCTTGATGCAAATTATTGCAACAAATTAATAAAATGAATGGCAAACAATGAAGATCCTGATCAGATGTCTTCTTCAGAAACCATCGGATCTGGATCTACATTGTCTGAAAGAAAAGACATATCCGGGCTCAGCAGGACAAGGGTTAATAAGTCTGTGTAAAGAACACCCTTCTAAACCCAGTTTATACAGAGAAAAGGGGTTTACAGGGGTATATATTATTATGTCTCCCCCAAAAAATTTTTTTCGGAGAGACATATTGTTTTTCCCCCGGTCGTCTGTCTGTCCGTCTGTCACACTTTCGTGTCCGCTCTGTAACTTGAAAACCGTAGAGCTATCGTCACGAAACTTCGTATAAATATTAATCAGCATTAGACGACGTGCAGTGCGCAAGAACCATAACTCTCGCATTTATACTTTTTGAATTATCTCCCTTGGAAGGATGTTGGTATGTATATATGTATGGGCAAATCGTGTCCGGTCAATAACTTTCTTATTTTTTGATGGATTTTAAAATTACTTGGCAGAAATATTAACAACCATAAGACGATGTGTGGTGCGCATGAGGCAGGTCGGTACCTCAAAGGTCAAGGTCATACTTAGAGGTCAAAGGTCAAAAAAGGGGCCTTTTTTCGTATTTGGTCAATAACTTTCTTATTTTGAGATGGATTTTAAAATTACTTGGCATAATTATTAACAACCGTAAGACGATGTGTGGTGCGCATGAGGCAGGTCGGTACCTCAAAGGTCAAGGTCATACTTAGAGGTCAAAGGTCAAAAAAGGGGCCTTTTTTTCGTATTTGGTCAATAACTTTCTTATTTTGAGATGGATTTTAAAATTACTTGGCATAATTATTAACAGCCATAAGACGATGTGTGGTGCGCATGAGGCAGGTTGGTTCCTCAAAGGTCAAGGTCATACTTAGAGGTCAAAGGTCAAAAAGTGGGCCTTTTTTCGTATTTGGTCAATAACTTTCTAATTTTGAGATGGATTTTAAAATTACTTGGCATAATTATTAACAATCATGAGACGATGTGTGGTGCACATGAGGCAGGTCGGTACCTCAAAGGTCAAGGTCATACTTAGAGGTCAAAGGTCAAAAAGTGGGCCTTTTTTTCGTATTTGGTCAATAACTTTCTTATTTTGAGATGGATTTTGAAATCACATGGCAGAAATGTGAACCAATATAAGGCGATGTGTTGCGCGCATGACCCAGGTTGGTACCCGAAAGGTCAAGGGCATACTTAGAGGTCAAAGGTAAAAAAAGGGGCCTTTTTTCAGGTTTTGTCAATAACTTGCCTATTTTTAAATAGAATTTGAAGTTACTTGGCAAACATGTTAACTATCATGGGACGATGTGTTGCATGCATGATTCAGTTTTGTACCTAAAATGTCAAGGTCATACATAGAGGTCAAAGGTAAAAAAGGGGCCTTTTTTCGTGTTTGGTCAATAACTTTCTTATTTTTAGATGGATTTTGAAATTGCTAGGCAGAAATGTTAACCACCATGAGATGATGTGTTGCACGCATGATCCAGTTTAATACCTGAAAGGTCAAGGTCATACATAGAGGTTAAAGGTAAAAAAGGGCCTTTTTTGTGTTCTGTCAATAACTTTCTTATTATGCCCCCAACTTTGAAAAAGTTTGAGGGGCATATTGGTTCTGGTTCGTTCGTCCGTTCGTCTGTCCATTACGCTTTTGATGCATAGCATAACTAAAGAACCGTGTATGCTAGGGTTTTGAAATTTCATATATGGATTCCTCATGGAAAATTAGCGGACGCACATTTTTTCTTGTCCGGATTATGCCCCCTTCAAGAATTATTGCCCTTTGAATTTTTTTTTTTTTTTAATAAAATCTTGTCAGCAAGATATCTCAAAAACTATAGGAGCTAGAGCCTTGAAAGTTGGTGATTATATTGATGGTGATAAGTAGATGAACTGATTAACTTTTGACAAAATTCCGAAAAATACTTTGTGAGTTATGGCCCTTTGTCATTTTGGTAATTTGTGCCCATTGTAATGTATGCTAAAAGTGATGCATAGCATAACTTTAGAACCATGTATGCTAGGGTTTTGAAATTTCATATATGGATTCCTCATGGAAAATTAGCTGACGCGTATTTTTTTTCTCGTCCAGAATATGCCCCTTTCAAGAGTTATTGCCCTTTGAAAATTTTTTAATAAAATCTTGTCAGCAAGATATCTCAAAAACTATTGGAGCTAGAGCCTTGAAAGTTGGTGAGTAGATTGTTGGTGATGAGTAGATGAACTGATTAACTTATGACAAAATTCCGAAAAATACTTTGTGAGTTATGGCCCTTTGTCATTTTGGTAATATGTGCCCATTGTAATGTATGCTAAAAGTGATGCATAGCATAACTTTAGAACGGTGTATGCTATAATTTTGAAATTTCATATATGCATTTCTGATGGAAATTAAGCTGACACGTATTTTTTTCTCGTCAGGATTATGCCCCTTTCAAGAGTTATTGCCCTTTGAATTTTTTTTAATAAAATCTTGTCAGCAAGATATCTCAAAAACTATTGGAGCTAGAGCCTTGAAAGTTGGTGAATATATTGGTGGTGATGAGTAGATGAACTGATTAACTTTTGACAAAATTCCAAAAAATACTTTGTGAGTTATGGCCCTTTGTCATTTTGGTAATTTGTGCCCATTGTAATGTATGCTAAAAGTGATGCATAGCATAACTTTAGAACCGTGTATGCTAGGGTTTTGAAATTTCATATATGGGTTCCTCATGAAAAATTAGCTGACACGTATTTTTTTCCCTGGATTATGCCCCTTTCAAGAGTTATTGCCCTTTGAAATTTTTTTAATAAAATCTTGTCAGCAAAATATCTCAAACACTATTGGAGCTAGAGCCTTGAAAGTTGTTGAGTATATTGGTGGTGATGAGTATATGAACTGATTAACTTTTGACAAAATTCCGAAAAATGCTTTGCGAGTTATGGCCCTTTGTCATTTTGGTAATTTGTGCCCATTGTAATGAATCCTAAAAGTGATGCATAGCATAACTTTAGAACTGTGTATGCTATGGTTTTGAAATTTCATATATGCATTCCTAATGGAAAATAAGCTGACACGTATTTTTTTCTTTTCTCATCCGGATTATGCCCCTTTCAAGAGTTATTGCCCTTTGAATTTTTTTTAATAAAATCTTGTCAGCAAGATATCTCAAAAACTGTTGGAGCTAGAGGCTTGAAAGTTGGACCATGAGTCATGTGCAAGACCAAGGTCCATACCTCCAATGTCAAGGTCATACCTAGAGGTCAAAGGTAAAAAAAAAGGACAGTCAATAACTTCCTTATTCTTTGATGGATTATGAAATTACTTGGCAGAAATGTTAACCATCATGAGACGATGTGTTGTACCGCAAAGGTCAAGGCCATACTTAGAGGTCAAAGGTAAAAAAGTGCTTTTTTTGTTTACGGCCAATAACTTTTTTATTTTTCTATGAACATTTTTAAAGTTACTATGCAGAAATGTTCATCTTCATTAGATGATGTGTTGCACACAAGACCCAGCTCAATACCTCCAATGTCAAGGTTATACGTAGCAGTCAAAAACGGGGGAGACATCTGTGTTTTTGTAGAAAAACAAATTCTAGTTTTCCTTATTTTTGCTCAAAAACAGATTATTGGTACTCGTTAGAACTGACCCATTGAGGCAGTTCTAACAAGTACCTACAATCTATTTTTGGTCTAGAAATTAGAAAAGATATAAAAGAAAAAAACTTTTTCATCGGAAAAATGCTAGTTCTAAAGATATGAAAGACATCATTTTAGGAAAAAGGTATGTCATTTTATCATATGACATCGCGTCTGAGAGTGTAATATTTTCGATAATCCACTTGTGGATTAAATATGCAAACCAGCTAGATTCATCCCGTAATGTTACATGTATGACGTTCTTAACGACGTCGCATTTATTAACGGTGAAATATTGACATTTTGCTAAAACAGTTGTGAATAAAACGCATTTTAAATGTCATATGATCAATAGAATCTTGCATTCGTGCTCATGTATTATTGAATTTATTAAACTCGTTGAGGAAAAGGAATAAAATGCTTGGCAAAGCCTCGCATTTTATTCCTTTTCCTCAACGAGTTTAATAAATTCGCCAAGCATTTTATTCCTTTTCCTCAACAAGTTTAATAAATTCAATAATACATGAACACTCATGTAAGATCCTCTATGCCAACAATTTATTAAACTCGTTGAGGAAAAGGAATAAAATGCTCTGCAAAGCCTCGCATTTTATCCCTTTTCCTCAACGAGTTTAATAATAAATTCAATAATACATGAACACTCATGTAAGATCCTCTATGTAATGGTTCCCTGACTGCATAAAGAAGCTTCATGTAAATGGCCATTCATAAGTACCAGGCCTCATATTTTTCAGGCATTTGCAGGATTTCCGGCTTTTAGAGTTTGATTTTTTCTTGATTTCAGACTTTTAGATTTTGATTTTACCTCTATAATCAGGGGTGAGAAAGTTTAGTATTAATTCTGATTTCAGGATTGAGAGCTTTTGCATGATGCATATAAATATATAAATTGTCATTTATTATTGTCCATTTGAAGTTTTGACATGTCTTAATTAAATGGTTAGCAAGCGACTAATCTCCATTGATATTGGAAGGGTAAACCCATTTATTTTTTATTTCAAGATAACATAAGGGTCATTTCAGGATTCAAATAGCAGATTTTCAGGATTGAGATTTTTGGACTGTTCTCACCCGTTTAAAATGACTATTTAACCTTTATCCTGCTGAAAAAAATTATTTACCCGCAACCATTTCTGACTATTCACCAATCAGATTACTTGATATAATGTATTTGTTCAGAAGCCATCCGATCTGGAGCAACTCTGTTTGCAAAGGTAATGGTTGGTGTGTTCAGCCAGATCAGGGTTAAGGCTGCAAAACTGGGCCTTTCAGGCATGGCAAAGCTTGGTCAGTATGAGGCCTGAAGTACACAGTGAAGTGTTTGATCAGACTGTTGAATACTCAGGCTCATCTGAGTGTAAGCTGGGAACATATGCTTGAAGTCCTTTTGCTTGGCACAGTCCATTTATCTTGTCCCTTTATCTTGAAGATTACCATCTTTACACTAAATATTCGGACACCTCAACTCCTACAACACTTGTTCTAACATTTGAACAAGTACAATTTTACTCCCGGAACTTGTGTAAAAAAAAATATAAGTGTTTGTTTGTTTGATTTATGGTTTAACGTCCCCGTCAACACTGTATAGGTCATTTTGGAGATGTTGCTTCAAATTTTGTGGAACTTTTACCTGACATAGAGATGAAATGACATCTCAAGCCCTGTCGCTCAATGACACCAATCGGGTTTATTATAAGCATGGACGGACAGACTCGCACCACTATGCCTGGGCAGGCTTAGATCCTCTAAGCGGTTTACCAATACTCTTGTGCGGTCGGTTTCAGCTCTGGGTGGAAGCATCATGCAGCCCATTTATTTCTTCAAGCCCCAGTGGGTGGGGGCTGAGCTATATAAGTGGCAAACAGTGTAGATCCTGATGAGATGCCACAAAATGTGGCGTGTTATCTGGGTTTACACTGTTTGCGCAGGCCTGTCTGTCTGAATATGTATGGTATGATAATTGCCCGCAAGATTTGAACTGCCATTAACCCATTTTATACGGATAACCCTAAAATGAGTCCTCGGCAGACAGTGCAGACCCAGATCAGATGCCACACTATGTGGCATCTGATCAGGGTCTGCACTGTTCATTGAAAGGTTAGCCTATTTTATTTCAGATATTATGTTGGACAGAAAGCCATGTTTGATGGAGATTTTAAGAAAGGTAATTTTTTGTAATTTTGTCTTTGAAACCGTGCCATGAAAAGAAAAGATTGTGGAATAATTATGGTGATTTTTACAATTCTAGGCATAACCATAAACAGGTATTTCAGTGAATGTTCTGTCCTGCGAGAAGTAGCCTCAATACTGTGTTTCAGTTTGAGAAAAAAAAAATTCAGCCTTCATTTGATTCTACAAGTTGGTCATAAATTCCGCTATTCAGACCACCTACAATTAAGACTCATTCTGCTATAAAAAGCTTATTTAGTAGGTTGCAGTTATTCTTCCTTTTTGTTTTCTGCATACAGTGTCCTCTGGTCATGGATCACCTTTGGGACTGTTCAAAAGTGGTCTTTAAGACCACTTTTGAGCAGTCCCAAAGGTGGTCTTAATATAGGAATTTTACTGTATTTCTGGTTTTCTGTCAGATCTAGGTTCACTGAGCGTGATAACCATATTTGCCTTAAATTTTCAGACACCTTTACTCCTTACCATATGCTTCCTAAAATTTGAAGAGGTTCAATTTGCTAATGAGTAGCAGTATAGACTCTGATGAGATGCCACATTTTGCGGCATCTCATCTGAGTCTACACTGTTTGCTCAGGCCTCTCTGGTCAGACAAATACAGTAAATAAAATACTCATGATTTTTAGTTTGAAAAGCGGTCTTATTATGGTATGCCCCCGCTGTCCGTCCATCCATCCGTCCATCAGTTTGTCTGTCTGTCCATCTGCAAACATTTCGTTTCCAGATAACTTCTCCTACAGTTTACATCTGATCATGCTGAAACTTCATACATAGTTAGACCATGATGTGGGGCAGTGCTTATTTTTTTGGGGTTACGGTCCACCAAATATTAATAGAGATATTTGAATTTTTTTGTAAACTTCTTGTTTCCGAGTAACTCCTCCTACAGTTGACATGCAATCAAGCTGAAACTTCATACTTAGTTAGACCATGATGTGGGGCAGCGCATATTGTTTCGAGGTTATGGTCCACCAAATATTGCCCCTTTGAAACTTTTTGTAAACTTTTCGTTTCCGGATATCTCCTCCTACAGTTTACATCTGATCAAGCTGAACTTTCATACAAAGTTAGACTATGATGTGGGGCAGCGCATATTGTTTCAAGGTTGTGGTCCACCAAATAATAATAGAGTTATGCCCCTTTGAAATTTTTTGTAAACTTTCTATTCTGGATAACTCCTCCTACAGTTTGCATCCGACCAAGCCTGAACTTCATACATAGTTAGACCATGTAGTGGGGCAGCACATATTGTTTCGAGGTTAAGGTCCACCAAATATTAATAGAGTTATGCCCCTTTGAATTTTTTTGTAAACTTTTCGATTCAGCTTGATCGGAATTTCTCGCAGGCATGCATGCACATACCCATGCATGCACACACATGCATGCATGCATGCACACACTCATGCATGCATGCACCCACTCAAGCATGCATGCATGTGCTTATACATGCATTCACACTCATGCATGCATGCACACACACATGTTGCATGCACAAACACACTCAGGCATGCATGCACAAATGCATGCACGCACTCATATGTATGTTTGCACACACATATGCATGTATGCATCCATGCACTCAGGCATGCATGCACAAACATGCATGCATACACACACTCATGCATGCATGCAAACACATACTCACCTGCATGTATGCACACACACACATAACTTTTTCAACTTAGGCCCCTATAGATGAGCTATGTTGCCTTCTGGCATCTCTTAATGAAGTTTCACTCTACTTACCCTACCAATAAGCAGGGGATAAAGAAGACTTGACCGGTTCCCAGCTCATTGTTGCTCCTCAGGAGCAAATTCTTTCCTTTAAAGGTTGACCCTTATTGACATCATACCTGCCAACACTCCTGATTTTGGGCGTGACTCTCTCGATTTATTGTGTGTCTCACTCCCCCAATATTGTTTTTGAAAACCGCCCAAATCTCATGAATTTTAATGCATCTAACGCCTAGATCCAAAGCCGGCTATAATAAATTTACCTAGTCGAACTGGTTATTATCGGTTTATTTGAATAGCTATTGTATGCAATTATAGCTGGGATACAGCAATATTGGAAAATCACCTCAAGGTCACGGGTATAATTTGACTATTAATAGCAAATCTATTATTAGGCAGGTAAATAAACCGTCTACAATCTATCTATCGGTAAATTTCTAAGTAATCAGATATCCAGGCATCCCTTTGTTACAAAAATATTACAGAAATCATAATAAGCCCTTTTATTTTGTCGTTACATACTAATAATCTTCCATTATAATGATCTTTTCATTTTTTTTCAACATTTTACAAGGCACCCAGAACCTCGTGTGGAGACCGATGAATAAAATGGTTATTATAACCCCGGCATACGAAGTATGCAATGCGGGTATATAGTTTTTGTCTTTTCCGTCTGTCTGTGTGTCCGTAAACAATTATTTTGTGTCAAAGATATCTCAGGAACTACTTCACATAGAAACTTGAAATTTTGCACACATGATCAGTATGACTACTTGTATTGTGGGAAAGAAAATAAGGGCCAAGGGTTCAGGCCTTTTAGAGTTATTTCCCTTTGTAGTTCTTGCTGTTTAATAGTGTATATTTTTATTTTGTGTCAAAGATTTCTCAATAACTACTGTACATAGAAACTTGAAATTTTGCAAACATGATCAGTATGACTAGTTGTATTGTGGGAAAGAAAATAAGGGCCAAGGGGTCAGGCCTTTTAGAGTTATTTCCCTTCGTAGTTCTTGCTGTTTAATAGTGTATATTTTTATTATTTTGTGTCAAAGATTTCTCAATAACTACTGTACACAGAGACTTAAAATTTGGTAGCAACAACCAGTATGACTACTTGTTTCAGCTGAGGTGATGGCACTGGCCGGGGGTATACGTGCCCCACTGGGCACTTTTGTCTAGTTTTGTTTATGAATCTATGATAACGTAAAACATTAGCAAAATCGCTCAAACTATTGATCAATTATCAACTTAGCATAAATATGTTCACTATTTAATAAGATTTGATGAAGTTCTGTGATAAAATGGATCGTTTTATCTGACTTGTGAAGCGAACTTTGAAACTAAGTAACATATATTAGGACAGTGCAAAATTTCATACATTTCATCACTTACCGTAAAAATTCGGCTATAAGGCGATTCGGCTATAAGACGGGACCCCCTTTTCAGCTTTTCTTAGGTGGGATTTTGCTTATACTCTTTTATAAGACGGGTCAAATGTTTGCCATATCTGTCGGGGCCTATCTGCTACCGCCAGATGCCATTTAGATGTGAGAAATCGGCCTTTTTTCGTTAGAAAAGCCCATCAACTTACCCCTAACATGGCTTGTGTGGCCGCTTGTTTATGTCTGTTGACATTCTGCTAGCACAAAATAGCGGCAAACGTCGGGCCGATTCGTTGTATCGCTGTCGGCCCGGTGTCAGATAATATTTTGACCCGTGTAATATTTTGACCCGCGGGTCAATATATTACAGTAATATTTTGACCCCCCCTATAATATTTTGACCCGCCCCTAAAACTTCAGCAAAATAAATCAGAAGTGGACTTTTATCGATAAATAGGTATTGACAAGATAAGAAATGGGTATTGCAATGAGTCTATCGCAGATCTGACAACATGGCTAGGGGGGTCAAAATATTATAGCTATAATAAAATGACCCCCCCCCCCCCCCAATACATCTTTTTTCAACTAAGGAAATGGACTCAAAATAATAGTACTGGACAATAATATCAATAGATTATTTCACATTTGACAAAATTAATGCAGAATAATATTCTCTTTTGAAATGGGTGTTGCTGCCAAGAAAGGGGGGGGGGGGTCAAAATATTATAGCTATAATAAAATGACACCCCCCCCCCCCCCCCCCAGTACAATTTACAAAGTACTGGACAACAATATCATTATCATCATTATATCACATTTAACAAGATAATGAAGAATAATAGTCTCCTTTGAAATGGGTGTTGCTGCTTAGAAGGGGGGGGGGGGGGGGGGGGGGTTGGGGGGGGGGGGGGTCAAAATATTATACCCATAATAAAATGCCCCCCCCCCCCCCCAGTATCTTTTTCAACAAAGGAAATGGAGTCAAAATAATGTAAAGAAAAGGGGATATAGCAGTAGATTATTTCTAATTAACTGGATTAAAACAACAGAATATTCATGACTATTGAATGTTGATCTGTTGATTAAATGTGGGGGGGGGGGGGGGTCAAAATATTATACCCATAATAAAATGAACCCCCACAGCAAGTATCTTTTTCAACCAAGGAAATGGACTCAAAATAATGTAAAGAAAAGGGGATATAGCGTGAAAATAATGATTTAGCGTGGTGTGGTACCAAGACGCCACATATTTATATACAAACGTTCAAAACCGTTGCAAACGCTTTTGGATTTGAAGACATTTAATTACAAATATACGGAAAATTTCTTAAGATTTCAACATTGGATCGTTATTTTTTTATATTTCCTTCCACAATAAGCTGTTTTAGGCGATTTTTTTAAAAAAAATGTATTTTCGATATTGAGCCGTAGGCCAGCAGCTTTAAAAGTTTAATTTTTTTTAGTGAACTCAAATACCAGTATATCAATAACAGATAATTAGGGTGGGTCATTTCATTATAGCTATAATAATTTGACCCCCCCTCAATTTCAAGTCATTAAGTAACAACCCCTCCCAACTGCTGAACCTTACTGAATCTAGTCTATTTCTAGCCATATAAAGCAATTTATGTTTTAATTTAACTGTGTGAACTCAAATACCAGTACACTAATTACAAATAGTAAGGGTGGGTCATATTATTATAGCTATAATAATTTGACCCCCCCCCCCCATTTAAAGTCATTAAGTTACAATCCCTCCAACATACTGAACCAGTGAACCATACTGAATCTAGTGTATTACAAGCCATCTAATTCAATGAAAAGTTTAATTAATTGAATGAACTCAAATACCAGTATATCAACAACAGATAAAAAGGGTGGGTCATTTTATTATAGCTATAATAATTTGACCCCCCCCCCCCCCCCGCCCCCCACGTGCATAGGCTGGTTCTCTCAATACCATTTTAGTCATGTGTTTTTTTTTTTCTGTTATTTTTTATCTTTATTGCTGCTTTTTAGCCATTTCCCTTTAAACTTGATTGCACTTTATTATATATTATAGTCATTATTCTTGCTGTAGATTTTCAGATCTAGAACTATAACACCCTCCCCCTCAGACACTGCCCAAGTGTAAAAATCAGCAGGAAAAACCACCACAATTGTCATAGTTTTACTGCTTAACAGTTACCTCACCATATTTGGTCATTTAAATGTAACTTTTGTGAAGTTAGGGAGGGGGGTCAAAATATTATAGGGGGGGTCAAAATATTATAATAATATATTGACCCGCGGGTCATAATATTATGACCCGCGGGTCACTTTTTAGGCGGGTCAAAATATTATATGACACCGGTACATGCTTTGCTGGCTTAGGCTACACAGACTCCTATTTAATAGACGACAGGGGCTGACAAATCCATTTCCCGGCCGCCCGGGACAAGACCGAATTCACGCCGGGCAGGTGCACTTTGACCTTATGACGCTCGGTCGGGACAAGTGCAAAATAAAAAAAAAGCGTCTACAACCGCCAGTCTTTTTGAGTCCTTGAATACGGTAAAGCTAGATCACTAAGTAAATCGCTGTCAATTCAGAGACAAACCATCTGTGTATTTATTACGGTTCAAGTATGACACTATTGTTAATCCCTGTCGTATAATTGCCACCCTGCGGTGCGTGTCGATAAGGTGTGAAAATATGGTCAAGTTATGTCTCTAATTTGCGTTTATCCTCGAGTCATAAAATTTAATCCACAATCAATGTGAAAATGATTTAATTGCTCCTCAGACTATTAGCTACATCTAACGGTAAATATTTGCATTATAAAATCGGACTATTCTACGATCCCATGAATGGTTATGTTTTGGCGCCAAATAGCAGACGTTGGCGGGAAAGTCGAACGCTGTTGTTGGTTATTGACACGGAGCTTCTGGGGATAATTCGGGAGCTGTGGAAAGCACTGATTTTCTATCCACCTCTTTTCACAACCGCTTAGCTATCGGGAAAATATTTTTTACCGGTTCCAAACATTTTTTTGATGAAAGAGATACATGCAATGACATTAAACACGTGTGGGGGTAATGGCGTCGGATTACGTTATTACCGATCGCGTGCAGAAAAATCATAGCGGTGGTTTTTGGGCGGCGATTTAACGGTATGTCAATTCAAAAATCACCGATCGGCTTTTTCCGTATGTCTGGTCTTCGCCGGACATTGCCGAAAAAAAGCCTGCAGTCCATGACCTCGGCTATAAGACGGGGTCATTTTTTTGGGCTCATTTTGGAGGGAAAAATCCTCGTCTTATAGCCTAATTTTTACGGTATTTTTTTTTTTTTTTTTTTGAGGCTAAATACCCCACAGGACTAGGTCACCCCTGCTAAAAATCCACATTTTTTATACTAGGTGGGTAAGCTAGCACTTTCTTTTTTATGAGTGCTTTGTGATGGGGTTCAATTTATTTTTATGGGTGGTAGGTCTTTGAAAAAGTTGGCACCCACCCCCCCCCCTCCCCCCATACAATTAATTCTGGAACAACCCTTAGCATTTTAGGGAAAAAAATCTCACTCTTTTAAATTGTTCCTGAAAATTCCCCGCGCGCAAAAAACTGAAAAAAAAAAATGAAAAATGGTCCATCGCGCCCTGTCTCACTCTTTGGATTTTCTCAAAGTTGGCAGGTATGATTGACATGGGAAACAAAATACTTTTGCAGGCCTTGCTTACCCTGAATTTGTACCCATTCCCGTTACCAGAAAAAAATCTGCCACTTTGGTATTTCAGTCTGTACATTATGGGGATTACCCTCTCTGGTTTTGTCTTTATATTGTAGCGCCTTTTCAAATGGGAGGAAAACACATCTCGATCTCTCTTTGAAATATACAAAACTGACATTGAATTTGTTGTGAATATTTTCAGCTGAAGAATATCTGACATTTGCTTTTGAAAGATGCCATAAATCCAGTAAGAAGAATAAAAGATTAATTTTGATATATCTGCTGCCTGTCAAAATGTTACTGGTGAGTTAAAACAGACAATGCATACATTCTTTCGTGGAGATTGATCACAAAATCTTTTCTACAGTCATTCTCTCCCTTCCGCTAATTCAAGAAGGGCACTTGTCAGTTTCTGGTGAAAGAATCTGCACTGAATTGGCTAACCGCCTAGGTTTAAGCCTGCCCAGGAAAAGTTCGGATAGGTTTAATATGACCGGCTCAAAATTGACCTAAAATAGTGTTGACTGGGCCGTTAAACTCCAATACAAACAAACAGACAATGTATTCTTGCACACCAGATAAGGAAATCCATAGTTTTAGCTTGGGATAGAAATTCTATTCTAACCCTTGTGTTCTTACCCAAAATAGAATATTCACTGGTTGAATACGCCGGCATTAAGGTTGATGTCACAGCACGTTACGTGACATCACTAAACATTCCTGTAGTGTCATCACAATATGGCGGACATCAGTAACCGAAGTGACTGCAGCATTAAAAATCTGTGCTAAGAAATGGAAGGTATGGAAGAAAAAGAATCTTATATGGGTGTGAGGGGTGGATAGAAAAATCTGTCCCACGGGATCACTGCCTTGTGATGCTGGACAGTTACCCTTGTGACGGATTTTTCCGTCAAACCCTCACACCCACATAAGATTCTTTTTCTTCCATAAGATTCTTATATTCTTGCACACCAGATAAGGAAATCCATGGTTTTAGCTTGGGACAGAAATTCTGTTCTTACCCTGGTTTTCATACCCAATATCGAATATTCTTGTGTTGTAACACATTTTGGATATAACACTATTCATTATAACACATTTTGGACATAATACTGTTCATTATAACACAGTTTTGGATATAAAATTGTTCAGTACAACACATTTGGGTGTAACATTGTTCATTATAACACATTTTGGATACAACATTGTTCATTGGAACACATTTTGGATATAATTTGTTCATTATAACACATTTTAGATATAACATTGTTCATTACAATACAGTTTTGTATATAACATTGTTTAAAGGGGGCCTCCGTGACCTAGTGGAAAACAGCGCTAACTCTTAATCATTAGGTCTCTCACTATTGTGGTTCAAGCTTGCTCGGTTCACATGGAAGACACAAAGTACTTCAACGGAAGGTCAGGTGGTTTTTCTCCAGGTACTCCAGTTTTCGCCCATCTCTGATTAACAGTCAGCTTGATATGAGTGAAATAATATTGAAAGGGCTGTAAAACAAACAAAAAAACAAAACAAAAAATAGTTTAAAGATGGATTCCAAAAATGTATACAATTTATAGAAAAATGATCGTAAATGGTCATTTTTCTATATAATCTAAACATTTTTGTTTGGATGTAACATGGTTGTTTTCCTACCACGGTTTCTACAATAGTATTTTAAGGAGGTTGTAGTGAATTTTCTTGCTTTTTTTTGCCACAGGGCCAGATGCCAAAACCAGGAGTATTAAAGAAGTATGATTTGTTGGCTTTTCAAGAGGTTGCACAAGCTGTCAGGTATCAGTCCATTTAATCATTTGTTGGTCAAAGCTTTAGGAAAGCATCACATGTGTTTAACCCATTTTCACTGAATGGAATCTCCACCTTATACACAACAGGAGTCCATTTTGAAATTTAGGGGTGTCAGGTCCATTAAGTTCAGAAATTATTCAGAAAATACAGTCAAATTTCAATGGCTTGAACACCTTTGGGACTATGAAAATCTGTTCGAGACCGGGGTAGTTCGAGCCAATGAGGGTTGCTGCCAGGAGGCATAACAGGGTAAATTTGGACAATTTTTCGGTGGTCTATAATAATAAAAATGTATGCTGTGTGTACTCATTAGAATCGCCTCCTCGAGGCGATTCTAATGAGTACGCATAACATACATTTGCAAGATAGAAGTCATAAAATCTACCCAATTATCCCACACTATTATTTATGAAAAGGAATTTCCTAGGAACTAAAGAACGGGTTCGACACTGCCATGGTAAATGAGCCATCGGTGTTCTACTGTTATTGAATTTTCATCAGACAGTGAAGCCATTCGGAGGCATCAATGGGCCTGAACTGTTTGTCAGTGATCTGTCTTGAGGTTTTGTATAAAATGGGTTTACATTCGTTATATCCCCGTCAATACGATTGAGGTCATTTTGGAGACATTGCTTTCAATTTTCAGGGGCTTTTACCTAACACTGAGATAAAAAGACATCAAGTCCTGCCGTCCAAATAATCCAAAAGGGTTTATAATGTAGGGATGGTCCGACTCGCACCACTTTGGCCGGGCACCCTTAGACCCTCTAAGCGGTTTACCAGTACTCGGGTGTGGTTGGTTTCAGCTCTGCATGGACGCATCATGCAGCCCAATCTATTTCTCCAAGCCCCGATAGGTGGGGGCCAAAGTGGGTTAACATAATTTATCATATGACGTCGCATCTGAGAGTGTAATAACGCCATGTAATATTTTCGATAATCCACTAGTGGATTAAATATGCAAATTAGCTAGATACGTAAGGTTATATGGACGACGTCCTTAACGACGTCGCGTCTACTAATGGCGTAATATTGGCATTTTGCGTTTTAAATGCCATATGATAAATAGAATCTTGCATTCGTGCTCATGTATTATTGAATTTATTAAACTCCTTGAGGAAAAGGGATAAAATGCTCGGCAAAGCCTCGCATTTTATCCCTTTTCCTCAAGTCGTTTAATAAATTCAGTAATACATGAGCACACATGTAAGATCCTCTATATCGAACTTATTCAATATGAGCCCCGTCACAAAAAAAATATTCAGGCTTTGTAACCAGGTAAAACACAAACCAGTCTGCTCAGCTACACATAGTCAAGAGTCTTGAAATCTAGATATAGAAACTAGAGGTATTCTACTATCCAAGCAGTGTATTACAATAACACACCCATGCCTCATAATGCATTTTTTCACATCTCCAAAATGGCTATTTATCTTATAAATTCTGCAAACATAGGTTGTGGGTGCTTGTTAGGAACACCTCATTGAGGTGGTTCTAACGAATACCCACAACCTATGTCTTGGAGCAGAAATAAGAAAATATTGAATACCCCTTAAACCCCAGTTTTCTCTATATAAAGTGGGGTTTAAAGGGGTATTCATTTCACGTGGTTGTTCATGTGATGGAATACAAGGATGCTGATCAGACTGTGTGGATGTGCAGGCGGATCTGTACCGTTGTTGTTCCCAAATGCCATAACACCGTTTTTCTCATGACACAGCAGATACACAAGTTTTTGTCTGCCAAGGTCGTCGGCAACATTCTTTCGTGGAGATTGATCATGAAATCTTTTCTACATTTTCATTCTCTCCCTTATGCTGATTTAAGAAGGGCAGTTGTCAGTTTCAGGCAAAATAACATGCACTGTAAAGTGTGGATAGGTAAACTGGCCTGCTTGATATGCCCGAAATCATGTTGAATGGGCTGTTAAACTCCAAAACAAACAAAAAAACACAGGTTATTGCTGAAAGAGGAGTACATTTTGCATAACGATAACTCACCTGTACGACATAGTGCATCTTTTACATCTCCAAAATGGCTATTATTTCTGATGAAAATCCTTCATACTTTTTTTTATGAATGCTCAAAACATAGGATGTGGGTGCTCGTTAGAACTGCCTCATTGAGGCGGTTCTAACGAGTACCCACAACCTATGTCTTGGAGCAGAAAATAATGAAAATAATGAATACCCCCGTAAACCCCAGTTTTCTCTATATGAAGTGGGGTTCAGGAGGGTCTTCATTTCACGGACTTGTTCACGTTATGGCATCGTGAAAAAAAAACAAAAAAAAACAAGTTAAGTACATGTACATACAGTGAAACTAAGTTATCTTGAATACCATGCCCATCACAACAGTTGTCATCTGCTTTGTCGTCTGCTAGTAACTTGGAAAGCCATTTTTGCAAACAGTGTGGAACCAGATCAGACTGCCCTAGAAGAGCTGTCTGAGCAGGGTCCACAGTGTTGCCTTTATGCAAAAATGTGTTGGAAAGTTTGCAAGAAGATGCAGCAGACAACATAAGCAGACAACATTTTCAGATGCAGTCTTTCATGGCATCTTAAGGGTTAACATGGCTAATTCAAGCTTCTCAGAAGCCAGCTGATCTGGATCTATATGTTTTACAAAAAAAAAAAGAGTTATACTGTAAAAAGCCTAAAAATTCAGACACCTTGAGCAGTTGCTGTAATTCTCCTAATATTTTAACAAGTTTGTTTCTTTTTCCAGCAAGGAGTCCAAAAGGTGCAGGCAGAATGGCAAACGGTGTAGACTCTGATCAGACTGCTCCTTCAGGAGCAGTCTGATCTGGGTCTGCACTGTTTGCTTAGGCCTGCCTGTCCCAACACTTAGGATCATTACGGTAGCCAGGTTCAGAATGTAATTCCAGATCTTTAAAGCTAACCTGAGCAGGAAGTGCTCAAGGTGAGCTATTGTGATCGGTCTTTGTCCGTCGGACATCGTCCGTCGTCCGTCCGTGTGTGTGTCCGTCCGTCGTCAACTTTTGCTTTAAACGACTTGTTCTCCAAAACTGCTAGACAGATTTTTAAATAATTTCACAGGAATGTTCTTTGGGTGACCCTCTACCAAAGTTGCTCAAATCGTTCTGCTCGGGTGAACAAGATGGCCGCCAGAGCTAAAAATAGAAAAACCTGTAAAAGACTTCTCCTTAACCAGTGCATGGACTTTGAAATAATTTCACAATTTCACAGGAAGATTCCTTTGGTGACTCTCTACCAAACTTGCTCAAACCGTTCCGCTTGGATGAACAAGATGGCCGGCAGAGCTAAAAATAGAAAAACCTTTAAACAACTTCTTCTCCTTAAACAATGAATGGATTTCAAAATAATTTCACAGGAATGTTCCTTGGTTGCTCAAATCGTTCCGTTCGGGTGAACAAGATGGCCGCCAGAGCTAAAAAACGAAAAACCTGTAAATGACTTCTCCTTAACCAGCGCATGTATTTTGAAATAATTTCACAGGAAGGTTCCTTTGGTGACTCTCTACCAAAATTGCTCAAACTGTTTCGCTCGGATGAACAAGATGGCCGGCAGAGCTAAAAATAGAAAAACCTTTAAACAACTTCTCCTTAACCAGCGAATGGATTTCAAAATAATTTCACAGGAATTTTCCTTGGTTGACCCTCTACCAGAATTGCTCAAATGGTTCCGCTCGGGTGAACAAGATGGCCGGCAGAGGTTAAAAATAGAAAAACCTTTAAATGACTTCTCCTTAACCAGTGCATGGATTTTGAAATAATTTCACAGGAAGGTTCCTTTGGTGACTCTCTACTAAAAATGCTCAAACCGTTCTGCTCAGATGAACAAAATGGCCACCAGAGCTAATAATAGAAAAACCTTTCAATGATTTCTTCTCCTTAACCAGTGGATGGATTTCAAAGTAATTTCACAGGAATGTTCCTTGGGTGACCCTCTACCAAAATTGCTCAAATCGTTCCACTCGGGTGAACAAGATGGCCACCAGAGCTAGAAATAGAAAAACCTTTAAATGACTTCTCCTTAACCAGTGGATGGATTTCAAAATAATTTCACAGGAATGTTCCTTCGGTGACCCTCTACCAAAATTGCTCAACTCGTTCCACTCGGATGAACAAGCTGGCCACCAGAGCTAAAAATAGAAAAAACTTTAAAAGACTTCTCCTCCTTAACCAGTGCATGGAGTTTGACATAATTTCACAGGAAGGTTCCTTGAGTGACCCTCTACCAAAATTGCTCAAACCTATACTTATGCTTGGATAAACAAGATGGCCACCAGAGCTAAAAATAGAAAAAACCTTTAAATGACTTCTCCTTAACCAGTGGATGGGTTTCAAAATAATTTTACAGGAATGTTCCTTGGGTGACCCTCAATCAAAACGGCTCAAAATGTCCCGTTGGGATAAACAAGATGGCCACCAGAGCTAAAAAAAGAAAAATCTTTAAAAGTCTTCTCTTCCTTAACTGTTGGATGCATTTTGAAAAAAAAATGCACAAGAATGATCCTTGATGGACCCTCTACCAAAATTGCTCAAACTGCTTTGCTTGGATTAACAAGATGGCCACCAGGGCTAAAAATAGAAAAAATTTTTTAACGACTTCTGGCCCTTAACCAGTGGATGGATTTCGATATAATTTCACAGGAATGTTTCATGGGTGACCCTCTATTAAAATTGTTGAAACAATTCTGCTGGGATGAAAAAGGTGGCCGCTAGAGCTAATAATAGAAAAACTTTTAAATAACTTCTCCTGCTTAACCAGTGGATGGATTTCGAATTAATTTCATTATAATAACAAACCCGTGTGTCTTATTGCATTTTTCATATCTCCAAAATGGCAACTTTGCTGATGAAAATCCATGATATTTTTCTTATCAATCATGCTCAAAACATAGGTTGGTGCTCGTTAGGACTGCCTCATTGAGGCCATTCTAATGAGTACCCACAACCTATGTCTTGGAGTAGAAATAAGAAAAATAATGTATACCCCCATAAACCCCAGTTTCCTCTATATGGAGTGGGGTTTAGGGGGTCTTCATTTCACAGACTTGTTTTAAAATTGCTCAACACTTTGTGCTTGGATGAACGAGATGGCTAAAATTATAAAAACCTCCTTGTGTCAATCAAAATTGCTCAAACCCTCTACTCTACCATATAGTATCTACAATTTCATTTGTACAATATGAATCAGGTGAGCGATCCAGGGCCATCATGCCCCTCTTGTTTCATTTTCAGCTCAGGGAACATCAGGTCTTTTAATGAGGCACTACAAAAGAATGAGGGGTTCTTTATCAAATGTGGTATATATCTTATACTGGAGAAGCTGAAGATTATAGCTTACAGAAACTTATTCAAGAAAGTGTAAGTTACAGAGTAAACCCTTATCTCGCTGCATAATTAAGTTAGCCATGCCCATTGCTGACTTTGAACCAATCAGATTACTTGATGGAATTTTTTGCTGAAAATTCACAAACTGAATGTCAAGCAGTGTAGATCCTGATCAGATGGCTTCTGAAGAAGCCATCTGATCTGGATCTACACAGTTTGCAAAGTTAAGGGTTGTGGTTTTCAGCAACCCGAGGGTTAAGCTCGATATGGTTCTTTTCTGATGTACATGATTTCAAAAGAGAAACATGGATATATTACTAACTGTTTTCCATCTAAACACATGGGTCCAAAGAGACCCTCCAGTCTCATTACACTTCAGCCTGCCCAACCACACAGCAGAAAATATGCTCCTTCAAGTCGTACAAATATTCCTGTCAGCTCCAGATTGTGACTTGTCCACTGTTAAATGAGCTAGCGCACAACAAAACCTATGATGAGGCTTGTGCAACCAGCAAAGACTCAGATTCGTGCAGTCTGATCATAGCCTTCGCTTATCGCATGTACCTTCTACCTTCTATAGCCTGCAGGCTATTCAAAGTGAGATACAGGGCATCTCTTGTCTTGTTGAGTAAATGAGCCAACTGATCCTGTTATTTGAAGGTTGCAGGTTTTGATGTAGGTTTTGTCATGAACAAATATCATGAACGCCAACAATACTGGATTTTTCAGCTCCATCCCCCGCCCATCGGGGCTTGAAGAAATAGATGGGCTGCTTGATGCTTTCACGCAGAGCTGAAACCGACCGCACACAAGTGCTGGTTAACTGCTTAGAGGATCTAAGCCTGCCCAGGCAAAGTGGTGCGAGTTGGACCGTCCATGCTTATAAACCCTATTGGTTTCATTGGGCGACAGAGCTTTAGATGTCATTTCATCTCAATGTCGGGTAAAAGTCCCACTAAATTGGAAGCAACATCTCCATAATGACCTATACAGTGTTAACGGGGATGTTAAATCTCAAATCAAACAAACAGCTCCATACACTGAAACCTTAGGTCTAAATGTGTTTGGTAAGACTATAGTGATTTACAGCCATTTCCGTCGGGGCTTGGAGAAATAGATTGGACGCATGGTGCTTCAATGCAGAGCTGAAGCTGACCAAACTTAAATACTGGTAAACTGCTTTGAAGGGCTAAGCCTGCCCAGGAAAAGTGACGCGAGTTGGACCGCTCCTTAATACCTAGCGGTTTCTTCGGACCGTAGGGCTTGAGATGTCATTTCATCTCAATGTTGTGTAAAAGTCCCACAAAATCAGAAGTAAAATGACCTACATAGTGTTGACCGGGATAAACAAAGAAAACCATAATAAAAACATATCTTACTGAAACTATGGGAGAGAAACACCATATTTTGCTATTTATGACATGCACTTGAGTATTATGCACTTGAGTATTTAGCATCAGATTAGTGGTTAAAAAAACTCTGTTTACATGTTTAACATGCATCAGTTTTGGCCAGATGTCCCCACATTTATAAGTTGGTCAGGACAAACTATAGACATTAAATATGTTAATACATGATAAATTACGATTTTATCATCGCCTAAAATGGTGTCTATACTCAATAGAATCATCAGAGCCGATTCTATTGAGTACACACAACATTCCTTGGTTTTATAAAAGATTGAAAATAGATCTCCTGTGACTCATGGCCTGGCCCAATGGTTAACCCTCAGTACCATAAAAACCCTCAAAATTTTTAAATCATAAGGACTTGCTGTAATTCTCCTAAAATTTTGTCAACTTTATTTCACAATCCAGCTAGGAGTCCAAAAGGTGCAGATCGAACGGCAAACAGTGTAGACTCTGAGCAGTCTGATCTGGGTCTGCACTGTTGGCTTTGGCCTATCTGTCCAAATACTTAGGATCAGCATGGTAGTTCAAACTACCCCAATCTAAAGCAAATTTTGATGGTCTAAAAGATTTTCAAGCTGTCAGAAGAGATGGCAAATCCCCCGACCAAAAGCTGATATGGCCTTCAGAACATTGTTCACAAATAGAAAGTGCACCAGAATTAAAATACATTAGTAAGCCCACAGTATATTGCTGCAACATCTGCACGATTTTGTATATGTGATGTCGGGACTTTTACCCGACATTGAGATGAAATAATGATGATTTATTGAGACTATCTTCACCTAATGATACAAAGGATCACCTTACAACATGATTTTCAATGCACAAAGTTCTGGTATACTGAGTTGTGGTTTTTGCACACAAAATGCCTTTTCAACCTTGTTTACGATTGTGGCATGTATCAGCAATATATCTCAAAAGAGTAATGGAGTTATGGCCATCACAAGATTATATTGTCAAGGGAGATAACTATAAAACCACGGCACTCAGAGTTGTGATTCTTGCACTACTTGATACCGTACCCTTTGAGATTCTTGATACCCTTTGAGACAATATGTCTCAAAGTGTATTGGAGATATGGTGATTACAAGGTGGTTATACTGTTGGAAGGGGAGATAAATCAAATACCATAGCACCCAGAGTTGTGGTCCTCAGGCATGACACACCCTCTCAACCTTGTATACAATTGTTACCAAATATCATCAATATATCTCAAGGGTATTGGAGATATGGCCATCACAAAGTAGTGATTCTATTTTATTGATAGGGGAAATAACTAAAAAAACCATGGTACTCAGAGCTGTGCTTCTTGCACATGACATGCCAACTCAGCCTTGTGAATAATTGTGCCAGGTACCATCAATATATCTCAGAGGGTATTGGAGTTCTGGCCATCACAAGGTAGCCACTCTATTTTATTGGAAGGGGAGATAACTAAAAAACTGGCAGTTGTGCTTTTTGTGCAGAAGACACGCCATCTCAGCCTTGTGAACAATTCTGCCAAGTACCATCAAGTAATCTCAAATGGTATTGGAGTTATACTATCACAAGGTTTTGCCTACAGATGGATAGATGGATGGACGGACGCCAGTCTGATCGCTATATCCCCCGAACCTATTCGATCTTGGGATAAAAATGACTATAATTACAGTGCCTGTGTCTCTGGATATTTTCTAGGTATTTAATACAGAAGACACACCAGTTAGAGATACAGTGGTTCACTACAGCTTTAAAGTGGATGGAAGTAGATGATATAGACAATGATGAAACAGCCTGTATTTTAGCTAATCTAATTTGTGAGGTTGGTGTAATCACTTACTTAAGGGGAATAGAAACACCTTCAGGGGAGGCAACTCCTGCAAAAGTTTTTTTGTCTCCCATATCAATAGGGGTCAACTCTTAAAGGAAATAATTTGCTCCTGAGGAGCAAATTCTTTCCTTTAAGAGTAGACACCTTTTTCAGTGGGAGGGGACTTCTGTGGGAGGGAGTTACCGAAGGCCAAGACAAGCTTCCTACGCTATACTGGTTACCAAAACTTCATAAAAGACCTTACAAAGGACGGTTTATTGCAGATTCTAGCTCTTGCACTACCACTGAACTTTCTAAATTATTAACTTCATGTCTTACTGCTATTAAATCGCATGTGATTAAATATTGTGATATAAAGTCTTTGAAAGATCAGGAAGAAATCTATTTTGGTCTATAAAAAATTCGAATGAGGTTTTAAATAAATTGAAATCCAGACATTTTCGTGCTTCAAGTCTGTCTACTTACGATTTTTCCACTCTTTACACTACACTTCCTCATAATCTTATAAAAGAAAAGCTTAATGATTTAATTGAATGGGCTTTTCACAGAGAAGATTCTCTCTATCTTGCATGTAATGTCAGAAATGCATTTTTCACTTCTAAAGAGCATAAGAATTATACACTTTGGTCATGTCAGAAAGTGTGTGATGCCCTCACCTTTCTACTTGACAATATTTATATTAGATTCGGTACTAAGTTATTTAGACAAATTGTGGGTATTCCGATGGGTACGAATTGCGCATCTCTTCTGGCTGATCTGTTCTTGTATTATTATGAAAGAGACTTCATGTTGTCGCTTTCCATTGAAAACCAATCTGAAATTATTGAAGCTTTTAGCTCCATTTCTAGATATTTAGATGATTTATTAAATATTGATAATACCTATTTCAATGGCTTGATCAGTCAAATTTACCCCCCAGAACTTCAGTTAAATAAAGCAAATTCTTCTGATACCGAGGCCCCGTTTTGGGATTTACATCTATCTATTGTAGATGGGTTCGTTTCGTGCAAAATTTATGATAAACGCGATGACTTTGATTTTGAGGTTGTAAATTTTCCTTTTTTGGATGGTGATGTTCATCGTGCGCCATCCTATGGTGTTTATATTTCGCAATTAATTCGATTTGCTAGAGTATGTAGTCATGTAACTAACTTCAATACTCGTAATAAATTATTAACTGCTAAACTTCTTAATCAGGGTTATCGGTACCCTAAACTACACAAAGCCTTTTCAAAATTTTATAGACGCCATTCTGATTTAATTTCAAAATTCAATATTGGACTTAAATCTCTTCTGCAACAAGGTTTATCGGAACCCGAATTTTATGGTGACTTAGTATATAAATTCAGAAAAATATATAACCGCAATGACTTCAGCACCCAATTTCGTAAAATCATTCTTCGATATAAAAAGATTGGGTTCAACATGGATGTTATACGACAGACTGCATGCATGGTAGTTAACCCAATCACGGTTGGCAACTTTGCTTCCCTCTTTAATTGCATGCCGGTGGGTCAGGCCTCAGATTCTATCACGGTTCCAACGTAAAGGCTTATTGAGAATTAGAGAGATCTAATTCAAGGTAATGTTGGTTGGTGCCTGATGCTCTGTCTCTGGTCGGGCCCATCGGAGTCTAACTGTTGGTTTTCTTTTGCTCCAGCATTTCAGTGGTTTCTTGCTGTCAAGTCCTCACCATTGTCTCACCTCTGTGGTTCTTTGATTATGTGTGTTCACGGAGATGTTGCACTGATGAGTTAGGAGGCCTTCATGCGGACTGAACAAATTATTTGTCTAAATCGCGACGGAAATAAGGGCGAGGATTGTGGCTAAAATCGATTTAAGCCCCCCCAGTGGAAATCTTTCCTTTGACCGTTCCAAGGCGGTTCTTCTGTGGCAGTTTATTTATGTTGTTGTTTGTTACTTACTGTGTGTATCACTTGTGTCTTTTTATTTTGGATGGCCATATGGCCATTTTATGGGAAAGTAACTGTCCTTGTGGCCTTCCTTTGTTTAGGTTTCCATTATGGTCTGGTCGCTTAATGTTTGTGTTTCTTTCCCTTTGGTGTCTTTGATGGGTGGAGTAAGTTAATTGTATCGATTCCTGATCTTTGTTTTACTTCTACTTTCTAGAAAAGGAAACAGGAAGTCCCGAAAGTTATCTCCCTTTGAAAAATGGCAGAAAAATCTGCCAGGTGTTCTCATTCCCCTTAAGAGCAAGGCTCTATAGGGTCTTTATTTTAGCTAATCTCATAAATTAGATAGAAGCCTCCGTGGTGCAGTGGTTACGCTACTCGCCTTGTAAACCAGGGATCGCAGGATCGATCCCGGGCTTCTCCAGACTTTCGGATGAGTCTTTAAACCGAGGTCCCGTCTCCGCATGACCTTAGCTGTTGGTGGGACGTAAAACTAAAACTCACTCGCACTCACTCATAAATTAGATAAGTTCACTTCCTTGAAAGCATCTGGGTCAGAACCATAGGTAACTTAGCAAGTTCATGTAATATTTGTTTGGGTACCTGATAAGGCCAAACTGGGTAAAACCAGTCCAACAATTTTAAGTTGTAATAATAATAATCAACTTTATCTATAGAGGGTAACACATTTAGTACCATGTGGCCTTCTTTTTCCTTCCTCTTCATGGGTATATATCAGTACTAAGCAATGTGGATAAAGTCTCTTACTTAAGGAAACAACACTCTATGCTCGCGGGGATCGAACGGGCTACCTTTCAGTCTCAAATCCAATGCTTTACTACTGCACCACCGCATTCCACTCTGTGTTTAATGCTCTTAAGGAAGTGATCAAACTAATTGGTTGAACCAAATTAGGCCATACCTGCTATCTCAAACAAAAATATTACACAATCCTAAATGGGTTTTGAAAATAGGAAATACACTATTATGTCCCCCCACCGAAGGGGAGGGGAACATATGGTATTTGGTATAGATCCTGTCAACGTAGGCATATGTGTTGGCATGACACTTTCTTGTGTGCAAGATATCTCATAAACTACTGGGTGGATTTTAATCAAATCTGCATGGATAAAACAGTGGAACATTATGAAAACTGATTAGGTATTGGTGACCTTGTCCTTATTTTCAAGGTCACATCTATGCCAAATAGGTCAAATGTAGGCCAAATTTAGGTTGTGTGCAGTATATCTTATGAACTACTGGGTGTATTTTAATCAAATTTGCATGGATATAACATTTGGTCATGATAACTGATTAGATTTTCATGACCTTGACCTTATATTCAAGGTCACAGCAGTACTGTTAAGCTTGTTTTGGAAGGGTATGTGGTGTGTATGTGGGGGGGGGGGAGGGGGGCATCCGTTTTCTTAGAAAACAAGTCTAGTTAAAAGTAAAAGTATGGGAAGAGAAATACACTGTTGTGAAATTACTGATGTGTGTTGTTCAAAACTAACGACATCGTTAGCTTACAAATCGTTAAAACTTTGATCATTAAATATGGCAAATACGAGTTCATGTACTAGTATTTTTGCTGAAAAAAATGTGAGTAGCTTTGGGGTTCGAATAATGAAATAAGAATAATGTATTCTTACGACCTGAAAGCCGTAACAAAGGAAAGATGCATAGCCTGAAAAAATCCCCGCCTATGGTGGGATTCGAACCCGGGCCGCTCGGGTGACAGTCCACTGCTCTTACCCCTGAGCCAAAGAGTCGACTCACTGACGCAGTTGTCAGAGAGTGGTTATAAACCTAGAAGCTATGCATATGATCTACCAAGGTAGATAATGGAAGGGAGGTAACACACCCCCTCTTCAAGGAAGTCATCATTTATGATGACGTGAAGGATACCAACTTCGGCACAAGCCAATTCTGGCATCCCGGACGAGCCCCCATCTTACGACCTGAAAGCCGTAACAAAGGAAAGATGCATAGCCTGAAAAAATCCCCGCCTATAGTGGACTATCACCCGGGCCGCTCGGGTGACAGTCCACTGCTCTTACCCCTGAGCCAAAGAGTCGACTCACTGACGCAGTTGTCAGAGAGTGGTTATAAACCTAGAAGCTATGCATATGATCTACCAAGGTAGATAATGGAAGGGAGGTAACAGTATACCCCCGTAAGCTCCAGTTTTCTCTAAACAGTCAAGTCTCTTTACTGGAATTTGATAGAACAACAAAATTTATAATAACATGACTATTTCAGTGGTTGGAAACCTTAGCTGAAGGCGAGACAGGTTAATGGAGATAATTAAGAATATTGAATTGAATACTTTCAGAAACTAATGTTGTGGATATTTGTTTGAATTTCCTCAGCTTGTCAATTATAACAAATGTCCACAATATTTGTTTCTCGTACACCATATTTCTTGTACACCACAACCTAATTATCACAGTGCTTATTGAAACACGGTTTTGGAGATATTGAGGATCTTACATGAGTGATCATGTATTATTGAATTTATTAAACAAGTTGAGGAAAAAGAATAAAATGCGAGGCTTTTTATCCCTTTTCCTCGATGCAAGATTCTATTTATCATATGACAATTTAAACCCATGTTTTTCACATTTGTTTTATAAAAATGTCAATGTTCCACCATTAGTAAACACAACATCGTTAAGGACGTCGTACATGTAACGTTACGGGGCATATCTAACTAATTTGCATATTTAATCCACTAGTGGATTATCTAATTTATTACATGACGTTATTGCACTCTCAGACGCAACGTCATATGCTAAAACCAGGTTTCAAGATGGATCCCAAAAATGTATAGGTTATATAGAAAAATGACCATAAAATGGTCATTTTTGGATGGGTTTTTAAAAAAAATCCGTCCTTTAAAATAGCGATGTCCGGGCGGGCGGGCGGGCGGGCGGTTGGGCGGGCGTCGTCCCAGGTTTACCTTTTGGTTAACCTTTTTTCAAAGTGATATTTTTCATCTATTCTGTAGCAGATTGTTTTAATATCAGGACTGATGCATAAGTGGAGGTACCGCTTTCATGTATTATCCATAAATGGCACAAAAGACTAAAATTTTGGCGGAAATTGTCATTTTTCAAACTTGTGTTTTTCAGGTTTACCTTTTGGTTAACCTTTTTTTGAAATGCCAGTGTAGTGGATAGAGTGCTGGACTACGAATCCTATTGTTTACTATGAATCTGAGGGGCGTGAGTTCAAACCCCCGTGGAGACATTTTTTTTTTTTTTTTTTTTTTTTTTTTTAATTCTTTTTTTTTTTTCTTTCTTTTTTTTTCTTTCTTTTTTCATTCTTTTTTTTCTTTATTTTTCTTTTCTTCTCCATAAACACATATGAACAATTATTATCTTCCTCCCCTGATAGTTGCTAGTAATAATACACACATGCATGCACAGGCATGGAATTTTCTTTTTTTTTTTTTTTTTTTTTTTCGTTCTTTTTTTAGCTCACCTGAGCACGAAGTGCTCAAGGTGAGTTGATGTCCGTCGTCCGTCAACAATTTCTTTAAACGACATCTCCTCCTGGGATAATGGCCCGATTTCAAAATTATTTTACAGAAATGTTCATTAGGTGACCCTTTCTCAAAATTGCTAAAATCAGTGGCCACCAGAGCTAAAAATAGAGTTAAAAATAGAAAAAAAACTTTATTTTTTTTTTCTTCGTAAAACACATAAACAAATCAACCCCCCCCCCCCCCCCCCCCACAAAAAGTTATTACTGGGTTAGGATATTGCATTTGTTCTGTACATACATGCATACAGTTTTACATACATACAGAAATGTTCATTAGGTGACCTTTTTTCAAAATCGCTAAAATCAGTGTCCTCCAGAGCTAAAAATAGAAAAAAAAACTTTTTTTTTTTTCTTCTTAAAACTCATAAACAAATCATACCCCCCCCCCCCCCCTCCACAAAAAGTTGTTACTGGGTTAGGATATTGCATTTGTTCTGTACATACATGCATACTTAGTTTTACATACATACCCTACCCACCCCACCCTACCCTAGCATACCCTACCCCACAACCTCATCCCACCCCCATCCCAAAACAACCCCAATCCACCCCCAAGCCCACCCCATCCCACCATTCCCCACCTTACCCGACCTCATAAACCCAAGCCCACCCCACCCCACCCCACCCCACAACCCCACCACAACCCATCCCACCCCACACCACCACAAATTCCACCCCGTCCCACCCATGCCACCACCATCCTAACCGTACTGAAAAAAAACCCGTCCATAATGCCATAAGGCATTTTTCTTGTTCTATATAACCTATACATTTTTGTTTGGCTTAACACAGTTGTTTAACTAACATGGTTTCTGCTTTGGACCGCAATAACAGGGTTAAAGAGGTTGTGGTGTAACAATTAGGGGAAAAGGCTTCATATATTACTTGTTATACTACTCTTTATTTGGGTTCTTTATAGCTGCAAATTCTTTAAAACATCAATAAGCATTGGTACAAATACTGTTGTTAGGCCCCCACCCATTGGGGCTTGAAGAAATAGATGGGCTGCATGATGCTTCCACGCAGAGCTGAAACCGACCGCACACCAGGACTGGTAAACCGCTAAAGAGGATCTAGGCCTGCCCAGGCAAAGCGGTGCGACTGGGTCGAGATGTCATTTCATCTGAATGTCGGGTAAAAGTCTCACAAAATTGGAAGCAACATCTCCAAAATGATCTATAGTGTTGACGGGGATGTTAAACCTCAAATAAACAAACAAAAACAAATACTGTCGCTATAAAGAAGGCTGTCTGTGTATAAAGTTGGGTTTACATTGAGGAGCTTATATGAGTGTTCATGTATTACTGAATTTATTAAACTCGTTGAGGAAAGTTCATGTATTATTGAATTTATGAAACAAGTTGAGGAAAAATGATAAAATGCGAGGCTGTGCCGAGCATTTTATCTCTTTTTTTCTCAACGAGTTTGATAAATTCAATAATACATGAACACGAATACAAGATTCTATTTATCATATGATATTTAAAATGCATTTTATTCACAATTTTTTAATAAAAATGTCACTATTAAAAAAATGTCACTATTCCGCCTTTAGTAAATGCAATGTTGTTATGGACGTGGTACATGTAATGTTACGGGGCATATCTAACAAATTTGCATATTTAATCAACTAGTGTTTTATAAAATTTATTACATGGCATTATTACATTCTCAGATGCAGCGTTATATGATAAAGGGCTTTTCATTACATGGACTTGTTAACGTGATCGAATATTAAATAAAAGCTACACTATAGTGAAATGTTTTGTGGTTACCACATAGAACTAGACTATATGAGTACCGTACAGAGTGTGATCCAACTTTCAACAGTGACTTCGTTTGAATTCCTAACAACAGAATTAGGTATGTTTTGCCTGTACAGTGAAATTCTGCTATTAAAACCACCTAAAATTAAGACTAATTCTGCTTTGAAAGGCTTTTTCAGTAGGATGCAGTTAGTCTTTCTTTGTGTTTTCTGCATACAGTGTCTACTGGCCAGGGACCACCTTTGGAACTGTTCAAAAGTGGTCTTTAAGACCACTTTGAACAGTCCCAAAGGTGGTCTTAATATAGGAATTTTACTGTATGTTTTCACTATATTTTCAGAACAAGATAAAAGGCTATATCTCCTACCAGCACCAGAAACTAGTGGTCAGCAAACAGAACCCATTTCCACAATTGTCAACAGTGTTATAGTACAAAACTTTCAGTGAATGGGAGAATCTCTGTTCTAATATGCTGTTGAGGTCGGTGTTAGGTGTTCAGTTCACCTCAGTCTGAAGCTAAATCTGAATTTATCCAGCTATGGTACAAGCAGGAAGAGCCGATGTGGAAGATTTATGTTGAAATGAAGACCTTCATCACGAATACACGCCTATATAATTTTGACCCCCTTGAACCCCTTTTATTTAGTAAAACTGGGGTTTACAGAGGTAAACCTTATTTCTGCTCCAAAATATAGATTTTGGGTACTCGTTAGAACCGCCTCTCACAATCTATATTTTGAGCAGAAATAAAAGAAATACCACAATTTTTAATCTTAAAATGTTTGTTTGTTTTTTTTTGGCGGTAAAGTTTACAATGTATTTGTATAGGTACCTTTTCGTAATGTTTTGATCATTGTTAGTTATAACATTATCAGAGGCTGCTTGGCACACATACCTTAACGCTTAGCACACTGGGTAAAAATTATAGGTGACATTTGAAATATATTCTCTTATTTTTTTCCAGAAAACAGATTTTGACAATTCATGCAAATCGTCCCAAAAACAGATTTTGACATTTCCACTCGGGACAGTTTGCATGAAATGTCAAAGCTGGTTTTCAGGGAAAAATAACGTCAATATTTGTCATCTGATGAATTAGCCGAGTGATGTGATGATGCTCTTGCACCGGGGTTATTTTCAGACATTGATAGGAGGTCTGTTTATAGAGGGAAGAAAATGAGCCCCTTTTCAAAGGGGTTTGATTTACTGAAAAGTGAAGAAGAAATAATGAAAGTGGTCAGCACTGTTTAAAAAAGAAAAAAGTAGAATATGTGTTAGCTTACCTGAAACATCAATGACTTAAACCCCGATGACTCATTTACATTGGTTCATTTAACCAATTTTGTACCAAATGGAATCTTCCACCTTATACATAGCAGGAGTCCATTTAAAAATTTAAGGGTGTCAGCATGTTTTTCCTCAAAATTTATTTGGAAAATGGCTGAATGTTTTGCTATTAAACAGCATAGGCCCCGATCCAGGGCTCGAGAAAATGTCGGTTTTCCGGTTCTGAACCGATTTTGGGTTTACTGAACCGATTTTAACTGAAAAAGAAGTTTAAAAAATCGGTCCATAATTCAATAAAATCTTAAAAAAAATCGGTTTGAAAATTTTTGCTTAATCATTGTTGTAAAAACAAGCTTACCGTTTGCCACTGATAATCCAAGCATGTATACAAAAATTGCCTGCAGCACAAGGTTTTAGACCGGTTCATTATCTAACTAGGTGAAAATCGGACAAGTCCACGTCGGGTTCTTTGATCTTATCGCAGCGAAATTTGACCTGTGTGTTAAAATTATTCAACCGTGAACAATGGCCTCAGGCGTTATCGGCATGCTAGCAGGGTGAGAAAATTAGGTCAATCAATGCAGGACATACGCTAGTTTGTTTACACAAGTCATTAATTTATGGCTTACTATAGAACCGGTATTTAAAAATATAATTGTTTTTTTTTTTGTTTTTTTTCACAGGGCGCAATTTTCAATATACACCTGTCATATCTGTTAAGCCTTCCAGAGAAAATGCTTTTTTTTTCACCCACTCTAAACGATATTTCTATTTAAGAAATACGCTCCATTGAAACCAATAACATAAACCACGTGTGTATTACGCCCTTGAATGAATTAAAATGAAAACGCATGACGTCATTTTCCGATCACGTGGCATCAATATCGGTCGCCGTTTGTAGACAAAGCGATTTCTTTCAGGCTTGTGTAATCGTGAAATATGTATTTATATTCTTTAGAACTCGGTTCAGCCACGTAAGATTTTCAATGACTCTCGTTCGGCTATGTTTTGGTTTGAGAGAAAAGAAATGTTTTTCGATTTTTTAACCCGTTCAAAACGATTTTTTTTTTTAGAAATCCGCTCTATTAAAATCAATGACATAGAACAGGTGTGTGTGTGTGTGTGTGTGTGTGTGTGTGTGTGTGTGTGTGTGTGTGTGTGTGTGTGTGTGTGTGTGTGTGTGTGTGTGTGTGTGTGTGTTACGTCTGTGACTGTATTAATGTGTATTGTGTAAACGGAAACGGTATGACGTCATTTTCCGACAACGTGGCTGTAATATCGGTCGCCTTTTGTAAACAAGAGGCTCAATGAGCCTAAACCGCTCACCTGAGGAACTTAAGTTTTAACAATTCACAGACTTAACTACTATATCTGCTAATAGAATCCAGCCCATTGACCCTTACAGGATATAAGTCATCATTATTGCATTGCATTCCAAGTTTGAGACTTCTAGCTTCTATAGTTCCTGAGAAATCTTTGACGAAAATTTAACATTGGTCAAAATGGAGAGAAAGAAGAATGAAAGAACAGATGAACAAATAAGCTGAGAAAGCCCAATGTCTCTTACACAAAATAAGTCATCATTATTCTATTGAATACCAAATTTGATGCATCTATCTTTTATAGTTCCTGAGAAATCTTTGATTAAAAATTTAACATTGGTCTATTATCTCTATATGGAGAGAAAGAAGAATGAAGGAACAAATGAACCAGACTAGCTCCAAAACCTAATGCAGCCTTTCCCCTTGCCCAATGGTGCTACACATAAAATTTAAACAAGATTGGTCGACTGCCTTCTGAGATATGCTTCATTGAAAGTGTGGACGACGGATGGACGGACGACAGACGACGGACTCCGGAGCCTTGGTATACTATCAGCTCACTGGAGCCTTTGGCTCAGGTGAGCTAAAAATTCAAGTCGCTATTTCTGTCACAACATTTTCCCTACGTTAAGTCTATGGGCAATTTTTTTTGTCTCTCAATGTCACGTAACTCCGAGGTCAATATTCCGATTCGGCCCAAAATCGAACTTAACCGAGATTTTATGCCTGTCCTCGTTACCTGCAAGTTTGAAGCTGATATGAATAAAAACTAGAGCTGCCGCCTAAGGGGCGCCAATTATACCCCCGCATGCGTTGTCAGACAAATTTTTACAAGTATTTGACCTTGAGGAAGGTCAACGTAAAGGTCAAGGTCAGGTTTGTGTATATCAATCTTAAGTACTAGTGGCAAGGTGTGTGGTGTGTGAATATTAAAGAAATCGGTCAAAGAATAAGGAAGTTATGAGCAATGTTAAAGTTTTTTGTAACGGACAGACGACAGACGACACAAATTTTTCAAGTATTTGACCTTGAGGAAGGTCAACGTAACGGTCAAGGTCAGGTTTGTGTATATCAATCTTAAGTACTAGTGGCAAGGTGTGTGGTGTGTGAATATTAAAGAAATCGGTCAAAGAATAAGGAAGTTATGAGCAATGTTAAAGTTTTTTGTAACGGACCGACGACAGAATACAAGCTGACTCCTATATACCCCCTTCAAACTTCGTTTGCGGGGGTATAATTCTCTATGTAAAGTCTATGGGCAAATTTTTTGTCGCTCAAGGTCATGTAACTCCGAGGTCAATATTCCGATTCGAACTTAACTGAGATTTTATGCCTGTCCACGTTACCTGCAAGTTTGAAGCTGATCTGAATAAAAATAAAGTTGCTATCGTGGTCACAACGTATTTTTTTATGCTCAAGGGCAGGTAACTCCAAGGCAAATAATCCGATTCGGCCCAAAATCTAACATAACCGAGATTTTATGTCTGTCCTCGTTACCTGCAAGTTTGAAGCTGATCTGAAAAAAATTCAAGTCGCTATCGTAGTCACAACATTTTCCCTATGTTAAGTCTATGGGCAAATTTTTTGTCGCTCAAGGTCACGTAACTCCGAGGTCAATATTCCGATTCGGCCCAAAATCGAACTTAACCGGGATTTTATGCCTGTCCTCGTTACCTGCAAGTTTGAAGCTGATCTGAATAAAAATAAAGTTGCTATCGTGGTCACAACGTATTTTTTCATGCTCAAGGGCAGGTAACTCCAAGGCAAATAATCCGATTCGGCCCAAAATCGAACTTAACCGTGATTTTGTCTGTCCTCGTTACCTGCAAGTTTGAAGCTGATCTGAAGAAAATTCAAGTTGCTATCGTAGTCACAACATTTTCCATATGTTAAGTCTATGGGCAAATTTCAAATCACGTAACTCCGAGGTCAATATTCCGATTCTGCCCAAAATCGAACTTAACCGAGATTTTATGTCTGTCCTCGTTACCTGCAAGTTTGAAGCAGATCTGAAAAAAATTCAAGTCGCTATCGCAGTCACAACATTTTCCATATGTTAAGTCTATGGGCAAATTTCAAATCACGTAACTCCGAGGTCAATATTCCGATTCTGCCCAAAATCGAACTGAACCGAGATTTTATGCCTGTCCTTATTATCTGCAAGAATGAAGTCGATCAGAAAAAAATTGACGGAGCTAGAGTGATGACAAGCTTTTTCCTATGTTAAGTCTATGGGAGCTATATGTTGCCATGGTAACCAGAGTTCCACTCAGATCTGCATGAAAACCTTATGCAGTCTTTCCACTTGCCCAATAATGTTACACATGAAATTTGATCAAAGTCGGCCAAGTAGTCTTCAAGATATACATTTTTGAAATTCACATTAACCCTGATGCAAAAATGCACAAGGGCAGGTAACTCCTAAGTGTATGATCCGATTCTGCCAATTATCGAACTTGACCGAGATTTCATGGCTGTGCTGGTTATCTGTAAGAATGAAGCCAATCCGAACAAAATTGAAGCAGCTACAGTGATGACAACATTTTCCCCATGTTAAGTCGATAGGCAATTTTTCGGGCGCTCAAGGGGACATAACTCTTGAGTGAATTATCTGATTCGGCCCAAAATCGAACTTGACCGAGATTTTATGCCTGTCCTGGTTATCTGCAAGAATGAAGTCGATCAGAAAAAAATTGACGGAGCTAGAATGATGACAAGCTTTTTCCTATGTGAAGTCTATGGGAGCTAGATGTTGCCATGGCAACCAGAGTTCCACTCAGATCTGCCTGAAAACCTAATGATGCCTTTCCACTTGCCCAATAATGCGACACATGAAATTTGATCAAAGTTGGCCAAGTAGAAAACACACAAGGGCAGGTAACTCCTAAGTGAATGATCCGATTCTGCCAGTTATCGAACTTGACCGAGATTTCATGGCTGTGCTGGTTATCTGCAAGAATAAAGCCAATCTGAAAATAATTGAAGCAGCTACGGTGATGACAACATTCTCCCCATGTTAAGTCAATAGGCAATTTTTTCAACGCTCAACGGCACGTAACTCCTGAGTGAATAATCCGATTCAGCCCAAAATCGAACTTGATCGAGATTTCATGCCTGTCCTCGTTATCTGCAAGAATGAAGTCGATCAGAAAAAAATTGACGGAGCTAGAGTGATGACAAGCTTTTTCATATATGAAACCTATGGGAGCTCTTTGTTGCTGTGGCAACCAGAGTTCTCATCCGATCTGCACGAAAACCTAATACAGCCTTTCCCCCTACCTGATGATGGTTCATATGAAATTTGATCAAGGCCGGCCCACTGGTTCCAGAGATATACTTCGTTGAAAGTGTGGACGACGGACGCCGGCTCGTGGTATACTAATACCTCACATGAGCCTTCGGCTCAGGTGAGCTAAAAAAGCAATTTGGGCAAAATAAAGATGCGTGAAATAAGAGAAATATTTTAAAGGTTTCAAAAAGGGGCAAAAAATATAGTGACCATCAAGCTGGTCTTTGACTGCACCACGCCAGCGGTCTTCAGGTGCTGAGTGACCCGGATATTGGGAAAATGAAAGTAGATGAAATCTGGCTTAGAAAATGAATGAAGATGAAATCTGAACTATGTGAGCAATAATTGGTTGACAAGTGAAAGAGCAATGTTGGTATGTCATTCGTTACGCTTATTACACATTTTGAAATTGCAAATCACCACGGACGTTTACGGAAATTACCGAAACCGATCGGCAATTTCCGTATTTTTTGGCGAAATCGGGCTGGACCGATTTGGATTCTTCAGTTTCTCGAGCCCTGCCCCGATCAGACATCGTATTATGCGGCATTTGATCTGGGCCTGCACTGTTTGCCAGTTACCCGTTTTCGAGTTTGTGGTACAATATGGGTTGACTCACTCCAGGGTCTCTAAGAATTATTTTCATTGCCCCAGCGATTCATATATTCATAATAATTTTAGGGAGGCATGTCTGAATTTTATCTTCAAAATGTATGGTTTGTGTACTCATTAGAATCACCTCTTTGAGGCATTTCTAATGAGTACACACAGCATGCCTTTAAGGTTCGAAAGTTAGACGTATCTCAATTGAGTTATGTCATTATGAAATTTGAATCTCAATTGAGTAATGTCATTATGAAATTTGTTCAAGATAGTGGTAATTAAAACTTCTGAGGGTAAGGAGGTAAGATTTTTTTGATCTTTTGTGAAATAAATTTCTTTGTTTGAGTTAATTTTGTATGTTTGTTTGTATTGGAGTTTAACGGCTCAGTCAACACTATTTAGATCATTTTTGAGCCTGTCAGTTTACCTATTCACACTTTCCTGGGCAGGCTTATTCGTAAGCGGTTAACCAGTACAGTGCACATTCTTTTGACAGAAACTGACAACTGCCCTTCTTGAATCAGTGGAAGGGAAAGAATGACCGTAGAAAAGATTTTAAGGGGAATGTGACCACCTTCATGGGAGGCAACTCCTGCAAAAGTATCTTTGTCTCCCATGTAACAGGTGTCAAATCTTAAAGGAAAGACTTTTGTTCCGGAGGAGCAAATTCTTTCCTTTAAGAGTAGACCCCTTTTTCAGTGGTACATGGCTTATAGAAAAGTGAACAGGAAGTCCCAAAAGTTATCTCCCTTTGAAAAATGGCGGGAAAAATGTAACAGGTGTTCCCATTCCCCTTAAATGAGTAATCCGTGTTCACGTTATTGAGGTTTCACTGTGTTTTGAGTATTTCAGCGCTCAGTTCAAATGGAAAAAAGAATAAAAACAAAACCTTATGTATGTTTGTATTGTTTATTGTCTTCCAACATGACCCACTAATTTTATGTTAACAGCACCAAAATCAAATCCCACTTGTGACAGTGTGTGGTCAGCATGGCTTCAACTAACCTAATCAGTTGCCTGCAGGAATAGCTTGTGATCAGTCCTAATCCCTGCAGGTTCCTATATGGCTTCAACTAACCTAACAGAAGCCTCCGTGGTGTAGTTGTTATGCTACTCGCCTTGTAAACCAGGGATCGCAGGATCGATCCCTGGCTTCTCCAGACTTTCGGATGAGTCTTTAAACCGAGGTCCCGTCTCCATATGGCCTTAGCTGTTGGTGAGACGTAAAACTCAAACACTCACTCACTCAACTAACCTAAACAGTTGCTTGCAGGAATAGCTTGTGATCAGTCCTAATCCCTGCAGGCGCGTAACATTGAAACAATGTTTACAACCTTGTTTCAAAATATAAACAATATTGAGTTTCTGCTGGGAAAGCTTTATCTGTAGCTTCCTCAAGGTATACTTATGTGTGCAAACATTACAGACATTTCATATGTTCAGGTTTAAAGTTTAAACTATAGTCTACTTAAAATACACTGAAAGCTAAAGCAAACTTTCTTGACCCATAAAATGCCAATCATGACAATTGTTGTCTGCTTTGTTGTCTGCCCTGTATCTTTAAAGTCATTTTTTGCAAACAGTGTGGACCCAGATTAGACTGCTCCTGTAGGAGCAGTCTGATCTGAACCCACACTGTTTGCCTGTATGCAAAAATATTTTTAAAAAGTTTGCAAGAAGATTCATCAGATGACATTAAGCAGACAATATTTTCAGATGTAGTTTTTCTTGCAGTCTTAAGGGTTAAACATTCTTAAATGCATTGATGTTTGGGTAATGGATCAAGAGTACCAGGAGAAAAGCACTGACCTTGGATGGGCAACCACTACCCTGAGACACGCAAACCCAGAATCAAACCGGAGCCGTAGTGTGACAAACAAGGACATACCACTTTCCCAAGCCCCTGTTTAGGCGTTATATAAACATACTTCAGTCCCTATTGACCACCCAACAAAAGCAATGTTACAAAACTGGTATAGTTCCTATATTCTGTACCACTATTCGATAAGAAAAGACATCCAACAAAAATATTGAGGAGCTTACACAAGTGGACATTTCATATGAAATTTATGAAATGTGCCGTTGGCGAGTTTCATGAATTTCATATGAAATGTCCACTTGTGTAAGATTCTGTTTATCATATGATCACTTTAAATTGGATTTTATCGCCTTTAAATTTGACGATTTTCTCCACAAAAATGCATGGTTGACATGGACGTCGTTATGACGTTACTTAATTCCGCCAAAGTGTTATTAAACGTGTGGTCATAAGATTTTTATTACACGACATTATCCACTGCTTATCAACGTCATATGATAACTGTCCATATTTAACCCCTAAAATGACAATCACAGCAATTGTCATCTATTCCGGATCTATGTGCTTGTTACTTTAAAAAGTCATTGTTGCAAACTGTGGACCCAGATCAGACTTGCCTAGAGGAGCAGTCTGATCTGGCTCCACCTCTATGCAATAATATTTTTAAAAATCTAGTTGACAACATAAACAGATGACATTTTCAGTTTTTCATGGCAACTTAAGGGGAATGGATACACTTTCAGGGGAGGCAACTCCTGCAAAGTATTTTTGTCTCCCATGTCAACAAGGGTCAACTTTCAAAGAGAGGAGTATGCTCCTAAGGAGCAAATTCTTTCCTATAAGATTTGATCCCTTTTTCTGTGGGAAAGAGCTTATAGAAAAGCGAACAGGAAATTTTGAAAGCAGGAGTCTATTTCAAAATTAAGGGATGTCCAGTTCAGTTATTTTTAGAAATTTGTTTTGAAAATGATTGAACTTTATGCAAACAGGGAAGGCACTAATCAGAAGCCACTGATCTTGGCCTGCACTGTTTGCCAATGACCCATTTTGGGGTTTCCATTATAAAATGTGTTAATGTGGCTAGAAACACCACCAAGGAAGCTTACTACCACATGAACTGATTCGTCACCCATCTTATTGGAAACACTCAGAATGAAAAGAAACCAGCATTTATGGGTAGGTAGGCAGCTTTTTCTTTATCAATAGTGACCCACACTTAAACCATTAGATGCCAATCACGACATTTGTCGTCTGCTTTGTCGTCTCCTGATAAATTTAAAAGCCATTGTTGCAAACAGTGTGGACCCAGATCAGATTGCTACTCTAGGAGAAGTCTGATCTGGGCCCACACTGTTTGCCTGTATGTAAAAATAGTTTTAAAACTTTGAAAAAAAAAAACTGAGCAGATGACATAAGCAGACTACATTTTCAGATGTTTTTCTCGGTGTCTTAAGGGTCAAAGGACAGATTTTCCTGCTTTCAGAATAGGTACCTTTTTCGAAGGGGTTCCAAAAGCAATTCCCTTGTAAACAGAAAAGCACTAAGAGTACTGGTTGGTTGGTTGTCTCTGGGTGTAGGCTGGGAAAATGATCCTGAGCGGTGACTTAAGACGTTTAACATTACCCTTAATCCTTACTTTCCTGTACTGTCAGCAAATAATTTAGACCCGGATCAGATGCTGCATTGTCTGACCCTTAAATTCTTGTACTGTAAGCAAACAATGTAGACCCTGATTGGATGCTGTGTTAAACAGCGTCTATCTGGGTCTACACTGTTTGCCAAGCCCAACCCATGATCTACATACAGATAACCCTATTATGCAACACGCTGATCTCACTGCGATAAAATTAATGCTGTTGTTTTCCTATAAACAAGTTACATGTATTTCCACAAATCGGTGGTTATCACATGGACATTTGCACTGAAGTGCTACTTGCACTTTATAACTTTGGGTGGATTGATAAACAATGGACCCAAAAGTGTCGGGTGTATCCATTCCAGTTACAAGATTTATTTCTTCGCGAAGAGTTCCTTTAACCCATTCTTAGCTGGCATCCCATAGAAGGCATAGGCAGACAGTTTAGACCCAGATCAGATGCCACATAAAGTGGCATCTGATCAGGGTCTACACTGTTTGCTAACAGGATTTTCTGTCAAACACAGAATAAAAATATAATAGACACAACATCCCTTCAATGACAAAGGGACTTGTCCAACACAAAACAATTGAAGAGTCCTCCAATTTACAATGGTTTAAAGAGTATTCTTTATTGAAAAGGAATTGAGAAGGACAATTCCCATTCTGTGAATGCCCCTTTTGAAATTTCTTATTATCATAGTTTATTCATCTTAACAAACTTAACAGACATAACAAAATTTAAACAAAACAAGATACTTACATAGCAATAACATATTAAAACTTGTTCTGCTTAATAAATTAAATTTGCCAAACCCATTCTTATCTATCAACCAATCAAATTACTTGATGTAATTTATGCTTATAAATTCACCAACTGGATGATCAGCTGTCAAGATCAAAGATCAAGGTCCAGTTGTTCAAAGCCTTGTTAACTTAACGAACTCATTAGTGTTAACTGTTCTGGTATTAAAGTACAATATCTAAAATTTTGTTATTCTTGCTGAAAAATATGAGCAGCTTTTGCAAAAGCTGCTCGCATTCTTTCAGCAAAAATATTAGTATATTTGCCCTATTTAATGATCAGTTTTTACAGTTTGTTAACTAACTACATCATTAGTTTTGAACAACTGGCCCCAGATGGCTTCTGATCTGGATTTACCCTAGGTGCAAAAGTAGAGCATATCCTGGTTCAGCAGGACAATGGTTAAACAGAGTTGTGAACCAGGTCATGAGAAAATGTCATTTAAGAAATAGATCAGCTCTAGCAGTGATTTCACAGTTTTGAGGTCAGCTGTAAAGTAGATCAAATTACGAGTGTGTAGCGCAAGTGATTTGTCTACTTATAAATGACCAACAAACTGATTGAATACTCAACAAATCACACACAAGAACTGATCTATTTCGATTGGCTAACACACTGAAAAATTTGGTTGTTTCTTTCAACTTCTCCCAACATTTAGCAATTGTTAGAAGAAATCCCACCAACTTTATTTACTGTATCACACACATTTTTGTCCTTCTGTCATGTTTTTGATGTGAAAAATAATGTTTCACCATCTAACGTCAAAGAATCTACAAGTGATGTAAAATGGTGGCTTTTAAGAAGTCACTCTTTGATCTGTTGCAGATTTAATCACTGTATCTTCCCATTGTCTAAATATCACATAGATGACCAGCAAAGTCTCAGGTGATTTGGCCGTTAAGCTCCAATACAAACAAAGGTAAACTGACAACCTGGATATGACCTAAATACTGTTGATTGTGCCATTTAACTCCAAACCACCAGAATTTCAGCTGCATATGAAACTGCTATTTTAAAATCTGATCAGATCTTGTAGATGTCAGCAACAGATTTATCTGAAACATAAAAGGACAGAATTAAAATTAGGATCCTGCTGTTCAAAGAATCTGGCAAACAGTGAAGACCCAGATCAGATGCCACACAACACAAGTCTCCACTGTTTAAAGACTTGGTTTTATACTTGAATTCAAATTCAGAGTGACTAGATTATACAACCCATATGATGCCAGTCACAACAATTGTTGTCTGCTTTGTCATCTGTTGGTAACTTTGAAAGTCATTTTTGCAGTGTGGACTCTGATCAGACTCTAGGAGCAGTCTGATCAGGGTCCACATTGTTTGCCTGTATGCAAAAAAGTGTTGGAAAAGTTTGCAAGAAGAGGCAGCAGACGACATAAACAGACAACATTTTCAGAAGCAGTTCTTCTGTCACAGTGTATTTTTTTGTTATAGTACGTCTTTGAAGGGGTGTATCGCTTATATCTTTTTGTTTTGGATAGCCTATTGGCCATTTTGTGGGAAAGTAACTGTTCTTTTGGCTTTCCCCTGTCTGTGTTTCCAGTAGGGTCTAGTTACTTCATGTTTGTGTTTCTTTCCCTTTGGTGTCTCTGATGGGCGGTGTGGGTTAATTGTCACACTGTACAACCGGCTGCGTCGAAGACAGATTAGTGTCTCTAAGACAGATCGCGGAAAACGTTTCATAGAAAGGGTAGGTGAAGTTTTTTTGTTTGTATTATTCGAGAAGGCAATCTGTTGACTTTTGCTGCTATTGGAGAAGAAACTAAATGCCTGGAGATACCGCAGCAACATTCTGACTATTTCAAAGCCAGATAAGGCTTTTCCAGTTCGTTGAAAAATATTTTCATCGAAAATTTTATGAATTTTTGTTTTCGACATCAAGTGTACGTCTACGGAACAAAATATGTTACATTCACTTACTCATGCTAAAACTACGATTATTCAGCAGCATTTCTGCCAAATTGGACCGTATAACTTGGTTAAATAAACAAACTACGCCCCCATAAAGAGACCAGGTGTCCAAAAAAATGCTGTCTCTAACTACAGATTGTTTTTTATACGACTGTCCACAAACACAGATCAGAGATTTCGAAGGCTAACATTGATGACAGAGAATTTCAGTTACATCTTCAATAAAGACGAATTCTGGATGACTTAACACCGGCAACTTCGGTGGAAACTATTTCATGCTAGCTCCAGGGCATTACTTGTAATAATGCTGCAATTAAGTAACATAGAGGCTGCTCTATAATCATTTATATTTCCTGTCAACACACAAATTGTGCAATCAGTAGAAGTCTCCGTGGTGTAATGGTTATGCTACTTGCCTTGAAAATCAGGATTCGCGGGATCGGTCCCGGGCTTCTCCAGACTTTCGGATGTGTCTTTAAACCAAGGTCCCGTCTCCTTAGGTGACCTTAGCTGTTAGTGAGACTTACACCTATCTTTCTCTCTCCATTTCTCTCTCACTCTCTTGTGCAATCAGTAAATATCTGAGGCGTTATTTGTTTAATTTTCTTCTGCCTGTACTTTTTCTTTCATAGATGTCACACGACTCAGCGATTTCTGTGTTGTAATTAGTCAGGAATTCAATATTGAAAGTAAACAGCTGACCTTCGTGCGAATATCTGGTTGTGCCATTTTTAAACATCAAACGCCATATATTTTTATTGCACGAACAAGGTTGCACAATGCAATAATGAACATTAAATAGGTCGTTATGCAAACGGTGCAGAGGCGACCATGTACAACAACATGGTACGTGCGTCTGTATTAACCAATTCAGTACCAGAAACCCCTAAAGAGGTACCTTTGCAAATAGTGCAGGCCCAGATCAGACACTTCAGAATGCAAAAGGTGCAGAGGCGACCATGTACAACAACATGGTACGTGCGTCTGTATTAACCAATTCAGTACCAGAAACCCCTAAAGAGGTACCTTTGCAAACAGTGCAGTCCCAGATCAGACACTTCAGAATGCAAACGGTGCAGAGGCGACCATGTACAACAACATGGTACGTGCGTCTGTATTAACCAATTCAGTACCAGAAACCCCTAAAGAGGTACCTTTGCAAATAGTGCAGGCCCAGATCAGTCACTACAGAATGCGGTAATGCGGCCCTGATCAGGGCATACATTGTTTGTAAAAAGCTTAACCATTTTCTGAATAAATTCTGAAGAAAACACAACCTGACACCCCTAAATATCGAAATGGACTCCTGCCATATATAAGGTGGAAGATTCCATTTGGTACAAAAAGGGTTAACTTTAATTCACTCGGCGCCGCTTGTGGGTTATATTCCCGTACAAAACAAGAGCCATAATCTGAGTAACACTGAGGCTGGGTAATGAACACCCCTCTACAACTTGCTTATAAAGAGAAAACATTTGTTTACCGGGGGACACATCATTTTTCTTATTTCTGTTTAAAGACATAGGTTTTGGGTTCTCGTTATACCTTCTCAATGCAACAGTCCCCACAAGCACCCTCAACATATATTTGGAGTATAGAAAAGAAAAAATATCACAGTTTTTCATCAGAATATACCGTTTTGGAGGTATGAAAGAAATGCACTATATCACACGGCTGTGTTATCGTAATGTGATCTGTTTTTGAAGCTTTGCAGTTTAGTTTAGCACGTGTTATGTGCAGTGCTCCATGTTAGTGTGGCTGAATCAAATAATATTGAAAACTAGTGTACTACTTTACTCTATATCTGGCATTACGACTTCTGTTTTGCGCTTCACTAAAATGAAATAGTAAACTCTACAAGCTGGTCCGTGTTTGAATGGAAAAACTTCTTTAGTATGATTAAACATGATGATAGTAATAGAATTTTTATGCTCCCCGAAGGGGGAGCCATATAGTCGCCGCTTTGTCCGTCCGTCCGACCGTCCGTCCGCAGGAACAAATGTATACTTGTGTGTTTAAAAGTATGGACACTTCCATTAAACTCAATGCGATTTATTCCGTCAGTGGTTTGTGTGTCTAAAATATACTCACCGGAAATAGAAACTATACACTCATTTTTAAATTGTCGCTGGCAAAACAAATCAATGAAATTTGAATTCCAGTTGTGTAAATAAGCATTAGTTGCATGTATGCTATTGATGTATTGAATTAAATATTCATTGATAGCTACGATTTATCGGGCAAGGCCACAGTTTCAAGGCAAGGGTCAAAATCTTGGTGTTCAAGTTTCCATTGAGTCAAATATTTTGTGTCGCAAATGTGATTCCTATTTTAACCAATTGTTACACATCAGCTAACGTTGGGAATATTGTTTACAGAATGAAAATTTTCGCAATGGTTGAAAAGTTATCGACCTTTAAATATTGGACCAAATACCGGAAGTGAGCCAATATTATGGCATTTCTGATCGCGGTTTTTGTTTAAATCAATTTTTGAGATGCAACTGAAGATGTTAAAACGATTGGAGGCGTTTTTACATCGATTTTTGGTTTGAAGCGTTATTTTGAAAATTTCGCTGAAAAATACAGTTTTTGAGATTTCAATAGAATGTTTGTTTTTCGATACGTTTTAGATGTTATGTTCTTTTTTTCATTCCCTTCTTTTGAGTTAGTGCCTATACGCAAAAATGTTGAAGTCAAAATTCGTTTACATGCAAATTTTGTGAAAAATGTACTTTTTTACATTTTCCCAAAAAACTTTTATTTTGAACACCAGATTTTCTTTAAATTATTACAGGATCCACGTCAATAGATAATCTAATCCTGTATCAGTAACTTTTGAATGAATTATTCACTTGTTATGTCAGGAGAGACGATTCAAAAGTGTATAGTTTCTATTTCCGGTCAGTATAGTAACTTGTGTGTCTTTTTTTCCAAGAAATTTCCAGGAAATTTGACACACAAGGGTACTTTGTAGGGATGAAGACACACAAGTATACATCCGTACAGACGTCCGTCCGTCACGCTCTATATCTCTAAAAGTATTAAAGGTATTTAAGTGAAACTTGATATACTGATAGAGGGCGATGAGGGGAATCGTAAAATACAAGAACCATAACCCTGTCACCAGTATTTATGGAGTTACTTCCCTTCTTAACTATTTCAATGAAAAGATTGTCCGGAGCATATCTCTGAAAGTATAGAAGGGATTTAAGTGAAACTTGATACATTGATAGATGGCCATCAGAGGAAGTGCAAAGTGCAAGAACTGTAACTCTATCACAAGTAATTACAGAGTTATTTCCCTTTTTAGTTTTTGCTATATTAAGCTTGTCCGGAGCATATCTCTAAAAGTTTTAAAGGTAATTTAGTGAAACTTGATACACTGATAGGGGGCTATGAGAGAAATCGCAGAATGCAAGAAGCATAACCCTACCATCAGTATTTACGGAGGTACTTCCCTTCTTAATTAGGGCCCCACACATTATTTTGGGTGCCCTATAGTAATCTTGTTAGTCAGTTTCAAATGTAAACCAAAACATTTAGCCGGTTATAACTTCAAAAGTATTATCCCTACTCCCATGAAACTTCACACTCTTACTAACAGCCACAAGACCTACATTCTGACAAACCATATTGCTTTTGTCCGTGTGTTTGTCACGCCTTAACCAAAAAATTTAACCTCGGTCATAACTTCAAAAGTATTTGCCCTACTCTCATGAAACTGCACACACTCTCTTACTATCACAAGACCTACATTCTGACAAAGGGCCATAACTATATTGCTTTTCGGTGTGTGTTTGTCAGGCAATAACCAAACAACTTAAACTTGGGTCAAAATTTCAGAAGTATTTATCCTACTCTCATTAAACTTCACACACATACTTACCATCACAAAACCTACATTCTGACAAAGGACCATAATTATATTGCTTATTTTCACTGAATTATCTCCCCTTTTCCAAAAAATATCTCCTGTTGTTTCATAACAATGGGTAATAGGGCTTTCATATTTCACATATATATTCCTTGTGACATTCTTCATTGAAATCACTTACTAGGGAACACAAAACTGAGTTTCTTTGTCTTATGGTTTAAGATTTACATGCCCTTGCACGGAAGGGGCCTTACATTTCTCCTTATTTTTGCAGTCTTTTTTGAAAATCACTAACTAGGGAATTCTTAGACTTTAGGTTAAACCCATTTGGTACCAGAAACCCCAAAAGGGGTAAGTGGCAAACAGTACAGGCCCAGATCAGACGCCACGAAACTTGTGTTTGTCACGCCATAACCTGGCCCTACTCTTATGAAACTTCACACACATACTTACCATCACAAGACCTACATTCTGACAAAGGAGAATAACTTGTGTTTTTGTCACACCTAAACCAAAAACCTTAACCTCGGTGATAACTTCAAAAGTATTTTGTCTACTCTCATGAAACATGACACACATAATTACCATCACAAGACCTACATCATGACAGATTGCATTTGGGTGTGTGTTTGTCAGGCTACATTCTGACAAAGGGCCATTACTATATTGCTTATTTTCACTAATCATCTCCCCTTTTTCAAAAAAAATATCTCCTGTTATTTCATAACCATGAGTGATAGGGCTTTCATGTTTCACATGTGTATTCCTTGTGACATTTTCCATTGAAAATCACTTACTAGGGAACACAAAATTGAGTTTCTTAGCCTTATGGTTTAAGATTTACAGGTCCTTGCAGGGAAGGGGCCTTACATTTCTCATTTTTTTGGCATTCTTGGTTGAAAATCACTACCTACTTTATTTGTACTCCAAACATCAGCTGAGGGTACTCATTAGAACCTCCTCATTCAGACGGTTCTAGCGTGTACCCATAACCTTTGTCTTCAAACAAATCTTATCAAACTTCAAAGTGTATAGGATCATTTCACTAAAATAACCCTCCTACTACTGCGCATCTTCGGGGAGCATCCCTCGGTTTCACCGATGCTCTTGTTATTTGTTTGATTTGAGGGTTAACGTCCCCGTCAACACTGTATAGGTCATTTTGGAGACGTTGCTTCCAGTTTTGTGGGACTTTTACCCGACCTTGAGATGAAATGACATCTCAAATCCTGTCGCCCAATGAAACCAATTGGGTTTATGAGTATGGACTTGCACCGCTTTGCCTGGGCAGGCTTAGATCCTCTAAGCGGTTTACCAGTACCCGTGTGTGGTCGGTTTCAGCTCTGCGCGGAAGCATTTTGCAGCCCATTTATTTCTTCAAGCCCCAATGGGCTGGGGCACTTGCACGTGCGTGCGTGTGTGTGTGTCCCACCAACAGCTAAAGTCATACGGTTTAAAGACTCTGCGGAAAGTGTGGACATATTGACAACACGCCTATAAAAATACAATATAACCCACAAGCGGCGCCGAGTGAATTAAAGTTAATCCTTTTTGTTCCAGATGGAATCTTCCACCTGCTATATGGCATGAGTCCATTTCGATATTTAGGGGTGTCAGGATGTGTTTTCTTCAGAATTTATTCAGAAAATGGTTCAGCTTTTTACAAACAGTGTAGGTCCTGATCAGACGCCGCATTACCGCATTCTGAAGTGTCTGATCTGGGCCTGCACTGTTTGCAAAGGTACCTCTTTAGGGGTTTCTGGTACTGAATTGGTTAATACAGCCGCACGTACAATCTTGTTGTACATGGTCGCCTCTGCACCGTTTGCATAACGACCTATTTAATGTTCATTATTGTATTGTGCAACCCTGTTCGTTCGTGCAATAAAAATACATGGCATTTGATGTTAAAAAATGGCACAACCAGATATTCGCACGAACGTCAGCTGTTTACTTTAAATATCGAATTCCTAACTAATTACAACACAGAAATCGCTGAGTCGTGTGACATCTAGGAAAGAAAAAGTACATGCAGAAGAAAATTAAACAAATAATGCCTCAGATGTTTACTGATTGCACAAGAGAGTGAGAGAGAAAGAGAGAGAGAGAGCTGTACGTCTCACTAACAGCAAAGGTCACCTAAGTAGACAGGACCTCGGCTTAAAGAAACATCCGAAAGTCTGGAGAAGCCCGGGATCGATCCCGCGAATCCTGGTTTACAAGGCAAGTAGCATAACCACTACACCACGGAGGCTTCTACTGATTGCACAATTTTTGTGTTGACAGGAAATATAAATGATTATAGAGCAGCCTCTATGTTACTCAGTTGCAGCATTATTACAAGTAATGCCCTGGAGCTAGCATGAAATAGTTTCCACCGAAGTTGCCGGTGTCAAGTCATCCAGAATTCGTCTTTATTGAAGATGTAACCGAAATTCTGATCTGTCATCAATGTTAGCCTTCGAAATCTCTGATCTGTGTTTGTGGACAGTCGTATAAAAAACAATCTGTAGTTAGAGACAGCATTTTTTTGGACACCTGGTCTCTTTATGGGGGCGTAGTTTGTTTATTTAACCAAGTTATACGGTCCAATTTGGCAGAAATGCTGCTGAATAATCGTAGTTTTAGCATGAGTAAGTGAATGTAACATATTTTGTTCCGTAGACGTACACTTGATGTCGAAAACAAAAAATCATAAAATTTTCGATGAAAATATTTTTCAACGAACTGGAAAAGCCTTATCTGGCTTTGAAATATAGTCAGAATGTTGCTGCGGTATCTCCAGGCATTTAGCTTCTTCTCCAATTGCAGCGAAAGTCAACAGATTGCCTTCTCGATTTATACAAACAAAAAAACTTCACCTACCCTTTCTATGAAACGTTTTCCGCGGTCTGTCTTAGAGACAGTAATCTGTCTTCGACGCAGCCGGTTGTACGGTGTGATTGTATGGATTCCTGATCTTTTATTTTACATGGCATCTTGATCCTTATCCTGCTGTTCATGACACCCCTTACCTTTGCAAACAGTGTAGATCCAAAACAGATGCCATCTGATCAGGATCTACACTGTTTTTCATTCAGTTTGTGAATTTGCAGGATTAATTACATCAAGTAATCTGATTGGTTCAAAGTCAGAAATGGGAGAGACTAAATTGAATATTCAGCAGGATAAGGGTTAAGTTGATATTAATAGCTAAGTTGTTTAAAGGATAGAGAAATCCAATGGCTGAATTATGTACACATTACTAGGATTTTGGCAAAATACGATCTGGCAGCAGTACAGTCCACTTGGAAGATTTATATGGTTAATGTTAGTGATGCAGCCTCAGTGTCACTTTTAACCCATTTTCGACTAAATGGAATCTCCCTCACTATATCTAGCTGGAGTCCATTTCCAAATTAAGGGGTGTCAGGTTAACTTAATTTCGGATAATTATTCAAATAGAACAGTTGAGCTTTTTGCAAACATTGAAGGCCCTGATCAGACGCCGCATTATGCGGCGTCTGATCTGGGCCTGCATTGTTTGCCAGGGTACCAGTTTTGAGGTTTCCCGTCTGAAATGAACTGATTCATTTTATTTTGGAAATTCCAACAAAACTGGACTTTGGCAAACAGTACAGGCTGAGATCAGTCACTGCAGAATGGGCCATCAGATTAGGGCCTTCACTGTTTGCAAAATGATAGTCATTTTCTGATTAAATTTCTAAGAACAACTTCACCTGTCATGACTCCCCTATATTTAGAAATGGGCTCCTGCAATATATAAGGGGGAAGATTACATACAATACAAAATGGGTTAAAAGCCTCCTCAGAAATGGGAAAAGTGGAGCCTGGAGCTCAGTGCCTGTCATGTTAGAGGCCCCCGGTTCGATTCCCGGCAGTGGTAATAAAATCACGGTGTCCGAACATGCTCCACTGGCATCATTTGCAGGGATGAATGCCACAAAGTGCATCGTCCTTTGGCTCGGGATGTTAACTGGAGGCTCCCTGTGTAGGGTTAAAGATCCCTGCCGTAATTACATGATTACTATGTAGGCTTTCAACCTGCAAACCTGGAGTGTATGTAATATACACTTGTACGTAATCCTCGTCAGGGGGTGTTGCAGTGTATATAGAAAGAAAGAAAGAATAATCAATGAACAGAAATTGCTGACATAGTTTACTAACCTGTTCTGTTCTAGGACAAGCCACTATCTGCCTATCCTCTTCTGTATACTGTTCTGTCAGTATCTCAGACAACAACAAATGATTGACATAGTTTACTAACCTGTTCTCTTCTGGGACAAGCCACTATCTGCCTATCCTCCTCTGTATACTGTTATGTCAGTATCTCAGGCAACAAATGGCTGACATAGTTTACTAACCTGTTCTATTCTAGGAGAAGCCACTGTCTGTCTTTCCTACTCTGTATATTATCCTGTCAGTATCTCAGACAACAACAAATGGCTGGCATAGTTTACTAACCTGTTCTATTCTAGGACAAGCCACTATCTGCCTTTTCCCCCTCTGTATACTGTTCTGTCAGTATCTCAGACAACAACAAATGGCTGACATAGTTTACTAACCTGTTCTGTTCTAGGACAAGCCACTATCTGCCTATCCTCCTCTGTATACTGTTCTGTCAGTATCTCAGACAACAACATATGGCTGACATAGTTTACTAACCAGTTCTGTTCTAGGACAAGCCACTATCTGCCTATCCTCCTCTGTATACTGTTCTGTCAGTATCTCAGACAACAACATATGGCTGACATAGTTTACTAACCAGTTCTGTTCTAGGACAAGCCACTATCTGCCTATCCTCCTCTGTATACTGTTCTGTCAGTATCTCAGACAACAACAAATGGCTGACATAGTTTACTAACCAGTTCTGTTCTAGGACAAGCCACTGTCTGCCCCCTATCATTATCTGTATACTGTTCTGTCAGTATCCCAGACAACAACAAATGGCTGACATAGTTTACTAACATGTTCTCTTCTAGGACAAGCCACTATCTGTCTATCCTCCTCTGTATACTGTTCTGTAAGTATCTCAGACAACAACAAATGACTGACATTGTTTACTAACCAGTTCTGTTCTAGGACAAGCCACTATCTGTCTATCCTCCTCTGTATACTGTTCTGTCAATATCTCAGACAACAACAAATGGCTGACATAGTATACTAGCCTGTTCAGTTCTAGGACAAGCCACTATCTGTCTATCCTCCTCTGTATACTGTTCTGACATTATCACAGACACCAAGAAATGGCTGAAATAGTTTACTAACCTGTTCTGTTCTAGGACAAGCCACTATCTGTCTATCCTCCTCTGTATACTGTTCTGTCAGTATCTCAGACAACAACAAATGGCTGTCATAGTTTACTAACCTGTTCTGTTCTAGGACAAGCCACTATCTGTCTACCCTCCTCTGTATACTGTTCTGTCAGTATCTCAGACAACAACAAATGGCTGTCATAGTTTACTAACCTGTTCTGTTCTAGGACAAGCCACTATCTGTCTATCCTCTTCTGTATACTGTTCTGTCAGTATCTCCAACAACAACAAATGGCTGACATAGTTTACTAACCTGTTCTGTTCTAGGACAAGCCACTATCTGTCTATCCTCCTCTGTATACTGTTCTGTCAGTATCTCAGACAACAACAAATGGCTGTCATAGTTTACTAACCTGTTCTGTTCTAGGACAAGCCACTATCTGTCTACCCTCCTCTGTATACTGTTCTGTCAGTATCTCAGACAACAACAAATGGCTGTCATAGTTTACTAACCTGTTCTGTTCTAGGACAAGCCACTATCTGTCTATCCTCTTCTGTATACTGTTCTGTCAGTATCTCCAACAACAACAAATGGCTGACATAGTTTACTAACCTGTTCTGTTCTAGGACAAGCCACAATCTGTCTATCCTCCTCTGTATACTGTTCTGTCAGTATCTCAGACAACAACAAATGGCTGTCATAGTTTACTAACCTGTTCTGTTCTAGGACAAGCCACAATCTGTCTATCCTCCTCTGTATACTGTTCTGTCAGTATCTCAGACAACAACAAATGGCTGTCATAGTTTACTAACCTGTTCTGTTCTAGGACAAGCCACAATCTGTCTATCCTCCTCTGTATACTGTTCTGTCAGTATCTCAGACAACAACAAATGGCTGTCATAGTTTACTAACCTGTTCTGTTCTAGGACAAGCCACTATCTGTCTATCCTCCTCTGTATACTGTTCTGTCAGTATCTCAGACAACAACAAATGGCTGTCATAGTTTACTAACCTGTTCTGTTCTAGGACAAGCCACTATCTGTCTATCCTCCTCTGTGTACTGTTCTGACAGTACAACAACAGATGGCTGTCATAGTTTACTAACCTGTTCTGTTCTAGGACAAGCCACAATCTGTCTATCCTCCTCTGTATACTGTTCTGACAGTGTCTCCAACAACAACAGATGGCTGACATAGTTTACTAACCTGTTCTGTTCTAGGACAAGCCACAATCTGTCTATCCTCCTCTGTGTACTGTTCTGTCAGTATCTCAGACAACTGCTGGAATCTTTGCTGAACATTTACCTAAAGTAAAAGTTGAAACAATAACCCTTTTTGTACCAAATGGAATCTTCCTCCCTATAAAAAGCAGGAGTCCATTTCAAAATGTAGGGTGTTGGGTTGTTTGCTTGATTTGAGGTTTAACATCCCTGTCAGCACTGTAAAGGTCATTTTGGAGACGTTGCTTCCAAATTTGTGGGACTTTTACCAGACATTGAGATGAAATAACATCTCAAGCCCTGCCGCCCAATGAAACCAATAGGGTTTATAAGCATGGACAGTCCGACACTCGCACTGCTTTGCCTGGGAAGGCTTAGATCCTCTAAGCGGTTTACCAGTACTCGTGTGCGGGTTGGTTTCAGCTCTGTGTGGAAGCATCATGCAGCCCATCTATTTCTCCAAGCCCCGATGGGCGGGGGCCGGAGGTGTCAAGTTATTTTTTCTTCAAATTTTATTTGGAAAATGGCTGAACTTTATGCCAACAGTGTAGGCCCTGATCAGACGCCGCATTCTGCGGTGTCTGACCTGGGCCTGCACTGTTTGCCAGGGTACCCGTTTTGGGGTTCTGGTACAAAATGGGTTAAAATACACAGATACCCCTTCAAAAAGGGGCAACTAGGAAATTTTTCCCTTTTGTTGAGGTTGTTCAATCAGTGCAGAATGCAGGATCTGATCACAGAATTTACATCATTTTACATGTATTTGTGAAAAGTTCAACCATTTTGTAAATAAATTTCTAAAAATAACTCCAACTGTTACCCCTAAGTTTCTAAATGGACTTGCCTTTATAGAAAGCAAAGCATTCAGTGCGAAATGGATAAAATTTAAAGGAAACAAATCCATCAAAACCTTAATGTGGGAACATATAAGAATCTTATATGGGTGTGAGCATTGGATGGAAAAATCCGTCCCGAGGGTCACTGTCCGGCATCGATTATGAAGCTTACCAAGTGATGCCTGACAGTGATCCCGAGGGACAGATTTTTCTATCCACCCTTCACATCCATATAGGATTCTTTTTCTTGCATACCTTCCATTTCTTAGCGTGGTTTTTAATGCTGCAGTCACTTCAATTACAGACATCCGCCATACTGTGATGACACTATAGGAATATTTAGTGAGGTCACGTAACATGCTGTGACGTCAACCTTAACGATGGCGCATATGAGGTCGTATTCAACGAGTGCATTTATCAAACACTCGAGAATATTCGATTTTGGGTAAGAACACCAGGGTTAGAACAGAATTTCTATCACAAGCTAACACTATGGATTTCCTTATCTGGTGTGGAAGAAGATGCTTTCCTTTAACCCATTTAGTACCGAAAACCCCAAAACGGGTACCTTGGCAAACAGTGCAGGCCCAGATCAGACACCACAGAATGCGGCGCCTGATCAGGGCCTCCACTGTTTGCTAAAAGTTGAGTTATTTTCCAAATCAATTTTGAAGAAAACATAACCTGACCCCCCTAAATTTCAAAATGGTCTCCTGCCATATATAAGGAAGAAGTTTCCATTTGGTACAAAAAGGGTTGATCCTTGTCCTGCTGAACCAGGATATGCTCACATTTGCTTCTGAACCATCTGATCTGGGTCTTCACTGTTTATCATTCAGTTTGTGAATCTGTTAGGAATTAATTACATCAAGAAGTTTGATTGGTTCAGAGACAAAAATGGGTGTGGCAAAATTAATCTATTCAACAGAACAAGGGTTAAAGTAGCCTTCATATATATGCTTGGCAGTATTCCAATACTACAAACATAATTAGTGCAAAAGTTGTCCCCATTTGAAAATATAGGTGATGATAATACATCACCTCTTTATAACACTACTGTTGGGGCCCAAAAACCACATTAGTTAACCAGTTTTATCACATGACGTCGAGTGTAATAACGCCATGTAATATTTTCGATAATCCACTAGTGGATTAAATATGCAAATTAGCTAGATACGTCCCGTAATGTTACATGTACAACGTCCTTAACGACGTCACGTTTACTAATGGCGGAATATTGACATTTTTGTAAACAATCGTGAATAAAACGCCTTTCAAATGTCATATGATAAATAGAATCTTGCATTCGTGCTCGTGTATTATTGAATTTATTAAACTCGTTAACTCGTTTAATAAATTCAATAATACATGAGCACTCATGTAAGATCCTCTATGTATACTAGTGGACTCTACCATTGCTGTATGTTGGACAAATCCATTTGTCATAAAAGGAGTGTCAGGCAAATTTCTTCGTTTTTATTCTATTTTTGACGGAAATTTCTGTTAGCAAATAGTGTAGGCCCTGATCAGATGACGCATTATGCGGCGTCTGATCCGGGCCTGCACTGTTTGCCAAAGTACCCCTTTAGGGGAGGGTTAAACAAGCGTGTTAAATCCAAACAATGAATATGTTAAACAGACAAAGTTTTGATCATTTTTCGATAGAGTCTAACAGTTTATATTGATAGGATCCACCTCTAAACCATACCGGCCCCGATAGCTCAGTTGGTAGAGTGTCCGCTCTGGGAACGGGAGGTCACGGGTTCGATCCCGGGCCGCGACATACCAAAGTCGTTAAAAATGGTACTAGCTGCTCCTCACTTGGCACTCAGATTTACGGGGTAGAGCTAGGACTGGTCGACCCAGTGTCAGGATAGTGTGACTGGGTGTTGTATCATGTAATGTGTCTGGGACATGATACTTCAGTGAGGCAGCACTATAAAAGTGAGCATTGAGCTCCCTGTCACAACCAGACACCGTCGTGATATGACTGAAAAATTGTTGAAAGCGACGTTAAACCCGAATTCTCACACACACACCTCTAAACCATGTTACACACATAACCCTGTTATAATGAACAATGTTCTAAGGAGGATTGAGTAAGTTAACCCTATCACCCCTGAATTTCTGAAATGCATTCTTGTATCACTGCATTTGGGCATGTTCATCATACTAAATAGGGCAGCTACCCTAGGTACCATATATGTGCTGGGTTTGAAGGGTTTAACCCATTGCATGTGGGAAACCCCTAAAGGGGCACCTAGGCAAACAGTGCAGGCCCAGATCAGACGCCGCAGAATGTGGCTTCTAATCAGGGCCTGCACTATTTGCTGACAGACTTTTGCGTCAAAAATAGAATAACCAGAGTTCTGGGTGTAACAAAATTCTTTGAAGGAATTTAGAAGAGGACTATGTAAGGAACATTCCTGTGAAGTTTGGTTACAATTGGCCCAGTAGTTTAGGAGGAGAAGATGTTTAAAGAAAAAGTTAACGCACGGACGCACGACGGACACAGGGCCATGACAATAGCCCCGCTGGCCTTCGGCCAGTGGAGCTAAAAATGAAAAACTAGGTCTGACACTCATTATATGACAAATGGCCTTGTCCAACATATAGCAATGGAAGTGTCAACAAGTACACAATAGGTTAAAGGCTCTGCTAGACATCTGAATGATGATCTGGAGGTTGCCAGTTCAATTTCAAAGCTCCAGCATGATTCTTTTGAGGAGACTGATCATGAAATATTGTCTATGGTCATTCTTTCTCTTCAGCTGATTCTAGAAAGACAGTTGTCAGTTACTGGTGAAAGATTGTGCACTGTACTGGTTAAACACTTAGAACAAAGAAGGTCTAAGCCTGCCAATGAAAACATGTAAATAAGCTAGCTGACCCAGAATGGCCTAAACAAAACATTGGACTCTGAGTTGAAAAACTCCCAAATAAACAACAAAAATTTAGAAGTCTCAACTCCTGAAGGATACCTGTTTAGACAGGTTCCCTATGCTAACATTTTAAATTGAATCATTTTGCTTATCATCACAAAAACACGCCCATATAATTCTTACCCCCTTGAACCCCACTTTTATATAGTAAACATTATTTTTCTTATTTCTGCTCTAAAATATAGATTGTGGGTACTCATTAGAACCGCCTCATCGAGGCGGTTCTAACGAGTACCCACAATCTATATTTTGAGCAGTAATAAGAAAATTATCACAATTTTTCGACCTAAAATGTTCATTTTGGGGGTGGTAAAGATTACAATGTATTTGTATAGATGTGTTTTCTTAAAGCAAATGATGATGATGATGATTTCGTGTTTCATGACACGTCAACCCTCTTTGTGGGTCATAAACGTCAAGCGGTTAATGACTAAACGGTAATTAAAGCAAATGAAATGGCTTGATAATTTGCAAAAGCAAAGAACAGTAAAATACGACAGATTTAGGTACAGAACATCAAGACTTATCATATAAAACACTGACCTTGATAGGTTTAAAGAGAATAACCTCAGTATCCCTGTTTGCCAGATAAAGTGCCATACTTCTCTGTACTGATGCCACAGATCTCTTCACTAGTTTATAAGTCTCTGCCACAATATCATGTACTTTCTCTGGAGCAGCGAACGGTTGTTGTCTCAAACTGATCTGTTTCACGTTCTCATCTTTCGCCATAGTCAGAATGATGGTTGCCTGAAATACAGTAAAATTCCGCTATTAAGACCACCAAAAATTGTGACAAATTCTACTTTAGAAAGCTTATTTAACAAGTTTCAGTTATTCTTTCTTTGTGTTTTCTGCATTCAGTGTCCTCTGCTCAAAGACCACCTTTGGTACTGTTCAAAAGTGGTCTTAAAGACCACTTTTGAACAGTACCAAAGGTGGTCTTAATATAGGAATTTTACTGTAGTGAAAGAAAGTCTGATGTTGATAGGGCTAATTTGAAAGTGCCGGGCTTGAAGATACATGTAGAATTATTTTTTTTGATTGGGAGTTATTGTCCACGGCAACACTATTAACCCATTGTATGCTAGTGAACTCTCCCATTGCTTTATGTTGGACAAGTCCATTTGTCATATATGGGGTGGTAGGCCTATTTTTTTTTGCTTTTATTCTATTTTTGACGGACAATTCTGTAAGCAAATAGTGCAGGCCCTGATCAGATGCTGCATTCTGCAGCCTCTGATCTGGGCCTGCACTGTCTGCCAAGGTAACCCTTTAGGGGTTTCCAGCATACAATGGGTTATTTGATAGAGGTTTAACATCCCCTTCAACACTATTAAGGTCATTTTGGAGATGTGGCATCTTGAGCCCCCCCACCCAATGAAACCAATAGGTTTCTATGCATGGACATCTGACTCACTCCACTTTGACTTGGCCGGCTTAGACACAGTTTCCAGTTTACTAGTACATGTGTGCAGTTGGTTACAGTTCTGCATGGAAGCACCATGCAGCCCAATCCATTTCTTCAAGCCCCGATGGGCCAAAATATGAGACATAATGGGGATGATTTAGGGATATCTATTAGATACAGTCAAAGTCTGACGTTGCCCCCGCCCATTAGGTTCAGGAGATATAGTGCTTCAAACAGACTACATGATAGAAATTGCTATGTTCAATGTTCAAGGGGTGATAATTCCAAAAGTATAATGTAATGGCTGATATGTTCTGCACATCGTCTCAGGGTGCTCTACATATCTGTGAAGTTTTATCTAAAATGGTATCAGAGTTATGAAGGGGACAGGAAACTGATAGTAACAGTTATGTTCAAAGTTCAAAAAGCAATAAATCCATATGAAGGAAAATCAGAGTTATGGTTCATAGGTTTAGCATGTAATCTCATGGTGCTCCACAAATCTGTGAAGTTTCTCTACTATGCGCTCGTGATTTGATCTACTTTACAAATGACCTCCAAACTGTGATTTATTACTCAACAAATCACAGTTAGAGCTGATCTATTTCTTAAACGATACATTAACTAATGACATCGTTGAACAACTGGCCCCAGATTATTACTCTGTATTTCACTTTCCCATGGCTGGCCCTGCCAATCGGGGCTTGGAGAAATAGACTGGGTTACATGGTGCTTCCACACAGAGCTGAAAAAGACTGCAAATGAGTACTGGTAAACCTCTTAGGGGTCTAAGCTTGTCCAGGCAAAGTGGTGCAAGTCAGACCATCCATGCATATAAACCCTATCAGGTTCATTGAGCGGCTGGGCTTGAGATATCATTTCATCTCTGTGTCAGACAAAAGTCCCACAAAATTGGAAGCAATGCCTCAACAAGAGCACCGCAAGCGGGTGCCAACGCTCGTCTGCAGTTTCTTTTAGAAAACAAAAGTTCTAAGTCAAATCAAATTGCAAGATGGAGTTATAAAACTTGCAGGGAATGTAGCTCTTGTGATGGTGAGTATGTGTATGAAGTTTCATGAAGGTAGGCCAAATACTTTTGGAAATATGGTCAAGGTTAAGTTTTTTGGTTAATTTTTCGAAAAATAGGTCAAAGTTCAAAGGTCAAGGTCACAGGTCAAAAAGCGTGGTATGACTGAAAAGGTCTTGTCCCAAGGAACATTCATGTGAAGTTGGAAGGCTCTGTTGTGAATAGTATTGAAATAAGAGACAAAAACAATTTAAAAAAAACGGAGAGAAAAGGGGAGATAATTCAATCAAATTACAAGATGGAGTTATAAAACTTGTAGGGAATGTAGCTCTTGTGATGGTGAGTATGTGTATGAAGTTTCATGAAGGTAGGCCAAATACTTTTGGAAATATGGTCAAGGTTAAGGTTTTCGGTTAAATTTTCGAAAAATAGGTCAAAGTTCAAAGGTCAAGGTCACAGATCAAAAAGTGTGGTATCACTGAAAAGGTCTTGTCCCAAGGAACATTCATGTGAAGTTTGAAGGCTCTGTTGTGAATAGTATTAAAATGAGAGCAAAAAATGTGTTTCAGAAAAAAATTGGAAAAGGGGAGATAATTCAGCCAAAATCAACAATGTTGTTATGGTCCTTGGTCAAAATGTAGCTCTTGTGATGATGAGTGTGTGTATGAAGTTTCATGAGGCTAGGTCTAATACTTTTTAAGTTATAGCCAAGGTTAAGTTTTTTTGGAACGACGCAGGACGCAGGACGACTACGCAGACGCCGGAGTGATGACAATAGCTCGAAAGTTTTTTTTCAAAAAACAGACGAGCTAAAAATGACCTATATAGTGTTGGGGGGCATGTTAACCCTTAAGCTGCCGAGAAAAACAACATCTGACAATGCCGTCTGCTTATGTCATCTGCTAAATCTTCTAGCAAACGTTTTTAAAAATATTTTTGCATATAGGCAAACACTGTGGGCCCAGATGAGACTGCTCCTAGCAGTCTGATCTGGTTCCATACTGTTTGCAAAAAAGAAATTTTAAAGTCCCTAACAGACGACAAAGCAGACGACAATTGTCGTGACTGGCATCTTATGGGTTAAACCTCAAATCAAACAAACAAAACTTAGTCTTGAGAAAAACTATTCACATACCCTTGAGAGAAACTGTTTGACAGGTTCTGTGAGCAAGTCAGTGACGTAATGGATAAACTCTTCACAAGTTTTCTTCAGTTGACTGTCTACATCTCTTTTTGAGTCCACAAAATGTTCTTGTACTTGTGGTGTACCCTGAACAAATGAAGAACCAAAGTACAAATAATTAGTATTTACTATGCTAAGCCTTAAGGTTTAACTCTTATCATGCTGTTCACCACAACCCCTATCTTTGGAAACAGTGTAGATCCAGATCAGATGGCTTCTGAAGAAGCCATCTGATCAGGATCTACACTGTTTGACATTCAGTTTATGGATTTGTACGAATAAATTACATCAAGTAATCTGATTGGTTCAAAGTCAGAAATGGGCGTGGCTAAACTGAACATTCAGCAGGATAAGGGTTAAAGCTTTAAAAATTACCACCAGTAATTTTTGCTGACTGTTCCAAGTCGGTGCTTTTGCTGTGAATCCTTCATGTTTTGTGTTGGTGGTTCTGATTCTTTCCCTCATCATATATGTTGTTACGTTGATGATTATGAGTCTTCCCCCTTTTTAGTTGTTCATTTTAGTTACGTTTGCCTTCCAGTTTAATGTTTGTCATGTTGGCGATTCTGATTCTTTCCCCCATTATGTATACTGCTCATTTTAGTTAGATTTAGATATTCTGAGTCACCACTTGTTTGGAAGAGAGCTGCTGACTCGGTTTACCTATTGTCCGTTTTGTTTACTGTCGTCATTCTATTTCGACTTCTTTCTCTAGTGATATTGTGGGAAGAGTTTCGGATCTGATTGTCTCAGTTCCTGATTGTTTCTCTTTTTACTTTTCTTGCTGAACACGACAACCCCTACCTTTTAGTTTGTCCGCCCCCGCCCATCGGGGCTTGAAGAAATAAATGGGCTGCATGATGCTTCCACGCAGAGCTGAAACCGACCCGCACACTAGTACTGGTAAACCGCTTAGAGGTTCTAAGCCTGCCCAGGCAAAGCGGTGCGAGTCAGCCCATCCATGCTTATAAACACTATTGGTTTCATTGGGTGGCAGGGCTTGAGATGTCATTTCATCTCAATGTCGGGTAAAAGTCCCACAAAATTGGAAGCAGTCTCCAAAATGACCTTTACAATGTTGACGGGGATGTTAAACCTCAAATCAAACAAACAAACAAAACCTTTTAGTTTGTCAATTGAATAAATACAAATAAATATCAAGTAATGTGAATGGCTGATTGTCAGAAATGGGAGTGACAAAATCAATTTATTCAGCAGGACAAGGATTAAATTTGGACAAAGTGACTTTGGCAGCTCATGGTGTGTGTTCAGTTTATCAAAAATTGACTATTTTCTTTTCTTATAAACATGTAATGTTGATAATATCATGTCATAAAAATTGTATGACCATACTTAATAACGGGGTTTCTGGCATATTACACCATGATGCTATATTTGCACCCCCCCCCCCCCCCCCCCCACCATCGGGGCTTGAAGAAATAGATGGGCTGCATGATGCTTCCATGCAGAGCTGAATCTGACCCCACATGAGTACTGGTAAACCGCTTAAAGGATCAAAGCTTGCCCAGGCAAAGCGGTGCGAGTCGGCCCGTCCATGCTTATAAACCCTATTGGTTTCATTGGGTGGCAGGGCTTGAGATGTCATTTCATCTCAATGTCGGGTAAAAGTCCCACAAAATTGGAAGCGGTCTCCAAAATGACCTTTACAGTGTTGACGGGGACGTTAAACCTCAAATCAAACAAACAAACAAAACCTTTTAGTTTGTCAATTGAATAAATACAAATAAATATCAAGTAATGTGAATGGCTGATTGTCAGAAATGTGTGTGACACAATTAATTTATTCAGCAGAACAAGGATTAAATTTGGACAAAGTGACTTTGGCAGCTCATGGTGTGTGTTCGGTTTATCAAAAATTATTTTTTTAATCATATACAGTAAAATTCCTATAATAAGACCACCTTTGGGACTGTTCAAAAGTGGTCTTTAAGACCACTTTTGAACAGTCCCAAAGGTGGTCTCTGACCATAGGACACTATGCAGAAAACACAAAGAAAGAATAACTGCAATCTACTAAATACAGTAAAACCTGTCTTAGTGGCCACCTCTATTAAGCAAGCCACCTGTCTTAAGCAAGCAGGCATTCAGTTCCCGAAAAAAGAGAATGCATTAAAATTCACCTGTGTTAAACAAGCACCTGTCTTAAGCAAGCACTTTTTGTATATCCCATAGGTGCTTGCTTACAGGTTGGACTGTAAGCATTTTAAAGCAGAATTACTCTTAATTTTAGGTGGTCTTAATAGCGGAATTTTACTGTATTGTTGATAATATCATGTCATAAAATCGTATGACCATACATGTAATAACATGGTTACTGGCATGTTACACCGTGATGCTATCTGTGAAAATCCTTTTTATTATTTATTGTTTTCTATCAAAATTCTTTTAAACTTCTTTGGTAATAAAATCAGATTTAAGGGGAATGGTTTGTTTTTTGTTGTTTTTTTTGGTTTGGGTTTTATGGCCCTTTCAAGATTATTTCACTCATATAGATTGTTAATCAGAGGTGGGCGAAAAAGGAGAACCCGGAGAAAAACCACCCGACCTTCCATTGCAGAACTTGGCATCTCACATGTGACCCGAGCGAGGCTCGAACCGACAGCGGTGAGAGACCTAATGATTACGAGTCAGCTCTCTTATCCACTAGGCCATGGAGGCCCGTTTTGAGGGGAATGGTAACACCTACATGGGAAGCAACTCCTGCAAAAGTATTTTTGTCTCCCATGTCAATAGGGGTCAACTCTTAAAGGAAAGAATATGCTCCTCAGGAGCAAATTCTTTCCTTTAAGAGTATACCCCTTTTTCAGTGGGACAGGGCTTATAGAAAAGAGAACAGGAAGTCCCGAAAGTTGTCTCCCTTTGAAAAATGGCAGAAAAATCTACCAGGTGTTCCCATTCCCCTTAAAATCATTATATGATAAATAGAGTCTTACACTCTTGGATATTTCACAAGAAATTTATTTAACTTTCCGGAGGCTAGTTTTATAAATTTCATATGAAATGACTACTCATGCAAGATCCTCTATATGTAACCTGATTACACTCTATGTGTAAAACTAGAGTCTGCAACAGTATAGCTTTTGAAATTGCCAACTTCATTTTCCAGTTACTAAATTAACCATATATATTTGAAAAGACAGGCCTGAGCAAACAGTTTATAACCAGATGAGACACCACAAAATAATACTTGAACAGACAGGCATGAGCAAACAGCATAAAACCAGATGAGACACAGCAAAATAATACTTGAACAGACAGGCATGAGCAAACAGCATAAAACCAGATGAGACACTGCAAAATAATACTTGAACAGACAGGCATGAGCAAACAGCATAAAACCAGATGAGACACCGCAAAATAATACTTGAACAGACAGGCATGAGCAAACAGCATAAAACCAGATGAGACACCGCAAAATAATACTTGAACAGACAGGCATGAGCAAACAGTCTATAACCAGATGAGACACCGCAAAATAATACTTGAACAGACAGGCATGAGCAAACAGTGTAAAACCAGATGAGACACCGCAAAATAATACTTGAACAGACAGGCATGAGCAAACAGCATAAAACCAGATGAGACACCGCAAAATAATACTTGAACAGACAGGCATGAGCAAACAGTCTATAACCAGATGAGACACCACAAAATAATACTTGAACAGACAGGCATGAGCAAACAGCGTAAAACCAGATGAGACACCGCAAAATAATACTTGAACAGACAGGCATGAGCAAAACAGCATAAAACCAGATGAGACACTGCTAAATAATACTTGAACTGACAGGCATGAGCAAACAGTGTAAAACCAGATGAGACACCGCAAAATAATACTTGAACAGACAGGCATGAGCAAACAGTGAAAAACCAGATGAGATACCGCAAAATACAATATCTACCAAACTGTGTCATAAACATCTATACTGTTGGTCACTCATCCAGCTATTTTAACCCATTTTGTACCAGAAACCCTAAAACGGGTACCCTGGCAAATAGTGCAGGCCCAGATAAGACGCCGCAGAATGCAGCATCTGATCAGGGCCTACACTATTTGCAAAAAGTTCAGCTATTTTCCAAATAAATCTTAAAGTTAACACAACCTGTCACCCCTAAATTTTGAAATGGACTCCTGCTATATATAAGGAGGAAGATTCCATTTGGTACCAAAAGGGTTAAGACACATCATTGAGAAGTAAATTGTACTTCACATTCAAATTTTAGAACAAGTATGATAAGTTGAGGTGTCCAAATATTTAGGGTAATTACAGTACATATCCAACTACCATTTTTGGCATGTGACTTGTCTTTACGATAACACACCCATGCGACATAGTGCATTTTTCACTGCTAAAAAATGGCTTCTTTTCTGATGAAAATCTGTGTTATTTTTCTTATGTATACTGCAAACATAGGTCGTGGGTGCTCGTTAGAACCCCCTCATTGACGTGGTTCTAATGAGTACCCACAACCTATGTCTTGGAGCAGAAATGAAAAAAATAATGTTTACCCCCGTAAACCCCAGTTTTTCTCTATATAAAGTGGGGTTTAGGGGTTGTTTATTTCACGGACTTGTTCATGTGATATAATCTGAGATGTGCTGTATCTCATGATGTCTATAAGAAGACTCCGGTAAGTCTGTGCATTCCATTCCTTGTAGTTGATCAATCTTTGCTGAACACTAGGGACACATAAAGACCTCAGGCTTCTTCACATCAAAAAAGAAAGCTTCTGCTAAGACTGGGTGTGAGTGAGTGAGTGTTTGAGTTTTACGTCACACCAACAGCTAAGGTAATAAGGAGACAGGACCTCGTTTTAAAGACAAATCCGAAAGTCTGTAGAAGCCCGGGATCGATTTTACAAGGCGAGTAACATAACCACTACACTACAGAGGCTTCTAAAGACTGGGTGTGCATACTGAGATCTGATACACATTTTTTTACCCATCAAGCACTATGATAATTTCTAGAGGCAATGACGAACTTTTTTCTTACTGTACTTACCCTAAGTATTCATACACCTCAATGCCTTCCCATACTTGTTAACAAATTTGAACAAGTACATTACACTATCCAATGTTGTGTCTAAAGATAGCTATATGAATGGCAAACAGTGTAGACCCTGATGAGCTGCTGCATTCTGCAGCATCTCATCTGGGTCTACACAACTGAGGCATGTCTGACTGAATACATAGTGTAAATATGATTCTTTGTTTTTCATGTGAATTGTCTGCCCTGTATCTTATTTACTCACGAAAATAGACATAAAAAAAAAAATAAATCTGTAAGAAAGCATATTGCTTCTAAGGAGGACCCTCGTTATAAAGACAGTATTTGTTCCCTAATATTGTGCCGTTATAAAGAATCCCAAGCAGTTGGGTGATAGTCAATAAAGGGCCTTTCTCCTTCATTACTTCAGTAAACAAATGTTAAAGATATTTATTAGAATCGCCTTGCCGAGGTGATTCTAACAAATATTTATAACATTTTTGGATCTTGGAGTATAAGATTCAAGATTCTTTCATAACTATGGATTCAATATTGGCTTTTCAATCTGAGGGAAGCCCAAACTGTACGAACCGAGGATAAGGCATTAGCTTGGGATTTGTTCCATTGAGGTTGTGGTTATAATGTGTTTCGTCTTTATAACAGATGTCGGTATAAAGAGGGTTGACTGTATTAATCATATGCTGTGTTAAAAATTTACGAACCTCCACAATAAACTGTAGCAGAGCATTACTGGAATTCATTGAGAACAATTGAGATTTCCTCTGAACCAAACCATAGGCTGCATCTGCAATACAATGATAGCCATGGAACATATTAGAACTTAACAATAGCCATGGAACAAATAAGAACTTTCCAAGGGAGATTTGTTAAGAACATCAGAGAAGACAATTTTTCCAAACATAATTAAGGCCGAACAGCTCGGGCAAATATCACTCTCAGGCAGGCAATGTGATCCCATGTTCCTCATCAATAATCAAAACAACTACAGTCAACCCTCTTTATACCGACATTCGTTATAATGGCATAACTCATTATAACAACAATTTTAATGGCATGAATTCTTAGCTCAAGGCTTAGCCTCGATTCTGAGTGATGTGGGGTTACGTCGGGCTGGAATTGCCCAAATTGAATCCATTGTCATAAAAGATTCTTTCAATTTAATGCTCCAAGAAACAAATGTTATAGATATTTGTTAGAATCGTGGCGATTCTAACAAATATCTATAACATTTGTTTCTTGGAGTGATTTGGGCATTTCCAGCCCAAGGGAAGCCCACTTCCCTCGGAATGGAATCGAGTCTAAGCCTTGAGCAAAGAATGCATTCCATCTAAATTGTCGTTATAATGAGTTTTGCCGTTAACTTATAACAAATGTCGGTATAAAGAGGGTTTGCTGTATTATCACCAAGGTGATCAGCAATAGCCCAGGCAAGCCTGTACATAAGCAGAGTCTCGAAAGTGCCTTTGCTGTTCACAGACAAAAAGGGGACACCCTGAGATATCTTTCATGGAGAAGTCATGTATCTAGTCCTGTAAGTCTACTATGCACACCCATCCTAACCCTTATCCTGCCGTACTCAACAACTCCTACCTTTGCAAACAGTGTAGATCCAGATCAGATGGCTTCTGAAGAAGCCATCTGATCAGGATCCACACTGCTTGTAAATTCAGTTCATATATTTTAACAAATACATAATTTCAAGTATTTTGATTGGTTGATAGCAGAAATGGAACCCCTCCCTTTGCAAACAGTGTAGATCCAGATCAGACGGCTTCTGCAGAAAATATCTGATCAGGATCTACACTGTTTGTATGCAGTTTTTGAATTGAACAAATACATTATATGAAGTAATTTGATTGGTTGATAGTCAGAAATGGGTGTGGCTAAATTAATTTATTCAGCAGGATAAGTGTTAAGAATGTAAATCGGAAAATGCTGAGCCCTTTTTTCATGTGCTGGCTCATTTCAATTTTTGAAGTTTGTTTGATTTGGTACTTACTGGCCCAATCAACACTATTTAGGTCATGTTGAACCAGTCAGTTTATCAGAGAATACTTCCTGAGCAGGCTTATAGCCCTTCATCATAGTGTACCGTAAAAATCCTAAAAATTCGGACACCTTGAGGACTTGCTGTAATTCTCCTAAAATTTTAAGAAATTTGTTTCACAAGCCAAAAAGGAGTCTAAAAAGAGCAGATGGAATGGCAAACTGTGTAGACCCAGATCAGACTGCTCCTTCAGGAGCAGTCTGATCTCGGTCTGCACTGTTTGCTTAGGCCTATCTGTGGTAGTTTGTATTTTCTTGTCCTTTGGGATCACTGGTTCCATTGTGGAAGTTTGAAAATATTTGAGGGTCAATGATGAGGCCTAATTGGCTGAAAGTAGCTTGTCTGACCCAGAAATTCTTATACACTTCAAACTTTTCAGTTCTGTTCTGTATTCTTTGTTTCCCTTTTATAGAACATATTATACATAAGTGTTTAACCAGTACAGCGTACAGGCTTTCTGCCACAAACTGACAACTGCCCTTCTTGAATCGGTGGAAGGGAGAGAATGACCACAGAAAAGATTTCACGATCAAACTCAACGAAAGAATGTTGCACACTCAGCCAGTTGGACGTGCAACTGACTGAGCTTGTGAGGCTGGTGAGGCATTAAAGATTTCTTAATGACACGCAAAGGCTCCACATAAGTCAAGAATGTGCAGGCTGAGCACTGACTGGTTGCATTTCATACTGAAGATCAATATTTTGACAATTTTCTATACACCTACCGTATTTACTCTAAATATATTTGGACACCTCAACTCCTTACCATACTTGTTCTCAAACTTGAATAAGAACAGTTTACTACCAGATATTGTGTCTAAAAATAGGTGGATGAATCGCAAACAGTGTAGACCCTTATGAGATGCGGCATCTCATCTGGGTCTACACTGTTTGCTTGGGCCTGACTATCCAAATACATAGGGTAAATACAGTATTTTCATTTTCATTCCCCTGTTTGTTTGATTTGTTGTAAAACTCTTATCAGCAAGTGCTGTCAGGTCAGCATAAAACCAAATGTCCACCAATGAAAAGAGAGATGTTAGGTTATCATGTGGGTATTCATCAGGTCAAGAAGCCTGTGTAATGAATACCCCTCTAAACCCCACTTTATATAGAGGAAAGTGGGGTTTATGGGGATATTCATTATTTTCCTTATTTATTCTCAAAAACATAAATTGTGGGTACTCATTAGAACCGCCTCATTGAGGGGGTTCTAACGAGCACCCACAATTTATGTTTGAAGCAGAAATAAGAAAGATGTCACAATTTGTACCTAACCCATAAGATGCCATTCTCGAGAATTGTTGCCTGCTTTGTAGTCTGCTGTTCACTTTAAAAGTCAATTTTGCAAACAGTATGGACCCAAATCAGACTGCTCCTCTAGGAGCAGTCTGATTTTGTTGCACACTGTTTGCCTGAATGTAAAAAAATATTTTTTAAAATGCTTGCAAAAAAAAAATCAAGCATTTTCAGATTTACCTTTCTTGGTGTCTTAAGGGTTAATATATGTCATTTCTGACACCATGTTGGACACCATTATTTCGCATGGACATGTTTTCCTAATGCACAGAATAACTCTGACATTATCCAGTGAGATGTCAAATTACATTCACCAGTGAAATAGACAAGTTCCGGAGTCCAGTTGTTCGAAGCATCGTTCACTTATTGAGCTTGTTAGTGGTCCAAATGTCATCAAGTTAACGAGTCCATGAAATGAAGACCCCTCAAACTCCACTTTATATAGAGAAAAGTGGGGTTTACGAGGCTATTCTTTATTTTCCTTAATTTTTGCTTAAAACATAGATCGTGGGTACTCGTTAGAACTGCCTGATTAAGTTTGTCCCAAGAGTTAAGTGCTATTTTAGTGCACGGGTGCGTTATCATTATGGTATATTAATTATTTCTGCTCTTAAACAGAGTATGAATACCTGTTAGATTGATTCACTTTAAAGTCCCTGCCAACAACCAAGATCCAAGTATTTTTCAACCCATACCATTGTTAGCCTACCCGTCCATGCCACAACACCAAAACTAGTTCCTTTTTTCTTAAAACTTTGTACTATCTGCTCTATGACCATGCATCCCAGGCACCACAGAAATAATTTCAGTACTGCTAAGTTATCGGCCTCGGTAGCTCAGTCGGATGCACGTCTGACTGGTGATTAGGAGGACGCAGGTTCGATACCTGCCAAGGTCGGCAACATCCTTTCGTGGAGATTGATCACGGTCATTCTCTCCCTTCCGCTCACAAGGGGGGAAACCTACGTCACGATGACGTCACAATTTTACACCAAGGCGGTCGCCATCTTGAAAGGAACTCTCGCTTCGGTAAGTATTTCTGTGTTAAACATATATTTTACGCACAATCTTGACATAGCTATTATCGCAGAGTACGGGCAAAATTACAATGTTTTGTCAGTAAAAAGAAATTTAGGCAAGCTTTAAGTAGTATAGATGAACACGTCGGATTTAGTTAATTACAGCGATCCAATCGTCAACACTCTGGATATGAAAATCATTCATATGAAGCAGCGCAGTGTTTTCATTAATCCTCAAGTAACGAGTACACGACTTTTTCAGAAGAAAATACCATAGAAGTGTTTATTTGTATTAAAATTAAAATTTTTGAACTTTATAAGACGTTTTCAGTAAATGCTATCGTTAACACTCGATCTGAAAAGAGATACGTACACACTCTGAAAATCAGCATATAGTTATTTCTCGTGACATCCTGAAAAGGAGGGTAAAAGGCGCCAAATTCTCTAAAGGTTACAAGTATCTTGGACAATAATGGTGGCCAGATGAACAGGCAGTTGTAATGTCCGCTCCCTTGTCACTTAAGAAGATATAGCCCACTCTGGAGCATTGTCGTACTTGCGTTGAGGTATAATACAACAGAATTAGGTTTACATTTATCTCTGAAAATAAAACAGAGTCATACAGGCTAACGAAGAATAGGCAGACATCTCTTGAGGTCCTCAATGGTCTCTTACATGGGCAGAAAAATACTGTCGTGGCTGAGAACTAAACTTCTTGCAATGATCTGCTCGTTATAAAAGGCATTATCTTACTTTATTTAAGCCGGCCTCGGTTGCTCAGTTGGATGCGCGTCTGACTGGTGATCAGGAGGACGCGGCTTCATTACCTGCCAGGGTCGGCAACATTATTTCGTGGAGATTGATCATGGAATCTTTTCTATGATCAGTCTCTCCCTTCCGCTGATTCAAGAAGGGCAGTTGTCAGTTTCTGGCGATAGAATGTGCGCTGTACTGGTTAACGTATAAGCCTGCACAGAAAAAGTGTGGATAGGTAAACTGACCGGGATAAAAATGACCTAAATATTGTTGACTGGGCCCTTAAACTCCAATACAAACAAACAAATTTACTTTAATCAAAGTAGTAATAGAACCGGTGGATCAGCTGTCTCATGGGTGGGTTTGAAAAATACACGGTGACTTAGACTGTAAACATTTGTTTATTCCTTACATCCGTGTACAAAAAGCAAACAGTGTAGACCTTGATCAGATGCCGCGCTCTGTCGCGTCTTGTTAGGGCTTACACTGTTTGCTAAACCCAATACACGATTTTAGTCCAGATTCTATTGATAACCATATTATTGAATACGCCGTCCTCACAGTTATAAGAATAAGGCGGCTATTTTCTATAAATAACAGCTACCTTTAGTGATGGTCAGGTGGACTTAAGCACTATTTTGAAAAAAAGCTCCATTGCTTAGTAACTTTTGTCGACCAAAAAACAATATTGTACACTGTAGCACAGTTTTAATGAAAAGTGTAACACTTTTTGTAACGTTAATTTGACATTTACCTCACTCGATGCAGTATTTGGCATAACACCCACAAAAAGTAGGCATTTAAAATTTGTGTAGTTTCAACGTTATTTATTTTAATTAATGAGCCGGTGCAAGAAAAAAGCTACAATAAGGCAATTTATATGCTACGATAGACTACCCAGATCAGCTTGCATACCCGGGCAGTCTGATCGGTGTATTCTTGAGTTTTAAAAACAGTAGTAATATTTGACACTTCCCACACCTGCTTGTTGTATAAACAGATCCTTATCAAGGCCCAAATGACATTTTTTTTTTCTCGTTACGCTTTTCAGGATCTGCTGTTGGACTTGTGCGGTTGGTTAGGATTAAGAATCGTCCGTACAACGAGCAGGTGTGAGTAGTGTAATAGCTCACTATTGTTTCAAAAGCGAAATATTACACCGATCAGATGCATGGACTGGTCTAGGTATTCACTAGTCGCACATGTCATATTTTAGCATTTGTCTTGCACCGGCTGATATATTGACAAAAACGAAACAAATAACGTCTCAACTACAAAGATAAAAGAAAAACGTCAACTATTTTCGCGCGATACGCAAAAAAACTACAAACGGCATAAACATATGAAATGATGATGCCTGTTTGGTTGAAATTGAGGTTGAATGGCCCCGTCAACAGCACTTAGGTCATTTTCGAGACGTTACTTCCAATCTTTTCGGCACTTCTATCCAACATTAAGATGAAACTAGAATTTGTTTTTCTACAAAAACACAGATGTCTCCCCCGTTTTTGACTGCTAAGTATAACCTTGACATTGGAGGTATTGAGCTGGGTCTTGTGTGCAACACATCATCTAATGAAGATGAACATTTCTGCATAGTAACTTTAAAAATGTTCATAAAAAAATAAAAAAGTTATTGGCCTTAAACAAAAAAAGCACTTTTTTACCTTTGACCTCTAAGTATGGCCTTGACCTTTGTGGTACAACACATCGTCTCATGATGGTTAACATTTCTGCCAAGTAATTTCATAATCCATCAAAGAATGAGGAAGTTATTGACTGTTCTTTTTTTACCTTTGACCTCTAGGTATGACCTTGACATTGGAGGTATGGACCTTGGTCTTGCACATGACTCACGGTCCAACTTTCAAGCCTCTAGCTCCAACAGTTTTTGAGATATCTTGCTGACAAGATTTTATTAAAAAAATTCAAAGGGCAATAACTCTTGAAAGGGGCATAATCTGGATGAGAAAAAAATATGTGTCAGCTTATTTTCCATTAGGAATGCATATATGAAATTTCAAAACCATAGCATACACAGTTCTAAAGTTATGCTATGCATCACTTTTAGGATTCATTACAATGGGCACAAATTACCAAAATGACAAAGGGCCATAACTCGCAAAGTATTTTTCGGAATTTTGTCATAAGTTAATCAGTTCATATACTCATCACCACCAATATACTCAACAACTTTCAAGGCTCTAGCTCCAATAGTGTTTGAGATATTTTGCTGACAAGATTTAATTAAAAAAAATTCAAAGGGCAATAACTCTTGAAAGGGGCATAATCCGGACGAGAAAAAAAATACGCGTCAGCTAATTTTCCATGAGGAACCCATATATGAAATTTCAAAACCCTAGCATACACGGTTCTAAAGTTATGCTATGCATCACTTTTAGCATACATTACAATGGGCACAAATTACCAAAATGACAAAGGGCCATAACTCACAAAGTATTTTTTTGAATTTTGTCAAAAGTTAATCAGTTCATCTACTCATCACCACCAATATATTCACCAACTTTCAAGCCTCTAGCTCCAATAGTTTATGAGATATCTTGCTGACAAGATTTTATTAAAAAAAATTCAAAGGGCAATAACTCTTGAAAGGGGCATAATCCTGACGAGAAAAAAAATACGTGTCAGCTTATTTTCCATCAGAAATGCATATATGAAATTTCAAAATTATAGCATACACCGTTCTAAAGTTATGCTATGCATCACTTTTAGCATACATTACAATGGGCACAAATTACCAAAATGACAAAGGGCCATAACTCACAAAGTATTTTTCGGAATTTTGTCATAAGTTAATCAGTTCATCTACTCATCACCAACAATCTATTCACCAACTTTCAAGGCTCTAGCTCCAATAGTTTTTGAGATATCTTGCTGACAAGATTTTATTAAAAAAATTTCAAAGGGCAATAACTCTTGAAAGGGGCATATTCCGGACGAGAAAAAAAATACGCGTCAGCTAATTTTCCATGAGGAATCCATATATGAAATTTCAAAACCCTAGCATACACTGTTCTTTAGTTATGCTATGCATCAAAAGCGTAATGGATGGACGAACGGACGAACGAACCAGAACCAATATGCCCCTCAAACTTTTTCAAAGTTGGGGGCATAATAAGAAAGTTATTGACAGAACACAAAAAAGGCCCTTTTTTTACCTTTAACCTCTATGTATGACCTTGACCTTTCGGGTATTAAACTGGGTCATGCGTGCAACACATTATCTCATGGTGGTTAACATTTCTGCCTAGCAATTTCAAAATCCATCTAAAAATAAGAAAGTTATTGACCAAACACGAAAAAAGGCCCCTTTTTTACCTTTGACCTCTATGTATGACCTTGACATTTTAGGTACCAAACTGAATCATGCATGCAACACATCGTCCCATGATAGTTAACATGTTTGCCAAGTAACTTCAAATTCTATTTAAAAATAGGCAAGTTATTGACAAAACCCGAAAAAGGCCCCTTTTTTTACCTTTGACCTCTAAGTATGACCTTGACCTTTGAGGTACCAACATGGGTCATGCCCGCAACACATCGCCTTATATTGGTTCACATTTCTGCCAAGTAATTTCAAAATCCATCTCAAAATAAGAAAGTTATTGACCAAATACGAAAAAAAAAGGCCCACTTTTTGACCTTTGACCTCTAAGTATGACCTTGACCTTTGAGGTACCGACCTGCCTCATGTGCACCACACATCGTCTCATGATTGTTAATAATTATGCCAAGTAATTTTAAAATCCATCTCAAAATTAGAAAGTTATTGACCAAATACGAAAAAAAGGCCCCTTTTTTGACCTTTGACCTCTAAGTATGACCTTGACCTTTGAGGAACCGACCTGCCTCATGCGCACCACACATCATCTTATGGTTGTTAATAATTATGCCAAGTAATTTTAAAATCCATCTCAAAATTAGAAAGTTATTGACCAAATACGAAAAAAAGGCCCCTTTTTTGACCTTTGACCTCTAAGTATGACCTTGACCTTTGAGGTACCGACCTGCCTCATGCGCACCACACATCGTCTTATGGTTGTTAATAATTATGCCAAGTAATTTTAAAATCCATCTCAAAATAAGAAAGTTATTGACCAAATACGAAAAAAAGGCCCCTTTTTGACCTTTGACCTCTAAGTATGACCTTGACCTTTGGGGTACCGACCTGCCTCATGCGCACCACACATCGTCTTATGGTTGTTAATATTTCTGCAGAGTAATTTTAAAATCCATCAAAAAATAAGAAAGTTATTGACCGGACACGATTTGCCCATACATATATACATACCAACAAACTTCCAAGGGAGATAATTCAAAAAGTATAAATGCGAGAGTGATGGTTCTTGCGCACTGCACGTCGTCTAGTGCTGATTAATATTTATACGAAGTTTCGTGACGATAGCTCTAACGGTTTTCAAGTGACAGAGCGGACACGAAAGTGTGACAGACGGACAGACAGACGGACAGACAGACGCCCGGGGGAAAAACAATATGTCTCTCCGAAAAAAAAATTTTCAGGGGAGACATAATGACATCTCAAGCAATGCCTTTAGTGAAACAAATAGGGATTCCTGACCATTGCATTTACTTCTATTTTATACACATGTACGGTCCAACTCGCACCACTTTTCCTGGGCAGGCTTGGGGTCTTTGGGTGTTTGTGTCGCTTGTATTATTTTTATTTTGGATAGCCTTTTGGCCATTTTGTGAGAAAGTAACGGTCCTTTTGGCTTTCCGCTGTTGGTGTTTCCGTTGGGGTATGTTGTTTCATGTTTGTGTTTCTTTCCCTTTGGTGTCTCTGATGGGAGCTGTGGGTTAATTGTATCGATTCCTGATCATTGCCTCCACTTCTAATTTGGACCCTCTAAGTGATTACCAGTATTCGCTTATATCCTTTTGTTTTGGAAAGCCAACTGGCCATTTTGTTGGAAAGAAACTGTCCTTTTGGCTTTCCGCTAGTGATGTTTAGAGTCTAGTTATTTCATGCTTGTGTTTCTTTCCCTTTGGTGTCTCTGATGGGAGCAGTGGGTTAATTGTATCGATTCCTAATCATTGCCTTCACTTCTATTTTTCATATGCAGTTGGGATGATAACTTACATAGTGTAAGAGGCAGTGTTTTTCTTGACATCCCATTTCATCTTTACTTTAATTCTTTCTCTCTATCATAGGTCTAAGTTAAATTTCATCAAAAATTTCCTAGGAACTATGAAATGTTGAAACTTCAATCTTTATCATAGTGTGCCTTTATTTTTATTTTCTTGTTGCCCTTGCTTCCAAAGGATTACATTTTTCTAGAAAGTAATATATTTCACCGTAGCTGGTGTTATGGGAATATTTGGCGTCCGTAAAATGTTTATCTGCTCTTCATCAAAGTGTGGATTTATTTTCCAGTCATTTGGGATCATTGATGCCACTGCAGTGGTTCGTAAATGTTTGAGGGTTAGTGATGCGGCCTAACTGGCCGAAACTAGCTAGTCTGGTCCATAAAAAAATCATGTACACTCCACAGTTTTCAGTTCTGTCTTGTAGTCCTTGCTTCAAAGGGATTACCCTTTTCTAGAACATTTGTATGCAATGCAATAATGATGGCTTATATTGTATAAAAGGCAATAAGCATCTTCAGCTTATTTGTTCATCTATTCTTTAAATCTTCTCCCAAAAATTAGGCCAATATTAATATTTTGTCAACGTTTTCAAAAGAACAAGAAAAGCTAGAAACCTAAATTCGCAGCATAGTCCTTGGGTGGGCCTCTACTTAGATTTTTCTAGCCTTAATAGCTTAATGAAACGCATGTCTTCCATGGGGCAGAACCCAACTGAACTACGGTGAGTATAGTGGCCCAAGGGCCTCTTGTTTTTACAGATATTTTCAATCTGAACCATTTGTTTCATCGTCATTTTTTTCGCAACTCGGCGCAACATTGTAAATAGTTCAAGTGCGACAATGTTCTAGACTGGGCAATGTCTTCTTAAGTGACATGAGAGCGGAAATTGTGGTCGGCTGTTCATCTGGCCACCACTATTGTCAAAGATACTTGTTACCCTGCTTTTCAGGTTGTCACGAGAAACAACTATATGTAGCCTAGTGGTTAAGAGCGCTGACTCGTGATTATTAGGTCTCCCACCGCTGTGGTTCGAGCCTCGCTCGGGTCATATATGAGACGCCAAAGTCTGCGACGGAAGGTCATGTGGTTTTTCTCCGGGTACTCCGGTTTTCGCCCACTTCTGATTAGCGATCGGCTCGATATGAGTGAAATAATCTTGAAAGGGCCGTAAAACCAAAAAAAAATAAAAATAAAATAAAAAAAATAAAACAACTATATGCTGGTTTTCAGAGTGTGTATGTATCTCATTTCTGATCGAGTGTTAACGATACCATTTACTGAAAATGTCTTATAAAGTTCAAAAATTTTAATTTTAATACTAATAAACACTTCTATGGTATTTTCTTCTGAAAAAGTTGTGTACTCGTTATGAGAGGATTAATGAAAACACTGTGCTGCTTCATATGAATGATTTTCATATCCAGAGTGTTGACGAATGGATCGCTGAAATGAACTAAATCCAACGTGTTTATCCATACTACTGAAAGCCTGCACAAATTTCTTTTTGCAGACAAAACATTGTTAATTCGCCCGTACTCTGCGATAAAAGCTGTGTCAAGATTGTGCTTAAAACATCTGTTTAACACAAAAACACTTACCGAAGCGAGAGGTACTTTCAAGATGGCGGCTGCCATTGTCTTTCTGTGCGACTTCATCGTGACGTAGGTTTCCCCCCTTGGCTCATTCAAGAAGGGAAGATATCAGTTTCTGGCAAAAAAATGTCAACCGCTTACATATAAGCCTGCCCAGGAAAAGCGTGTAATAGTAAACTGACTGGCTCAAAAATGACTTAAATAGTGTTAACTGGGCCGTTAAACTCCAATACAAACAAACAAACAAACAAACAAGTACTGCTAAGTTATACAACATAAAATAACAAGCAATAGGTTTCTAAAATGTGTGAATTTTCAACCCATACCCATCAACCCCTACCCATGCAGTAATGGTAATTCTTTTTTGACCAAATAAATGTTTTAGGCACTGTTACATCATTCCATATAAACTGACAAGCAACATGGTATTGAACCTATAGTAGAACTTTCTCAGACATAAAGAAACATGCGAACAATCTCATGCAACACAAGATGGGAATTAACCCTTATCTTGCTGAATATTCCACTAAGCCACACCCATTTCTGTCTACCAACCAATCAAATTACTTGATGTAATTTATTGCTACAAATTCATAAACTGAATGCCAAACAGTGTAGATCCTGATCAGATGGCTTCTTCAGAAGCCATCTGATCTGGATCTACACTGTTTGCAAAGATAGGGATTGTCGTGAACAGCAAGATAAGGGTTAACCAGAGCTCAGGGAAGAAAACTGGGCTTTGCCTTTTCCTGTTTTTGTTTTGTTTTCACTAAAAATTCGGTTGAATAAAATACACACAATGTCAATAAAGTTTAATAATTGTGTTTTTTTTTAGTTTTTTGTTGTTGTTTTTTTTGTATGAATTTTATTAGTAGTGGTTTCAAAGATTTCAAAGCTTTCTTGAACTTGTTTTCATTTTTTTATTTCATTTTATTATTTTTTTTAAGTGGGCGGGAGGGGGTGGGGGTGTAATTTTTCCTCCGAAAAACATGTGAGTATCTGATTATATATTTCTGGGATGTTTTACACCTCCATCACTTAAACAATTCTTTGAACAACTGGAACCTGGATGATATACAAAGGGCACGTAACGGTCTAATTATGCCTCCACTGGCAAAAGCATAATCAGAGCCTCAAAGACTGTGTTCTTAATGTGTTCAATAAGAACACACCCTCATTACAACAACACATCAGTGCTCCAAAACAGTATCTTTCATATATCTTGAACTACAGCAATTCCAGATGAAAATGTTGGGTTTTTTCCTTATTTTTCACCAAAATATTAGTTTGTGTGTGCTTGTAAGAATTGTTGGGTGCTCGTTAGAATGACCTCATCTATGTTTCTAGCAAAAAAAAATAATGGAAATAATGTATACCCCTGTAAACCCCACTTTTCTATATACAAAGTAGAATTAAAGAGGTGTTCATTAAATGAACTTGTTATCCTGATACGTCAGGCTCGTACATGTACATGTATTATTTTTATTTTTTGCCTATTTTTTTTTACTTTTACATGCCAGCTCCCTATAGAAAATACATAATTCGAAAGTAATATTTGTCTTATCCTAAGCTCTGTAACACAACAACAAAGAACAACAACACATGTACAACACATCAAGCACTAGTTAAAGAAAAACAGACATACCAACAAGTGAGCCGAAGCCTGGTGAGAAACAAACATTACATTATGATAACACGCCCGTGTGACATTATAAGAATCTTATATGGGTGTGAGGGGTGGATGGAAAAATCCGTCCCGAGGGTCACTGTCCGGCATCACTTGGCAAGCCTTATGATGCCGGACAGTCATCCCAAGGGACAGATGGAAAAATCCGTCCCAAGGGTCACTGTCCGGCATCACTCGGCTTGCCGAGTGATGACGGACAGTGATCCCGAGGGACGGATTTTTCTATCCACCCCTCACACCCATATAGGATACTTTTTCTTGCAAGCCTTCCATTTCTTAGCGCGGATTTTTAATGCCGCAGTCGCTTCGGTTACCAAAGTTCGCCATATTGTGTTGACACTGCAGGAATGTTTAATGATGTCACGTAACGTGCTGTGACGTCAACCTTAACGACGGTGCATACGAGGTCGTAATCAACCAGTGCATTTATCAAACACGCGATTATATTCGATTTTATGTCGGAACACCGGGGTCAGAACATAAATTTCTATCCCAGGGTAAAATCACGGATTTCCTTGTCTGGTGTGCAAGAAAGTGCATTCTTTCATACGCCAAAATGGCTCTTTCCCCCGATGAAAATTTGTGATATTTTTCTTACTTATACTCCAAACATAGGTTGTGAGTGCTCGTTAGAACCATCTCATTGAGGAGGTGGTTTTAACCAGTACCCACAACCTATGTCGTGAGTGCTCATTAGAACCACCTCACCTATATATACTTGACATGGACTTGTTAACTCTTATCTTGCTGTTCACGACAACCCCTATCTTTGCAAACACGTGTAGATCCAGATCAGATGGCTTCTGAAGAAGCCATCTGATCAGGATCTACACTGTTTGGCATTCAGTTTATGAATTTGTAGCAATAAATTACATCAAGTAATTTGATTGGTTGATAGACAGAAATGGGTGTGGCTTAAATGAATATTCAGCAAGAGAAGGGTAAATTTGATGTGACCTTTGAACTGCATGAGTAAGTTGTGATCAAGGGCAATAAGCTGGGGGCCCAGTAGTTCAAAGCATCGTTAGCTTAACAAGCTTGTTAGTGGTCAAACTGTTGATTATTCTCAAAAGTACAATACGGTGAAATTCCGCTATTAAGACAAATTCTGCTTTAGAAAGCTTATTTAGAATTCTTTCTTCATGTATTCTGCACACAATATTCTCTGGTCAGGGACCACCTTTGGAACTGTTCAAAAGTGGTCTTAAAGACCACTTTTGAACAGTCCCAAAGGTGGTCTTAATATAGGAATGTTACTGTATCTAATACAGTGAAATTGCGCTATTAAGACCCTAAAAGTAAGACTGATTCTGCTTTTAAACCCAATTCTTAAAGGTTTTAGATTTTCTTTGTGTTTTCAATACCAAAATGTCCTCTAGTAAGAGAGTTTTCTATACCAAAATGTCCTCTCGTAAGAGACTATATTTAGGACTGTTCAAAAGTGGTCTTAAAAAACACTTTTCAACAATCCCAAAGATGAGTCTTAATATAGGAATTTTACTGTATACTGAATTTTATGCTGAAAATGTGAGTGCCTTTTCCAATGCTTACTGGCATTTTCAAGAGAATACTTAAGTATATTTGCCTTTAAATGAATAAACTTTTAACTAAGTGAAACTTCGTTAGCTCGAACACGGATGGTTCGTTCGAAGACTTTTTTGAGTCCCTAGAGAATTATTTCCATAGCTCCAGATCTCTACATACTTTTGAAAGGATGCCCCCCACCCATTGGGGCTTGAAGAAATAGATGGGCTGCATGATGCTTCCACGCAGAGCTGAAACCGACCACAAACGAGTACTGGTAAACCGCAAGCCTACCCAGGCAAAACAGTGCGAGTGTAAAAACATTATTGGTTTCATTGGGTGACAGGGCTTGAGATGTCATTTCATCTCAATGTCGGGTAAAAGTCCCACAAAATTGGAAGCAACGTCTCCAAAATGACCTGTACAATGTTGACAGGGACGTTAAACCTCAAATCAAACAAACAAAACTTTTGAAAGGTTAATTTGAGGAGGTTATTTCTAGTTTTTTTTCTTTTAGAGGTATGTTGTGTGTACTCATTAGAATTGCCTCAACGAGGCAATTCTAATGAGCACACAACACATTCCTCTATACATAAGAATTGCCTCAATGAGATGAGGTGATTCTAATAAATACACACAACATTCCTTAATTTTATACATCACATTATGAAAACAAGCCTATATAAATACACTGTAAAGGTTACCGTCTAAAAAGCGAAAATTTTAAGATGAAAAACTGCGATGTTTTTCTTATTTCTGCTTGCTTTTAGAGCAGAAATAAGAAAAATAATGTTTACCCCTGTAAACACCAGTTTTACTACATAAAAGTGGGGTTCGAGGGGGTCAAATTTATATAGGCGTGTTTTCGTAATGAAAAATATATCCTTAAGTCATCATCATTATTCCTCAGGTACTGTTGCTAAGATTACCCTCAGTATTTCAAACAACCCCTATCTTGAACATAGAGGATTTTACACGAGCGGTCATTTCATATGAATTTTATGAAACGAGCCTTTGGCAAGTTTCATAAATTTCATATGAAATGATCACGAGTGTAAGATTCTATTTATCATATGACCACTTTAAATTTGATTTCATCACCTTTGAATCTGACCAATTTCCTACAAAACTGCATGGTTGACATGGACGTCGTCATAACGTTACTTAATCCCGCGAAAGTGTTATTACTTGTGTGGTCATATGATTTTTATTAATGACGTTATCCACTGCTTATAAACGACGTCATATGATAAAAAGGTATTTGAGTTATTGAAGTTTGAATGTATGTTACCGTAAAAATCCTAAAAATTTGGACATCTTGAGGACTTGCTGTAATACTCCTAAAATTTTAACAAATTTGCTTCATGGTTCAGCAAGGAGTCCAAAAGGTGCAAACAGAATGTTTGCTTAGGTCTGTCTGTCCCAATACTTAGGATCATTATGCTAACTAATGACATCGTGAGTTTTGAACAATTGAAACCTGCTGGTAAGGCTAAAACCAAGTACCACAACAGTGCACATTTTTTCACTAGAAACTGATGATTGCCCTTCTTCAATCAGTGTCAGGGAGAGAATGATCATAGAAAACTAGTCATTTTTATACAAAATTCATGATACAAGTCAGGTAATTTCAGATCAAGCAAGCCATGGTGAGCAGACAGGAGCATTTAAGCAATGCTTTGAATAAATTTCAAACAACAGAAACATAAGTGTAAGATTTTTTTTTGTTATGTGACAAAATGAAGTTTTCATACAAAAGAGAGAAGGACTGAGGATAACTTGAGAATACTTTTGCATATTTCTCCATCAAAACATATGCTGTGGGTATTTGTTTGAATTGCCTCATCGAGGCAATTCAAACAAGTACCCAAAACATATGTTTCTAACAAGAAATAAGAAAAAAATAGCCCTTAACCCTTTTTGTTCTAATGGAACCTTCTTCCTCCTATATAACAGGAGTGCACTTCAAAATTTAGGGGTGTCAGGTTATGTTTTCTTCAAAATTTGTTGGGAAAATGGTTTAACTTTTTGCAAACAGTGCAGGCCCTGATCAGACGCAGCAGAGTCTGATCTGGGCCTGCACTGTTTGCCAGGGTACCCGTTTTGGGGTTTCTGGTACAAAATGGGTTAATTATCTTCAATGTATCTCCTTATTTGGAGCTATGCTTCATTTTTTTTTTGGGTTTTATGGCCCTTTCAAGATTATTGAACCTATATTGAGTTGACCAGTAATCAGATGTGGGCATAGAAAAACAGTACCAGAGCTGAAAACAAGCTGACCTGACCTGCTATTGCATAACCTGTTATCTTACATGTGACCCGAATGAGTTTCAAACTCATAGCAGTGAGAGTCCTACTTTTTAACCCATTTTGTACCAGAAACCCCAAAACGGGTAGTTGGTAAACAGTGCAGGCCCAGATCAGACGCCGCAGAACACGGCATCTGATCTGGGCCTACACTGTTAGCAAAATGTTCAGCCAGTTTCCAAATACATTTTGAAGAAAACACTCTGAAACTCCTAAATTTTGGAATGGACTCCTGCTATATGTAAGGAGGAAGATTCCATTTGGTACAAAAAGGGTTCAGAGTGGGAAGTATGGGATATTGTTTGTGATGGAGTTGAAATAGACTCATAGCTCTAGATAAGGCACTTTTTCATCCGAAAAGTACTAATATTTTTTCTCATTTCTGCACGAAAACATATTTTGTGGATATTCATTAGAAGCGCCTCAAGGAGGCATTTCTAATGAGTACCTTGTTGGGTAAAAGTCCCACAAAATTGAAAGCAACGTCTCCAAAATGACCTAAATAGTGTTGACGGGGATGATAACCCTCAAACCAAACAAAAACTAATGAGTACCCACAACCAACATGAAACACTCCTATATAATTTTGACCCCTTGAACCCCACTTTTATATAGTAAAACTGAGGTTTACAGGGGTAAACCTTATTTTTCTTATTTCTGCTCGAAAATATAGATTATGGGTACTTGTTAGAACCGCCTCGATGAGGCGGTTCTAATGAGTACCCACACTCTTTATTTTAAGCAGAAATAAAAAAAAATATCACCATTTTTCATCCTAAAATTTTCTTTTTTTCGGCGATAAAGTTTACAATGTGTTTGTATAGGTGGTTTTTCGTAATGCTATGTTTTTGTGCAGAAATAACAAAAAAAATAATGTGAACACCCCATCTTATCTGGGGCTATGGTTTATGTTGAGTTGTCATCAAACAACTGCTACTATCAAACACAGAACTCCTAGAATACGAAGTGGATAGGGTCGATACCTGCCAGGGTCGGCAACTTTCTTTCATGGAGAAGGGCAGTTGTCAGTTTCTGGCGAAAGAATGAGCGCTGTACTGGTTAACCACTTATGTATAAGCCTGCCCAGGAAAAGTGTGGATAGGTAAACTGACTGGCTCAAAAATGACCTACATAGTGTTGACTGGGCTGTTAAACCCCAGTACAAACAAACAATCATGATGAGTTGTCATCAAACAACTGCTGCGATCTACTATCAAACACAGACTGCCTAGAATACAAGGCGGACAGTTTTATCATCAAACCAAGGAGGCCCCAACTATGGCACATTAAATATGCTAGACATGAAAGTTAATAATGAATTTACACTATGTAATGAGCATACATGTATGAAGATCATTTGATGAAAGAAAATTTAACCCTTGTCCTGCTGAATAAATTAATTGGCCTAACCCATTTCTGACCATCAACCAATAGAATTGCTAGAAATAATGGATTCATCGAAATTCACAAAAAAATGACAAACAGTGAGGATCCTGGTCAGATGGCTTCTTCAGATGCCAGCCAAACTTTAGAATCCATCTGATCTGGATCTACACTGTAGAGGTAGTTGTGTGTCAACAAGACAAGTGTTAACCCATAAGACGCCAATCACGACAATTGTCTTCTGGTTTGTCGTCTGCTGGTTACTTTAAAAGTCATATTTGCAAACAGTGTAGGAGCAGTCTGATCTGGGTCCACACTGTTTGCCTGCACACTGTTTGCCTGTATGAAAAAATATTTCTTAAAAGTTTGCAAGAAGATTCAGCAGACGAGATAAGCAGATGACTTTTTCAGATGTAGTTTTCCTCGGCATCTTAAGTGTTAAGATAATGCATACACAGCTACATACAGATACAGTCCCACCCGTTTTAAGCCGGCCCCCCGCCCATAGGGGCTTGAAGAAATATATGGGCTGCATGCTGTTTCCAAGCAGAGCTGAATCCAGCCCGCACACTAGTATTGGTAAACCGCTTAGAGGATCTATGCCTGTCCAGAAACCGCGGTGCGAGGTGGACCGTCCAAACTAATAAACCCTATTGGTTTCATTGGGCGACAGGACTTGAGATGTCATTTCATCTCAATGTTCGGTAAAAGTCCCACAAAATTGGAAGCAACGTCTCCAAAATGACCTTTACAGTGTTGATGGAGACGTTAAACCTCAAATCAAACAAAACCTGTTTTAAGCAAGCGCCTAAGGGATAACCAAAATATGCTTGCTTAAGGTAGGTGCTTGCTTAATACAGGTGAAAAAAAAAACACATTTTCCTTTTTGTGGGGAACTGAAATCCTGCTTGCTTAAGACAGGTTGCTTGCCAATTAGAGGTGGCCACTAAGACAGGTTTTAATCCTTTCTAGAACATATGTACGGTATATGGATTAAAGCCAACCTCAGGGTTATGTTATACACCTGTGGTAGAATGATTCCAACTCATTTAGATCAAAGTCAATTATATGAAACTGATGTGAATCCAGTATGCAATGCACAATACCATTATATAAATGCCTCGCCCCCGCCCATTGGGGCTTGAAGAAATAGATGGGCTGCATGATGCTTCCATGCAGAGCTGAAACCAACCCGTACGCGAGTACTGGTAAACCGCTTAGAGGATTTAAGCCTGCCAAGACAAAGTGGTGCTAGTCGGACCGTCCATGCTTATAAACTCTATTGGTTTCATTGGGAGGCAGGGCTTGGGAGGTCATTTCATCTCAATGTCGGGTAAAAGTTCCACAAAATTGGAAGTAACATCCCCAAAATGACCTTTACAGTGTTGACAGGGACGTTAAACCTCAAATCAAACAAACATATAAATGTCTGTAAAAACTTTGCACATGCTGGCACATTAATTCACATGAAATGCCAAGACTGATTTTCTCAAAAAGGAATTCACATGAGCCGGAATTTTTTAAACAAAAGTAAGAAAACAGCCTGGAGCAAGCAATAATCACAAAAATATCTAAAAGGGGAAATGGACACATCTGAAGTGTTTTCTGTCATCATCTCAAATTTTTGTGATATCCTTCCTTCACATCAACTGATCCTCTTTAAAAAGTGGTATACTCTTTAACCATTACCACTCTCTAAGTGAATTCAGCAGACGACAAATTGTAGATATTTATCTTTTTTTTCCTAGAAAAATTAGAACTTGACATCTCATGCAAATTGTCTCCATAGGTCTCCTATGGAGACAATTTGCATGAGATGTCAAGTTCTAATTTTCTTTGCACGAGATGTCAAATCCTGTTTTCTGGAAAAAATTAGAAAAATATTTTAAAATGTCGCATGATATGCAGACAGCTGAGGAAGAATATGGTCATCTGCGCCAACTTCTTTCTAATGCAGTTGGACTATGAAAATTGGTTTGAGATAGATGTAGTTCCAACCACTGACGGTTAATCCTAGAACCAGGTTAGGAGGCATAATAGGGATATTAAGGGGAATGGGAACACCTTCATGGGAAGCAACTCCTGTAAAACTATTTTTGTCTCCCTTGTCAATAGGGATCAAGTCTTAAAGGAAAGAATTTGCTCCTAAGGAGCAAATTCTTTCCTTTAAGAGTAGACCCCTTTTTCAGTGGGACAGGGCTTATAGAAAAGTGAACAGGAAGTCCCGAAAGATATCTCCCTTTGAACAAGATGTGTTTGTGAAACACGAACATGTCCCCGGGCATGGTCATTTTTTATTCAAAATTGCTCACAGTTCAAGATTTTTGTTTGTGTGGGAAGCCCTTGACACAAGACTTACATGTCAAATATGAAAGCTCTATCTTAAACGGTTCAAAAGTTATGAACAATAATATTTTTTTTCTTTAAAGTAGGTCAAGGTCACGGGTAAAAAAAAAAAATTGCATGAATGTAAAGCTCTTGTCACAAGGAACCTACATGCCAAATATTAACGCTCTATCTTAAATGGTTCAAAAGTTATGAACAATTTTATTTTTTCTTTTAAGCAGGTCAAAGGTCAAGGTCATGGTCCAAACATTTTGCATGAATGAAAAGCTCTAATCACAGGGAACTTACATGCCAAATATGAAAGCTCTATCCCAAACGGTTCGAAAGTTATGACAAAAAATGTTTATTTTTTTAAGTAGGTCAAGGTCACAGGTCAAAATTTTTGTATGACTGTAAAGAGTCTGTCACAAGGAACCTACATGCTAAATATGAAGGCTGTATCTCAAACGGTTCAAAAGTTATGACCAATGCAATTTTTTGTGTTAATGTAAAGCTCTTGTCACAAGGAACCTACATGCAAAATATGAAGGCTCTATCTCAAACCGTTCAAAAGTTATGACAAAAATGGTATTTTTTATTTTAAGTAGGTCAAAGGTCAAGGTCACAGGTCAAAATTCTTTGCATGAATGCAAAGCTTTTGTCACAAGGAACATACATGCTAAATATGAAGGCTGTATCTCAAACGGTTCAAAAGTTATGACCAATGTTAACTTTTTCTTTTATGTAGGTCAAAGGTCAAGGTCACAGGTCAAAATTTTTTGTGTGAATGTAAAGCTCTTGTCACAAGGAACCTACATGCAAAATATGAAGGCTCTATCTCAAACTGTTCAAAAGTTATGACCAAAATGTTATTTTTTTATTTTAAGTATGTCAAAGGTCAAGGTCAAGGTCACAGGTCAAATTTTTTTGCATGAGTGTAAAGCTTTTGTCACAAGGAACATACATGCTAATTATGAAAGCTGTATCTCAAGTGGTTCAAAAGTTATGACCAATGTTATTTTTTTTCTTTTAAGTAGGTCAATGGTCAAGGTCAAGGTCACGGGTCAAATTTTTTTGCATGAATGTGAAGGTCTTGTCACAAGGAACCTACATGCAAAATATGAAGGCTCTATCTCAAACCGATCAAAAGTTATGACCAAAATGTTATTTTTTTATTTTAAGTAGGTCAAAGGTCAAGGTCAAGGTCACAAGTCAAATTTTTTTGCATGAATGAAAAGCTTTTGTCACAAGGAACATACATGCTAAATATAAAGGCTGTATCTCAAGTGGTTCAAAAGTTATGACCAATGTTATTTTTTTCTTTTAAGTAGGTCAAAGGTCAAGGTCAAGGTCACAGGTCAAATTTTTTTGCATGAATGTGAAGGTCTTGTCACAAGGAACCTTCAGGCCAAATATGAAAGCTCTATCTCCAACGGTTCAAAAGTTATGGCCAACGTTAAAGTTGTCCACGTACAAACCAACAAACAGACAGGGCAAAAACAATATGTCCCCGCTATCGCTACCGGGGACATAAAAATGGCGGAAAAATCAGCCAGGTATTCCCATTCCACTTAATGTGCAGGGAGAATCATCCCCTGTGCAGGTTAAAGATCCCTACTGTAATTACTTGATTACGGTGTTGGCTTTAATCCTGCAAATCTGGAGTGTTATGTAATGTACACCTGCCCAGAATGTCCGCAAGGTATATAAAGAAAGAAATATCTTTTTGATTTTCTTTGAAATAAAGGTATTTTATGTGTTCTCATTAGAATCAGCTGTATTCTAATTAGTACACATAGCACACCTTTCAAGGAAAAATAGGAAACTAGAGCTGTCAGTGAAACTGACTAGGGCCCCGGCAGCGCTATCAGAGGAGTAGGAAAATTTGTGGACGGACAGACGGACAGACAGACAGAGGGACAGAGTGATTACTATAGGGCACCCACACTTTCAGTGCGGGGCCCTAATTATCCCAAAATTCTTCAAAATATATTGATATCTACAGTAATGGGAAATCAGCCACGGCAAACGAACCACGGAATTTGGGCCATCAAAGTTTAACTGTATAAAGAATAGACCAGTTAACAATGGAAGAACTTTTCAAAATAGACTTTCCCCTGAAGCTGTATCTATTCTCCTAAAGTTTATGGGTGCCCAATGATGTCTCCCTTTTGGGCAATCACCATTAGAAGAGAGTAATCTGTTTATCTCAAGATATGCCTTTATCTTACCTTTGAGTTTACTGAAGTCTAATGATGTCTCCCTGATTGAGAAGTCAGCTTGGAAGGGAGCAATTTGTTCTCTCAGGATTAGGAGGTGCTTTATCATGAACAGCTGGCCATCTAAAGGTGTCTGAAAAGTAAGAGAATGTCTCAGAGCAATCGCTCGGAGTTACATGAAAAGCCTGAAATATATCAAGCGTATTCCAAAACAAACTTATTCATCACATGAACAAGTCTGTAAACTGAACACCCCACTTTATATAGAGAAAACTAGGGTGTAGGGTGGTATACATTATTTTTCTTATTTCTGCTCCAAAACATAGGTTGTGGGTACTCTTTAGAACAGCCTCAATAAGGCGGTTCTAACTAGCACCCGCAACCTATGTTTGCCCTATCAATAAGAAAAATATCACAGATTTTCATCAGAAAAGTAGGCATTTTGGAGATATGGAAATATGCAATATATCGCACGGGTGTGTTTTTGTAATGTCCTTACAATATGCATCGATACCCAGTCTGATCAGAACCTTGGTGTTTGCTAATTGGATAGAATAATACCTCTAGCTTTTATATCTATAATTTCAAGACTCCTGCTAGTCTGTGTTTGTTTTTTGATTTGAGCTTTAATGTCCCCACTAACACTATTTAGGTCATTTTGGAGACGTTGCATCCAATTTTGTGGGACTTTTTTTACCAAATATTGTGATGAAATGGCATCTGAAGCCCTGGGTTGATATTCATGGATGGTCCGACTCACACTACTTTGCCTGGGCAGGCTTAGACCTAAGCGGTATACCAGTACTCAAATACAGTCTGTTTCAGCTCTGTGTGGAAGCACCATGCAGCCCAATCTATTTCGCCAACCCTCGATGGGGGTGGGGGGGGGGCCCTGCTTGTCAAGTGTACCTGTGCAGTATCTTACACAGTCAAACTTCACTGGCTCGAAACCCTTTGGGACCGTGAAATTTGTTCAAGACAGTGGTAGTTTGAGCCAGGGAGGGTTACTATTAGTGCCATACCAGGAGGCACAATGGAGATAATTATGGGATATCTTTTAGGTGTTCTAAATGAGCCGGCGCATGACAAAATCTACAATAAGACCAGTGTGACCAGACGAGACTCAAATCAACCTGCGCACCCATCCACTTTGACAAGATCTTTTGCATAGATACTAACCTATAGTAGGTATATGCAATCAGCGAAGGCTCTGATCAGACTGCACAAATGTGCAGGCTGATCTGAGTCTTCACTGGTGGCTCAAGAATTCTTGAAGATTTTGTCATGCGCTGGCTCATATTATAAATCTATGTTGTGTGTACTCATGGAGGCGATTCTATTGAGTACACACAGCATACATTTGCAAGATTTTAAAAGAAGAAAATCTCCCTACATTAACCCTATATCATATGGGTTCGACTCATCCATGGTAAACGAGCAAATCAGGGTTTTAGCAATTGAAGTTCTACTGTAAAACCAAGAATGATAGAGACATACCTGAGCGGGCTAATCTGGGTCTTACCTGGCCACAATCCCGAAATCAAGTTTTCTTGTGCTGAGACTCAAAGAAAAGGGTGAACTAATTAACCCATTGTATGCTAGTGGACTCTTTTCCACTGCTATATGTTGGACAAGTGTATTTATCATATATGCGGCGTCAGACCTATTTGTCATTTGTATTCTATTTTTGATGGAAAATTCAGTTAGGCCTGATCAGATGCCGCATTCTGCAGCGTCTGATCTGGGCCTGCACTGTTAGCAAATAGTGCAGGTCCTGATGAGACATTCTGCAGTGTCTGATCTGTGGCTGCACTGTTTGCTAAGGTACCCCTTTAGGGGTTTCCCACATGCAATGGGTCAAAGCTCAGAGTACAGTTGTTCAAAGCGTTGTTAGCTTAACGAGCTTGTTAGTGATCAAATTGTTAACTGTTCTAGCAAGTACAATATCTAATATAGTGTTGTTGTTTTTTTACAGAATGAGAGAAGGTTTTGCAGTTGCAAAAGCTGCTCACATTTTTTTCAGCAAAAATATTAGCATATTTGTCATATTAAAAGAACAAACATTTTTAATGATATGTTAACAACGATGTAACTGGCCCCAGATGAGCTTGCCATTACACATTAGGGAAAACATGTCCGTGTGAAATAATGGCGTCCAACATGGTGTCAGACATGACAAATTTTGGGTAAAAATGATAACATCTTTCTTATTTCTGCTTTCAACATGGATTGTGGGTACTCTTTAGAACCGCCTCAATGAGGCGGTTCTAACGAGTACCCACAATCTATGTTTTTGAGTAAAAATAAGACAGATGATGTTTATCCCCGTAAACCCCAGTTTTCTCTAAAAGTGGTTTAGGGGGTGTTCATTTCACGGACTTGTTCACGTGATGTTCAGTTTTACCAGAGCCTTTGATGATCACAGACATGTAGAGAAAACTTAAAGATAGCTTCATACAATTTTATATTTGTTAAGCCATATTAGTTTGCTGTGCATATGCAGCTGAAAAACCACTCTGAGGATGCTAAGGAATCTTTTCTTGTGTGTCCACAATGAGGTGTCATAGATGCAAAGCCATGTGTCAAGTTTGATTGAAATTGGTTGGGAAACACAGTCAGGAAACGGCTAATTCCAGCATTATTTGAAGAATGAAGGGTCATAAGTCCCATGATATGCATCAGATTTTGACGATGATTAAACTTGTCTGAGGTACCATGGATGGAAAGCCATGTATCAGGTTTGGTGGCAACTGGTTGGCAAACACAGACTGGAAAGTATGCGGATGGATAGATGCAAGCACACACAGACAAGCTGAATCCAGTATACCCCCTAAACTTCATTTGAAGGGGGTATAATAATTTGTTCTTGTTTCAACTGAGGAATAAAGTCCCCTTCCACACTATTTAAGTCAATATAAAGTCCCCTTCAACACTATTTAGGTCAATTTGGAGACATTGCTTCCAATTTTGTGGGACTTTTACCCAACACTGAGATGAAATGACATCTCAATCCTTGCCGCCCAATGAAACCAATAGGGTTTATATGCATGAACGGTCTGACTCGCACCACTTTGCCTGGGCAGGCTAAGACCTTCTAATGTGTTTACCAGTACTCATGTGTGGTCTGTTTCAGCTCTGCGTGGATTGGAAGCATTGTGCAGCCCAATCTATTTCTCAAGCCCCGATGGGTGGGGGCTGGTGTGTTCAAATAAAGCATTAGAAACTGTCATAGCCCAGATGAACCCCAAAAATTGAAAACCTGTCTTTGGGGTTTGCGACCAGGTAAGACGCAAACTCAGACTGCTGCAAGAATCTTGAAATTTAAGGGGAATGGATACACCTTCAGGGGAGGCAACTCCTGCAAAAGTATTTTTGTCTCCCATGTCAATAGGGGTCAACTCTTAAAGGAAAGAATTTGCTCCTCAGGGCTCCTCAGGAGCAAATTCTTTCCTTTTTAGTAGACCCTTTTTCAGTGGGACAGGGCTTATAGAAAAGCTAACAGGAGGTCCCGAAAGTTGTCTCCCTACGGGTTACCAGTACTCAAAAGTTTGGTTGGTTTCAGCTCTGATTGGAAGCACCATGCAGCCATATCTGATAAGGCTCGTAAGAACTCTACATACAGTAGCTCTAGGATACCTGATCATTAAGATCACTGTTCTAGCACTTCTATGGCAAATAATTGCACGACTTCAAGCTAATCTGTACCTTCTTGTTTGGAATTGGCAAAAACAGATTATCTCAAGATGTTAATCATATGTGATGGATATCTTTTTCTTGCACACCAGACAAGGAAATCCGTGATTTTACCCTGGGATAGAAATTTATGTTCTGACCCTGGTGTTCCGACCCAAAATCGAATATAATCGCGTGTTTGATAAATGCACTGGTTGATTACGACCTTGTATGCGGCGTCGTTAAGGTTGACGTCATGCGTGACGTCATTTTACATTCCTGCAGTGTCAACACAATATGGCGACCGTTGGTAACCGAAGTGACTGCAGCATTGAAATCCGCGCAAAGAAATGGAAGGTATGCAAGAAAAAGAATCCAATATGGATGTGAGGGGTGGATAGAAAAATCCGTCCCTCGGGATCACTTCCGGCATCACTCGGCAAGCCTCGTGATGCCGGACAGTGACCCTCGGGACGGATTTTTCCATCCACCCCTCACACCCATATAAGATTCTTATATTCACACATTTTCTCTTAATGTGCCATCCAGGGCAGACATAACCTACCTTTCTCTTTGTTATTCCATCTTTAGCATTAGCCAATGACTGGATACAGGACTGGAGAGCTTCTTGAGACAGACCCTGGAATGTGGTTTTCTGGAAAACAAATAATGTAAGAATTGTCTGACTGGTGATCAGGAGGACGCGGGTTCGATACCTGCCAGGGTCGGCAACATTCTTTCATGGAGATTGATCATGAAATCTTTTCTACAGTCATTCTCTCCCTTCCGCTGACTAAAGAAGGGCAGTTGTCAGTTTCTGGCAAAAGAATGTGCACTCTACTGGTTAACTGCTTATGTATAAGCCAGCCCAGGAAAAGTGTGGATAGGTAAAATGACCGGCTCAAAAATGACTAAATAGTGTTGACTGGGATGTCAAACTCCAATACAACGAAACAAACAAAAAAAAAAAATGTAAGATAAATAACTCTTATAAGTTTAATGCTTAGCATTCTGGGTAATAATTTTAGTAGATGACATTCTGAAATATTTCCCTTATTTTTCCCAGGAAACAGATTTTGACATTTCATGCAACTTGTCTCCATTGAAACAATTTGCATGAGATATCAAAACCTGTTTTCAGGAAAACAAAAAGTAAGAAAAATATCATCAATTTGTCATCTGCTGAATAAGCTCAGAGAGTGGAAAGGTTATAAAATATGAAGGGCAATCTTACAAGCTCACTCATCTGTGAAGCGGTTTTCAAATCTGTTATTAATAACCCATTTCGTACCGGAAACCCCAAAATGGGTACCCTGGCAAACAGTGCAGGCCCAGATCAGGGCCTCCACTGTTTGCTAAAAGTTCAGTCATTTTCCAAATAAATTTTAAAGAAAACACAACCTGACACCCTTTAATTTTGAAATGGACTCCTGCCATATATAAGGAGGAAGATTCCCTTACTGCAAACACTAAAGACCTTGATAAAATCCTCACTGTCTAATAATCTGGGCCTACACTGTTTGCAAATGCCTTGTTTGTGGGTTTCCTGTCATAACTTACATCAATACATCTATACAGCTTTGACAGAGTGACCAGAGTTCTACGGACAGTAGGATACCACATTCCATGCAAATCAGCTGGTGACATTGGCATAGATGTCATCAAGTTACCACCGGCCCCTACATTAGGGGAGACATCCTGCCAGCCTGGTACAGGCTCCAGGCCCTCAGTTTTCTCAGACTCTGTATCCCCTTGTCCTGTGAGTCGAGCGACCTCGGCACTAGTGCTGGAAGCATTTGAAGGAGTTCTGGAGTGACTGCTTCTGGTCTGACCTTTCTTGATGCTTTCAGCAATACTCTGTAAATAGAAAAATACTGTATATACCCTAAATACAGTTGAACTTCAATGGCTTGAACCCCTTTGGGACCAAGAAAATCTGTTCGAGACAGGGGTAGTTGAACCACTTAGGGTTACTGCCAGGAGGCATAATGGGGTTAACTTTGGGACATCTTTTCGATGTTCTGTAATAAAACGTATGTTGTGTGTACTCAGTAGAATCAATGAGGGATTCTAATGAGTACACACAGCATACATTGGCAAGATAAAAGTCGAAAAACTCTTTAATCATCCCACACTATTCCTTATGAAAAGCATTTCCCTAGCGACTCAAGAACGGGTTCGAGTCAGCCATGGTATACGAGCCATCGGTGTCCTACTGTGTTTAGACACCCCAACTACTCATCATACTGTTCTAAAGCCTGAACACATGGGCAGAGCTATCTTTGGAATGCCCCATTAACAAAAATGTAACCCAAGTCACCCAATCATGTGACTTCAACTGCAACACAAAACAAAGCTATGGTGGTACATGGCTGCTTGCAAAAAGCATGCAATAGGCACTCTGCTGAATCTTAGTGTGGACTCAGCGAATTTGACAGATATTGACACCACCTCAAGCTGCCCAGCCCAGCCAATCTTATCTGCAATCTAAACATGCACTCTGAAGAATTTCAAGATGGCCACCATCTTGGATATGGGAATTCAACAATTTTAGCTATTCTGAATCTCCATGTCACCCAAATGTCTCCAACAAAATTTCAACTCAATGAGACTGGCTATTCAGAAGCAGATCTGGTTTGAAGATTTTCAAGATGGCTATCATGGAAGCCATCTGGCATATCAGAACAGAATGGTTCTAACAAGTCGGAATCTCCATGTCGCCCAAATGCCTCCCATCAAGTTTTGGCTCAATTCATTTTGATGTGGTTTGAAGATTTTCAAAATGGCCACCATGGCAGCCATCTTGGATAATGGAATGGAATAATTTTTGCAACTTGTTGTTGTCCCAATGTCTCCTATCAAGTGTCAGCTCACTCATACTTTTGGTTCAGGAGATGTTGTTCGAAGAATTTTAAAGATGACCACAATGGCAGCCATCTTGGATATTAGAATGGAATGAATTTAGTAATTCTGAATCACAATGTTGGGAAGAGATGTTCTTCAAAGAATTTCAAGTTGTCCACCATGGTGGCCATCTTGGATATCCGAACAGCATGGTTTTAACAATTTTGAATCTCCATTTCCACCCGATGCCTCCCATCAAGTTTCAACTCAATCCAATCTGTGGTTTGGGAGATGTTGTTTGAATTATTAAAAGAAGATTGGAAATTGGAATGGAAAGTTTTTAGGGCAACTGAATCTCCATGATGCCACAATGCCTCCCATCAAATTTCAACTTGAGATTGAAAAAGTTCAGAATAGGGCAACTGGATTTGCTACAAGCAATTACAGCTTTGAAACTGGAAGTGTGACTGGAATACTGAAAAACTTAGGATGTGAGTCTCTCTCAAAAAAAAGGAGAGACTGTAGGCTTATATTCTTGTACAAAGGTATAAAGGATGCTGCCAACCTTCCGTTAGATGACCTTATCCCCCCAAATAGGAGTGGCAGAAAGCATCACTCTTTGGCATTTCAGGTGCCCTCTGCAAGAACTGACATCTACAAGGGATCCTTCTTCCCTCAGACAATTAGAGATTGGAACGTCCTTCCAGATTGCATTATTTCATCCGCTAAAGGTGCTAAGGATAATGAAGCTAAGTTTACTTGTTTGGGGAGAGCTAGGGACAAACTTCCCTTTGCACAGGTCCTGGTAAATGAATGTCATTTGACGTGTCACTAGTAATGATTCAGATTCAGAACTTGGCCCGGTCTTTGGTTTGGAAGATGTTGTTTGAAGAATTTTAATATGGCCACCATAGTGGCCATCTTGGATATAAGAGCATATCAATTTTACCTAATCTGAATCTCCATGCTGTCCCAATGCCTCCCATCAAGTTTCAGTTTGAGCAGACCTTTGGTTCGGGAGAAAATGTCATTTGAAAAACTTCAAGATGGCCACCATGACAGCCACCTTTGATATCAGAATGGAATGTTTTTTTATAGCAAATCTGAATCTCTATGATGCCTCAATGCCTCACATCAAGTTTCAGGTCCATTGGGCAGAGATGTCTTTTGAAGAACTTCAAAATGGCTGCCATAGCAACCATCTTGAATATCTGAAAGATACGAGTTTAGCAAATCAGAATCTCCATATCACCCAAATGCCTCCCATCAAATTTCAGCCCGATCCCACTTTCAGTCAGATGTTCTTGGACATCAGAATGGAATGCTTTTGGCAAATCTGAATCATCATGTTGCCCCAATGCCTCACATCAAATTTCAGCTCGATCCGAAGAATTTCAACAATGGCAGCCATCTTGGAGATCGAAACAGATGGATTAAAACAAATCTGAATCTCCATGTTGCCCCTGCCATCAAATTTCAGCTTGATCCATCCTTTGGTTCAGGAGCAGATGTTGTTTGAAGAATTTTAAGATGGCTGCCATCTAGGATGCAGCCATCTTGGATATTGGAACAATACAATTTTAACAAATCTGAATCTCCATGTTGCCCTGATGCCTGCCCCCGTCAAGTTTCAGCTCCATTCCACTTTCGGTTCAGGTGGAGATGTAGTTCCAAGAATTTCAAAATATGTCGGCCATCTTTGGTATTGGAACAGAACAATTTTAGCAACTCTGAATCCCCATTTCACCTTGATGCCTCCCATCAAGTTTTGGCTCAATTCCACTTTTTTAATTTGGAAAGAGATGTTGAAGAATTTCAAGATGGCTGCCACCACAGCAATCAATGATATCAGAACTGAACGATTTTAGCAATTCTGAATCTCCATGTTGCCCCAATGCCTCCCACCAACTACCAGACATGGTTCTTGTGGAGAGATGTGGAAAATGTGAAGTTAATGTTGACAGACATCTGAACTATGGACAACAGGCCACGGTATTAACTGACCAGGTGAGTTAAAAAATGTTAATAGAATCATTGGGGCAATTCTTAATATACATAATGATCATTTTATACCACAACCAGGCACTCTAGTAGCCTAATAAAGGGGGTCGAATACCTGCACGCTATAATTGGTAGTGACCTATAATACCTTCTACTGACCTATAATACGTCTAGGGACCGTTTATAGACCAGACCTACTTTTCAGGTCCTTAATTTGCAAATGTAAACAATAACATACAACCTTTTATACACGGAAAAACAACCAAATAGCAAGTTATAATCTTTGCAATATTTATTTGAACAAATTTTCAGATATAAGCTAAATTCTTACCTTCTCGGGCTTTCCTGGTTTGAATGGTCCGTTGGAATAATTATGCACTGCTACTGCGGTTGATGTCAACCTCCAAAATGATTTCTAAAGCTAAAATAAACTATTCATTTGCAGATTTTCATACAGAATGTAAAGGGCTGAGAAAATTTTATTCGAGCATCTATGTTGGTTCCAACGTCTGCGTGGTGCGGTGACATCAGAAACTTAGCACTATTTGACGTCACGTTTTACAATGGGTGCGCGCCATTGCATTGGATGTTGTTTAACATGCCGTGCTGTCTGCTGTCTTATTTGCTTAATTATTACAAAATCCCTTGATTGTTTTGAGTTGCGGTATAAACTAAATACATAATTAGTGTCTTTAATAATAAATTATAATCAGTTCGCCGCAACAATTTCATAGGGGCTCCCTGAAGCTAGCTCCTATAAAACTGTCTAAGGCTCACCGATTATATTTTATTATTAAAGACACTAACCATGTATTTACTATTTCACCCCAATGCCTCCAATCAAGTTTCTGCTCAATTCGACTTTTTGGATTTGGAAGATGTTGTTTGAAGAATTTCAAGCTGGCTGCCATCCATCATGGATATCAGAGCTGAATGATTTGAGTAATTTTGAATCTCCATGTTGCTCCAATGCCTCTCACCAACTACCAGCTCCATCCAACCTGTGGTTCTTGAGGAGAGATGTGGAAAATGTGAAGTTAATGTTGACAGACATCTTAAGGATGGACAACAGACCATGGACGGACTATGGACAACAGGCCACGGTATTAACTGACCAGGTGAGTTAAAAATGTTAATAGAATCACTGCAGCAATTCTTAATATACATAAAGATCATTATAATGTTTTTCGTTATAACATGATTTTGGATACAACATTTAAAGATGGATACCAAAAATGTATAAATTATATAGAAAAACGAATATTTTGGTAAAATGACCAGTTATGGTAATTTTACCAAAATATTCTTTTTTCTAGATAATTTATACATGACTGGTCATTTTTTCTATAGAATATATATTTTTGCCAGATATAACAAGCTTGTTTAACGTTTTCTGTTTTGCATACCAACAATACTGCTATAAAGCGGTTAGGAACTATTCAAAACATGTTTTTGTGCAGTATGTAATTTGCATAAAAACATATTTCAGAACACAATCTTCTTTTCATTTTTTTCCCACATGCCATAAAAATCCTAAAAATTGAGACACCTTGAAGGCTTGCTGTAATTCTCTTAAAATTTTAACAAATTTGTTTCACAATCCTGCAATGAGTCCAAAAGGTGTAAACGGAATGGCAAACAGTGTAGACCATAATCAGACTGTTCCTTCAGGAGCAGTGTGATCAGACTCTGCACTGTTTGCTTGTGCCTATCTGTCCCAATACTAAAGAGCATTACAGTAGGCCACATTTCTGTTCACCCAATCTTACTGACCAGTTTCATTTCCTCCCACAAGAAGTAAATTTAATACCAACCTCCATCATTTCGAGTTTCTCGGGATAGGCAAGGTCACCTTGTGCGGCAGCATATTGCAGTATATCAGACTTTATGTAGATATATGTTCGGTAAACTAGTCTTTCCTGAACATCCATTAACATCTGTCGACATATCAGTTCAAATGCTCGCAGCTCCTGGGCTGAAATTAGAATATAGTGCAATTTGAATAGTCAACTTCAATACCTCGATGGGCCCCGCCAATCGGGGCTTGAAGAAATAGATGGGCTGCATGATGCTTCCACGCAGAGCTGAAATCCGAATGCACACAAGTACTGCTGTTCAGGTAAAGGGGTGCGAGTTGGGCCGTCCATGCTTATAAACCCTATTGGTTTCATTAGGCGACAGGGCTTGATATGTCATTTCATCTCAATGTTGGGTAAAAGTCCAACAAAATTGGAAGAAACGTCTCCAAAATGACCTATACAGTGTTGACAGGGGTGGGGGGGGGGGACATTAAACCTCAAACAAACAAAATCAATACCTCCAAAATGGATAACTCATCTGTGACCTATAAATTGTCGAGGAGAATGGGAACACCTTGAGGGGAGGGAACTCCTGCAAAAGTATTTTTTGTCTCCAATGTCAATAGGGGTCAACTCTTAAAGGAAAGAATTTGCTCCTGAGGAGCAAATTCTTTCCTTTAAGAGTAGACCCCTTTTTCAGTGGGACTGGGCTTATAGAAAAGCAAACAAGAAGTTCCATTTATGGTCATTTTTCTATATAACCTACAAACTTTGTGGGATCAATCTTGGAACTGTGTTATATCCAAACCGTGTAATAACTAGAGCTGCCGCCTAACGGGCACCAATTATACCCCCCGCTACCGACAAATTTTTACAAGTATTTGACCTTGAGGAAGGTCAACGTAAAGGTCAAGATCAGGTTTGTGTATATCAATCTTAAGTACTAGTGGCAAGGTGTGTGGTGTGTGAATATTAAAGAAATCGGTCAAAGAATAAGGAAGTTATGAGCAATGTTAAAGTTTTTTGTAACGGACATTTTTGTTACGGACCGACGACAGACGACGACAAGCTGACTCCTATATACCCCCTTCAAACTTCGTTTGCGGGGGTATAATAAATTGTGTTCTAAAGAGGTTGTGGTGTACCTTCATCTCAAATGGATATTCATGATCCCAAGCTATTCAAACTATTAAAGTTTGACTATAGTTTATTTCCTGTGGAACCATTAAGCTCATTTTATCATAGGACGTCGCTTCTGAGAACATAATAACACCATGACTGTATTGAATTTGGTAATAAACTAGAGCATTAAATATGCAAATTAATTACATAAGTCCATTAACCTTAAAAGAACATTGTCCTGAATGACGCTGTGTTTATTTTGCCTGTAGTTTTATTTCTTATGGAACCATTATGCTCATTTTATCGTATGATGTCGCTTCTGAGAACATAATAACACCATGACTGTATTGAATTTGGTAATAAACTAGAGCATTAAATATGCAAATTAATTACATAAGTCCATTAACCTTAAAAGAACATTGTCCTGAATGACGCTGTGTTTATTTTGCCTGTAGTTTTATTTCTTATGGAACCATTATGCTCATTTTATCGTATGATGTCGCTTCTGAGAACATAATAACACCATGACTGTATTGAATTTGGTAATAAACTAGAGCATTAAATATGCAAATTAATTACATAAGTCCATTAACCTTAAAAGAACATTGTCCTGAATGACGCTGTGTTTATTTTGCCTGTAGTTTTATTTCTTATGGAACCATTATGCTCATTTTATCGTATGATGTCGCTTCTGAGAACATAATAACACCATGACTGTATTGAATTTGGTAATAAACTAGAGCATTAAATATGCAAATTAATTACATAAGTCCATTAACCTTAAAAGAACATTGTCCTGAATGACGCTGTGTTTACAAATGGCAGAATATTGACATTTCTGTAAAAAGAACAAGAGCACTGCATGCAGGTGCCAAGGCTCGGCTGCAAAAATTCTAAGTCGAAAAAGGGGCATAACTGTGCCAAAAATATTTTGAGGGTTACCTCACCTATTGGTATGAGTTTCCCTTTTCATAATGAACAACTAGTGCGAGTTTCAAGTAAATATGTTCAGTAATGACAGAGATATTACAAAATGTCCAAGTTTTTGCACGACAACGCCGACGACGAGCAGACGACGCCAGAGCTATTACAATACCTCGTCGTTTTCTTCAAAAACACCGAGCTAAAAATCATAAATAAAATTTGTTTTCAAAGTCATATGATGGGCAGGTTTATCCGTGGCAGTTTATTTTTGTTATGGTTTGTCTTTGGGTGTGTTTGTCGCTAGTGTTGTTTTGTTTTGGATAGTCAATTGGCCATTTTGTGGGAAAGTAGCTGTCCTTTTGGCTTTCCGCTGTTGGTGATTCCACTGGGGTCTAGTTGTTTCATGTTTATGTTTCTTTCCCTTTGGTGTCTCTGATGGATGCTATGGGTTAATTGTATCGATTCCTGATCATTGCCTTCACTTCTATTTTAGAGACAACTGATTAACACTGTACATTCTTTCACAAGATTCTGACAACTGCCCTCCTTTGAATCTGACAGTGAATTGGAGAGAATGAGAGTATTAACCCTTCTCTTGCTGAATATTCAGTTTAGCCACACCTATTTCTGACTTCGAACCAATCAGATTACTTGATGTAATTTATTCTTACAAAGCCATAAACTTAATGACAAACAGTGTAGATCCTGATCAGATGGCTTCTTCAGAAGCCATCTGATCTGGATCTGCACTGTTTCCAAAGATAGGGGTTGTCGTGAACAGCATGATAAGAGTTAATTTCATGATCAATTGCCATCCCTGATCAACAGTCGGACTTGTATCAAACTGAGCCACCAAAGCTAACTGAGCATAAATCTGTTTGTTGTTTTTTGGCTAGTTTTGCTCTTACAGAAGGTTGATTCTACATTTTTGTGACAGCTAAACTATCACACATCCGTGGATGTGGCATGATGCACTGGGTATTAACGAGCAAATGAAAATGGGTACCACTTCAGGAGAGGCAACTCTAGAACTCTTTCAAAAACATTTTTGTCTCTTCATCAATAAGTGTCTGTTCTTAAAGTGAAGAGTAGGGTATGACATATAGCAAACTAAATTGGGTCACAAAAGCTGTCCCCCTTAGAAAAACTAGAAATGCGTCCACGGATGCCCCCACCTGAAAATATGTCTATGTTTGTATTAATCCATAGAAAATTATTGACTGTGTTGAAATTTTGGACCCTTTTCTCACATTTGACCTCTAATTATGACCTCCATCTTGGAGGTAAGGACCTTGGTTTTTTGTGAGGCAGATGGTCTCATGATGGCCAACATTTCTGCCAAGTAATTTCAATATCCATCCAGCAATAAGAAAGTTATTGACTGCATTTAAGTTTCGGACCCTCTAAGTATGACCTTGGAGGTACGGACCTAGGTTTTGCATGTGACACATCTTCTCAAGGTGGTTAACCTTTCTGCAAAGTAGTTTCAAAATCCATCCAGAAATAAGAAAGTTATTGACTGTGTTTAAGGTTTGCACCCTTTTTTTTACCTTTGACCTCTAAGTATGGCCTTGACCTTGTAGGTACAGACCTGGGTTTTGCATGTGACACATCATCACGATGGTTTTAAAACATTTCTACAGAGTAATTTCAAAGTTCATCCAGAAATAAGAAAGTTATTGACTGAGTTTAAGTTTCAGACCTTTTTTTTGATCTTTGACCTCTAAGTATGACCTTGACCTTGGAGGTACAGACCTGGGTTTTGCATGTGACACATCATCTAATGATGGTCAACATTTCAAAATCCATCCAGAAATAAGAAAGTCATTGACTGCGTTTAAGTTTTGGACCCTTTTTTTGACCTTTGACCTCTAAGTATGACCTTGACCTAGGAGATACGGACCTGGGTTTTGCATGTGACACATCGTCTCATGATGGTCAACATTTCTACAAAGTAATTTCCAAATCCATCCAGATATAAGAAAGTTATTGCCTGCGTTTAAGTTTCAGACAGCCGGCGAACAGACGGATGGACAGACGGATGGACGGATGAATGAACGAATGGACGGATGGACAGGGGCAATGCTATATGCCCTTCCAGCATTCTTTGAATGGCGGGGGCATAAAAAGCTGAAAATATGCCATGTGTACACTTCATTTAAGTGATTAGCTTCTAAGGCATATGAAATCTGCTACAGGCATAGTACATAGAAACTACAATAACTCAAACACAGATCACTTGTTTACTAGCTTGCCTCGGTAGCTCCGTCAGATGCACGTCTCTCTGGTGATCAGGAGGACCTGTGTTCGATACCTGCTGGGGTCGGCAGCATTATTTCATGGAGACTGATCATGAAATCTTTTCTACAGTCATTCTCTCCCTTCCGCTGATTCAAGAAGGGCAGTTGTCAGTTTCTGGTGAAAAAATTTGAACTGTACTGGTTAACGGCTTATGTATAAGCCTGCCCAGGAAAAGTGCAGATAGGTAAATTAACCAGCTCAAAAATGACCTAAATAGTGTTGACTGGGCCGTTAACCACCAATACAAACAAACAAATTTCTGCTCTATACCTTTGCAGAATAAGAAAATAATACATACCACCATAAACCCCACTTTTACTATATAAAAGTGGGGTTTAAGGGGGTCAATATAATATAGGCATGTTTTCGTGATGCATACCATTATTAAGAACATGTTCCTCCAACATTTCAATCTTTAGTATACTACAGAGCTCAGCCAATGTCTCTAGGTGATTGATATGTATGATCAGTGGCCGGAACACGTCGTACAGGCAGCTACACAATTTCTCTAACATCATACTGTAAACAAACAGAATATAATATATCATTAACTCTGTATAAAAATTCTAAAAAGTAACAAAAATAGCAGCAAGAAAAAACAAAAGGTCCATGATAGACCTAATTCGCTCACCTGTGTTATGATGTGCTAGCGTTGTTGTTTACGAAGAACCACTTAAGCACTTTTAGTAGAGGGGTCACTCAAGGAACTTTTCTGCCAAAGTTATTTTAAAACTGAGGCATTGGAGATGTTCTTTAAGGATTTTTCTGTCTTTACCTCTGCAGTCATATGGACATTTTGTTCAGCAGAGCAAACCCATTTCAGAAATTTAAGCACTCATCAGTACATGATTGATTGTTTTGAGTATAATGACATGACAACACTTGTGGGTCATTTTGTGTCATCTATGAAAGTGAGTGATAGTGGACAAAGACAAAAATGAATGGAAGTGTTAAAACAGAAGCAACAACAACACTCCCCCTCTACCATTACCTGCAGCAAGGGCAGCGGGTCTTGCCCTACTGTAAGCCAATATCATTTGGACGCCCCAGTGGCGCAAAATACACGTCACCTTTGCCTCATCCAACCACCCCTTAAAAGGCCTTAATCATCACTACAATAATACTACTTTGAGATGGGATGTTTCAATGGAACAGAGCTAATATGAGCCATACTGTTTAATCAATTTTTTGGCACAACAATAAAAGAGAAGCATTTCTGTGAATTGTGTTTGAAATTGCATCATTGACTCAGTCTATTTTTGGCTCTGCTGGCCATTTTATTAAGTGGAACAGAACCATTTTAGCAGTTTTGGTAGAGGGTTACCCAAGGGGCATTCCTGGGAAATTATTTCAAAATCGGACCATTAGCCTAGGAGAAGATGTAGTTTTAAGATTTTTCTATTTTTAGCTCTGGTGGCCATTGTGTTCATTTTAGCAATCCTGGTAGAGGGTCACCCAAGGAACATTCCTTTGAAATTATTTTGAAATTGGACCATTAGCCTAGGAGATGTCGAATAAAGGTTTTTCTATTTTTAGCTCTGGTGTCCATTTTGTTTATCGGAGCGGAACTATTTTAGCAAATCTGGTAGAGGGTCATCCAAGGAACATTCCTGTGAAATTATTTTGAAATCAGACAAGGAGACTAGGAGGAGATGTTTAAAGTTTTTTTTTTTCTATTTTTAGCTCTGGTGGCCATTTTGTTGAGCAGAGTGGAACAATTTTAGCAATTTTGGTAGAGGGTCACCTAATGAATATTCTCTTGAAACTATTTTGAAATCAGACCATTAGCCTAGGAGGAGATATCGTTTAACATTTTTTCTAAGGTTTTTCTATTTTTAGCTCTGGCAGCCATTTGTTCAGCAGAGGGGAACTATTTTAGCAATTTTGGTAGAGGGTCATCCAAGGAACATTCCCGTGAAATTATTTTGAAATCAGACCATTAGCCTAGGAGGAGATGTCGTATAAAGGTTTTTTTTCTATTTTTAGCTCTGGTAGCCATTTGTCAGCTGAGCGGAACCATTTTAGCAATTTCGGTAGAGGGTGACCTAATAAATATTCCCGTGAAATTATTTTTGAAATCGGACCATTAGCCTAGGAGATGTCGTTTAAAGGTTTTTCTAAGGTTTTACTATTTTTAGCTCTGGTGGCCATTTTGTTTAGTGCAGCGGAACTATTTTAGCGATTTTGGTGGAACATTCCTGTGAAATTATTTTGAAATCGTAGAATTAGCCTGGGAGGAGATGTCGTTTAAAGGTTTTTTCTAATTTTAGCTCTGGCCGCCATTTTGTATGGAGCCGAACCATTTTTAGCAATTTTGGTAGAGGGTCATCCAAGGAGTGAGTGAGTGTTTTGAGTTTTATGTCCCACCAACAGCTAAGGTCATACGGAGATGGGACCTCGGTATAAAGACTCATCCGAAAGTCTGGAGAAGCCCGGGATCGATTCTGCTACCCCTGGTTTACAAGGCGAGTAGCATAACCACTGCACCACGGAGGCTTCTCGGGTCATCCAAGGAACATTCCTGTTAATTTATTTTGAAATTGGATCATTAGCCTAGGAGGATATGTCGTTTAACAGTTTTTCTGAGGTTTTTCCATTTTTAACTCTGGTGGCCATTTTGTTCAGCAGAGCGGAACGATTTTAGCAATTTTGGTAGAGAGTCATCCAAGGAACATTCTTTTAGCAATTTTGGTAGAGGGTCACCCAAGGAATATTCTTGTGTAAAATTGGCACTCTGGTTTTGGAAATGACATTTGAAGAAATTGTTGATGGACAGACAGAGGGAAGGACACCGGATGCCAGACATAAAGCGATCACAATAGCTCACTTGAGCACTTTGTGATCAGGTGAGCTAATAAAATCTTTCTTTCGCCACAGACCAAACATAACTTTTTCAAACTCTGTAAGTTTGGTAATGTTTACATTTTTTTGGTCTGTTTGTAGTTTAACGGCTCATTCATTCAACACTTACTATGTCATACTGAGCCAGTCATTTTACATAATCACACCTGGGCATGCTTATATAGTGTTTGTTTGATTTGAGGTTAAACGTCCCCGTCAACACTGTAAAGGTCATTTTGGAGACGTTGCTTCCAATTTTGTGGGACTTTTACCCGACATTGAGATGAAATGACATCTCAAGCCCTGTCGCCCAATGTAACCAATAGGGTTTATAAGCATGGACGGTCAGACACTCACAGCGCTTTGCCTGGGCAGGCTTAGATCCTCTAAGCGGTTTACCAGTACTCGTGTGCGGGTCAGATTCAGCTCTGCGTGGAAGCATCGTGCAGACAACATATTTCTTCAAGCCCCGATGGGCGCATGCTTATATATAAGTGGTAAACCAGTACATTGCATTAACTTTCCCCAGAAGCTGACAACTGCCATTCTTGAATCCGTGGAATGGAGGTCATAACAAGAGTTGTCAGCAGACAACATAGCTCACCTTTGGGGTCCTAATTTGGATGAGGAAAGTTATTTAAAATGTTATTTTCTTCTATAGAGCAATAGAAAACTGCACCGAATCTTTGCACATACCCACAGTCACATTCGCTGGACATTTCTCTTGTTATACATACATGTGTATTTCCTCAAGAAGAGATGGGGGTTTTGAGAGGAAATTCCAGGACAGCTGGCATTCTGACACTGTTATACCATAAAAATCTTAAAAATTTGGACACCTTGTGGACTTTCTGTAATTTTCCTAAAAAAAAAAGGATTGTAAAAGGTGCAGACTGAATGGCAGACAGTGTAGACCCTGAGGAGCACTCTGACACTGTTATACCATAAAAAATCTTAAAAATTTGGACACATAGAGAACTTTCTGTAATTTTCCCAAAATTTAAACACACTGACGGTATTCGACTGGAAGGTTTCGTGAAATTTCCGTGAAATTCCACGTAGGAGTGTGGTGCCTTTCTTGTAATAGCTGGTCGTATGGTCCAATCAAATATTTCATTTGTGTATAGCTCATAAGCGACCGTGGTGCACAAAAGGTTCGACTTTTCCTTCGAATAGAATCATGCTCCACGATCGCTTATGTATTTGAAAAATAACTCATATTTGATTGGACCATGTGATCCGCTTTTACACGAAAGACACCACACTCCTGCGTGGAATTTCATGAAACTTCCCAGTCAAATATGGCCATTGTCTCATGGTCCAGCAAGGAGTTCAAAAGGTGCAGACAGAATGGCAAACAATGTAGACCCTGATCAGACTGCTCCATCAGGAGCAGTCTGATCTGGGTCTGCATTGTTTGCTTAGGCCTATTTGTCTCAATACTTAGGATCATTACAGTACTTACTCCAGTAGAGGTGTGGGTTTTGAGAAGAAGTTCCAGTACAGCTGGTACTCATCTTCACAGACATGAACCATAAAGGCACAACCACTTCTCATCTGTAAGAAATATCAACAATCTTTTTCTTTTCATTTCGTAATATAGGAACGAATTTCATCAATTTGATATGGAAAAAGACAATGTTTGTACAAAATAGATTTTGACCCCTCGGGCAGTATTGGGCCCCACATTCTGCCGTAACGCGCAGGTTCTAAACTTGCTATTTGACGGCACGTTATATTACTACCTGTCGCTATGTGCAACAGATCAGATATTCTTGCTTATGGAATTTATTGAAGCATAAAACTTTTATTTCAACCAATCAAATTGCTCGAAATGCACATAATTATGGAAAACTGGAATTATAAAAGAATGAAAAAAACTTCAGGGGGGACAAATCTTCAAAAGTATCTTTTTCTCCCTTGCCCCTCTATATAGCCCAACCCTGCCCGAGGGGTCAAAATCTATTTTGTACAAACATTGTCATGTTGCATGAGCGTGATAGCTCAGTGGTTAGTGCACTTGCCTCTGATGCTAGAGGTCCCGGGTTCGATCCCCGGCAGCGGCGATAAAATTTCGGTGTCAGAACACGCTCCATTAGCATCATTTGCAGGGATGAATGTCGTAAAGTGCACCGTCCTTCGGATCGGGACGTTAATTGGAGGCCCCCTGTGCAGGGAGAACATCCCCTGTGCAGGTTAAAGATCCCTACCGTAATTACATGATTACTGTGTAGGCTTTCATCCTGCAAAACTTGGCGTGTATATAATATACACCTGCGGTAATGGTCAAATGTGACCGACGCAGTATCAGAAGATAGATAAATATCAAATCGAAGGTAATGAAGAGTAGAATACAGTGGAATTAAAACTTAACCCAAGGGGGCGTGGGCAGGGGCTAGAATTTAGACTGTCACAGGGCATAGCCCTATGGATGGTTCAAAAATCAATTTGAAGAGTAGAATACAAACTACTTGCCCTGGGGGAATGTCTGGGAATCACCAGATGTCAAAATGTGGTATTTTGGATCCTTTTGTTGTGACATGATTTTCACAGCGTGGGTTTAAGTGATGGCATACCATCGACATGCTCTAATAATGATTAGAGTTATATTAAGAAGAAATTTAGGTTTGTTGGTAATTAGAACTTCCTCCTAGGAAGTAATTATTTTTGAGAAATCAACATGGTACTCAGTATACCAAAGTCACAAAAGTCATATGCCATATGAATGACAGAAAAATTACCACAAAGCAGGACAATGTGACCTGTTATTTTGTTTGTTTGTTTGTTGTTTTTTTTTTTGCAGCAAACTTAGTCATAAAGAATAGCATCCTTTTGAGATGAGATCTTAAATGTGTACTTTTTTTTTTGCAATATGCATACACTAAAATCGTCATTTATTAATGGTTACAGTTTCTCATAATTAACTTTTAATGCCAATCCAATCAGGATTTGGTTTTCTAACAGGATATTTTAAATGACTGCTTTTTCCATCAACTTGTTCAAAGTAAAGAACTAATTTCATCATTAAATCAGCTAAGATGTTATACAAAGTGTTATTAAGGTGAATGGATACACCTTCAGGGGAGGCAACACCTGCAAAAGTATTTTTATCTCCCATATCAATAGAGGTCAACCTTTCAAGAAAAGAACAAATTCTTTCCTTTAAAGGTGCATTATTGAGCTAACGGGTCTCAATTTTTTTTTTTCTGGTTTTTATCTTCAATGCATACTCCTTTGTCATGTGTACACTTTTGGAGCCAAATACAGCTTCAGAACTTTGTGAAAATGTCCGTTTTCATTCGTGTTTACCCTTCGATCTGAACATGTGTTCGGAATTTCTGTTCTAAAAATAAATCTGTCACTTTACACATTCATGGTGACAGTATCGTCTCTGAGTGTGGTTACTTATGGCATGGTATTCAGTGTCATAATTTTTTTCGATTCAGGCATGGCCTAAGCAAACAAGGCCAAAAATGAACATTGCATAACGTCATATATGGAGATTCTATTTTTGTCACGAACTAAAAATAGATCTAACTAGTGTTCGAAACCTAGTTAAGGAATCCCTCTCAAACTCGTTTACCTGTCATCATAATTGTTCGCATTTTTGCATAAAATGCATTCATTTGTATTGTTTTAAAGAAAAATACCGGCTATATGTATTTTATTTTTGGAAGCATTTTTTCCGGATAGCTCAATAATGCACCTTTAAGAGTAGACCCCTTTTTTCAGTGGCACAGGGCTTATAGAAAAGCAAGCAGGAAGTTCCAAAAGTCGTGTCCCTTTGAAAAAGGGCAAAAAAACCTTCCAGGTGTTCCCATTCCCCTTTGTCCTGAATCACACATAGCTCCATGTAAGGTGTTTTTTTCATTCGAAATGTAGGGATATCTTTTTCTGATTTTTTTTTCATGAAAATGTATTGTGGGTGCTCATTATAAGCGACTCATACCCACAACATATGTTTTCATGCAGAAATAAGAAAAATAATATGTAGATACTCCCTCTTATCTGGGGCTATGTGAGAATGAAATCTCCTTCCTTATATAGAGCAGGCTGAACTATTTTTAGAAATTCATTTAGGAATATGGCTGAACTTCCTTCTTTGCAAACATTTAAGGGCCCGATCAGTGAATGCTCTGCAGCATCTGATCTGGGCCTGCACTGTTTGTGAGTGGCTCATGTCAGTCTTTCCTATATTAAAGGGATTAACCCTCATCTTGCTGTCCATGACAACCCCTACCTTTGCAAACAGTGTAGATCCAGATCAGATGGCTTCTGAAGTCATCTGATCAGGATCTACACTGTTTGACATTCAGGTTGTGAATTTATAGGAACAAATTACATCAAGTAATCTGATTTGTTCAAAGTCAGAAATGGGTGTGGCTAAATTAATTATTCAGTGGGATAAGGGATTAAAGCATTATCTATGAGCAATGGTCTCCCCTATGTAAAGCAATAATATTAGTCGGAAATTCATTTAGGAAAGTGTAGCTGAGTTTTTATTGTTGTTTTTTTTTCTTTTTTTTCTTTGTTTTTTTTTGCAAACAGTGAATATCCTGTTCAGATGTTGCTTTCCATGCTGGAGTTTTATATTCTACCAACAACTAAGGTCTTGCAGAGACAGGAATTCTGTTTAATGCTCTGCATGTTGGGTATTTTTCTGAGCAGACAACATTTTGAAATACTTTTCTTACTTTTCTCAGAAAACAGGATTTGACATTTCATGCAAATTGTCTCCATTGAGACAATTTGCATGAAATGTCAAAATCTGTTTTCAGGGAAAAATAAGGATAACATCACCAGTTTGTCATCTGCTGAATTTCGCCTAGAAAGTGGTAATTGTTAAAGACTCAGAAAGTGGTAACCGTTAAAGACTCATCCAAAAAAATCCCTGATTTAAGAGGCCAGTAAATAAACCAATTCTGACATAGCATCTGATCTGGACCAGCACTGTTTGCTACTGTCTCATCTTGGAGTTTCCTATATAAAATGGGTAAACTGAGATATTTACCAATGAGCAGTGGTCTCTGGAATGTTTCCCAGCAAGGTCATTAATAGTAGACATGATGCTGGGACCCAGCAATTGTTCCCTCTGTGTAAAATAGCACTGATGACAGTCACTCAGAATCTGCTGGTACCTAAAATATTTGGGAAAATTAACCCTTGTCCTGCTGAACACAAGAACCACTACCTTTACAAACAGTGTAGATCCTGATCAGACAATGCTATCTGATCATGATCTACATTATACAATATAGTATTAGAAATGAATAATTACATTTTATCATATAACGTCGCGTCTGGGAGTGTAATAACGCCATGTAATATTTTCGATAATCCACTAGTGGATTAAATATGCAAATTAGCCAAATACGTCCCGTAACATTACATGTACGGTGTCCTTAACGACATCGTGTTTACTAACGGCGGAATATTGACATTTTTGTTAACAATTGTGTATAAAATGCGTTTTAAATGTCATATGATAAATAGAATCTTGTATTCATGTTCATGTATTATTGAATTTATTAAACTCATTGAGGAAAAGGGATAAAATGCTCGGCACAGCCTCGCATTTTATCCCTTTTCCTCAACTCGTTTAATAAATTCAATAATACATGAACACTTATGTAAGATCCTCTATATACACAGTAATTTGATTGGTTGACAGTCAGAAATTGGTGTTGCAAAATTAATTTATTCAGCAGGACAATGTTAAGTTGATTATGCTAACTCCATAGCTCCAGATAATGGATTACAATGAGGATAAAGCAGGGATAATTGTCTTAATCCTCATAAACCTCTCTGGAAACATACACTGTGGATACTTGTTATAATTGCCTTTTTGAGGTGATTCTAACAAGTATGCAGAACGAAAATATTTATGAAGAAATAACAAAAATATCTTTTAACTAGAAATGTTCTCAAAGGAAAACTATGTCTCTCCCCCCACCCCAACCATAAATATAATACCAATTTGATCTTGAAATGAGGTTTAGCATCTGAACACAATTCAGGAATTCACTTAGGAGTGGTTTTCCAGAGCCAGTGAGTTTACAAATTAGGTCAAATTCACCAAAATCTTATCAAATCTTTGGTAGGATGCAATGATGGTATAATATTGTATCAAATTTGACCAAAATTAATCAATTCATTCATGGGATAGGGTGCCGACAAGCCATTATTGGCCCAAAATTGACAGCCTTCGGGAGCCTGTGACCTTGAATAAGGTCAAGGTCACCAAAATCTAACAAAATCTTTGGTTTTAATGATATATTGTATTACTTTGACCAAAATTCATTGATTCATTCATGAGAAGGGGGCAGACAAGCCATTTTGTGCCTAGAGTTGACAGTTTGGGAGGGCCTGTGCCCTTGAAAATGAGGTCAAGGCCATCAAATCCTAATGACTGCTCTACCAGTCGGTGAGCAGCAAAGGCTCTGGACCTTCTGCACTAAAGTACAAAGAGTTAATGTAAGAGAAGGGTACTAATAGCCCAAAGGTGCATTCAACAATGCGGGCTCCTGCCGAGCGCTCACTTTGTTGCCCGGCAACAAAGTGAGCATTCGGCAGCGGCTGCATTGTTCAATGCACCTCAAGTGACAAGGAATTCTGGTCACCAAGGCTACAGTACCATTGTCTTATGATCTTGCTAGATTAATAAATTATGACTTCTTTGTTTATTAGTTAGTCCTCTAATCAATGATGTTTTTTTTGAAGTGGAAATTAAATGCCTTTTTTGTGTGTTATTTTACAGCCCTTTCAGGGTTATTTCACTTATTTCAAGCCAATCGTTGATCAAGGTTGGGCTAAAACTGCAGAAACAAGAGAAAAACCACCGGACCTTCTGTTGCAGAAATTGGCAGCTCACATATGACACAAGCGATGTTCGAACCCACAGCGGCGACAGACCTAATGATTATGAGTCAGCGTTCTTACCCACTAGGCCATGGAGGCCCGTCTTATACTTATTTATTTCAACGTAACTCACAGAAAGATAGAAATGTGACACAACTTACTCTGGACTCTTGTCAGTTCTGGTTTCAAGCTGCTCCATAAGAGCCTTGACCCTAGGAGCGTTTGCTCGGAACTTGCCGTAGAATAGGGTAAAGGCATTATCTGCATTGTTAGGGGTATCCTGCAACAGAACGGTTTCAAAATTTCAACAGAAGGAAATAATAATTCCACTGATGGCTATGTCACGCATATGAGGGCCTAATCTGGCTAGAAGATTTTGGTGGATGATAGGCTGATGCAAATGCTGACTGCTGGATGAACAATTGAGCAAATGAATGGATGGAAAATCTGGGTCCAGTTGGTCAACACTAATGACATCGTTAGTTAACATATCGTTAAAACTTTGATAATTTATTTTGGCAAATATGCTAGCATTTTTTCAGAAAAATGTGAGCAGCTTTTGCAAATGCAAAAGGTGCTAATATTTTTTCAGCAAAAATACCAAAATTTTAGATATAATTGTACTTGCTAGAACAGTTAACACTATGACCACTAACAAGCTCGTTAAGCTAATGATGCTTTGAACAACTGGCCCCAGATCACTATATTGCACCATGATAAAAGCAACAATAAGCAGTGCCATGAGAACAGAATGCTTGTATTCAGGGACCCCTAACCAGGGACCAGTTGTTCAAAACTAACGATGTTGTTAATTAACAAATTTTATCATATGACGTCCCGTCTGAGAATGTAATAACGCCATGTAATAAATTTGATAAACCACTAGTGGATTAAATATGCAAATTAGTCAGATATGTCCCGTAACATTACATGTAGGATGTCCTTAACGACGTCGCCTTTACTAGTGGCGGAATATTGACATTGTTGTAAAACAATTGTGAATAAAATAAGTTTTCAATGTCATATGATAAATAGAATCTTGCATTCGTGTTCATGTATTACTGAATTTATTAAACTCGTTTAAGAAAAGGGATAAATGCTTGGCAAAGCCTCGCATTTTATCCCTTTCCCTCAACTCGTTTAATAAATTCAATAATACATGAACACTCGTGTAAGATCCTCTATGTTAAAACTTTGATCATTTAATACGGCAAAAATACTAATGTTCTTGCAGAAAAAATGTGAGTAGCTTTTGCAATCACATTTTTCAGCAAAAAACACTGTACTAGGTAATTTGCATCATACCAGAACAGTTAACATTTTGACCAGTAACGAGCTTGTTAAGCTAACAATGCTTTGAACAACTGGACCTAGGATAATACAGAGTGGCCTGCATGTCTCCAGAGCCTGATAGGTGCCCTTGCTGTTTAATGTGTGGACAGACTGGGGTACACTTTTAATCTTGTATGGGTGTGAGGTGTCAATAGAAAAATTTGATCCGTCGGTCACAGCCCGGCATCACGAGGCTTGCCGTGTGATGCCGGACAGTGATCAAGAAGTATGGATTTTTCTGTCCACTCTTCATACCCATGTAAGATTCATTTTCTTGCTATCTTTCATTTCTGAGAGTGGATTTTTTTTTCATAATCCTGTCACTTCGATTGTTGACGTCCGCCATATTTTGATGATAAAAATGCAGTGTTCTTGACATCACTTTATATGCAGTGATGTCAAACTTGATGACAGTGTACCTGACATCCTCTTCAACCACATCAAACACTTGAAAATTCTCAATTTTTATCCTATCCCTGGGTAGGATAACCTAGGTAGGATAAGAATTTCTGTCCCAGGGTTAAGTCCAGGATTTCCTTAGCTGGTGTGGAAGAATGAAGATTCTTGAAGTCTTTGATCAGACTGTACAGATAAGCAGAACCTTTGCTGGATGTCATATTATGAAAGCATGGCTCTGTCTGTTTTTCTCACCTGCAATCAGTGCACCATAATGATGGTATCGATCCTAAGTAATGGGACTGATAGGTCTAAGCAAAACATGCAGGCCAAGATGAGACTGCTCCTGAAGGAGTAGTCTGATCAGGGTCTACACTGTTCACCATTCTGTCTGCACCTTTTGGACTCATTGCTGGATGGTGAAATAAATTCTTTAAAATTTTAGGAGAATTACAGCATGTCCTCATGGTGTCCAAATTTTTATGATTTAACTGTACTCTCAGACCATCCGGCAAAAGCACACAATCTGAACAGAGTGCTCATTGTATGGATTACCTATTTCAAGGCAGACAGTGAAGAGTAGAATACTTGTATGGACACATAGCAGAACCAGCGCCCAGTTGTTCAAAGCAGCGTTAGCTTAATTAGCTGGTTAGACGTGTTTGTTTGTTTGTTTGATTTGAGGTTAAACGTCCCCTTCAACACTGTAAAGGTCATTTTGGAGACGTTGCTTCCAATTTTGTGGGACTTTTACCCGACATTGAGATGAAATGACATCTCAAGCCCTGTCGCCCAATGAAACCATTAGGGTTTAGTAGCATGGACGGTCCGCCTCGCACCGCGGTTCCTGGACAGGCTTAGATCCTCTAAGCGGTTTACCAGTACTAGTGTGGGGGCCGGATTCAGCTCTGCGTGGAAGCATCATGCAGCCCATATATTTCTTCAAGCCCCTATGGGCGGGGGCTTTCGTTAGACGTGAAATAATAAACTGTTCTAGAAGTCCAATTCCTAATTTTTGCATATCTGCCAAATTAAAGGATCAAAGTTTTAAGGGTATGTTAACTATCAACACATTGTTAGTTTTGAACAACTGGCCCAAGCTAAGTACCTTTTACAAACATGTATAAAACAGTCTTGCCTTAATGGGGCTCTTATTTATCAACCCTTAAAATGCCGAGAAAATCTACATCTGAAAATGTTTTCTGCATATGTTGTCTGCTGAATCTTCTTGAAAACTTTTTAAAACTATTTCTGCATACAGGCAAACAGTGTGAACCCAGATCAGACTGCTCCTAGAGGAGCAGTCTGATCTGGGTTCACACAGTTTGAAAAAATGAATTTTAAAGTAATCTGCAGACGACAAAGCAGACGACAACTGTCGTGATTGGCATTTTATGGGTTAAATGATTTATTTAAATTTCGTATTTTGACAGTTTAGCTTAAAAGGTATTTTGTGTCTAAGAACTGAACTAATTAAATAGATTCACATTCTTTTTATTACTTTTATTCACTTTACATGCAAGGTCATATATATGATTGGTAATTTATATTGTCTCTCATCATTCTTCTATCAGGAAGTCAGCTGCTTTGCTTGGTTTTACATGTAATTAAGGGGAATGGGAACACCTGGCAGTTTTTTTCCGCAGTTTTTTGAAGGGAGACAACTTTCGGGACTTCCTGTACACTTTTCTATAAGCCTTGTCCCACTGAAAAGGGGGTCTATCCTTTAGAAAGAATTCTTTCCTTTAAGAGTTGACTCCTATTGACATGGGAGACAAAAATGATTTTGCAGGAGTTGCCTCCCCTGAAGGTGTTTCCATTCTCCTTAAAAGACTACAACTTACCTGATGAAGATCCAAAATGCTATCAAAAATTTCAAAATAAGCACAATATGACAGAGTTACCTACCTTACTTGCCTGTACATGTTGTGTAGCTGTCTGCAGAATATGTGTCACATGTGTTTTGATAAGGTTAAGAGCTCTTGACAGACACTGCTTAAACCTTGCTAGGTAGACATCAGACTCTTTGTACCTTGGCTGGAAACAGAAACATGAATATTATTCATTTATTGCCCTTGTCTGAGGGGAAAATGACGATTAGATCACCCAAGCCGGTAATATTGCCCTGTCCTCTGGCAATATTACCTGGTTGGGGCAAAATTACCTGGTCGGGTGAATAAATCATCATATTCCCCTCACAGAAGGGCAACAAACTTTGTCATAATAAAGAGTTCTAACAGTGGTGACATCTCAAGCCCTATCATCCAATCAAACCAATAGTCTTTATATGCAGGGATGGTCCTGCTCACACAACTTTGCCTGGGCAGGCTTAAACCTTCTAAGTAGTTTATCAGTACTCGTCTGCAGTCAATTTCAGCTACGCTATGCATGGACTCATCATGCAGCCCAATCTATTTCTCCAAGCTCCGCTGGGTGGGGGCCATGGTATCCAATTTTAAAGGAAGACAAAACTATGTTTGAAAGATTTGCTACCCCATGAAGGTCTATCCCTTTCCCTTACGTCACTGAAATATAGTGAATCTACCTTAACGATCCTAAGGATTGGGGCAGACAGGCCTAAGGAAAGAGTGCAGACCCACATCAGACTGCTCCTGAAGGAGCCACAATAGCTCAGTGGTAGAGCGTCAGCTACGGGAATGGGAGGTTGTGGGTTCTATCCCCGGCTGAGCTATACCAGAAGTGTGAAAAATGGTACTAGGTGCTCCCTTGGCTGACGCTCACATTATCAGGGGTAGTCCTAGGAAGATAAATGAAGGCAGGTAAGTATTTGTTAAAGGATACTTTGTTTGTCACAATAAAAGCTTTACAGAGCTTATGTTATTTGTTTAGGATATGCAACATTAAATAAAGCTTCTTTATCTTTAGTGTGATCAGGTTCTACACTGTTTTACCCTTCAGTCTGCACTTTTTGGACTACTGGTTGGATTGTGAAACAAATTTGTAAAAATCTTAGGAGAATTAAAGTAAGTCCTGAAGGTGTCCAACTTTTTAGGATTTATATATATTCATTTCAAAGCAGAATCACTTAGGTGCAAATTCTTTCTTTGTAGCATAAGACCTTATCGACAAGTGTCCATAGTTGTCTGGTTAGAAAGCTCAGGTCAAAGGTTTGAGCTTCGCTTATGCCAGTGGCTGAAAAGCTCTCTTTGTCAATCCAGCAGTGTTCAGTTACCTAATTCATCTCAGTGAAGGCTTAAGGCAGCAAAAGATGAGGAAAGGGCCCAATCTTTCATATGCTTTGTCCAAGTCATAACTGGGTCCAAACAGGCTATGTGCTACCTCTACCTTTTATTCAGAAGGACAGCATGTCCATTTTGAAGAGTTATTCCCCTTGAAGTGCAATACATTTTTTTTTTTTTTTGCATTTATTTTTCTCATTATTTCTTCACTATCGCCGACGTTTCGGCTTTTGACAGCCTTTATCACGGAATTCTTTCTAGCTATCACATTTTTCAATTTCATCTTTCCACCATATTGAATGTTTTTCTTATCTCCTGGCCCTGTTTTTGTTATTTGTTTTTTTTTTTTTTTTTGGTTTTGGTTATATGGCCCTTTCAAGATTATTTCGCTCATATTGAGCCGATCATCAATCAGACATGGTCAATATTTTTTTCTGTTCATTCTATCATGTAGATGCAGATAAAGAAAACTAATAAGAACAAGTATAGGATATTCTGCCTTATCCTTGATAAAAAAACAACCTATGTTGTGGGTACTTGTTAGAACTGCCTCATTTAGGAAATTCCAACAAGTATCCATAACAGTTGTTATGACAACGAGACATGAAACATTATCCCAAAATTATCCTCAATATTCCCCATAAGCTGGAGCTATTATTACAACTTTAAGGAGGCTGGATACACCTCACAGGGTTTTTCACCATTTTTCAAAGGGACACAACTTTTGGGACTTCCTGTTCACTTTTCTATAATTTCTGTCCAATTGAAAAGGGTCTACTCTTAAAGGAAAGAATTTGCTCCTCAGGAGCGTCTACCATTAAAGGAAAGAATTTGCTCCTCATGAGCAAATTCTTTCCTTTAAGAGTTGACCCCTATTGACATGGGAGATAAAAATACTTTTGAAGGAGTTGCCTCCCCTGAAGGTGTTCTCATTCCCCTTAAATGCAATGAGAATCGACTTACATTGTTAGTGATGTATAGAATGCATTCATCTAACCTCGATAACATTGGCACAAAAGACTCATTAGTAACAGTCAGAGTAGGTGATCCCAGTCTCTAAAATGGAAGAAGAACAAGAACTAGCAATGTTTCAGAGCAAAACCACAAATATAGCTTAAAACATCCATTTGACCTTGAAAACCAGAGCAAGGTGACTAATAAAATCTTTGGTAGGTTAATCCATTGTATGCGGGAAACCACTAAAGGGGTACCTTGGCAAACAGTGCAGGCCTAGATCAGATGCCGCAGAACACGATGTTTGATCAAGGCCTACACTATTTGCTAACTAAATTTTCCGTCAAAATGGAATAAAAACGAAAAAATAGGCCTGAGACCCCTTATATGACAAATGGACTTGTCAAACATATAGCAAAGGAAGAGTCCACTAGCATACAATGGGTTAGGAGGCCTCCATGTGGGCTGAACAAATTATTTGTCTAAATCGTGACAGAAGTAAGGGCGAGGATTGTGGCCACGTAAAATCGATTTAAGCCCCCCAGTGGAATTTGTTTCACTGACTGTTCCAAGTTGGTTCTTCTGTCGCGGTTTATTTTTGTAATGGTTTGTCTTCGAGTGTTTGTATCTCTTATATTATTTTGTTTTGGATAGCCTATTAGCCATTTTGTGGGAAAGTAACTGTCCTTTTGGCTTTCCGCTATTGATGTTTCCATTAGGGTCTGTTGTTTCATGTTTGTGTTTCTTTCCCTTTGGTGTCTCTGATGGGAGCTGTAGGTTAACTGTATCGATACCTGATCATTGCCTTCACTTCTATTTTAAAATGTTATACATGTATATTGCACCACATATCTGAACACAAATTCATGAATTCAATTCAGAGATAAGGTGCACAAAAGCCATTTTGAGCCCAAGTTTGATAGGTTTCAGGAGCCTGTGACCTTGAAAAAAGGGTGAAATTCTAATCAAATCTTTGGTAGGTTGCAATGACATAATGCACCAGATTTGTCTAATATTCATCAATTTGTTCATGAAATACGATGCAGACATGCCATTTTTTTAACCTAAATCTGACAAGGTTTTTTTTTTTTTTTGAGGTTGTGACCTTGATAATCAGGTCAAAGTCATCAAAATCTTATCAAATTTTTGGCAGGTTGGAGTGAATATTGCACCAATTTTGACCAAGAATCATCGTTTTATTCACGAGATAGGGTGCAGATAAGCCATTTTTTGGCCCAAATTGGTAGTTTTCTTTAGGGAAGCCTGTGTCAATGTCATCAAAATCTAATCATATCTTTGATAGGTTGAATGTAATGATACATTGTACCAAGTTTGGCTAATAATCATCAATGGGTTAATTAGACAAGCCATTTTTAACATGTAACTCACATGATCGCTTGGGTATGTGCAATTTAACAACCCGTTGGTTTCCAACTTCCCACAATCCGTTAGCGATGAGCAAATTTCAACCAGAGCATCTGTATGCAGTGCATTGGTAAAGCAGTGTAGGTCAAAGAGGATGATTTTCTTTCACGTCTGATAACTGTAGATGAGACCTGAGTCCATTATTATAAGCCGGAGAATAAAACTCCAAGTTGCCAGTGGGTAGGGCCGGGGTCTTCTAGGCCAAAGAAGTTCAAAACGCAACCCTCCGCTGGCAAGGTGATGGCAACTGTATTTTAGGACGCACAAGGCATTATTATGATGGACCTTCTAGCAAAGAAAAGTACAATAACAGGTGCCTATTATGCAAATTTGCCTGACCAACTGAGAACTGCGATCCATGAAAAACGCTGAGGTAAACTCTCCCAAGGGCTTCTGCTCCAACAGGACAATGCAGGTGTCCATACTTGAGCGGAATGGGTATGAGCTAATACCACACACTGCCTATTCTCTGGACTTAGCTCATAGTGATTACTTCCTATTACCAAACTTGAAAAAACGATATCCCTGGACGTCATTTCCAGTCCAACGAGAAAGTTGTGGCGGCAGTTGAGGAGTAGGTTGGAGACAAGGACCCTGGCTTCTTCAGTCCTGGGCTGATGGCACTGGAACAGGGTTGGTCCAAGTGTATCATTCTAGAGGGCAATTACATTGAAAAAGAAGAGATCGATCTCACCCAGAAATAAGTTAGGCTGTTTTTTATTGACTCGCCCTCGTATTCAATCTTTATTTTTAGGTAATTCTAATGTCAGATGACATCTCTGCAAAATAAATGGTCCAGAAATGGTATTACTAATAACTGACATTCTGAGCCATAATATCATAGGCTTTGACATGGATCAAAGACTTTTCTTAATCTGTGATGCTGTTTGATAACAATATTGTATGATCTATTGTCCTTTTAGTTTATAGAGTTTAAAGAGTAAATTCCACTTTTAAAGATCTGCTAAAATTCAGACAAATTCTTCTTAAAAACATATTAAAAAGTTTCAGTTGTTGTCTCTATGTGTTTCTGACACCTAATGTCATTTAGTAAGAGACCAACTCTGGGACTGTATTTTATTGCCTCAAATAATTTGGCCTTCAGGTTCTGACAAGATTTGTTACAGCCTCTCCTTACAACATATGTACAATGACAACGTGGCAAACACCAAAAATGGTCATTTTTCTTTATAATCTATATACAGTAAAATTAAGACCACCTGAAATTAAGACTAATTCTGCTTTAAAAAGCTTATTTAGAAGGGTGCAGTTATTTTTTCTTCGAATATCCTGCACACAATGTCCTCTGGTCATGGAACACCTTTGGGACTGTTCAATAGTGGTCTTAAAGACCAATTTTGAACAGTTCCAAAGGTGGTCTTAATGTAAGAATTTTGTAATTTTTGCTTGGATATAACATGGCTTTTAACCAATTTTGTACTGGAAACCCCAAAACGGGTAACTGGCAAACAGTGTAGGCCCAGATCAGACATCGCAGAACGTAGCATCTGATTAGGGCCTACACTGTTTGCAAAAAGTTCTGCCATTTTCCGAATAAATTTTGAAGAGAACACAACCTGACACCCCTAAATTCTGAAATGGACTCCTGGTATATGTAAGAAGGAAGATTCCATTTGGTACCAAAAGTGTAAAATAACATAGTTTCTGCTTTTGGACCCCAACAATTATGTTATAAAGAGGTTCTGGTGTGTGATATGATTATTTGTCTTATAATTATAACAAAGTACTTTTTTTCTAAAATATATATGTAGCATATGAATGTTGGATAGGTGCACCTATCAAGTTCGCTGAGGTGTCAACAATTGATGTCATCTCACATGCCCATATCACAACCCAAAATCCGTATCACACATCCTTTATCATACCTCTGATGTAACAATACTCGGGACACACGGCTGTAACATTCTGCAGCATATGACCTGTGCTTCTCTCTTTTTGGAGTGTATAAATAACCTTGTTTATAGTTGGTTCTGATTAGTATTTATACACACAGAAATTTCTTGTCACTAAGATAGTATAAACAAAGCCAACTACTATGATGCCTAATACACAGCAACCTCATTATAACACTGTTCGTTATAACATGGTTATTGATATGACACTGTTTCAAGATGGATCCAAAAATGTATAGATTATATAGAAACATGACCATAAATGGTCACTTTTCTATATAATCTACACATTTTTCTTTGGATATAACATGGTTGTTTAACAAACACAGTTTCTGCTTTGGACCCCATCAATAGTGTTATAAGGAGGTTGTGGTGTACTTTACTTTGTTTTCAGAGGAACTTTAAACAAGAAACCATTATTCAACATTTGTTTAAGGGGAATGGGAACACCTTCAGGGGGAAGCAACTCCTGCAAAAGTATTTTGTCTCCCATGTCAATAGGGGTCAACTCTTAAAGGAAAGAATTTGCTCCTGAGGAGCAAATTCTTTCCTTTTACCCTTATCTTGCTGTTCATGACAACCCCTAACTTTGCAAGCAGTGTAAATCCAGATCAGATGGCTTCTGAAGAAGCCATCTGATCAGGATGTATACTGTTTGGCATTCAGTTTATGAATTTGTAGCCATAAATTACATCAAGTAATTTGATTGGTTGATAGACAGAAAAGGGTGTGACTAAACTGAATATTCAGCAAGATAAGGGTTAAGAGTAGACCCTTTTTTCAATGGGACAGGACTTACAGAAAAGTGAACAGGAAGTCCGGAAAGTTTTTTCCTTTTGAAAAATGGGGGAAAAATCAGCCAGGTGTTCCCATTCCCCTCAAAAGGTCAAAGGTTGGAAAATATATGATAAATAAATTATGATATGGCATTTTGCACATCATACCCTATATCAGCCCAAACATATATCAGCCTTCGGCCCTCAGGCTTAAATGGGAGTCTCAGGCTGATATGGGGTATGATATGAAAAATGTCATATGATAATCACAATATACTCACACTTGAAATACTGTCCAGTTCATTGAAGTAAGACAGCTTGTTACTGATATTTTCAGCTGTATTCATCAGTCGTGTCTAGAAAAATAAAAATAAAATGCATTATACATAGAGGATCTTACATGAGCTTTCATGTATTAATGAATTTATTAAACGAGTTGAGGAAAATGGATAAAATATGAGGCTGTGCAAAGCATTTTATGCCTTTCCTCAACAAGTTTAATAAATTCAATAATACATAAGCAAGAATGCAAGCTTCTATTTATCATATGACTTTAAAAATGCATTTTATCCAAGATTTGTTGACAAAAATGTCAAAATTCTTTCATTAGTGAATGCCACATCATTAATGACGTTGTACATGTAACGTTAAGGGTGTTTCCAATTAATTTGCATATTTAATTCACTAGCGGATTATGGAATTTATTACATGGTGTTATTACACTCTCAGACGTGACGTCATATGATAAAATTTATGTACATGTATATAGCACAATGCAAAAAACACAAACAAGAAGTTTTCTTCTTCCATGTAACTCAGTGTGACCATGTAAACCAGGGGCCGAGGCTCTAAAACTTATTTCATGCTCAGTAAAGCTGAGTACAAAATTTGTAAAGCTCATAAAAATACTAATATTCATAAACTGATGTGGTGGTTTGCCTATTCAGATCAGTAAAGAAAGTCATCTGTCCTGCTCATAAATTTTAAAAGCCAACTATTGTTGGCATTTTAAAATTTATGAAGAGGACAACTCACTTGAGCATGAAAGAAGTTTTATAACCTCAGGACCTAGGGATTCACATAACTTCAAATCAGTTTTGTTTGTTTGTTTGATTTTAGGTTTAATGTCCCTGTCAACACTGTATAGGTCATTTTGGAGACGTTGCTTCCAATTTTGTGGGACTTTTACCCGACACTGAGATGAAATGACATCTCAAGCCAGACGGGGGCGAACTTCAAATCAGTAGCATACATTATAATGACAAAACTCGTTATAACTACAATTCCATTGGAATGAATATTTAACCCTTAAAACGCCGGTAAAATCTACATATGAAAATGTCGTCTGCTGAATCTTCTTGCAAACTTTTTAAAAATATTCTTTTCATACAGGCAAACAGTGTGAGCCCAGATCAGGCTGCTCCTAGAGGAGTCTGACCTGGGTCCACACTTCTTTATAACAGTAAATTCTTTATAACCGCAAATTGTTAAGGAACAAAACTTATTGTTTTAAGGAGGGTCCTCTGTACATCATATAGGCAATTTTAATGAGTACACACTACATACACATACACCTCTGGAGGCATAATAGGGACATCTTTTCAATTTTCTTTAAAATAAAGCAATGTTGTGTGTACTCATTAGAATTGCCTCACAGAGGCCTGAAGGAGTAGTCTGATCAGGGTCTGCACAGTTTGCCATTCCAGCTGCACTTCTTGGACTCCTTGGATCATGCAACACATCTGTTAACATTTTAGGAGAATCACAAGTCCTCAAGGACAACAACTTTTCAGAATTTCTACCCTACTTTTAACTTAAGCTTGTCTCATGCATATAACTCGAGTTAGCATGGGGATATTTTACCAAAGTTGAATGAAAATCCTTCCAGGGGTAAAGAAGATATGAAACAGACACAAAATTCAAAGTTTTAAACTCGTGACCTTCAGCCTTGACCTTCAGCCTTGACCTTGACTTTGAGTCGGCATGGTTTATTTATGTGTTCTGCACATCAGCTCACTAAGGGTGATATTTGACCAAAGTTTAATGAAAATCCTTCAAGGGGTAAAGGAGATATGGAACGGGCATAAATTCAAAACAAGAGCACCGCAAGCGGGTGCCAACGCTCGGCTGCAGTTTCTTTTAGTTAAACAAAAACTCTAAGTCGAAAAAGGGGCATAATTGTGCCAAAAATATTTCAAGGGTTACCTCACTTATTGGTAGGAGTTCCCCTTTCATAATGAACAACTTGTCAGAGTTTCAAGTAAATATGTTCAGTAATGACAGAGATATTACGAAATGTCCAAGTTTTTGCAAAAATTGTAAGTCGAAAAAGGGGCATAACTGTGCCAAAAATATTTTGAGGGTTACCTCACCTATTGGTATGAGTTCCCCTTTTCATAATGAACAACTATTCCAAGTTTCAAGTAAATATGTTCAGTAATGACAGAGATATTACAAAATGTCCAAGTTTTTGCAAAAATTCTAAGTCCAAAAAGGGGCATAACTGTGCCAAAAATATTTTGAGCGTTACCTCACCTATTTGAATGAGTTCCCCTTTTCATAATGAACAACTTTTCCAAGTTTCAAGTGAATATCTTCAGTAATGACAGAGATATTACAAAATGTCCAAGTTTTTGCACGACGACGACGCAGACGACGACAGAGCTATGACAATACCTCGTCGTTTTCTTCGAAAACAGCCGAGCTAATTACAAACTTGTGACCTACAAAGTGACCTTGACCTTATGATGGCATAGTTCATTTATGGGTTGTGACATCAGCTCACTCATCATCATCAACAGATTTTTGATTAACGTGCAGGAACAGGGGCAACATCCACATAAGTGGGCCCCCTGCCAGGTAGCTGGCTTGCTGCATGCATGGCAGATCTTACACCAGATTTCCAGGCTTGTCTATCATGAGCATCGATAGCAGAGAGCTTCCATTCCCCTGCAATCTCTTTCTGTCAGTTGCTTCCAGGTCATCTTAGGCCTTCCAGGCCCCCACTTTCTACCTACCTGTATGTCACAGGCCGTCTTGACTGCACCGTTGGAGCGTTCCACATGTCCATACCAGCAGAGCCTTCTCTCTTTCAGGATGAGGTCCAGGTCCTCAATGCTGAGGGGGATATTTGATCAAAGTTTAATGAAAATCCTTAGAAGGATAAAGGAGATGTAGAATGGACACAAAAATCTAAGAATCAAACTGGTGACCTTCAAATGTGACCTTGACCTGGAGTCAGCATGATTCTGTTAAGGGCTCTGCACATAAGCTCACTGAGGGGGGATAATTGACCAAAGTTTAATGAAAATCCTTCGAGGGGTAAAGAAGATATGGAAAGGACAAAAAGTTCAAAGTTTTAAACTCTTTGACCATCAAATGTGACCTTGACCTTGAGTCAGCATGGTTCATTTATGGGTTCTGCACATCAGCTAACTGAAAATTTGACAAAAGTTTAATGAAAATCTATCAATAGGTTCGATAGATACGGAGCGGAAATGAAAGTGTTATGGACAGACAGATGGACGAACAGATGAAGGTCATTCCTATAATCCCTTAATCCCTGCACCACTTCGCGGCGGGGGATTAATTACCTGTTCAGCAAGAAGATGTTCACAGGCTTCATGCAGGGCATTAGTTTTTGTTGATACATTTATATACTGTCTCTGAAGATCCATCAGATAGTCCAAAGCAGACGACACTTCATCAAGAACTTTATCACACTGACCTCTGTGACCTTGTAGTTCTTCACGATGGCACCTGTAAACAAACAAGAAAAAAACATTTTTAACCCTTTTTGCACCAAATGAAGTCTTCCTCCTTATATAAAGCAGGAGTCCATTGTGTCAGGTTGTGTTTTCATCAAAATTTATTTAGAAAATGACTGAACTTTTAGCAAACAGTGGAGGCCCTGATCAGATGCCGCATCATGCGGCATCTGATCTGGGCCTCCATTGTTTGTCAAGGTACTCGTATTGGGGCTTCTGGTACAAAATAGGTTAATATAATTTGTAGTCCAGGTCAATCCCTCGCAACTGTTTTAAAATAAATACCTGCTACGTACTAAGACAGTAAACCTTGTTCAATCGTAAGCCAATGTCCAGGTGAAGCAAGATACATGACACCTTCAACTCACCCATCCATCTCGGGGTTATATAATGATTATGATATACAAATGTAATATTCTTTCCCCAATTCTTCACGTTTGTTGCAGTATGTGTGTAACTACACCACAACCTCTCTATAACACTATTAATTGGGTCCAAAACAGAAACCATGTTAGTTAAACAACCATGTTATATCCAAACCCAAACAAAAATGTATAGATTATATAGAAAAATGGCCATTAATGGTCATTTTTCTATATAATCTATACATTTTTGAGATCCATCTTGAAACCATGTTATATTCAAAACCACATAGTGCCGAAAAACCTGGACTGTGTTATAGTCAAAACTATAGCGGAAAATTTTTAGGGGACAAAATCTGTCGTTATAGCAAGGGTCTTCTTTATCTTATTCTTCTTATTTTTTATCAAAATGGTAGATTATGGGTAACTGTTGAAACACAATAGACGAATCCTGTAAAAAAGGATTCTGATATAACATGGTTTAAAGATTGGTCCAAAAATGTTTAGATTACATAGAAATATGATCCTAATTGGTCATTTCTTTATATGACAGCCTGGTAGCTCAGTCGGATGCGAGTCTGAATGGTGATCAGGAGGATGCGGGTTCGATACCTGCCGGGGTCAGCAACATTCTCTCGTGGAGATTGATCATGAAATCTTTTCTACGGTCATTCTCTCCCTTCCGCTGATTCAAGAAGGGCAGTTGTCAGTTTCTGGTTAAAGAATGTGCACTGTACTGGTTAACAGCATATGCATAAGCCTGCCCAGGAAAAGTGTGGACAGGTAAACTGACAGGCTCAAAAATGACCTAAATAGTGTTTACTGGGCTGTTTAACTCCAAAACAAACAAACATTTCTCTATTTAATCTTTTTTGTTTGGATATAACTCTGTTGTGTAACTTACTTGGTTTCTGCTTTAGGCCCCAAAAATTGTGTGTGTGTGTTTTTTTTTAGTGGGGGAGGGGGATTAAGGCCCTTTAAGGTTATTTCACTTATTTTGAGCCAATTGCTAATCAGAAATGGACAAAACCCAAGTACCAAGAGAAAAACCACCAGAAATTGCATTGCAGAACTTGGCATATCACATGTTACACGAGCGAGGCTTGAAGAACAAAGGTGGGAGACCTGATGATCAAGAGTCAGCGCTCTTACCCACAAAGCCACGGAGGCCCGCCCAAACAACAGTGTTACAAAGACTTGAAAGAGGTTGTGGTGAACATTATGAAGAGTAAAAGACAGAAAAATTCCCAATTTTCCAACCCAATTTTAGTTCCTCTCTGATATACACCACAACCTCTATATAACACTATTAATAGGGTCTAAAACAGAAACCATGATAGTTAACCAACCATGATATATCCAGACAAAAATGTATAGATTATGTAGAAAAATTACCATTTTTATAGCAAATATGTATAGTCTATGTAGAAAAATGACCATTTATGGTCATTTTTCTATACCGTATAATCTATACATTTTTGGGATCCATCTTGAATCCGTGTTATATCCAAAACTATGTTATAATGAACCATGTTATAATGAGGTTGAGGTGTACCAGTACCTGTAAGGCAATTCCTCTTCTTTTTCTATATCATCTTCTACCTCAGCAAACCAGGAGAAAAACTGAAATAAAATATACATCTCAATTTTATGCCACAGATATGTTAAGTCTCCCATTTTAGGTCGAAGGTGGTCATCATGAGCATCTGTAGTTGACTGATAAAAAATTAACCGAAAATTATCATGATGGCATCTTCGCAAGCCAAGGGTACAAATAAAAATCAAAAAGTTCACTACTTTCATTATGCATCTTCACAAGCCAAGGGTACTATGTTCCATATGCATCTTCGCAAGCCAAGGGTACTAAGTCCACTATATTCCTTATTAGGGGTGTAACGATGCATCGATAGTTCGATGCATCGCGATAGGGACTGTCTCGATAGCAATGCATCGATAGTACTTTGGACTATCGATAGCTATCGCCGATAGTTCACTCAACTATCGATAGTTTCGATTGTTTTTTTTGTTTTTTTTTACTTGAATATACTTTGAAAATATACCTGTACTGTTGTGTAATGACGCAAGTATATTTGCTCAGGATATCCATTCAGCTGTAATCAGGACAGAATGATAAGCCTTCACACATGTGCATGATGATCTGAGTCTTCGCTGGTCACACGTGTATTATAGTTATTTGCCGTGTGGTAAATTTCTCGCGGCGATGAATTTCCCGCCGTCATTTTTGCACGTGCAGTTGAGGCAGTCAGAAATTTTCCCGCGTTTTTCAATAACAAAACGTCAATGATAGTTTGATCACGCATTTGTTGCATGCAAATTTTTGAAAACATGACAGTGAAACCTGTGTGACATGTGACGGCTCAGATCAGCCTGCGCAGTCATATATAAATGTTTGCTGTTTGTATTATCCTTGCGTAGTATAACTTCTGGGACGAACGCCATTTCCCTGTTCAGTTTCGAAGGCATTTGCAAGATGCACAAGCTGATCTTGTGTAGGAAGAAATGTTTGTTTTTGCTGTGTGCTGACTCATTCACATAGATAAATGTATAATAAATGATGGTATAATGCAGTTTAACTTGTTGTATATGTGACTCTTTTTGCGTATAAGGACCAGACTGTTAAACCGCCCTTTTGTGGTCTCATTAGAAATGTTTCTCGAAAAATGCACAGAATGTGCATGCGAGTACATGATAGACTCAGATTAGTCGGTAAGTATGCACAAATGCATCAATGATGATGTCATCAGTCGGCTGGCCGGACCGATTGGGATTAAATTCTTGGGGGAATATTTAAGCAGACAAAGTTTTATTTTCCTGCCGTCATTCTGTAGGGAAAAAAACGTGCAGCAAGAGGCCTTAGGTCTCCGTCTATCAAGTACTTTCTTAAGGTGATTCTGGACGTTTTGATGGTGGACACTGGACAACCTGGGTCAAATTGGCATTTTGATTTTTCGTGGGTCTTTCTAATTTTATTTTTGGTTGTCTTTGTATTATAATAGAGGGATATTCCAGAAAAAATAACAGGTCAAAACGGCCAATTTTCATTACATGAAAACTTTGTTTTATTATTGCTGCTTGTCGTAGCTGTCTTGTGTGCAAGGACTAAATGCCCACAGAGTCAGAGAGCCCAGGTCGAGCCCTGTACATATTGCTAGATGAAAAAACCGACTTGATAATTGCTTTACTTCTATTTCGATAGTCTAGCTTTTGATGCTAACTTCAAATAAAAAATATGTAAATTCAAGTTTTAATGCAGTTTGTTAGATTCATGTCACCCTTAAAGAGGTGCTAAAATAGCGTGCTGTGATTACGTAATACTATGTAATAATCGGGTTACCTAATTAACTGAATCCACAGATTTATTTAACACAGGCGGCAAACATCAAACAATTGAAGAACGATTACCATGTGTCAGTTTCCACAACCAGAAAATCTCAAACACTGCAAAGGTATTAATTTTAGGCCATTGCAATTTTCCTAACTCGTTCTGTCACTCTTAGCCATTTTATGTGAGTGATACAACATCTATGAATCATTAATGAGTGTGCCCGATAGTATCACGATAGTATCGTGATAGTGATAGTATCGTGATAGTAGTTTCCACGATAGCAATACTATCATGATAGTCAAAATTGGCATCGATAGTCAGCCCTATTCCTTATGCATCTTCGCAAGCCAAGGGTAATAAGTCCACTATATTCCTTATGGATCTTCGCAAGCCAACTGTACTAAGTCCACTATATTCCTTATGCATCTTTGCAAGCCAAAGGTACCAGGTTCACCAGGTTCTCAATTTTCATTTGATTTTATATGTGACTTTGGCGATCCACTGTAATTGAACAGCTGTTTGTATCATGCTTCGTACTCGTGAAAATTTCTGGTTTTTCAACACACTCAGTGAAATATGTTTTCAACACACTCAATGAAATATGTTTTCAACACATCCAATGGAATATTAGCAATCGAAAAAAAATAAAAAAGGTATATTTTCCTTTTATTTTACACGAAAAACAAACCAAAAAATATTCCGGGCTGCTACTGTGACACATGGTCAGTGTGAAAACATCTGATATATCATTTTTATTTGTTTCTGATATGCATTGATTTCATAGCTAGGTATAAAATAAACAAAGTCTACTTGGATGTTCCTGTCAAGAAATTAACCTGTAAAAGCCAAACTTTTCTTTACAAGCCTTTTCTTTTTTACATAAATCCCACTTGAAGAAAAGAAACAATCATCTGTTTTGTTCATACCTGCTGAGCATTTTCAACCCTGCCAGAGGCCATTTGTTGCAGATTGCCGTGGAAATATTTCTCCACCGGACTGGCACCCTGGTCATCATCTAACTGTCTTCCAGGTATAACTGTGGATGGTGCATCATCTGCAGGCAGCTGTAAATATATTAAATGAAAATAGACTCTCTACTATTTACACTGTGCATCATGAAATTCCTAAAAATTCGGACACACGGAGAACTTGCTGTAATTCTTCTAAAATTGTAACAATATTGGGATCAACCATGGTTTTTCATGCATTAACATTTGCCGGATCCCGAGGAAGCTGTTTGAACATGAGGCCGCTAGGCGGAATGTTCAAATATCTTCCGAGGGGTCCGGCAAATGTTAATACATTGAAATAACCATGGATGATCGTTGTTCTTGCATAACTTACGAATCCGACAGGAAATTTTGAGGAAAACTCCCAAAAGCGCCATATAAATTCCATATAAACTCTTCAAATGCGACAGGCAAACCAAAATGGCGACTAGTTCAGAATGTTGTTTACAATGACTTTGTCATGCAGTGACGTCATCAAAGAACCCTCAAACGCTACGTTCAGGGCGATAACGTTACATCACTCAACGTAACGTAAACAAAGCAAGGCCCGTCTTGTGATATCAAAAACTCAAAACCTATGTTCAAACAGCACACGAATTTCATGATTTGAACATGTTTTTTGCTGTTTGAGCATGGCTTTCGGTCCATTTGACAATGACTTCAAACAGCCATGCGCATAGGTATTTATGCAAGAAATTTGTTTCACAATCCAGCACGGATTCCAAAAGGTGCAAACAGAATGGCAAACAGTGTAGACCCTGATCAGACTGCTCCTGAAGGAGCAGTCTGATCTGGGTCTGCACTGTTTCCTTAGGCCTATCATAGGCAGGGGTGTACTATTTACAGTGTATACCGTAAAAAATCCTAAACATTTGGTCACCTTGAGGACTTGCTGTAATTCTTCTAAAATATTAACAAATTTGTTTCACAATCCAGCACGGAGCCAAAAGGTGCAAACAGAATGGCAAACAGTGTAGACCCTGATCAGACTGCTCCAGAAGGAGCAATCTGATCTGGGTCTGCACTATTTCCTCAGGTCTATCATAGGCATGGGTTTCATTAAGAGACAAAGGGTGTGGTTGGCAGGACTTCAGTAGGCGACCATTTTATATTGCTATATACACTAAATATCTAAGGTCTGTACTTTATGGTTTCAGAGAAGAAGATTTTTGAAGCTTTTTTTTCCATTATAAGTTTATTGGAGTTTAGGGGCCACAGGATTTGGCCAATTTGGACCCAGGGGGCATGATTGGCAGGATTCATGTAGGCGACCACTTTAGTTACATCCTAAATACCTAAGCCTTATGGTTTCAGAGAAGAAGATTTTTGAAGTTTTTTTTTTCCATTTTAAGTTTTTTTTTGTTTTGTTTTTTTACCATTTTGAGTGCCTCGGAAAGTCATCTGGTAGGCACTAAGAAAACTTGGAGTGGACAAGTGGATTGTGAAACTGGTCCAAGGGATGTATGCTAATGCTCGGAGCCGTGTCCGCGTTAGTGATGGTTACAGTGAAGAATTCAAGGTGAAGGTGGGTGTTCATCAAGGCTCTGTTCTCAGCCCACTGCTTTTCATCACTGTGCTTGAAGCCTTGTCATGCGAGTTCCGCTCTGGAGTCCCCTGGGAGGACCTGTATGCTGATGGTCTTGTCATCATAGCCGAGTCCCTTGAGAAATGTGTCAGGAGGTTCTTAACTTGGAAAGACGCAATGGAGGCGAAAGGGCTGAGAGTGAATGCAGTACAGACAAAGATCATGATCTGTGGTACAGGTCATGACCTCTTGCAGAGTACAGGCCAGTTCCCATGCGCTGTTTGTCTCACTGGAGTCGGCAGCAACAGTATCTTTTGTAATGGCTGCAAGTTCTGGGTGCACAAGAAATGCAGTGGGCTCAAACGCTTGATAGAGGACTCTGATTACAGGTGTACATGATGCCTAGGAACTGCACGCCCCTTAGATGGCAGACCACAGACGGAAGCCCAAGTCGGATCCAACAAGATGGAAGTTGTAGCTTCCTTTTGCTACCTAGGTGATATGCTCTCTGCAGTGGTTGGTTGCGACCTTTCAACTACATCATGTGTGAAAACAGCCTGGAAGAAATTCAAGGAGTTGCTACCAGTTCTCTCTTCCCACCACCTCTCATTCAAGACACGTGGCCGTGTGTATAGCTCTTGTGTGCGGAGTGCAATGCTCCATGCCAGTGAGACATGGCCATTTACAAAGCCAAACCTCCAACGTCTACAGCGAAATGACAAGGCAATGATCAGATAGATCTGCAATGTCACAGGACACTGTCACCATAAGGTCCAGTGAGGACCTGGACCTCATCCTGAAAGAGAGAAGGCTTCACTGGTATGGACATGTGGAATGCTCCAACGGTGCAGTCAAGACTGCCTGTGACATACAGGTAGGTGGAAAGCGGGGGCAAGGAAGGCCCAAGATGACCTGGAAGCAGCTAACAGAAAGAGATTGCAGAGAATGGAAGCTCTCTGCTATCGATCCTCATGATAGACAAGCCTGGAGATCTGGTGTAAGATCTGCCATGCGTGCAGCAAGCCAGCTACCTGGAAGGGGCCCACTTATGTGGACGTTGCCCCTGTACCTGCATGTTAATCAAAAATCTGTTGATGATGATTTAAGTCTATGGTAGCTAATGGGCCCATTGACGTGGCCAATTTTGACCTAAGGGGCAAGGTTGGCTTGATTTATTAAGGAGACCATTTCATGTTGCTACATACTAAATATCTAAGCTCTGGGACTTATGGTTTCAGAGAAGATTTTTGAAGTTGTTTTTTTTTTAATTAAAAGTCTATGGGAGCTAATGGGCCCGTGGGTGTGGCCAATTTTGACCGCAGGGACATGGTTGGCAGGATTTATGTAGATGACCACTTGACGTTGCTACATGCTATATACATGTATTTAAGTTTTGGGCCCTGTGGTTTCAGAGAAGAAGATTTTGAAATGTGTTTCAAATTGAAAGTCTATGGGAGCTAAAGAGCCCTGGGGTGTGGCCAATTTGGATCCCAGGGGCATAATTTGCAGGGTTTATGTAGGTGGCAATTTGATGTTGCTACATACCTAATATCAAAGCTCTGGGCCTTATGGTTTCAGAGAAGGATTTTTGAAGTTTTTTTCATCATAAGTCTATGGGAGCTGATGAGCTAGGATGTGGCCAATTTTGACCCCAGTGGCATGGTTAGCAGGATTTATGTAGGTGACTATTTTATGTTGCTACATAATAAATATCTAAGCTCTGTGCTTCATGGTTTCAGAGGAGAAGATTTTTGGAGTTTTTTTTTCCATTATAAGTCTATGGGAACTAAGGGGCCCTGGGGTGTGGCCCATTTGGACCCCAGGAGCAATAGGGCTGGCTAATCGGAGCTGAAAAGAAAATTGATTATCCGTCCTGCCATTGTGACCGTTAATCGATTAGTAATCACTGAAGATTTGGTCATAATTTTACCTGTATGGCTTTCTATCTGAGTATGACACCTACCATATGATGTACTTTACCATATGTATTTGAACAGACAGGCCTGAGCAAACAGTTAAGATCCAGATGAGACGCCATAGAACACTGCGTCTCATCAGGGTCTGCACAGTTTGCCACTCATCCAGCTATTCAACTGCAACTTACTATTCATCCAGCTGCCACAACTTCGGGCAGTAAATTGTACCTATTAAATAATCGATTACAAGCAAATCAGTAATGTTAGTCATTTTTTCAAATTTATCGATATATTGATCGATTATCCTATTAATCGTGTCAGCCTTAAGGGGCAGGATTTATGTAGGTGACCATTTGCCATTGCTTCATGCTAAATATCTAAGCTCTGGGCCCTATGGTTTCAGGGAAGAAGATTTTTAAAGTTTTTCCCCTTATATGTCTACAGGAGCTGATGAGCCTTGGAGCCAATTTTGGCCCCAGGGGTATGGTAGCAGGATTTATGTGGGTGACTGTTTTATGTTGCTATATACTAAAAATCTAAGCTCTGTGCTTCCTGGTTTCAGAGAAGATTTTTGAAGATTTTTTTTTCCATTAGAAGTCTATGGGAGCTAATGGGCCCATGGGCGTGTTCAATTTGAACCCCAGGGGCATGATTGGCAGGATTTATGTAGGTGACCACTTGACATTGCTACAAGCTAAATATTTAAGCTCTGGGCCCTGTGGTTTCAAAAAAGATTTTTTATTTATTTTTTTCCATTATAAGTCTATGGGAGCTATATGTTGCCATGGCAACCAGAATTCCAATCCAATCAGCCCAAAAAACCTTATGCAGCCTTTCCCCCTACCTGATGATGCTTCTCATGAAATATGTTCAAGATTGGTGGTACGGTTTCGCCTTAACCAGGGGCTGACAAATCCATTGCCCGGCCGCCCGGGACAAGTCTGAAATTGCGCCGGGCAGATGCACTTTGACCTTTCGACGCCCGGTCGGGCAAGTGCAAAAAATCGTCTACAACTGCCAGTTTTTTTAGTCCTTAAATACGGTAAAACTAGGCCAGTAAGTAAATCATAATAATTCCCGCTTTGTCGGCAATTCATAGACAAAATCATCTATGTTTTTATAACTGTTCAATTATGACACTATTGTTAATCCCTGTCATATAATTACCAATTAAACATGATTGCCCGGCGGTGCGTGTCTTTCATTTCTGGTGTAGTGTGTACCATCAGCGCTATCGATAAGCGTGACAAGGTGTGAAAATAAGATTAAGTTATGTCTCTAATTTGCGTTTATCCTTGCCATAAAATTTAATTCACAGTCAATGTGAAAATGATTTAATAGCTCTGAAGACGATTTGCTACATCTTACGGTAGTAAAAACGGGTTATTCTACTATCTCGTGAACGGTTATGTTTTGGCGCCAAATAGCAGACGCTGGCGGAAAAAGTCGAATGTTTTAATGTTGGTAACCGTGGATTAGTCGCGCCTCTATCCACAACCGTTTAGCTATCGAGAATTTTTTTTACCGGTTCCAAACATGTTTTTATGAAAAAGATAAGCCCCATTATAATAAAAAACAATGATGTTAAACACGTGTGGGGTTGCTTGGGTCGGATGACGTCATTTACCGATAGCATGCAGAAAAATGGGAGTTGTGGTTTGTGGACAACGATTTGGATGGCGGAAATAATGATCACATTGAACTTGCTTGTAGGGCGGGTGTGAAAGTTTGGGTTCGTTATGGATGGAGGGGTCCTCGTCTTGTGGTTGGATCATTAAATTGCAAGCTAAATAAACTGCATTCTTTTAATCTTCTATCTCAGTGCCCTGACACAGAAGGATCTTTTGAGTAGATCTATATCGGCTGCAGCTCGTGTTTATCATGCGTGTCAATATAACTGTATCTTAAATTGCTAATCGGCTATGGTATTATGTCAACAATAAACTTGAAAAAGTACCGCTATTGAATGTGACAACAACAGTATTTTCTACAGTATTACCGCACAGAGGGAAATAAATAGAAGTGAATGCATTGATCAGGAATCGATACAATTAACCCTGAGCTCCCATGGGAAAGAAACACAAACATGAAATAACTAGACCCTAATGGAAAGTGGCTGTGCTTGAAACTTGACAGAAACCTTGGATTACATTTATAAATGTCGGTCGTAATCATCGTCACCATTATCCCCCTCCCCCCCCCCCACATGCGCATCGAACGCCACTTTGAGTTCCAAAATCCTGGGCAAGTAGGATTTGAGCTGGGCAAGTGCAAGAATATTTTACTTGCCCGGTGGGCAAGTGGAAAATTTTTGGATTTGTCAGGCCCTGCCTTAACCCAAAGAGGGGACACAGACGGTATATATTACATACGCTCACGTTTTGCAGGATGAAAGCCTACACAGTAATTATGTAATTATGGTAGGGTTCCTTAACCTGCACAGGGGATGGTTCTCAGTACACAGGTGGCCTCCAATTAACGTCCTGATCCGAAGCACAGTGTTCTCTATGACATTCATCCCTGCAAATGATGACAATGGAACATGTTCGGACACTGAAATCTTAACACCACTGCCGGGGATCGAACCAGGGACCTCTAGCATCAGAGGCAAGTCATCATTCTTCAAGCCCCGAAGGGCGGGGGTGTAAATGGGGTTTTTCTTTCGACTTATACTGCTATCAGTCACATCGGTTCCGGGTCGTTTCGCCCGTGGGTTGTTTCGCCGGGTCGTTTCGCCCTGATTTTGGGGGTGGGTCGTTTCGCCCTTACCTGGTGGGTCGTTTCGCCAGTGAGTCGTTTCGCCCGTGGGTCGTTTCGCCGCAATTATATTTAAAGGAGTGACAAACGGAATGGGTGAGTAAATTGACAGATGGATGAATAAATAAATGCCATAAATGGGTGAATGGAGTTGTGCGTTGGTAGATGGACAGACGTACGGATGAACGGACGGCATTTTGAATATACGGAGATAGATAAGTTAATGAATGAATGGATGGAGAGTATTGGTAGATGGACAACCAGAAATGAATGAATGAAGTGATGCTTGTGCAGATGGACGGACAGATGGACGAACGGATCTGGACAGTTCATGGTGACACGTCAAATGACAGCTACGGACGGGTGATGTATGGACGGGCTCATTTCAGAGTTCAGATAGAGAGATAAAAAGTGAAAAATATAAACTGTGTTTGTAATCTTCACAAATCCAAACAACAGTGTCAAAATATGTTAAGTATGTGACATATGGGTACTCGTTAGAATCGCTTCGCCGAGGCGGTTCTAACGACCACCCACATTCCATGCCTGGAGCAGAAATAGCAGACTATGGGTACTACCCACAAAACACACAACAAATATGCAACACAGTGTTTTTCATATTTCCGCCCCAAAATACACAGACCGTTGGTGATCGTTAGAACCGATTTGCCGAGGCGTTTCTAACGAGCACCTGAGCAGAAATATGAAAAATATAAGAATCTTTGATCAAAACCATTTTGATTTTTTTTATTTCGTGGTAGAATTTTCGAATATTTGAATAAGCATGTGTTCGTGATGCAAACTATTAAACAGACCAGTACGATAACACAGCCGTGCGACATAGTGCCGGTTTTCATATCTCTAAAATGACTACTTTTATTATGAAAATCTGTCGTATTTTTTTCTTATCTTTACTGCAAACATAGGTTGAGGCGGTTCTAACGAGTACCCACAACCTTTGTCTTGTAGCAGAAATAACTAGAAATGTGTCCAGACGACACAGATGCCCCCGCCAAGGGCCCCGCCTCACCCCGAAAATCCATGTTGCAACAAAATTTTCTAAGTGTGTGACCTTGTCATCAGGAACATTTGTGAGAAGTTACATTGAAATTGGTGAAAAAATGTAAGCGCTAGAGCAATGACAAAGTTTTTCTAAAAATAGCCAAAGTGACCTTGACCTTGAAAGTCAAACTCGCCCGAGGTATTGTCATAAGGAACATTTGTGTGAAGTTATATTGAAATCAGTGAAGAAATGTAAGTGCTAGAGAGATGACAAACTTTTTCTAAAAATAGCCACAGTGACCTTGACCTTGAAAGTGGAACTTGCTAGAGATATTGTCATAAGGAACATTTGTGTGAAGTAATATTGAAATTGGTGAAAAAATGTAAGCGCTAGATCAATGACAAAGTTTTCCTAAAAATAGCCACAGTGACCTTGACCTTGAAAGTCAAACTCGTTCGAGGTATTGTCATAAGGAACATTTGTGTGAAGTTATTTTGAAACCAGTGAAGAAATGCAGGCGCTAGAGCGATGACAAAAGTTTTTCTAAAAATAGCCAGTGACCTTGACCTTGAAAGTCAAAATGGCTCGAGACATTGTCATAAGGAACATTTGTGTGAAGTTATATTGAAATCAGTGAAGAAATGTAAGCGCTAGAGCGATGACAAAGGTTTTCTAAAAATAGCCACAGCGACCTTGACCTTGAGGCCATGACCTGGAAAGATGACATTGCTCTAGCTATTTTATAAGGAAAATTTGTGTGAAGTTATATTGAAATTGGTGTAGAAATGTGGGGGCTAGAGCGATGACAAAGTTTTTCTAAAAATAGCCATAGTGACATTGATCTTGAGGTCATGACCTTGAAAGACGAACTCGCTCTAGATATTGTCATAAGGAACAATTGTGTGAAGTTATATTGAAATCAGTGAAGAAATATAGACGTCAGAGCTATGTTGTGCGAGGGGATAATTAAAAATTTTTAAGTCTGTGACCTTGACCTTGAGCTCATGGGCATGGGTGGGGGTATCGCTGAATAAAATGGACTGGTATCTAACATCATACCAAATATCAACTCAATCCATCACACAATTTGGAAAATATCAACTCTTAAAATATCTAATTAAAAATTTCTAAGTCTGTGACCTTGACCTTGAAGCCATAGGCATGAGTGGGGGTATTGCCAAATAAACATTTGGACCTGTATCTATCATCATAGCATACATAAGCCAAATCCATAATACAGTTTGGAAAATTTGAGCTCTTTAAAATCTTTCACATTAAAATTGTCTAAGTCTGTGACCTTGACCTTGAGGTCATAGGCATGGGTGGGGGTATTGCTGAATAAAACATTGTACCTATATCTATCATCATATGAACCAAAGCCATCATAAAAGTTCAGGTTCTACCAGGTACAAATACCTTAACTGGAGTCTTTAACATGGAAAATTTCTAAGTCCATGACCTTGACCTTGAGGCCATGGGCATGGGTGGGGGTATCGCTGAATAAAACTGTGGACCTATATCTATAATCATACCAAATATGAACCAATTCCATTAAATGGTTTGGAAAATATGAGTTCTAAAATGTTCAAGTCTACCTGTTACAAAAACCTTAACCTGAGTCTTTAACATTGAAAATTTCTAAGTCTGTGACCTTGACCTTGAGGTCACAGGCATGGGTGGGGGTATTGCTTAATAAAACTTTGGACCTATATCTATCATCATACCAAAGATGAACCAGTTCCATCAAATGGTTACGAAAATATGAGTTCTAAAAGTTCTGGCTCTACCTGTTACAAAAACTTTAACCTGAGGTTACAGGATCACGTACGTACGTACGTACGTACGTACGTAAGTACGTACGTACGTACGTACACACACACGTACAGACGGACGTACACATGTACGCACGTACGGAAAACCCAAAAACTATATGCCCCCGGCATCATATGATGCGGGGGCATAACAAAAATAGTGTATACCCCAGTAAACCGAAGTTTTCTTCATATAAGGTGGGGTTTGGGGGTGTTCATTCCACGGACTTGTTCATGTGATGCTTTGGTTTCAAAGTTATTCTTTGTTATATATTTATAATGCAAAATATGTGTTTAATTATGCATAAAATTATGGGAAAAAGTGAAAAGAAAGTATAAAACGTTATGTTTCTATTCCTATACCAGGTTCAGCTACAGTAGGGTCTGTATAAAAGTTAAACCAGACTTTTTACACAAGGCGCTTAAGGTTTAATATTGATTATAACTCTTTAAGTGACATTTTTGTAAACTTTTATTCAGACACCACTGTTTAAAAATATTTTGTTTGTTGGAATTGAGGTTTAACGTCCCCATCTTCCATTAATGTAATACTGTAACCAGTTATATCCCATCACAATTTGTGCAGAAAGAACAACTGACAAGTAAATAAAACATCATGTTAGCAAGTCTATGCAATAACGTCCCCTTTAAACCCAACTTTATACAGTGAAAAAAGGGTTTTCGCATATACTTTATTTCTCTTATTTCTGATTCTAGAACATAGACAATTAGACGGTTCTAATCCAAAATCTATGTTTTGAGCAGAAAGAAAAATATGTCACATTTTTAAATATAAACAGTCATTTTCACCGCCATAAACTTAGACTTGTTAACTTTATGTGAGCGCGAATATCTTTCTCAAAAAGGTGGTATCGCAGTTGATCAAACCTGAAGTAGAAGCCATCAGTAGGTCGTCTAGCTGTACCGAACGAGGGCAAAACCATGTTTTCCGGAATTCCCAATACCCCCATCAATCCCTTTACATACCAAAACAAATACCAAAACAAACCTCAATCAATAGGGTTTGAAAAAATAAGGGCGAAACGACCCACCTTATCAGGGCGAAACGACCCACGGGCGAAACGACCCAGGGCGAAACGACCCAGGGCGAAACTACCCACGGGCGAAACGACTCATGGGCGAAACGACTCACGGGCGAAACGACCCGAGACCGTCACATCTAACCATTACTCGCAGGTGTACATTACAAACACACCTGGTAGTTAATTGCTTCAACTAAAATTCAGTTTACTCCACCCACTTATTTCATAAAGGTTGCAACAGTTTATTTTGTGCTACCTCAAGAGGCAGTGGTCTATCTGCTGCAAAAGACGTCAGTTCAATAAAAAGATCTTTTTGACTGGTTGTCAGTGGTGCTTTCGGGTCCGTCTTTGCGTCCCAAAGAGACAGTTTTTCTCTTAACTTCTTTTGATCAATATTTTGGTTTGACGTGTCGGCCATTTTGTCAGAATCAAGAATTAATTTTTAGCGGAGGATTGTGTCTTTTTTAAATTATCGTAATGGTATATGCTATTCTATTTCATTTTTATTTATCATAAGTATGTCTTATAAAAGTGTTTATATCCGAAAGACTGGCATAAATATATTTAAATATGTAACGTTTACAAATACACACAGTAGTTTTCCGTCAATAATTTAATTTTATTTTCACTTCAACCAATTAAGCACCATCCTCCAAAAGCTTGAAGCTGGTAATGCAAGCGTTCAGTAACAGAAACATCAAAGTCATGTCACTCTTGAGCAGATTTCTGACAAACTCAAGGTATTTTTTGACATCTGTCCACTGCAGACTACAGTAACAGATGATTCACATTGTTACTGAGGCATTGAGCGGTGTTGAATCTATCACAACCTCATTGTTGGCTGCCAATTTGGATCCAGTTACAAAATTCTTTTTGAACCCCGCAGTCTAATGGATTTTGTCCGCCGCGTTTACGCGTATGACCCCGCGCTGCATCCTGCTGCAAGCGCTTTGTTGCAGTGGTAGCGCATGGGATTAGTGGTCAAGAGGTTGCGGGTTCGAGCCTCACACTGACCAAAGTGTTGTGCCCTTGAGCAAGGCACTTCATCCACATAGCTTAAAAAAATAAAAAAGAAAGTACTGGTTACCACCCAGGAAATCCTGCTCGTAATGCTCAGATGTGAGCGAGAAGCAGTAATAGGAGAGAAAGAAAAAAACGCCACTGCGACCACACGGCTTACACACAGCGGACCTGCCGCGATTTTCTTATTTACCTTTGAGACCCCGACGCGTAGTTGCAGTGTGTAGAATTGTGAGGTCACAATGATTGACAGGTTGGATTAGATTAGAGCAGAAATAAGAAAAATAATGTATACCCCCATAAACCCCAGTTTTCTTTGTATACAATGGGCTTTAGGGGGTGTGTGTGTGGAGGGGGAGTGGGGGCCCAGGGCATTTTCTGCTTGTTCAGCAGGGCCGAAATTCGGCCCCATTCCCAATGCCAAATAGCCGGGAAAGTATAAAACCCGGGAGTAACAGCCGGGAGCCGGGAGTAAAATCCGGGAGTAAATTTTGACAATCGAATAAAAGTCTGAAACATTCACATATTTGGATGAAATTTGGACCAAAAGTAGAATATAGACTTTTCTTTAAAATTCATTTAAGTTTTAACATTATTATCAATTAATTTTGAAGATATGAACCGAAAAATACAACCATGTCGCAAAATTTTCGCCCGGGAATAACTTTTGCGAGCATTTTGCAAAATATGTTCAGTCTTGAGTTTCTACAAGAATTACTTTTTGTAATATCAATTAAAAACATATCAGAGATGAGAAAAATGCAAAAGTAAAGTTGCTACATCGTCCCCCGTCTAGTAAATAATCGACCCGGGAGTGGGCCGGGAGTAATTTCTGGGTTGAAATCGGCATTTATTTGCCTTATTCTCGGCCTTATTGCTTATATCACATGCATTGTATTTCTTAAATGTTTTTCAGCAGAAAAGCTGAGATTCAGCATGGAGTACCAGTATTTATTTACTTGTCATATCGGGACTCGACACACATCCAAACCCCAAACCCATATCACGCCCTGCTCCTGAGCCTATGATTTAAGAGGTGATTGATTATGGGACCCGGGATCATTTATATTTGGCGCTATTTGTTTTATGGCCGTATAATGTTGAAAAGATGACACAAATTACCCCCGCAGTCTGATCATTGCCTTAGCTACTAGCTGTCAGGTTAGTGCGACCACGTTTAATAAATACAATGTATGTGATATGGGCAATAACGCAAATAAACGCTGATTTCAACCCAGAAATTACTCCCGGTTCAATTACTAACTTCACGGAGCGATGAAATAACTTTATTTTTGTATTTTTCTAATCATCGATATGTTTTTAATTGATAATACATAAACCTATTCTTGTAGCAATCCCAGACTGAACATATTTTGCAAAATGCTTGACATCGTCAATACCGCAAAAGTTACTCCCGGGCGAAAATTTGTCGACATGGTCATATATTTGGGTTCATATCTTGAAAAGTACTGGATTATAAATATAAATCTTTTATGAATTTTAAAGAGGAGTCTATATTCTACTTTTGATCCAAATTTGATCCCGATATGTGAATGTTTAATACCTTTATTCGATTGTCAAAATTTACTCCCGGATTTTACTCCCGGCTGTTACTCCCGGGTTTTATACTTTCCCCAAATAGCCTAAATTTTTCCCAATTTCACCAAATTTTTCCTCCCAAAAATGAAGAAATAAAAGCCACAACAAAAGAAACAGAGAAAACAATGCTTAACATCAAAGGTTAACATGAAAATTCACCACAGTGAAGCTACATCTATATTGCACTGCTTGGCTATCAAATTCATAAGATTATCATGAGCAACATGTATAGTTCTGGCATTTCTCCGATGAAATTGTGTTCCCTATTTTGGTATTTTGTCGGTAATTTTTTCCCAATTTTGCCCAGGGACCTTTTCCCAAAATAGCTGGATAAAGCCCTGGGGCGTCATTTCACGGACATATTCTTGTGATGGATAAAAAACCTTGATTTATATGGTTTGTTCGTTCCATGTATAAAGCTGCATTATTTACTATTTACGTCAATCTTTATAACGACGCAGTTTATCAGTAAATACTTTTATTCTGTGATTTCTGTCCACATCGAATAAAGTATATGTATCCTGGTGGACACACAATGGAGAAACAACATCATTTCCACTGTAATGTTGGTTCAACTTTGTGTGCCTGCTGGGAATGTTATGTTGAGATGACTTCTCTTTGGTCCAAGAAATCACTGGATGTAATGAATTAGCACATTCAGCAAAACATAAATGCATTATAAATCCCGTGTGCCAGGTGTTCGGGAGTGAATCATAAAATCGAAATCAGTGTACCCGGTCAAGCGTCTAACTGTATATTGTCCTAATTTATAATATAATCCAATAATCTCTCGTATCAGTGGGAGTCAATGGCCTATTGTCGGGAGATAAAGGCAATAAAATTACCTACAGGTACATGCGTTTATGCATCCTATTTGTTATGCATTATCCACTTTACACCCAATGTCGGTACAGAGTAAGTACGCTGAAAATTCCTTTGTTGAACTGGTAAATTTACAGCTTTCTGAAGCACATTTCAACACTTTGATGTTAATTCATTTCGAAATAATTGACATGGACGACCACGCATATTTTAATTACTCTAATCTGCAAGCTACATGTATCTGTAAGTCAGTGATAAGAAAAGCGATAATAAAAGCGTGTTTAAACAGCGGTATTGATTATCAAAGGATGCCACCTGCATTAGAATGTAAAGCATGGAAAGTCTGCAGGTGTCACTACCGCTTCAAAAGGCGCAAAAAATTGTTATGGTTGATCTTTTAGAGGATTCTTATTTTGTCAATAGCAGTGTGTGTGTGTGAATTCGGGTTTAACGTCGCTTTCAACAATTTTTCAGTCATATCACGACGGTGTTAACGGGCCTCCATGGCCTAATGGATAAGAGCGCTGACTCTTAGTCATTAGGTCTCTCACCGCCGTGGGTTCGAGCCTCGCTCGGGTCACGTGTGAGACGCCAAGTTCTGCAACGGAAGGTCAGGTGGTTTTTCTCCGGGTACTCCGGTTTTCGCCCACCTATGATTAACGATCGGCTCGATATGAGTGAAATAATCTTGAAAGAGCCATAAAACCCAAACCAAAAAAAAAAAAAAAAAAAAAAAATCACGACAGTGTCTGGTTGCGAAAGGGAGCTCAATGCTCACTTTTATAGTGCTGCCTCACTGAAGTATCATGTCCCTGACACATTACATGATACCACACCCAGTCACATTATCCTGACACTGGGTCGACCAGTCCTAGCTCTACCCCGTAAATCTGAGTGCCAAGCTAGGAGCAGCTAGTACCATTTTTAATGACTTTGGTATGTCACGGCCTGGGATCGAACGCGTGACCTTCCGTTCCCCGGAGCAGACACTCTACCAACTGAGCTATCGGGGCCGGTCTTTGTCAATAGCAGACATCAACAGAAGTGAAATATGTGTCGTCCTGCAAAGAACTTTTATAATTTGGGCATACAGCCATGTTAATACAGTCATTGAATTAATTAATTTTAAATCTTTGACACCGTGTATTCAAAATATGCCCAAGAAAATACCGCTCTAGAAAACAAAGCAGATGAAAAACGTGGTACGATTTTCTGTTTATTTGAAACACACCTCAACCTCATTATAACACAGAACTCTAGGTCCTACCCATGTGCTGTGTTAGTTCACCGAATCATGTTAAAAAACGCCGATTGTATTTGTCACGGATCATTCTATTCTACTTTTACATTGTAAACACATGCATCCAGCCCTATCGATAAGCCTACAGTATTCTGCGTATAAAAGATGTGAAAATAAAGTCAAGTTATGTCTCCAATTTGTTGCAATTGATCAAGGCAAAATAAAAAATGGGTTTCATTCGCTCAGTTTTCAATCCACCTCTTCGTGCCCTCGCCCATCGGGGCTTGAAGATGGGCTGCACGATGCTTTCACGCAGAGCTAAATCCGACCCGCACACGAGTAGTGGTTAACCGCTTAGAGGATCTAAGCCTGCCCAGGCTAAGCGGTGTGAGGTGGACTGTCCATGCTTATAAACCATATTGGTTTCATTGGGCAACAGGGCTTGAGATGTCATTTCATCTCAACGGCGGGTAAAAGTCCCACAAAATTGGAAGCAACATCTCCAAAATGACCTTTACAGTGTTGACAGGGACGTTAAACCTCAAATCAAACAAACAAACAAAATCATTCCACCTCTTATCCATAATAATATGAACCTTTGTTAGATGCCCGTCAAAGGAAAATGGATAACTTCATTAATTTTCATCTGGTTCATTTAATTTGTAAAAATCCTGAAAATTCGGACACCTTCAGAACTTGAGCACTGTAATTCTCCTAAAATTTTAAAAAAAAATTGTTCCATGATCCTGCAAGCAGTCTACAAAATGCAGTCAGAATGGCAAACAGTGTAGACTGTGATCAGACTGCTCTGATCTGGGTCTGCACTGTTTGCTTAGGCCTGTCTGTCCCAATACTTAGGATCATTACGGTAAATAGTGTTGGACGTGGACGTAATACCTCAACACAAACAAAGCTCTTGAAAAAGTATTGATGAGCACTTTCATGTGTTAGATCATGTGGGATATAATTGCAACAAATATGAGAGTTATGAAAAAATCAATCAAAGCACTAAGAGCACTGGTAGGTCTATGGCTGGGAAAATAGTCCTGGACTGAGACTGTTTTGTTTAACCCTTTTTGTACTAAATGGAATCTTCCACCTTATAGTAGGAGTCCATTTCAAAATGTAGGGTTGTCAGGTTGTTTTCTTCAAAATTTGATTGGAAAATGGCTGAACTTTTTGCAAATAGTGTAGGACCTGATCAGATGCTGCGTTCTGCGGGGTCTGATCTGGGCCTGCACTGTTTGCCATGGTACCCGTTTTGGGGTTTCTGGTACAAAATGGGTTAAACCTTTAGTTCAAATTTTTTTACGCAAACAGTGTAGACCCTGATCAGATGCTGCATTTCATAGCATCTGACTTACTGTAAGCAAACAGTATAGACCCTGATCAGATGCCATGTTCTGTGGCATCTGATATCAGTCTTCACTATTTGCCAAGTGCAACCCCTGATTCCAGCCAAGATTGTTTTGATAACCTTATTGCGCAACACGCTGACCTCACTGCAATAACATTAATGCTGCGTTTTTTCTATTACATATTAAGTTATCTGGATTTCTTACAAATCAGTGATAGTCACATTTGCTTTAGCACTGAAGAGTTTCTATGCTTACTAACTTGGGGTCAATCAACTAGGGCTGGCTAATTGGAGCTTAAAAGATAATCGATTCTCAGTCCTGTCATTGCGATCGATAATCGATTAGTAATCGCTAAGTTTTTTGTCATTATTTCACCTGTCTGGCTTTCAGTCTGAGCATGACTCTTACCATATGTTGCATTTTACCATATGTATATTTGAACAGACAGGCCTGAGCAAACAGTGAAGACCCAGATGAGACGCCGCATAATGCGGCGTCTCATCAGGGTCTGCACTGTTTGCCACTCATCCAGCTATTTTAGGCATAACTTTGTGTAGTAAATTGTACGTATCAAGTAATCGATTAAAAGCAAATCAGAAATGATAGTCATTTTTGTGGAATTTTAATCGATTATACGATTAATCGTGTCAGCCTTACAATCAACCAAAAGAAAAAGAAACCTTGTTCTTCTTTTTCAGATGTCATGTTCAGAGCTTCTCTAGAAGAGACCATTCCAGCTATTTACGTTTTCGAATTAGTCCTCAGAGACTGAAACAAGATGTTCGAGGATTCAAAACAAAACAGGAGATTCAGAAAAAGGGGATTCAGAAAAAGGAGGTTAACAAAGGGAGTGTTCAAGAGAGTCCTCATACGAGATCTCCACTTCTGCGGTATTTTATTTATACAGGAGTAGTAAGTATTAGTGGTTTGCCATTTAACCCTTTTTGTACCAAATGAAATCTTCCTCCTTAAATATGGCAGGAGTCCATTTCAAAATTTAGGGGTGTCAAGTTGAGTTTTCCTCAAAATTAAATGGGGAAATAGCTGAACCTTTTGCAAACAGTGTAGGCCCTGAACAGACGCTGCAGAATGCAGCATCTGATCTGGGCCTGCTCTGTTTTCCAAATACCCGTTTTTGGGTTTCTGGTACTAAATGGGTTAATGAAAATGGGTGCATAATTGAGCATAGTTTTTGATGATTTGTTTGTTTGTGTTGAGGTTTTACATCCCAATCAGCACTATTCAGATCATTTTGGAGACATTGCTTCCTATGCTGTGGGACTTTTACCAGACATTGAGATAAAAATGACATCTCAAGCCCTGCCGTCCGATGAAACCAATAGGGTTTATATGCATGAATGGTTCGACTCGCACCACTTTGCCTCGGCAACTGGTAAACTGTTTGCCAGTGTCTTGTTTTGGGTGTCTGGTACAAAATGGGTTAATGAAACACCTGTTGACATCATCGAATATGCATTTGTGCATGCGCTATGTTAGCAACATGCAATATTTGTGATTTTCACATCATGAATATTCTTATAGGTTCTGTTTGGTAGACATATTTAGGATTTCTATGCTCAGATTCAAATTGATTTGCTACAGCAAATTCTGCTTTTATTTGTCTGTGAAACTTTTGGGCAAGGAAGAAATTGTCAAAATTAGGAATTTGTCCTGTATGATTAGGAAAAAGATACATTTTGGCATTTGGACTGTGGCCTTATTTGGGCCCTGAATTTTGATACAAGCGGTTGTGCTAAAAAATTCTGTCTATGTTTGGAATTTAATGCTCTGCATGCTGGGTATTTGTTTTCAGCAGAGGGTGATCTGAAATATTTTTTTATTTTTCCCAGAAAACAGGATTTGACATCTCTTGAAAATTGTGGAGACAATTTGCATGAAATGTAAAGTCCCGTTTTCTGGAAAAAATAAGAAAGATGTCAACAATTTGTCATCGGCTAAATTAGCCTAGGGAGTGATAAAGCTTAATGGCCCAGCCAAGAGTGTGTAGGCCATTTCAAGCCGGTCTTTTTACCTGGGCACACATTTCATGGACAGGCTTATTCATAAGCGGCTAACAAGAACAGTACACTTGCTTCACCAGAAGCTGACAACTGTCCTTCTTGAATCAGCGGAAGGCAGAAAATTCCACAATCAATCTCAGTAAAAGGGTGATATGGACACCCATGCCCTGATCACCAGTCAGACGGGCATACAACTGAGCTGCTGAGGTGGTCGGCACAGGAATTATGTGAAATCTAAAACAAGCTATGGTCTCATTGCATAGTTCATGCCCATTGGAGTGTATTATACCGCAGGTTGTTAAGAGTCTTTTGTATGATTTTGATCATAAATTTTAGGGGACTGGATACACCTTCAGGGGAATCAACTTTGTCAATAGGGGTCATTTCTTAAAGGAAAGAATTTGCTCCTAAGGAGCAAATTCTTTCCTTTAAGAGTAGACCCATTTTTACCTAGGACAGAGTCTATAGAAAAGTGAACAGGGTGTCTCAATTGTTGTCACCCTTTGAAAAAATGGCAGTGGCAGAAAAAGAAACTGCCAGGTTTATCCGTTACCCTTAAATATTGTGTACATGTCTCCAATTAAGGAGGAGTTAGGAGGATAATTAAGGGATAATTTTCTTTATTTATTGTCAGAAACATTAATCATGTTATAGGCACTTAGAATCACATGTTATAGGCACATGCAAGAATCACATGTTATAGGCACATGCAAGAATCACATGTTATCAGCACATGCTAGAATCACATGTTATAGGCACATGCAAGAATCACATTTTATAGGCACTTGCTAGAATCACATATTATAAGCACATGCTAGAATCACATGTTAAAGGCACTTTCTAGAATCACATGTTGTAGGCACATGCTACAATCTTATGTTATAGGCACTTGCTAGAATCACCTTGAAAGTACCCACAACATATATATATGTCTCAATGAAGAAATAAGAAAAATTATTCCCAAAATTATCCTCTCATTTTTTTCAGCAAAAATTTTAGCATATTTGCATTATTATATGTTGAAGTTTTAGCAATATGTTAACTAACGATTTTGTCACTTTTGAACAGCTGGCTTTTGGAATTATAGACACATATTATTGAGGTTTTGTATCTATTTTCAGATGGTTCCAGGAACTTTCTGTGGGGCCTTTATATGGCAGTATGAAAATCTGAGAAACCTACACGAAAAGTTCCATAAAATTCTTGGAACACGCAGACAGAAGGAAGTTGGCTACAGGGATTACGTAAGTATTATTTTTGTAGTAATGCACCATGAGCTCTTTATAAAACGAGTGCTGGGATCCTCAGCAAAACCCATTTTAGTTTAGCAGGCATGTTATATCCGAAGAAAAACGTATATATTATATAGAAAAGTGACCATTAATGGAGATGAAATGACTTCTCAAGCCCTGTTGCCCAATATAGGGTTTATAAGCATGGACGATCCGACCCGCACCGCATTGCCTGGGCAGGCTTATATCTAAGAGGTTTACCTGTATTTGTGGGCAGTTGGATTTCATCTCTGGGTGGAAGCATCATGCAGCCAATCTAAGAGTGTATTATGATGATAGTTCCAGATTAGAGGGGGTATCCACATTCCTGCATGAAAACATATGCCTTCCCAAGGCGCTTCTAATGAATACCACGAACTGACATTTTCATGCAGAAATAAGAAAAATATCAGGGGCCAGTTGTTCAAAGCATCGTTAGCTTAAAGAGCTCGTTAGGGTCATATTGTTAACTGTTCTAGCAAGTTTATTATTTAAAATTTTCGTATCTTTGCTGAAAAAAAGTGAGAAGCTTTTGCAAATGCAAATGCTGCTCACAATTTTTCAGCAAAAATATTAGCATATATGCCATAATAAATGATCAAACTTTTATCGATACGTTAACTAACGACGTTGTTAGTTTTGAACAACTAGCCCCAGAAATTTTCAGGTGAAAAAAGCACTATATCTTGATACTATCCATTCCTGAGTTTAGTTAACTGGCAACATGCGATAATTATCTTTTATCATATATCATTGCTGTTACTTTATTAAACCATAAAATGCCAATCACAACAATTGTCGTCTGCTCTGTCATCTGCCATCTGTCATCTTTAAAAGTCATTTTTGCTGAAGGAGCAGTCTGATCTGGGTCCACATTGTTTGCCTGTATGCAAAAATATTGTTAAAAAGTTTGCAAAAAGATTCAGCAGACGACATAAGCAGACGACATTTTCAGATGTAGTTTTTCTCAGTCTTAAGGGTTAAAAATAGTTACGGTAGTGGACGACATCATACCATAAAATAATATGACCACACATAATAACAGATGGTTTCTGGCAGGTAAAGTCATGATGTCATCTATGACAATCCTATGTTTTATATTGATTTTTTTTTTTTTTTTTTTAACTTTTTCGAAAATTTTATATTTACACATGATATACATGTTTTGATTCTACACATTCTGAAACATTTTGACCGTCTGCCTCACTACCATACTAATCCTAAGTGTTGGGACAGATAGGCCTAAGCAAACAGTCTGATCAGGGTCTACACTGTTTGCCATTCCTTCTGCACTTTTTGGACTCCTAATTGGATTGTGAAACAAATTTGTTAAAATTTAAGGAGAATTACAACAAGTCCTCAAGGTGTTCGAATTTTTAGGATTTTTATGGTGTTAGCATTTTCAGTTCATTACGCAAACAAGCCTTTACAAATACATTGCCACCTTTATCGCCGAAAAATGAAAATTTTATGATGAAAAATTGTGATATTTTTCTTATTTCTGCTCCAAATATAGATTGTGGGCACTCGTTAGAACCGCATCATCAAGGCGGTTCTAACAAGTACCCACAATCTATATTTTAGAGCAGAAATAAGAAAAATTTCCAAATATAGATTGTGGGAACTCGTTAGAACCGCCTCATCGAGTACCCACAATCTATATTTTAGAGCAGAAATAGGAAAAAATAGTTATACCCCAGGAAACCCCAGTTTTACTGTATAAAAGTGGGGTTCAAGTGGTTCGAAATTATATAGGCGTGTTTTCGTGATGTCAAGATTTTGACACATAGTCAAGGCCTTGAAATGTGGTTATATGATAAAGATAATCTCACACTTATGGCCAATATATGTGAAATTAATGAAACTTGACAAAGCCTTGTTTTTCAAATTTTATATGAAATAATCTATCTATGACAACCATTTCAGCTAAATACAGTATGGAACTCTTATTCAGAAGGTCAGAGAATGGTGCTAGGTGTTCTTGGTATCAACTGTGCTGTGTTTGCCTGTTGGAGAGTTCCTCGGCTATTCAGAGTGTTAACCAGATATTTCCAGTGCAGACCAGGTAGAGAAATTACATCTATTTAAATTACAGAGCCCCACATGCCCAGATCCAAGTGTGTGTTTGTAGAGAGGGGAGGGCCAGGGGCTTGAGCCCCATTATCTTGATCCACCGGCACCAGTGGCCCAAATTCTTTTAAAATTTACTGTAACAACTTTGGGCAAGTGAGACGCAATGGAAGGCCAGGGTTTTCTTGTCTGGGTACTCTGGTTTTCGATACCTCTGATTATGGATTGGCTCATAATAACTGAAATAATCTTAGAAGCACTATAAAATCAACCCCCACCCCTAAAAAAAACCTACACCACAACCTCTTTTATAACACTGTTAATAGGGTCCAAAGCCGAAACTGTGCAAGTTAAATAGCAGTGTTACATTTATATCCAAACAAAAATATATAGATTATAAAGAAAAATGACCATTTATGGTCATTTTTCTATATAATCTTTACATTTTTGGAATCCATCTTGCAACCATGTTATATCCAAACCATGTTATAACAAACAGTGTTATAAGGAGGTTGTGGTGCATATGTCTTAGCTCCTGATAAGGGAGAATAATGATTAATGAGGATAATTCAGGGATACCCGCCTTTCAGGGCTTGACAAATAGATTAGACTGCATGATGCTTCTGCACAGAGCTGAAACAGACTAAACGTATGTGCTGGTAAGGTCTAATCCTACCCAGCAAAAGTGGTGTGAGTCGAACCATTCCTGCATATTCTAGCAGTTTCTTTGGGCCATAGGGCTTGAGATGTCATTTCATCTCACTGTCGGATGAAAGTCACACTAAATTGGAAGCAATATCTCCAAAATGACCTCAATAAAGTTGACAGGGACATTAAATCTCAGCACAAACAAACAAAGAAAATATATGGATAATTTTCCTTATGTCTTGACAGAACTATCTGTTGTGGGTACTTGATAGAAACATCTGTTGTGGTTACTTGACATAAACGACTGTCGAGGATACTTGCTAGAAACATATTATGGGTACTTGTTAGGATCACATCCTGAAGGAGCAGTCTGATCAGGGTCTGTACTGTACTGTTTGCTATTCCTTTTGCACCTGTTGGGCTCTGCAGGACTGTGAAACAATTTTTTTAATATTTCATCCTGCGAACAAGTCAGTGAAATGAAGATCCCCTAAACCCAACTTTATATAGAGAAAAGTGGCTTTACGGGGGTAATCATCATTTTCCTTATTTCTGCTCCAAGACATAGGTTGTTGGTACTCGTTAGAACCGCCTCAAAGAGGCGGTTCTAACGAGCACCCAAAACCTATGTTTGGAGTATAAATAAGAAAAATATCACAAATTTTCATCAGGAAAATTACCTTTTCTGAGGTATGAAAAAATGCACCATATCACAAACTTGTTAAAATTTTAGGAGAACTACAGCAAGTCCTCAAGCTGTCTGAATTTTTAGGATATTTACAGTAGTGTACTTATTACAGTCCAACCTGTATTAAGCAAGCACCTATGGGATATTCAAAAAGTGCTTGCTTAAGACAGGTGTTTGCTTAAGACAGGTGAATTTTAATGCACTTTCCCTTTTTGGGAACTGAATGCCTGCTTGCTTAAGACAGGTTGCTTGCTTAATAGAGGTGGCCACTAAGGCAGGTTTGACTGTACTTACAGAGGCTAAGGCTAGAATGTGCAGAAGCACAGTCATTCCGGAGTGTTTGTTGCTCTAAGTAGGGCTGGCTAATCGGAGCTGAAAAGATTATCGATTATCAGTCTTACCATTGCCATCGATAATCGATTAGTAATCGCTAAGGTTTCTGTCATAATTTTACCTGTCTGGCTTCTGGGTTTCTGTCTGAGCAGGACTCTTACCATATGTTGCACTTTACCATATGTATATTTGAACAGACACGCCTGAGCAAACAGTGGAGACCCAGATGAGACGCCGCATAATGCGGCGTTTCATCAGGGTCTGCACTGTTTGCCACTCATTCAGCTATTTTAGGCATAACTTTGGGTAGTAAATTGTACCTATCAAGTAATCAATTAAAAGCAAATTAGAAATGATAATCATTCTTGTGGAATTTATCGATCGATTAATCGATTATACGATTGATCGTGTCAGCCTTAGCTCTAAGACACAAGAGATCTTGAGGTAGCTTCAATCAAGAGATCCTTTAGGTGGCTGTGAGCTTACCATAAAAATCTGGGCAAATTGAGAACTTTCTGAAATTCTCCTAAAATTTTAACAAGTTTGTTTCATGATCCAGCAAGGAGTCCAAAAAGTGCAGAGGGAATTGCAAACAGTGTAGACACTGATCAGGCAGTCTTATCTGCATTTGCACTCTGCACTGTTTGCTTAGGCCTGTCTGTCCCAATACTTAGGATCAGTATGGTACATTTGAAGAGCATATATCAGCCTTTCTTGTTTGTTGATAATTTTATGCATTAAGGGGAATACACTTTCAGGGGAGGCAACTTTTGTCTCCCATGTCAGTAGGGGTCAATAAAAGGAAAGAATTTGCTCCTGAGGAGAAAATTCTTTCCCTTGAGAGTAGACCCCTTTTCAGTGGGACCGAGTATATAGAAAAGTGAACAGGAAGTCTCTAAAGTTGTCTCCCTTTGAAAAATGGTGGAAAAAATCTGCCAGGTGTACCCACTCCCCTTAAAGTGTTTATCTTTTGCAGGTAACCCAGCATCTTCAATGACATTATCTGCCTTCAGCCATTTTAATCTTTGGCATATATGTGCAAACATGTATGTACTTTGGTCTTTCACGCCAGTGGCATTGAACATTTATGGAAAAGAACAATTCTTAGCAGTTTACCTTAGTGCTGCTACTATTTCGTCATTGACTAGTATCATTGGCAAGAATATAGCCGGAGTTGTAGCGCCATCTTTAGGAGCGTCTGGAGCCATCTTAGCCATTCTTGCGTCAGTATGTTACCAAATGCCGGACACTAGAGTAGCAATTGCATTTGTAGACCAACTTATTCCACACTCCTTCTCAGCTAAGTCAGCATTGATAGGAATTCTTGTCTTTGATTCATTAGGCATATTATTACGTTGGAGAATCTTCGATCATGCGGCACATTTGGGAGGAACTTTATTTGGAATAGCATACATGCGATATGGAAAAGATCTAACATGGGAAAAACTCAGGCGGAAGTTTCTGAAACACTGGCATGATATACGGAAAAGGCCCTAGCAGCAAGAATCCATAGCTCCAGTTAAACAAAAAAGACCCTAACAACAAGAATCCATAACTTCGGCTGTGGGATGAATTATGATAACCAAGGGATAATTTTCTTTATTTCTTGGTAGAAACGTGTTTGGTGCTTGTAAGAGTTGCCTCTTTGAGGGGACTCTTACAAGTACCTAGAGCCGGCCTCGGTAGCTCAGTCGGATGCATGTCTGTCTGGTGAACAGGACCCGGGTTCGATACCTGCTTGGGTTGGCAACATTCTTTTGTGGAGATTGATCATGAAATCTTTTCTATGGTCATTCTCTCCCTTCCGCTGATTCAAGAAGGGCAGTTGTCAGTTTCTGACGAAAGAATGTGCACTGTACTGGTTAACTGCTTACGAATAAGCTTGCCCAGGAAAAGTGTGGATACGTAAACTGACCGGCTAAAAAATGACCTAAAATAGTGTGTTGACTTGGCCGCTAAACTCCAATACAAACAAACAAGTACTAGGCAACATATGGTTTAGTGATGAAATAAGAAAAAGTAGCCACAAATTATTCTCTTTACTGGTAATCATGATTTTGAGCAATGAGAATCTCAGTACAGTAGAACTTCGATGGCTCGAACAATGATGGCTCGTTTACCATGGCTGAGTCGAACTTGCTCTTGAGCCCCTAGGGAAATCCTCTTCACAAGCAATAGTGGGTGATAATTAAGAAGATTTAGTCTTTTATCCTGCAAATGTATGCTGTGTGTACTCATTAGAATCGCCTCGGTGAGGCGATTCTAATGAGTACACACAGCATACATATTCATTACAGAACATCAAAAAGATGTTCAAAAGTATCTTGTTATGCCTCCTGGCAGTAACCCTCAGTGGCTCGAACTACCGCTGTGTCGAATAAATTTTCATGGTCCGAGAGTGGTTTGAGCCATCGAAGTTCGACTGTATACCGTAAAAATCCTAAAAATTTAGACACCTTGTGGACTTGCCATAATTCTCCTAAAATTTTTACAAATTTGTTTAACAAGTGAGTGGTGAGTTTTACGTCTCACCAGCAGCTATGGTCATAAAGAGATGGGACCTTGGTTTAAAGACTGGTCCGAAAGTCTGGAGAAGCCCAGGATTGATCCTGCGATCCCAGGTTTACAAGGCGAGCACCACAGAGGCTTCTACAAATTCGTGTATCAATTCAGCAAGAAGTCCAAAAAGTGCAGATGGAATGGCGAAGAGTGTAGAACCTGATCAGACTGCTCCTGAAGGAGCAGTCTGATCTGGGGCTGCACTGTTTGCTTAGGCCTGTCTGTCCCAATACTTAGGATCATTATGGTAAGACTGAAGAAGCACATACAATCCTTTATCCTGTGAACCTTTGCTAACGTTGTAGGTCAAGATCAGATGCCATCTGATAATGTTCTACACTGTTTGTCAGGGAGTTTGTAAATAGAACAAATACATTCAAGTAACTTGATTGGTTGATAGTCAGAAATAGGTGTGGCTAAATTGATTTATTTAGCAGGATCAAGGTTAAAAAGGGTAATTGATACACATTTTGGCAATGACTAAACTCCGTTCAGAAAATCTGAATAATCGATTTTTTCGTTTCTTCCTTTTAATACTCATTTTAGCCCATACATCACTATGGGAAAGTTGTAGACCTCACCCTCCGCTGATTTCTCCAACAAGTCGTATGTCTCTGCGACAGCCAGGAAAGGCTGTGATTATTTGGAGAAAATTGCAAAATCTAAATTTTTGTTCACAGACTAAGACATTCTGACAGGTTCGACACACCCTTTTAAACCATATATAGAAGTGGTTACTGCTCTTGTAAATCACAAGGGCGTCTATATTTTATTTGCACGATCACTTCATGGAAAATCATTAGCTGTGACACCACATCTGATATCGGTATAATTCATTTTGACCACCGTTGACAGCACATCGCGCTAGTGGCTCCCAGTTCTTAGTGAGCTTCTGTCTAGCCATGCGAATGTAAGGTAGGTCGTAATTGCATATCTATTTATAAAGTGCATCACATGGATTTGAATATGCATTATTTTACCTGACAATCATCATCAAATGGACTTCGTCTGTGGTCTCATTTCTTTGTTTTGCAATTTTCTCCAAATAATCACAGCCTTTCCTGACTGTCGCAGAAGCATACGACTTGCTGGAGAAGTCGGCGGAGAGTCAGGTCTAAAACTTTCCCATAGTGATGCATGGGCTAAAATGAGTATTAAAAGTAAGAAAGGAAAAAATCGATGATTCAGATTTTCTGGACGGAGTTTAGGTGGTTTACTCCAGGTATTCTGGTCTCTTCCATAACATAAGACAACTAGCCAAACCTGTGCCTGAACATCGTTGTAACACTATTGTTGGGGTCCATGAAACCATGTGTTAAACAGCCATGTTATATCCAAACAAAAATGTATAGATTGTATAAAAAAAAAAAAAGACTTTACCAGAATGTTAAAAAACTTTGTCTTGATGATATCTGGGTCAAGTTTGAATATTGATCATGTCAGGTGAGAAGCTAGGTCACTAGAGCAAATTCCTTGAAAACCTTGTACAGCCTCAAGAGGCCACGATTTTTGCTTCAAACTTCAATCTCTACGAAGATTGTTCAGATAATAGCGTCAAAATCTCGTAGCATCTACCTTGTCAAACTTAAATATTAAGGATGTAAATCTCTTACCTCAGGTGAGCAATTTATGACCATCATAGTCCTCTTGTTATCATAAACCCTCAACATGCTGGACATTTCAATTTGCTACACTCCTCCCTGATTTTCAGCTGTTTGTGTTGCATGATTTCAAGTTTAATGCCCCTGCCTTTTACAGAATGGTGGAAAGGACTTACATGTATAGTATTACCCCTGTCTGTCCATCTGTCCATGTTCGAGATAGCATTAGCTATTCATAATGTCACAACTACCAGTTGGGGGTATCTGTGTACCTTGGATACATTTCTAGTTGTACAATAGATTCAGAAATAGAATGGAAAACAGTATAGATCCTGATAAGCTGGCTTCTATGAAGCCAGCTTGTCTGGATCTGCACTGTTTTCAAAAAGAATATTTCAGGGTTCAGCCTGGTGAGGATTAAGCTTGTCATAATTTCATGTGAATCATCTGCAGCCATGCAGGCAGTTCACATGAAATAGCCTTATTTTCTCTGCAATGTGATATTTTTTAAAAAGTCAATAAACTAGACTGGCAGTCATGATTGTTGGTTTTAGAGTTAATCAGATTCCTGGAAAAATAGATGTTGCTTATGATGATCCAAAGTTAACCTCAGCCCAGTGGCTTAGACAAATGTACATCTGACTGGTGACCTACAGGTCCAGCAGTGTTTACCAAGGCCCAGTGGCTTAGACAAAAGTACATCTGACTGGTGACCTACAGGTCCAGCAGTGTTTACCAAGGCTCAGTGGCTTAGACAAATGTACATCTGACTGGTGACCCATAGGTCTAGCAATGTTTACCAAGGCCCAGTGGCTTAGACAAATGTACATCTGACTGGTGACCCATAGGTCTAGCAATGTTTACCAAGGCCCAGTGGCTTAGACAAATGTACATCTGACTGGTGACCCTGTTTACCAGGGCCCAGTGGCTTAGACAAATGTACATCTGACTGGTGACCCATAGGTCCAGCAATGTTTACCAAGATCCAGTGGCTTAGACAAATGTACATCTGACTGGTGACCCATAGGTCCAGCAATGTTTACCAAGATCCATTGGCTTAGACAAATGTACATCTGACTGGTGACCCAAAGGTCCAGCAATGTTTACCAAGATCCAGTGGCTTAAACAAATGTACAGCTGACTGGTGACCCATAGGTCCAGCAATGTTTACCAAGATCCAGTGGCTTAGACAAATATACATCTGACTGGTGACCCATTGGTCCAGCAATGTTTACCAAGATCCATTGGCTTAGACAAATGTACATCTGACTGGTGACCCATATGTCCAGCAAAATTTACCGAGATCCAGTGGCCTAGACAAATGTACATCTGACTGGTGACCCATAGGTCCACCAATGTTTATCAAGATCCAGTGGCTTAGACAAATGTACACCTGACTGGTGACCCACAGGTCCATCAGTGTTTACCAAGGCCCAGTGGCTTAGACAAATGTACATCTGACTGGTGACCCATAGGTCAAGCAATGTTTACCAAGGCCCAGTGGCTTAGACAAATGTACATCTGACTGGTGACCCATAGGTCTAGCAATGTTTACCAAGACCCAGTGGCTTAGACAAATGTACATCTGACTGGTGACCCATAGGTCCAGCAATGTTTACCAAGATCCAGTGGCTTAGACAAATGTACATCTGACTTGTGACCCATAGGTCCAGCAATGTTTACCAAGATCCAGTGGCTTAGACAAATGTACATGTGACTGGTGACCCATAGGTCCAGCAATGTTTACCAAGATCCAGTGGCTTAGACAAATGTACATCTGACTGGTGACCCATAGGTCCAGCAATGTTTATCAAGATCAAGTGGCTTAAACAAATGTACACCTGACTGGTGACCCACAGGTCCATCAGTGTTTACCAAGGCCCAGTGGCTTAGACAAATGTACATCTGACTGGTGACCCATAGGTCCAGCAATGTTTACCAAGGCCCAGTGGCTTAGATAAATGTACATCTGACTGGTGACCCATAGGTCCATCAGTGTTTACCAAGGCCCAGTGGCTTAGACAAATGTACATCTGACTGGTGACCCATAGGTCTAGCAATGTTTACCAAGGCCCAGTGGCTTAGACAAAGGTACAGCTGACTGGTGACCCACAGGTCCATCAGTGTTTACCAAGATCCAGTGGCTTAGACAAATGTACATCTGACTGGTGACCCATAGGTCCAGCAATGTTTACCAAGGCCCAGTGGCTTAGACAAATGTACACCTGACTGGTGACCCATAGGTCCATCAGTGTTTACCAAGGCCCAGTGGCTTAGACAAATGTACATCTGACTGGTGACCTACAGTTCCAGCAGTGTTTACCAAGGCCCAGTGGCTTAGACGAATGTACATCTGACTGGTGACCCATAGGTCTAGCAATGTTTACCAAGGCCCAGTGGCTTAGACAAATGTACACCTGACTGGTGACCCATAGGTCCATCAGTGTTTATAAAGGCCCAGTGGCTTAGACAAATGTACATCTGACTGGTGACCCATAGGTCCATCAGTGTTTACCAAGGCCCAGTGGCTTAGACAAATGTACATCTGACTGGTGACCCATAGGTCTAGCAATGTTTACCAAGGCCCAGTGGCTTAGACAAAGGTACAGCTGACTGGTGACCCACAGGTCCATCAGTGTTTACCAAGATCCAGTGGCTTAGACAAATGTACATCTGACTGGTGACCCATAGGTCCAGCAATGTTTACCAAGGCCCAGTGGCTTAGACAAATGTACACCTGACTGGTGACCCATAGGTCCATCAGTGTTTACCAAGGCCCAGTGGCTTAGACAAATGTACATCTGACTGGTGACCTACAGTTCCAGCAGTGTTTACCAAGGCCCAGTGGCTTAGACGAATGTACATCTGACTGGTGACCCATAGGTCTAGCAATGTTTACCAAGGCCCAGTGGCTTAGACAAATGTACACCTGACTGGTGACCCATAGGTCCATCAGTGTTTATAAAGGCCCAGTGGCTTAGACAAATGTACATCTGACTGGTGACCCATAGGTCTAGCAATGTTTACCAAGGCCCAGTGGCTTAGACAAATGTACATCTGACTGGTGACCCATATGTCTAGCAATGTTTACCAAGGCCCAGTGGCTTAGACAAATGTACACCTGACTGGTGACCCATAGGTCCAGCAATGTTTACCAAGGCCCAGTGGCTTAGACAAATGTACATCTGACTGGTGACCCATAGGTCTAGCAATGTTTACCAAGATCCATTGGCTTAGACAAATGTACATCTGACTGGTGACCCATATGTCCAGCAAAATTTACCGAGATCCAGTGGCCTAGACAAATGTACATCTGACTGGTGACCCATAGGTCCAGCAATGTTTACCAAGATCCAGTGGCTTAGACAAATGTACATCTGACTGGTGACCCATAGGTCCAGCAATGTTTACCAAGATCCATTGGCTTAGACAAATGTACATCTGACTGGTGACCCAAAGGTCCAGCAATGTTTACCAAGATCCAGTGGCTTAAACAAATGTACAGCTGACTGGTGACCTATAGGTCCAGCAATGTTTACCAAGATCCAGTGGCTTAGACAAATATACATCTGACTGGTGACCCATAGGTCCAGCAATGTTTACCAAGATCCATTGGCTTAGACAAATGTACATCTGACTGGTGACCCATATGTCCAGCAAAATTTACAGAGATCCAGTGGCCTAGACAAATGTACATCTGACTGGTGACCCATAGGTCCAGCAATGTTTATCAAGATCCAGTGGCTTAGACAAATGTACACCTGACTGGTGACCCACAGGTCCATCAGTGTTTACCAAGGCCCAGTGGCTTAGACAAATGTACATCTGACTGGTGACCCATAGGTCAAGCAATGTTTACCAAGGCCCAGTGGCTTAGACAAATGTACATCTGACTGGTGACCCATAGGTCTAGCAATGTTTACCAAGAGCCAGTGGCTTAGACAAATGTACATCTGACTGGTGACCCATAGGTCCAGCAATGTTTACCAAGATCCAGTGGCTTAGACAAATGTACATCTGACTGGTGACCCATAGGTCCAGCAATGTTTACCAAGATCCAGTGGCTTAGACAAATGTACATCTGACTGGTGACCCATAGGTCCAGCAATGTTTACCAAGATCCAGTGGCTTAGACAAATGTACATCTGACTGGTGACCCATAGGTCCAGCAATGTTTATCAAGATCAAGTGGCTTAAACAAATGTACACCTGACTGGTGACCCACAGGTCCATCAGTGTTTACCAAGGCCCAGTGGCATAGACAAATGTACATCTGACTGGTGACCCATAGGTCCAGCAATGTTTACCAAGGCCCAGTGGCTTAGATAAATGTACATCTGACTGGTGACCCATAGGTCCATCAGTGTTTACCAAGGCCCAGTGGCTTAGACAAATGTACATCTGACTGGTGACCCATAGGTCTAGCAATGTTTACCAAGGCCCAGTGGCTTAGACAAAGGTACAGCTGACTGGTGACCCACAGGTCCATCAGTGTTTACCAAGATCCAGTGGCTTAGACAAATGTACATCTGACTGGTGACCCATAGGTCCAGCAATGTTTACCAAGGCCCAGTGGCTTAGACAAATGCACACCTGACTGGTGACCCATAGGTCCATCAGTGTTTACCAAGGCCCAGTGGCTTAGACAAATGTACATCTGACTGGTGACCTACAGTTCCAGCAGTGTTTACCAAGGCCCAGTGGCTTAGACGAATGTACATCTGACTGGTGACCCATAGGTCTAGCAATGATTACCAAGGCCCAGTGGCTTAGACAAATGTACACCTGACTGGTGACCCATAGGTCCATCAGTGTTTATAAAGGCCCAGTGGCTTAGACAAATGTACATCTGACTGGTGACCCATAGGTCTAGCAATGTTTACCAAGGCCCAGTGGCTTAGACAAATGTACATCTGACTGGTGACCCATATGTCTAGCAACGTTTACCAAGGCCCAGTGGCTTAGACAAATGTACACCTGACTGGTGACCCATAGGTCCAGCAATGTTTACCAAGGCCCAGTGGCTTAGACAAACGTACATCTGACTGGTGACCCATAGGTCTAGCAATGTTTACCAAGATCCAGTGGCTTAGACAAATGTACATCTGACTGGTGACCTACAGGTCCAGCAGTGTTTACCAAGGCCCAGTGGCTTAGAGAAATGTACATCTGGCTGGTGACCTACAGGTCAAGCATTGTTGAATAACGCCCAATGGCTTAGACAAATGTACATCTGACTGGTGACCTACAGGTCCAGTAGTGTTCACCAAGGCCCAGTGGCTTAGACAAATGTACATCTGACTGGTGACCCATAGGTCCAGCAATGTTTACCAAGATCCAGTGGCTTAGACAAATGTACATCTGACTGGTGACCCATAGGTCCAGCAATGTTTACCAAGATCCAGTGGCTTAGACAAATGTACAGCTGACTGGTGACCCATAGGTCCAGCAATGTTTACCAAGATCCAGTGGCTAAGACAAATGTACATCTGACTGGTGACCCATAGGTCCAGCAATGTTTACCAAGATCCAGTGGCTTAGACAAATGTACATCTGACTGGTGACCCATAGGTCCAGCAAAATTTTCCGAGATCCAGTGGCCTAGACAAATGTACATCTGACTGGTGACCCATAGGTCCAGCAATGTTTATCAAGATCCAGTGGCTTAGACAAATGTACACCTGACTGGTGACCCACAGGTCCATCAGTGTTTACCAAGGCCCAGTGGCTTAGACAAATGTACATCTGACTGGTGACCCATAGGTCCAGCAATGTTTACCAAGGCCCAGTGGCTTAGACAAATGTACATCTGACTGGTGACCCATAGGTCTAGCAATGTTTACCAAGATCCAGTGGCTTAGACAAATGTACATCTGACTGGTGACCCATAGGTCCAGCAATGTTTACCAAGATCCAGTGGCTTAGACAAATGTACATATGACTGGTGACCCATAGGTCCAGCAATGTTTACCAAGATCCAGTGGCTTAGACAAATGTACATCTGACTGGTGACCCATAGGTCCAGCAATGTTTACCGAGATCCAGTGGCTTAGACAAATGTACATCTGACTGGTGACCCATAGGTCCAGCAATGTTTATCAAGATCCAGTGGCTTAGACAAATGTACACCTGACTGGTGACCCACAGGTCCATCAGTGTTTATCAAGGCCCAGTGGCTTAGACAAATGTACATCTGACTGGTGACCCATAGGTCCAGCAATGTTTACCAAGGCCCAGTGGCTTAGACAAATGTACATCTGACTGGTGACCTACAGGTCCAGCAATGTGGTCCAGCAATGTTTACCAAGATCCAGTGGCTTAGACAAATGTACACCTGACTGGTGACCCATAGGTCCATCAGTGTTTACCAAGGCCCAGTGGCTTAGACAAATGTACATCTGACTGGTGACCTACAGGTCCAGTAATGTTAACCAAGGCCCAGTGGCTTAGATAAATGTACATCTGACTGGTGACCCATAGGTCTAGCAATGTTTACCAAGGCCCAGTGGCTTAGACAAATGTACATCTGACTGGTGAGCCATAGGTCCATCAGTGTTTACCAAGGCCCAGTGGCTTAGACAAATGTACATCTGACTGGTGACCCATAGGTCTAGCAATGTTTACAAAGGCCCAGTGGCTTAGACAAATGTACAGCTGACTGGTGACCCACAGGTCCATCAGTGTTTACCAAGATCCAGTGGCTTAGACAAATGTACATCTGACTGGTGACCCATAGGTCCATCAGTGTTTACCAAGGCCCAGTGGCTTAGACAAATGTACATCTGACTGGTGACCTACAGGTCCAGCAGTGTTTACCAAGGCCCAGTAGCTTAGACAAATGTACATCTGACTGTTGACCCATATGTCTAGCAATGTTTACCAAGGCCCAGTGGCTTAGACAAATGTACACCTGACTGGTGACCCACAGGTCCATCAGTGTTTATCAAGGCCCAGTGGCTTAGACAAATGTACATCTGACTGGTGACCCATAGGTCTAGCAATGTTTACCACGGCCCAGTGGCTTAGACAAATGTACATCTGACTGGTGACCCATATGTCTAGCAATGTTTACCAAGGCCCAGTGGCTTAGACAAATGTACACCTGACTGGTGACCAATAGGTCCAGCAATGTTTACCAAGGCCCAGTGGCTTAGACAAATGTACATCTGACTGGTGACCCATAGGTCAATCTGTGTTTGCCAAGATCCAGTGGCTTAGACAAATGTACATCTGACTGGTGACCTACAGGTCCAGCAGTGTTTACCAAGGCCCAGTGGCTTAGACAAATGTACATCTGGCTGGTGACCTACAGGTCCAGCATTGTGGAACAACGCCCAGTGGCTTAGACAAATGTACATCTGACTGGTGACCTACAGGTCCAGTAGTGTTTACCAAGGCCCAGTGGCTTAGACAAATGTACATCTGACTGGTGACCCATAGGTCCAGCAATGTTTACCAAGATCCAGTGGCTTAGACAAATGTACATCTGTCTGGTGACCCATAGGTCCAGCAATGTTTACCAAGATCCAGTGGCTTAGACAAATGTACAGCTGACTGGTGACCCATAGGTCCAGCACTGTTTACCAAGATCCAGTGGCTTAGACAAATGTATATCTGACTGGTGACCCATAGGTCCAGCAATGTTTACCAAGATCCAGTGGCTTAGACAAATGTACATCTGACTGGTGACCCATAGGTCCAGCAAAATTTACTGAGATCCAGTGGCCTAGACAAATGTACATCTGACTGGTGACCCATAGGTCAAGCAATGTTTATCAAGATCCAGTGGCTTAGACAAATGTACACCTAACTGGTGACCCACAGGTCCATCAGTGTTTACCAAGGCCCAGTGGCTTAGACAAATGTACATCTGACTGGTGACCCATAGGTCCAGCAATGTTTTCCAAGGCCCAGTGGCTTAGACAAATGTACATCTGACTGGTGACCCATAGGTCTAGCAATGTTTACCAAGATCCAGTGGCTTAGACAAATGTACATCTGACTGGTGACCCATAGGTCCAGCAATGTTTACCAAGATCCAGTGGCTTAGACAAATGTACATCTGACTGGTGACCCATAGGTCCAGCAATGTTTACCAAGATCCAGTGGCTTAGACAAATGTACATCTGACTGGTGATCCATAGGTCCAGCAATGTTTACCAAGATCCAGTGGCTTAGACAAATGTACATCTGACTGGTGACCCATAGGTCCAGCAAAATTTACCGAGATCCAGTGGCCTAGACAAATGTACATCTGACTGGTGACCAATAGGACCAGCAATGTTTATCAAGATCCAGTGGCTTAGACAAATGTACACCTGACTGGTGACCCTAAGGTCCATCAGTGTTTATCAAGGCCCAGTGGCTTAGACAAATGTACATCTGACCTGTGACCCATAGGTCCAGCAATGTTTACCAAGGCCCAGTGGCTTAGAGAAATGTATATCTGACTGGTGACCCATAGTTCTAGCAATTTTTAACAAGGCCCAGTGGCTTAGACAAATGTACAGCTGACTGGTGACCCATAGGTCCATCAGTGTTAACCAAGGCCCAGTGGCTTAGACAAATGTACATCTGACTGGTGACCCATAGGTCCAGCAATGTTTACCAAGGCCCAGTGACTTAGACAAATGTACAGCTGACTGGTGACCCATAGGTCCATCAGTGTTTACCAAGATCCAGTGGCTTAGACAAATGTACATCTGACTGGTGACCCATAGGTCCAGCAATGTTTACCAAGGCCCAGTGGCTTAGACAAATGTACACCTGACTGGTGACCCGTAGGTCCATCAGTGTTTACCAAGGCCCAGTGGCTTAGACAAATGTACATCTGACTGGTGACCTACAGGTCCAGCAATTTTTACCAAGGCCCAGTGGCTTAGACAAATGTACATCTGACTGGTGACCCATATGTCTAGCAATGTTTACCAAGGCCTAGTGGCTTAGACAAATGTACACCTGAATGGTGACCAATAGGTCCAGCAATGTTTACCAAGGCCCAGTGGCTTAGACAAATGTACATCTGACTGGTGACCCATAGGTCCATCAGTGTTTACCAAGATCCAGTGGCTTAGACAAATGTACATCTGACTGGTGACCTACAGGTCCAGCAGTGTTTACCAAGGCCCAGTGGCTTAGACAAATGTGCATCTGACTGGTGACCTGCAGGTCCAGCATTGTTGAACAACGCCCAGTGGCTTAGACAAATGTACATCTGACTGGTGACCTACAGGTCAAGCAGTGTTTACCAAGGCCCAGTGGCTTAGACAAATGTACATCTGACTGGTGACCCATAGGTCCAGCAATGTTTTCCAAGATCCAGTGGCTTAGACAAATGTACATCTGACTGGTGACCCATAGGTCCAGCAATGTTTACCAAGATCCAGTGGCTTAGACAAATGTACATCTGACTGGTGATCCATAGGTCCAGCAATGTTTACCAAGATCCAGTGGCTTAGACAAATGTACATCTGACTGGTGACCCATAGGTCCAGCAAAATTTACCGAGATCCAGTGGCCTAGACAAATGTACATCTGACTGGTGACCAATAGGACCAGCAATGTTTATCAAGATCCAGTGGCTTAGACAAATGTACACCTGACTGGTGACCCTAAGGTCCATCAGTGTTTATCAAGGCCCAGTGGCTTAGACAAATGTACATCTGACCTGTGACCCATAGGTCCAGCAATGTTTACCAAGGCCCAGTGGCTTAGAGAAATGTATATCTGACTGGTGACCCATAGTTCTAGCAATTTTTAACAAGGCCCAGTGGCTTAGACAAATGTACAGCTGACTGGTGACCCATAGGTCCATCAGTGTTAACCAAGGCCCAGTGGCTTAGACAAATGTACATCTGACTGGTGACCCACAGGTCCAGCAGTGTTTACCAAGGCCCAGTGGCTTAGACAAATGTACATCTGACTGGTGACCCATAGGTCCAGCAGTGTTTACCAAGATCCAGTGGCTTAGACAAATGTACATCTGACGGGTGACCCATAGGTCCAGCAATGTTTACCAAGGCCCAGTGGCTTAGAGAAATGTATATCTGACTGGTGACCCATAGTTCTAGCAATTTTTAACAAGGCCCAGTGGCTTAGACAAATGTACAGCTGACTGGTGACCCATAGGTCCATCAGTGTTAACCAAGGCCCAGTGGCTTAGACAAATGTACATCTGACTGGTGACCCATAGGTCCAGCAATGTTTACCAAGGCCCAGTGACTTAGACAAATGTACAGCTGACTGGTGACCCACAGGTCCATCAGTGTTTACCAAGATCCAGTGGCTTAGACAAATGTACATCTGACTGGTGACCCATAGGTCCAGCAATGTTTACCAAGACCCAGTGGCTTAGACAAATGTACACCTGACTGGTGACCCATAGGTCCATCAGTGTTTACCAAGGCCCAGTGGCTTAGACAAATGAACATCTGACTGGTGACCTACAGGTCCAGCAATTTTTACCAAGGCCCAGTGGCTTAGACAAATGTACATCTGACTGGTGACCCATATGTCTAGCAATGTTTACCAAGGCCTAGTGGCTTAGACAAATGTACACCTGAATGGTGACCAATAGGTCCAGCAATGTTTACCAAGGCCCAGTGGCTTAGACAAATGTACATCTGACTGGTGACCCATAGGTCCATCAGTGTTTACCAAGATCCAGTGGCTTAGACAAATGTACATCTGACTGGTGACCTACAGGTCCAGCAGTGTTTACCAAGGCCCAGTGGCTTAGACAAATGTGCATCTGACTGGTGACCTGCAGGTCCAGCATTGTTGAACAACGCCCAGTGGCTTAGACAAATGTACATCTGACTGGTGACCTACAGGTCAAGCAGTGTTTACCAAGGCCCAGTGGCTTAGACAAATGTACATCTGACTGGTGACCCATAGGTCCAGCAATGTTTTCCAAGATCCAGTGGCTTAGACAAATGTACATCTGACTGGTGACCCATAGGTCCAGCAATGTTTACCAAGATCCAGTGGCTTAAACAAATGTACATCTGACTGGTGACCCATAGGTCCAGCAATGTTTACCAAGATCCAGTGGCTTAGACAAATGTACATCTGACTGGTGACCCACAGGTCCAGCAGTGTTTACCAAGGCCCAGTGGCTTAGACAAATGTACATCTGACTGGTGACCCATAGGTCCAGCAGTGTTTACCAAGATCCAGTGGCTTAGACAAATGTACATCTGACTGGTGACCCATATGTCCAGCAGTGTTTACCAAGATCCAGTGGCCTAGACAAATGTACATCTGACTGGTGACCCATAGGTCCAGCAATGTTTATCAAGATCCAGTGGCTTAGACAAATGTACACCTGACTGGTGACCCACAGGTCCATCAGTGTTTTTCAAGGCCCAGTGGCTTAGAGAAATGTACATCTGACTGGTGACCCATAGGTCCAGCAATGTTTACCAAGGCCCAGTGGCTTAGATAAATGTACATCTGACTGGTGACCCATAGGAATAGCAATGTTTACAAGGCCCAGTGGCTTAGACAAAAGTACAGCTGACTGGTGACCCATAGGTCCATCAGTGTTTACCAAGGCCCAGTGGCTTAGACAAATGTACATCTGACTGGTGACCCATAGGTCTAGCAATGTTTACCAAGGCCCAGTGGCTTAGACAAATGTACAGCTGACTGGTGACCCACAGGTCCATCAGTGTTTACCAAGATCCAGTGGCTTAGACAAATGTACATCTGACTGGTGACCCATAGGCCCAGCAATGTTTACCAAGGCCCAGTGGCTTAGACAAATGTACACCTGACTGGTGACCCATAGGTCCATCAGTGTTTACCAAGGCCCAGTGGCTTAGACAAATGTACATCTGATTGGTGACCTACAGGTCCAGCAATTTTTACCAAGGCACAGTGGCTTAGACAAATGTACATCTGACTGGTGACCCATATGTCTAGCAATGTTAACCAAGGCCCAGTGGCTTAGACAAATGTACACCTGACTGGTGACCCATAGGTCCAGCAATGTTTACCAAGGCCCAGTGGCTTAGACAAATGTACATCTGACTGGTGACCCATAGGTCCATCAGTGTTTACCAAGATCCAGTGGCTTAGACAAATGTACATCTGACTGGTGACCTACAGGTCCAGCATTGTTGAACAACGCCCAGTGGCTTAGACAAATGTACATCTGACTGGTGACCTACAGGTCCAGCAGTGTTTACCAAGGCCCAGTGGCTTAGACAAATGTACATCTGACTGGTGACCCATAGGTCCAGCAATGTTTACCAAGATCCAGTGGCTTAGACAAATGTACATCTGACTGGTGACCTACAGGTCCAGCAGTGTTTACCAAGGCCCAGTGGCTTAGACAAATGTACATCTGACTAGTGACCCATAGGTCCAGCAATGTTTACCAAGATCCAGTGGCTTAGACAAATGTACATCTGACTGGTGACCCATAGGTTCAGCAATGTTTACCAAGATCCAGTGGCTTAGACAAATGTACATCTGACTGGTGACCCATAGGTCCAGCAAAATTTACCAAGATCCAGTGGCTTAGACAAATGTACATCTGACTGGTGACCTACAGGTCCAGCAATGTTTACCAAGATCCAGTGGCTTAGACAAATGTACATCTGACTGGTGACCCACAGGTCCAGCAGTGTTTACCAAGGCCCAGTGGCTTAGACAAATCTACATCTGACTGGTGACCCATAGGTCCAGCAGTGTTTACCAAGATCCAGTGGCTTAGACAAATGTACATCTGACTGGTGACCCATAGGTCCATCAGTGTTTACTAAGGCCCAGTGGCTTAGACAAATGTACATCTGACTGGTGACCCACAGGTCCATCAGTGTTTACCAAGGCCCCCAAGGCCCAGTGGCTTAGGCAAATGTTCATCTGACTGGTGACCCATAGGTCCAGCAATGTTTATCAAGATCCAGTGGCTTAGACAAATGTACACCTGACTGGTGACCCACAGGTCCATCAGTGTTTACCAAGATCCAGTGGCTTAGACAAATGTACATCTGACTGGTGACCCATAGGTCCAGCAATGTTTACCAAGGCCCAGTGGCTTAGACAAATGTACACCTGACTGGTGACCCATAGGTCCATCAGTGTTTACCAAGGCCCAGTGGCTTAGACAAATGTACATCTGACTGGTGACCTACAGGTCCAGCAATTTTTACCAAGGCCCAGTGGCTTAGACAAATGTACATCTGACTGGTGACCCATATGTCTAGCAATGTTTACCAAGGCCTAGTGGCTTAGACAAATGTACACCTGACTGGTGACCCATAGGTCCAGCAATGTTTACCAAGGCCCAGTGGCTTAGACAAATGTACATCTGACTGGTGACCCATAGGTCCATCAGTGTTTACCAAGATCCAGTGGCTTAGACAAATGTACATCTGAGTGGTGACCTACAGGTCCAGCAGTGTTTACCAAGGCCCAGTGGCTTAGACAAATGTGCATCTGACTGGTGACCTGCAGGTCCAGCATTGTTGAACAACGCCCAGTGGCTTAGACAAATGTACATCTGACTGGTGACCTACAGGTCCAGCAGTGTTTACCAAGGCCCAGTGGCTTAGACAAATGTACATCTGACTGGTGACCCATAAGTCCAGCAATGTTTTCCAAGATCCAGTGGCTTAGACAAATGTACATCTGACTGGTGACCGATAGGTCCAGCAATGTTTACCAAGATCCAGTGGCTTAGACAAATGTACATCTGACTGGTGACCCATAGGTCCAGCAATGTTTACCAAGATCCAGTGGCTTAGACAAATGTACATCTGACTGGTGACCCACAGGTCCAGCAGTGTTTACCAAGGCCCAGTGGCTTAGACAAATGTACATCTGACTGGTGTCCCATAGGTCCAGCAGTGTTTACCAAGATCCAGTGGCTTAGACAAATGTACATCTGACTGGTGACCCATATGTCCAGCAGTGTTTACCAAGATCCAGTGGCCTAGACAAATGTACATCTGACTGGTGACCCATAGGTCCAGCAATGTTTATCAAGATCCAGTGGCTTAGACAAATGTACACCTGACTTGTGACCCACAGGTCCATCAGTGTTTTTCAAGGCCCAGTGGCTTAGACAAATGTACATCTGACTGGTGACCCATAAGTCCAGCAATGTTTACCAAGGCCCAGTGGCTTAGATAAATGTACATCTGACTGGTGACCCATAGGTATAGCAATGTTTACCAAGGCCCAGTGGCTTAGACAAATGTACAGCTGACTGGTGACCCATAGGTCCATCAGTGTTTACCAAGGCCCAGTGGCTTAGACAAATGTACATCTGACTGGTGACCCATAGGTCTAGCAATGTTTACCAAGGCCCAGTGGCTTAGACAAATGTACAGCTGACTGGTGACCCACAGGTCCATCAGTGTTTACCAAGATCCAGTGGCTTAGACAAATGTACATCTGACTGGTGACCCATAGGCCCAGCAATGTTTACCAAGGCCCAGTGGCTTAGACAAATGTACACCTGACTGGTGACCCATAGGTCCATCAGTGTTTACCAAGGCACAGTGGCTTAGACAAATGTACATCTGACTGGTGACCCATATGTCTAGCAATGTTAACCAAGGCCCAGTGGCTTAGACAAATGTACACCTGACTGGTGACCCATAGGTCCAACAATGTTTACCAAGGCCCAGTGGCTTAGACAAATGTACATCTGACTGGTGACCCATAGGTCCATCAGTGTTTACCAAGATCCAGTGGCTTAGACAAATGTACACCTGACTGGTGACCCACAGGTCCATCAGTGTTTTTCAAGGCCCAGTGGCTTAGACAAATGTACATCTGACTGGTGACCCATAGGTCCAGCAATGTTTACCAAGGCCCAGTGGCTTAGATAAATGTACATCTGACTGGTGACCCATAGGAATAGCAATGTTTACCAAGGCCCAGTGGCTTAGACAAATGTACAGCTGACTGGTGACTCATAGGTCCATCAGTGTTTACCAAGGCCCAGTGGCTTAGACAAAAGTACTTCTGACTGGTGACCTACAGGTCCAGCAGTGTTTACCAAGGCTCAGTGGCTTAGACAAATGTACATCTGACTGGTGACCCATAGGTCTAGCAATGTTTACCAAGGCCCAGTGGCTTAGACAAATGTACATCTGACTGGTGACCCATAGGTCTAGCAATGTTTACCAAGGCCCAGTGGCTTAGACAAATGTACATCTGACTGGTGACCCTGTTTACCAGGGCCCAGTGGCTTAGACAAATGTACATCTGACTGGTGACCCATAGGTCCAGCAATGTTTACCAAGATCCAGTGGCTTAGACAAATGTACATCTGACTGGTGACCCATAGGTCCAGCAATGTTTACCAAGATCCATTGGCTTAGACAAATGTACATCTGACTGGTGACCCAAAGGTCCAGCAATGTTTACCAAGATCCAGTGGCTTAAACAAATGTACAGCTGACTGGTGACCCATAGGTCCAGCAATGTTTACCAAGATCCAGTGGCTTAGACAAATATACATCTGACTGGTGACCCATAGGTCCAGCAATGTTTACCAAGATCCATTGGCTTAGACAAATGTACATCTGACTGGTGACCCATATGTCCAGCAAAATTTACCGAGATCCAGTGGCCTAGACAAATGTACATCTGACTGGTGACCCATAGGTCCAGCAATGTTTATCAAGATCCAGTGGCTTAGACAAATGTACACCTGACTGGTGACCCACAGGTCCATCAGTGTTTACCAAGGCCCAGTGGCTTAGACAAATGTACATCTGACTGGTGACCCATAGGTCAAGCAATGTTTACCAAGGCCCAGTGGCTTAGACAAATGTACATCTGACTGGTGACCCATAGGTCTAGCAATGTTTACCAAGACCCAGTGGCTTAGACAAATGTACATCTGACTGGTGACCCATAGGTCCAGCAATGTTTACCAAGATCCAGTGGCTTAGACAAATGTACATCTGACTGGTGACCCATAGGTCCAGCAATGTTTACCAAGATCCAGTGGCTTAGACAAATGTACATCTGACTGGTGACCCATAGGTCCAGCAATGTTTACCAAGATCCAGTGGCTTAGACAAATGTACATCTGACTGGTGACCCATAGGTCCAGCAATGTTTATCAAGATCAAGTGGCTTAAACAAATGTACACCTGACTGGTGACCCACAGGTCCATCAGTGTTTACCAAGGCCCAGTGGCTTAGACAAATGTACATCTGACTGGTGACCCATAGGTCCAGCAATGTTTACCAAGGCCCAGTGGCTTAGATAAATGTACATCTGACTGGTGACCCATAGGTCCATCAGTGTTTACCAAGGCCCAGTGGCTTAGACAAATGTACATCTGACTGGTGACCCATAGGTCTAGCAATGTTTACCAAGGCCCAGTGGCTTAGACAAAGGTACAGCTGACTGGTGACCCACAGGTCCATCAGTGTTTACCAAGATCCAGTGGCTTAGACAGATGTACATCTGACTGGTGACCCATAGGTCCAGCAATGTTTACCAAGGCCCAGTGGCTTAGACAAATGTACACCTGACTGGTGACCCATAGGTCCATCAGTGTTTACCAAGGCCCAGTGGCTTAGACAAATGTACATCTGACTGGTGACCTACAGTTCCAGCAGTGTTTACCAAGGCCCAGTGGCTTAGACGAATGTACATCTGACTGGTGACCCATAGGTCTAGCAATGTTTACCAAGGCCCAGTGGCTTAGACAAATGTACACCTGACTGGTGACCCATAGGTCCATCAGTGTTTATAAAGGCCCAGTGGCTTAGACAAATGTACATCTGACTGGTGACCCATAGGTCTAGCAATGTTTACCAAGGCCCAGTGGCTTAGACAAATGTACATCTGACTGGTGACCCATATGTCTAGCAATGTTTACCAAGGCCCAGTGGCTTAGACAAATGTACACCTGACTGGTGACCCATAGGTCCAGCAATGTTTACCAAGGCCCAGTGGCTTAGACAAATGTACATCTGACTGGTGACCCATAGGTCTAGCAATGTTTACCAAGATCCATTGGCTTAGACAAATGTACATCTGACTGGTGACCCATATGTCCAGCAAAATTTACCGAGATCCAGTGGCCTAGACAAATGTACATCTGACTGGTGACCCATAGGTCCAGCAATGTTTACCAAGATCCAGTGGCTTAGACAAATGTACATCTGACTGGTGACCCATAGGTCCAGCAATGTTTACCAAGATCCATTGGCTTAGACAAATGTACATCTGACTGGTGACCCAAAGGTCCATCAGTGTTTTTCAAGGCCCAGTGGCTTAGAGAAATGTACATCTGACTGGTGACCCATAGGTCCAGCAATGTTTACCAAGGCCCAGTGGCTTAGATAAATGTACATCTGACTGGTGACCCATAGGAATAGCAATGTTTACAAGGCCCAGTGGCTTAGACAAAAGTACAGCTGACTGGTGACCCATAGGTCCATCAGTGTTTACCAAGGCCCAGTGGCTTAGACAAATGTACATCTGACTGGTGACCCATAGGTCTAGCAATGTTTACCAAGGCCCAGTGGCTTAGACAAATGTACAGCTGACTGGTGACCCACAGGTCCATCAGTGTTTACCAAGATCCAGTGGCTTAGACAAATGTACATCTGACTGGTGACCCATAGGCCCAGCAATGTTTACCAAGGCCCAGTGGCTTAGACAAATGTACACCTGACTGGTGACCCATAGGTCCATCAGTGTTTACCAAGGCCCAGTGGCTTAGACAAATGTACATCTGATTTGTGACCTACAGGTCCAGCAATTTTTACCAAGGCACAGTGGCTTAGACAAATGTACATCTGACTGGTGACCCATATGTCTAGCAATGTTAACCAAGGCCCAGTGGCTTAGACAAATGTACACCTGACTGGTGACCCATAGGTCCAGCAATGTTTACCAAGGCCCAGTGGCTTAGACAAATGTACATCTGACTGGTGACCCATAGGTCCATCAGTGTTTACCAAGATCCAGTGGCTTAGACAAATGTACATCTGACTGGTGACCTACAGGTCCAGCAGTGTTTACCAAGGCCCAGTGGCTTAGACAAATGTACATCTGACTGGTGACCTACAGGTCCAGCATTGTTGAACAACGCCCAGTGGCTTAGACAAATGTACATCTGACTGGTGACCTACAGGTCCAGCAGTGTTTACCAAGGCCCAGTGGCTTAGACAAATGTACATCTGACTGGTGACCCATAGGTCCAGCAATGTTTACCAAGATCCAGTGGCTTAGACAAATGTACATCTGACTGGTGACCTACAGGTCCAGCAGTGTTTACCAAGGCCCAGTGGCTTAGACAAATGTACATCTGACTGGTGACCCATAGGTCCAGCAATGTTTACCAAGATCCAGTGGCTTAGACAAATGTACATCTGACTGGTGACCCATAGGTTCAGCAATGTTTACCAAGATCCAGTGGCTTAGACAAATGTACATCTGACTGGTGACCCATAGGTCCAGCAAAATTTACCAAGATCCAGTGGCTTAGACAAATGTACATCTGACTGGTGACCTACAGGTCCAGCAATGTTTACCAAGATCCAGTGGCTTAGACAAATGTACATCTGACTGGTGACCCACAGGTCCAGCAGTGTTTACCAAGGCCCAGTGGCTTAGACAAATCTACATCTGACTGGTGACCCATAGGTCCAGCAGTGTTTACCAAGATCCAGTGGCTTAGACAAATGTACATCTGACTGGTGACCCATAGGTCCATCAGTGTTTACTAAGGCCCAGTGGCTTAGACAAATGTACATCTGACTGGTGACCCACAGGTCCATCAGTGTTTACCAAGGCCCCCAAGGCCCAGTGGCTTAGGCAAATGTTCATCTGACTGGTGACCCATAGGTCCAGCAATGTTTATCAAGATCCAGTGGCTTAGACAAATGTACACCTGACTGGTGACCCACAGGTCCATCAGTGTTTACCAAGATCCAGTGGCTTAGACAAATGTACATCTGACTGGTGACCCATAGGTCCAGCAATGTTTACCAAGGCCCAGTGGCTTAGACAAATGTACACCTGACTGGTGACCCATAGGTCCATCAGTGTTTACCAAGGCCCAGTGGCTTAGACAAATGTACATCTGACTGGTGACCTACAGGTCCAGCAATTTTTACCAAGGCCCAGTGGCTTAGACAAATGTACATCTGACTGGTGACCCATATGTCTAGCAATGTTTACCAAGGCCTAGTGGCTTAGACAAATGTACACCTGACTGGTGACCCATAGGTCCAGCAATGTTTACCAAGGCCCAGTGGCTTAGACAAATGTACATCTGACTGGTGACCCATAGGTCCATCAGTGTTTACCAAGATCCAGTGGCTTAGACAAATGTACATCTGAGTGGTGACCTACAGGTCCAGCAGTGTTTACCAAGGCCCAGTGGCTTAGACAAATGTGCATCTGACTGGTGACCTGCAGGTCCAGCATTGTTGAACAACGCCCAGTGGCTTAGACAAATGTACATCTGACTGGTGACCTACAGGTCCAGCAGTGTTTACCAAGGCCCAGTGGCTTAGACAAATGTACATCTGACTGGTGACCCATAAGTCCAGCAATGTTTTCCAAGATCCAGTGGCTTAGACAAATGTACATCTGACTGGTGACCGATAGGTCCAGCAATGTTTACCAAGATCCAGTGGCTTAGACAAATGTACATCTGACTGGTGACCCATAGGTCCAGCAATGTTTACCAAGATCCAGTGGCTTAGACAAATGTACATCTGACTGGTGACCCACAGGTCCAGCAGTGTTTACCAAGGCCCAGTGGCTTAGACAAATGTACATCTGACTGGTGTCCCATAGGTCCAGCAGTGTTTACCAAGATCCAGTGGCTTAGACAAATGTACATCTGACTGGTGACCCATATGTCCAGCAGTGTTTACCAAGATCCAGTGGCCTAGACAAATGTACATCTGACTGGTGACCCATAGGTCCAGCAATGTTTATCAAGATCCAGTGGCTTAGACAAATGTACACCTGACTTGTGACCCACAGGTCCATCAGTGTTTTTCAAGGCCCAGTGGCTTAGACAAATGTACATCTGACTGGTGACCCATAAGTCCAGCAATGTTTACCAAGGCCCAGTGGCTTAGATAAATGTACATCTGACTGGTGACCCATAGGTATAGCAATGTTTACCAAGGCCCAGTGGCTTAGACAAATGTACAGCTGACTGGTGACCCATAGGTCCATCAGTGTTTACCAAGGCCCAGTGGCTTAGACAAATGTACATCTGACTGGTGACCCATAGGTCTAGCAATGTTTACCAAGGCCCAGTGGCTTAGACAAATGTACAGCTGACTGGTGACCCACAGGTCCATCAGTGTTTACCAAGATCCAGTGGCTTAGACAAATGTACATCTGACTGGTGACCCATAGGCCCAGCAATGTTTACCAAGGCCCAGTGGCTTAGACAAATGTACACCTGACTGGTGACCCATAGGTCCATCAGTGTTTACCAAGGCACAGTGGCTTAGACAAATGTACATCTGACTGGTGACCCATATGTCTAGCAATGTTAACCAAGGCCCAGTGGCTTAGACAAATGTACACCTGACTGGTGACCCATAGGTCCAACAATGTTTACCAAGGCCCAGTGGCTTAGACAAATGTACATCTGACTGGTGACCCATAGGTCCATCAGTGTTTACCAAGATCCAGTGGCTTAGACAAATGTACACCTGACTGGTGACCCACAGGTCCATCAGTGTTTTTCAAGGCCCAGTGGCTTAGACAAATGTACATCTGACTGGTGACCCATAGGTCCAGCAATGTTTACCAAGGCCCAGTGGCTTAGATAAATGTACATCTGACTGGTGACCCATAGGAATAGCAATGTTTACCAAGGCCCAGTGGCTTAGACAAATGTACAGCTGACTGGTGACTCATAGGTCCATCAGTGTTTACCAAGGCCCAGTGGCTTAGACAAAAGTACTTCTGACTGGTGACCTACAGGTCCAGCAGTGTTTACCAAGGCTCAGTGGCTTAGACAAATGTACATCTGACTGGTGACCCATAGGTCTAGCAATGTTTACCAAGGCCCAGTGGCTTAGACAAATGTACATCTGACTGGTGACCCATAGGTCTAGCAATGTTTACCAAGGCCCAGTGGCTTAGACAAATGTACATCTGACTGGTGACCCTGTTTACCAGGGCCCAGTGGCTTAGACAAATGTACATCTGACTGGTGACCCATAGGTCCAGCAATGTTTACCAAGATCCAGTGGCTTAGACAAATGTACATCTGACTGGTGACCCATAGGTCCAGCAATGTTTACCAAGATCCATTGGCTTAGACAAATGTACATCTGACTGGTGACCCAAAGGTCCAGCAATGTTTACCAAGATCCAGTGGCTTAAACAAATGTACAGCTGACTGGTGACCCATAGGTCCAGCAATGTTTACCAAGATCCAGTGGCTTAGACAAATATACATCTGACTGGTGACCCATAGGTCCAGCAATGTTTACCAAGATCCATTGGCTTAGACAAATGTACATCTGACTGGTGACCCATATGTCCAGCAAAATTTACCGAGATCCAGTGGCCTAGACAAATGTACATCTGACTGGTGACCCATAGGTCCAGCAATGTTTATCAAGATCCAGTGGCTTAGACAAATGTACACCTGACTGGTGACCCACAGGTCCATCAGTGTTTACCAAGGCCAAGTGGCTTAGACAAATGTACATCTGACTGGTGACCCATAGGTCAAGCAATGTTTACCAAGGCCCAGTGGCTTAGACAAATGTACATCTGACTGGTGACCCATAGGTCTAGCAATGTTTACCAAGACCCAGTGGCTTAGACAAATGTACATCTGACTGGTGACCCATAGGTCCAGCAATGTTTACCAAGATCCAGTGGCTTAGACAAATGTACATCTGACTGGTGACCCATAGGTCCAGCAATGTTTACCAAGATCCAGTGGCTTAGACAAATGTACATCTGACTGGTGACCCATAGGTCCAGCAATGTTTACCAAGATCCAGTGGCTTAGACAAATGTACATCTGACTGGTGACCCATAGGTCCAGCAATGTTTATCAAGATCAAGTGGCTTAAACAAATGTACACCTGACTGGTGACCCACAGGTCCATCAGTGTTTACCAAGGCCCAGTGGCTTAGACAAATGTACATCTGACTGGTGACCCATAGGTCCAGCAATGTTTACCAAGGCCCAGTGGCTTAGATAAATGTACATCTGACTGGTGACCCATAGGTCCATCAGTGTTTACCAAGGCCCAGTGGCTTAGACAAATGTACATCTGACTGGTGACCCATAGGTCTAGCAATGTTTACCAAGGCCCAGTGGCTTAGACAAAGGTACAGCTGACTGGTGACCCACAGGTCCATCAGTGTTTACCAAGATCCAGTGGCTTAGACAGATGTACATCTGACTGGTGACCCATAGGTCCAGCAATGTTTACCAAGGCCCAGTGGCTTAGACAAATGTACACCTGACTGGTGACCCATAGGTCCATCAGTGTTTACCAAGGCCCAGTGGCTTAGACAAATGTACATCTGACTGGTGACCTACAGTTCCAGCAGTGTTTACCAAGGCCCAGTGGCTTAGACGAATGTACATCTGACTGGTGACCCATAGGTCTAGCAATGTTTACCAAGGCCCAGTGGCTTAGACAAATGTACACCTGACTGGTGACCCATAGGTCCATCAGTGTTTATAAAGGCCCAGTGGCTTAGACAAATGTACATCTGACTGGTGACCCATAGGTCTAGCAATGTTTACCAAGGCCCAGTGGCTTAGACAAATGTACATCTGACTGGTGACCCATATGTCTAGCAATGTTTACCAAGGCCCAGTGGCTTAGACAAATGTACACCTGACTGGTGACCCATAGGTCCAGCAATGTTTACCAAGGCCCAGTGGCTTAGACAAATGTACATCTGACTGGTGACCCATAGGTCTAGCAATGTTTACCAAGATCCATTGGCTTAGACAAATGTACATCTGACTGGTGACCCATATGTCCAGCAAAATTTACCGAGATCCAGTGGCCTAGACAAATGTACATCTGACTGGTGACCCATAGGTCCAGCAATGTTTACCAAGATCCAGTGGCTTAGACAAATGTACATCTGACTGGTGACCCATAGGTCCAGCAATGTTTACCAAGATCCATTGGCTTAGACAAATGTACATCTGACTGGTGACCCAAAGGTCCAGCAATGTTTACCAAGATCCAGTGGCTTAAACAAATGTACAGCTGACTGGTGACCTATAGGTCCAGCAATGTTTACCAAGATCCAGTGGCTTAGACAAATATACATCTGACTGGTGACCCATAGGTCCAGCAATGTTTACCAAGATCCATTGGCTTAGACAAATGTACATCTGACTGGTGACCCATATGTCCAGCAAAATTTACAGAGATCCAGTGGCCTAGACAAATGTACATCTGACTGGTGACCCATAGGTCCAGCAATGTTTATCAAGATCCAGTGGCTTAGACAAATGTACACCTGACTGGTGACCCACAGGTCCATCAGTGTTTACCAAGGCCCAGTGGCTTAGACAAATGTACATCTGACTGGTGACCCATAGGTCAAGCAATGTTTACCAAGGCCCAGTGGCTTAGACAAATGTACATCTGACTGGTGACCCATAGGTCTAGCAATGTTTACCAAGACCCAGTGGCTTAGACAAATGTACATCTGACTGGTGACCCATAGGTCCAGCAATGTTTACCAAGATCCAGTGGCTTAGACAAATGTACATCTGACTGGTGACCCATAGGTCCAGCAATGTTTACCAAGATCCAGTGGCTTAGACAAATGTACATCTGACTGGTGACCCATAGGTCCAGCAATGTTTACCAAGATCCAGTGGCTTAGACAAATGTACATCTGACTGGTGACCCATAGGTCCAGCAATGTTTATCAAGATCAAGTGGCTTAAACAAATGTACATCTGACTGGTGACCCATAGGTCCAGCAATGTTTACCAAGGCCCAGTGGCTTAGATAAATGTACATCTGACTGGTGACCCATAGGTCCATCAGTGTTTACCAAGGCCCAGTGGCTTAGACAAATGTACATCTGACTGGTGACCCATAGGTCTAGCAATGTTTACCAAGGCCCAGTGGCTTAGACAAAGGTACAGCTGACTGGTGACCCACAGGTCCATCAGTGTTTACCAAGATCCAGTGGCTTAGACAAATGTACATCTGACTGTTGACCCATAGGTCCAGCAATGTTTACCAAGGCCCAGTGGCTTAGACAAATGTACACCTGACTGGTGACCCATAGGTCCATCAGTGTTTACCAAGGCCCAGTGGCTTAGACAAATGTACATCTGACTGGTGACCTACAGTTCCAGCAGTGTTTACCAAGGCCCAGTGACTTAGACGAATGTACATCTGACTGGTGACCCATAGGTCTAGCAATGTTTACCAAGGCCCAGTGGCTTAGACAAATGTACACCTGACTGGTGACCCATAGGTCCATCAGTGTTTATAAAGGCCCAGTGGCTTAGACAAATGTACATCTGACTGGTGACCCATAGGTCTAGCAATGTTTACCAAGGCCCAGTGGCTTAGACAAATGTACATCTGACTGGTGACCCATATGTCTAGCAACGTTTACCAAGGCCCAGTGGCTTAGACAAATGTACACCTGACTGGTGACCCATAGGTCCAGCAATGTTTACCAAGGCCCAGTGGCTTAGACAAACGTACATCTGACTGGTGACCCATAGGTCTAGCAATGTTTACCAAGATCCAGTGGCTTAGACAAATGTACATCTGACTGGTGACCTACAGGTCCAGCAGTGTTTACCAAGGCCCAGTGGCTTAGAGAAATGTACATCTGGCTGGTGACCTACAGGTCAAGCATTGTTGAATAACGCCCAATGGCTTAGACAAATGTACATCTGACTGGTGACCTACAGGTCCAGTAGTGTTCACCAAGGCCCAGTGGCTTAGACAAATGTACATCTGACTGGTGACCCATAGGTCCAGCAATGTTTACCAAGATCCAGTGGCTTAGACAAATGTACATCTGACTGGTGACCCATAGGTCCAGCAATGTTTACCAAGATCCAGTGGCTTAGACAAATGTACAGCTGACTGTTGACCCATAGGTCCAGCAATGTTTACCAAGATCCAGTGGCTAAGACAAATGTACATCTGACTGGTGACCCATAGGTCCAGCAATGTTTACCAAGATCCAGTGGCTTAGACAAATGTACATCTGACTGGTGACCCATAGGTCCAGCAAAATTTTCCGAGATCCAGTGGCCTAGACAAATGTACATCTGACTGGTGACCCATAGGTCCAGCAATGTTTATCAAGATCCAGTGGCTTAGACAAATGTACACCTGACTGGTGACCCACAGGTCCATCAGTGTTTACCAAGGCCCAGTGGCTTAGACAAATGTACATCTGACTGGTGACCCATAGGTCCAGCAATGTTTACCAAGGCCCAGTGGCTTAGACAAATGTACATCTGACTGGTGACCCATAGGTCTAGCAATGTTTACCAAGATCCAGTGGCTTAGACAAATGTACATCTGACTGGTGACCCATAGGTCCAGCAATGTTTACCAAGATCTGACTGGTGACCCATAGGTCCAGCAATGTTTACCAAGATCCAGTGGCTTAGACAAATGTACATCTGACTGGTGACCCATAGGTCCAGCAATGTTTACCAAGATCCAGTGGCTTAGACAAATGTACATATGACTGGTGACCCATAGGTCCAGCAATGTTTACCAAGATCCAGTGGCTTAGACAAATGTACATCTGACTGGTGACCCATAGGTCCAGCAATGTTTACCGAGATCCAGTGGCTTAGACAAATGTACATCTGACTGGTGACCCATAGGTCCAGCAATGTTTATCAAGATCCAGTGGCTTAGACAAATGTACACCTGACTGGTGACCCACAGGTCCATCAGTGTTTATCAAGGCCCAGTGGCTTAGACAAATGTACATCTGACTGGTGACCCATAGGTCTAGCAATGTTTACCAAGGCCCAGTGGCTTAGACAAATGTACATCTGACTGGTGACCTACAGGTCCAGCAATGTTTACCAAGGCCCAGTGGCTTAGATAAATGTACATCTGACTGGTGACCCATAGGTCTAGCAATGTTTACCAAGGCCCAGTGGCTTAGACAAATGTACATCTGACTGGTGACCCATAGGTCCAGCAATATTTACCAAGATCCAGTGGCTTAGACAAATGTACATCTTACTGGTGACCCATAGATCCAGCAATGTTTACCAAGATCCAGTGGCTTAGACAAATGTACATGTGACTGGTGACCCATAGGTCCAGCAATGTTTACCAAGATCCAGTGGCTTAGACAAATGTACATCTGACTGGAGACCCATAGGTCCAGCAAAATTTACCGAGATCCAGTGGCCTAGACAAATGTACATCTGACTGGTGACCCATAGGTCCAGCAATGTTTATCAAGATCCAGTGGCTTAGACAAATGTAAAACCTGACCTGTGACCCACAGGTCCATCAGTGTTTATCAAGGCCCAGTCGCTTAGACAAATGTACATCTGACTGGTGACCCATAGGTCCAGCAATGTTTACCAAGATCCAGTGGCTTAGACAAATGTACACCTGACTGGTGACCCATAGGTCCATCAGTGTTTACCAAAGCCCAGTGGCTTAGACAAATGTACATCTGACTGGTGACCTACAGGTCCAGTAATGTTAACCAAGGCCCAGTGGCTTAGATAAATGTACATCTGACTGGTGACCCATAGGTCTAGCAATGTTTACCAAGGCCCAGTGGCTTAGACAAATGTACATCTGACTGGTGAGCCATAGGTCCATCAGTGTTTACCAAGGCCCAGTGGCTTAGACAAATGTACATCTGACTGGTGACCCATAGGTCTAGCAATGTTTACAAAGGCCCAGTGGCTTAGACAAATGTACAGCTGACTGGTGACCCACAGGTCCATCAGTGTTTACCAAGATCCAGTGGCTTAGACAAATGTACATCTGACTGGTGACCCATAGGTCCATCAGTGTTTACCAAGGCCCAGTGGCTTAGACAAATGTACATCTGACTGGTGACCTACAGGTCCAGCAGTGTTTACCAAGGCCCAGTAGCTTAGACAAATGTACATCTGACTGTTGACCCATATGTCTAGCAATGTTTACCAAGGCCCAGTGGCTTAGACAAATGTACACCTGACTGGTGACCCACAGGTCCATCAGTGTTTATCAAGGCCCAGTGGCTTAGACAAATGTACATCTGACTGGTGACCCATAGGTCTAGCAATGTTTACCACGGCCCAGTGGCTTAGACAAATGTACATCTGACTGGTGACCCATATGTCTAGCAATGTTTTCCAAGGCCCAGTGGCTTAGACAAATGTACATCTGACTGGTGACCCATAGGTCTAGCAATGTTTACCAAGATCCAGTGGCTTAGACAAATGTACATCTGACTGGTGACCCATAGGTCCAGCAATGTTTACCAAGGCCCAGTGGCTTAGACAAATGTACATCTGGCTGGTGACCTACAGGTCCAGCATTGTGGAACAACGCCCAGTGGCTTAGACAAATGTACATCTGACTGGTGACCTACAGGTCCAGTAGTGTTTACCAAGGCCCAGTGGCTTAGACAAATGTACATCTGACTGGTGACCCATAGGTCCAGCAATGTTTACCAAGATCCAGTGGCTTAGACAAATGTACATCTGACTGGTGACCCATAGGTCCAGCAATGTTTACCAAGATCCAGTGGCTTAGACAAATGTACAGCTGACTGGTGACCCATAGGTCCAGCACTGTTTACCAAGATCCAGTGGCTTAGACAAATGTATATCTGACTGGTGACCCATAGGTCCAGCAATGTTTACCAAGATCCAGTGGCTTAGACAAATGTACATCTGACTGGTGACCCATAGGTCCAGCAAAATTTACTGAGATCCAGTGGCCTAGACAAATGTACATCTGACTGGTGACCCATAGGTCAAGCAATGTTTATCAAGATCCAGTGGCTTAGACAAATGTACACCTGACTGGTGACCCACAGGTGCATCAGTGTTTACCAAGGCCCAGTGGCTTAGACAAATGTACATCTGACTGGTGACCCATAGGTCCAGCAATGTTTTCCAAGGCCCAGTGGCTTAGACAAATGTACATCTGACTGGTGACCCATAGGTCTAGCAATGTTTACCAAGATCCAGTGGCTTAGACAAATGTACATCTGACTGGTGACCCATAGGTCCAGCAATGTTTACCAAGATCCAGTGGCTTAGACAAATGTACATCTGACTGGTGACCCATAGGTCCAGCAATGTTTACCAAGATCCAGTGGCTTAGACAAATGTACATCTGACTGGTGATCCATAGGTCCAGCAATGTTTACCAAGATCCAGTGGCTTAGACAAATGTACATCTGACTGGTGACCCATAGGTCCAGCAAAATTTACCGAGATCCAGTGGCCTAGACAAATGTACATCTGACTGGTGACCAATAGGACCAGCAATGTTTATCAAGATCCAGTGGCTTAGACAAATGTACACCTGACTGGTGACCCTAAGGTCCATCAGTGTTTATCAAGGCCCAGTGGCTTAGACAAATGTACATCTGACCTGTGACCCATAGGTCCAGCAATGTTTACCAAGGCCCAGTGGCTTAGAGAAATGTATATCTGACTGGTGACCCATAGTTCTAGCAATTTTTAACAAGGCCCAGTGGCTTAGACAAATGTACAGCTGACTGGTGACCCATAGGTCCATCAGTGTTAACCAAGGCCCAGTGGCTTAGACAAATGTACATCTGACTGGTGACCCATAGGTCCAGCAATGTTTACCAAGGCCCAGTGATTTAGACAAATGTACAGCTGACTGGTGACCCACAGGTCCATCAGTGTTTACCAAGATCCAGTGGCTTAGACAAATGTACATCTGACTGGTGACCCATAGGTCCAGCAATGTTTACCAAGGCCCAGTGGCTTAGACAAATGTACACCTGACTGGTGACCCGTAGGTCCATCAGTGTTTACCAAGGCCCAGTGGCTTAGACAAATGTACATCTGACTGGTGACCCATAGGTCTAGCAATGTTTACCACGGCCCAGTGGCTTAGACAAATGTACATCTGACTGGTGACCCATATGTCTAGCAATGTTTACCAAGGCCCAGTGGCTTAGACAAATGTACACCTGACTGGTGACCCATAGGTCCAGCAATGTTTACCAAGGCCCAGTGGCTTAGACAAATGTACATCTGACTGGTGACCCATAGGTCAATCTGTGTTTGCCAAGATCCAGTGGCTTAGACAAATGTACATCTGACTGGTGACCTACAGGTCCAGCAGTGTTTACCAAGGCCCAGTGGCTTAGACAAATGTACATCTGGCTGGTGACCTACAGGTCCAGCATTGTGGAACAACGCCCAGTGGCTTAGACAAATGTACATCTGACTGGTGACCTACAGGTCCAGTAGTGTTTACCAAGGCCCAGTGGCTTAGACAAATGTACATCTGACTGGTGACCCATAGGTCCAGCAATGTTTACCAAGATCCAGTGGCTTAGACAAATGTACATCTGACTGGTGACCCATAGGTCCAGCAATGTTTACCAAGATCCAGTGGCTTAGACAAATGTACAGCTGACTGGTGACCCATAGGTCCAGCACTGTTTACCAAGATCCAGTGGCTTAGACAAATGTATATCTGACTGGTGACCCATAGGTCCAGCAATGTTTACCAAGATCCAGTGGCTTAGACAAATGTACATCTGACTGGTGACCCATAGGTCCAGCAAAATTTACTGAGATCCAGTGGCCTAGACAAATGTACATCTGACTGGTGACCCATAGGTCAAGCAATGTTTATCAAGATCCAGTGGCTTAGACAAATGTACACCTGACTGGTGACCCACAGGTCCATCAGTGTTTACCAAGGCCCAGTGGCTTAGACAAATGTACATCTGACTGGTGACCCATAGGTCCAGCAATGTTTTCCAAGGCCCAGTGGCTTAGACAAATGTACATCTGACTGGTGACCCATAGGTCTAGCAATGTTTACCAAGATCCAGTGGCTTAGACAAATGTACATCTGACTGGTGACCCATAGGTCAAGCAATGTTTACCAAGATCCAGTGGCTTAGACAAATGTACATCTGACTGGTGACCCATAGGTCCAGCAATGTTTACCAAGATCCAGTGGCTTAGACAAATGTACATCTGACTGGTGATCCATAGGTCCAGCAATGTTTACCAAGATCCAGTGGCTTAGACAAATGTACATCTGACTGGTGACCCATAGGTCCAGCAAAATTTACCGAGATCCAGTGGCCTAGACAAATGTACATCTGACTGGTGACCAATAGGACCAGCAATGTTTATCAAGATCCAGTGGCTTAGACAAATGTACACCTGACTGGTGACCCTAAGGTCCATCAGTGTTTATCAAGGCCCAGTGGCTTAGACAAATGTACATCTGACCTGTGACCCATAGGTCCAGCAATGTTTACCAAGGCCCAGTGGCTTAGAGAAATGTATATCTGACTGGTGACCCATAGTTCTAGCAATTTTTAACAAGGCCCAGTGGCTTAGACAAATGTACAGCTGACTGGTGACCCATAGGTCCATCAGTGTTAACCAAGGCCCAGTGGCTTAGACAAATGTACATCTGACTGGTGACCCATAGGTCCAGCAATGTTTACCAAGGCCCAGTGACTTAGACAAATGTACAGCTGACTGGTGACCCACAGGTCCATCAGTGTTTACCAAGATCCAGTGGCTTAGACAAATGTACATCTGACTGGTGACCCATAGGTCCAGCAATGTTTACCAAGGCCCAGTGGCTTAGACAAATGTACACCTGACTGGTGACCCGTAGGTCCATCAGTGTTTACCAAGGCCCAGTGGCTTAGACAAATGTACATCTGACTGGTGACCTACAGGTCCAGCAATTTTTACCAAGGCCCAGTGGCTTAGACAAATGTACATCTGACTGGTGACCCATATGTCTAGCAATGTTTACCAAGGCCTAGTGGCTTAGACAAATGTACACCTGAATGGTGACCAATAGGTCCAGCAATGTTTACCAAGGCCCAGTGGCTTAGACAAATGTACATCTGACTGGTGACCCATAGGTCCATCAGTGTTTACCAAGATCCAGTGGCTTAGACAAATGTACATCTGACTGGTGACCTACAGGTCCAGCAGTGTTTACCAAGGCCCAGTGGCTTAGACAAATGTGCATCTGACTGGTGACCTGCAGGTCCAGCATTGTTGAACAACGCCCAGTGGCTTAGACAAATGTACATCTGACTGGTGACCTACAGGTCAAGCAGTGTTTACCAAGGCCCAGTGGCTTAGACAAATGTACATCTGACTGGTGACCCATAGGTCCAGCAATGTTTTCCAAGATCCAGTGGCTTAGACAAATGTACATCTGACTGGTGACCCATAGGTCCAGCAATGTTTACCAAGATCCAGTGGCTTAGACAAATGTACATCTGACTGGTGATCCATAGGTCCAGCAATGTTTACCAAGATCCAGTGGCTTAGACAAATGTACATCTGACTGGTGACCCATAGGTCCAGCAAAATTTACCGAGATCCAGTGGCCTAGACAAATGTACATCTGACTGGTGACCAATAGGACCAGCAATGTTTATCAAGATCCAGTGGCTTAGACAAATGTACACCTGACTGGTGACCCTAAGGTCCATCAGTGTTTATCAAGGCCCAGTGGCTTAGACAAATGTACATCTGACCTGTGACCCATAGGTCCAGCAATGTTTACCAAGGCCCAGTGGCTTAGAGAAATGTATATCTGACTGGTGACCCATAGTTCTAGCAATTTTTAACAAGGCCCAGTGGCTTAGACAAATGTACAGCTGACTGGTGACCCATAGGTCCATCAGTGTTAACCAAGGCCCAGTGGCTTAGACAAATGTACATCTGACTGGTGACCCACAGGTCCAGCAGTGTTTACCAAGGCCCAGTGGCTTAGACAAATGTACATCTGACTGGTGACCCATAGGTCCAGCAGTGTTTACCAAGATCCAGTGGCTTAGACAAATGTACATCTGACGGGTGACCCATAGGTCCAGCAATGTTTACCAAGGCCCAGTGGCTTAGAGAAATGTATATCTGACTGGTGACCCATAGTTCTAGCAATTTTTAACAAGGCCCAGTGGCTTAGACAAATGTACAGCTGACTGGTGACCCATAGGTCCATCAGTGTTAACCAAGGCCCAGTGGCTTAGACAAATGTACATCTGACTGGTGACCCATAGGTCCAGCAATGTTTACCAAGGCCCAGTGACTTAGACAAATGTACAGCTGACTGGTGACCCACAGGTCCATCAGTGTTTACCAAGATCCAGTGGCTTAGACAAATGTACATCTGACTGGTGACCCATAGGTCCAGCAATGTTTACCAAGACCCAGTGGCTTAGACAAATGTACACCTGACTGGTGACCCATAGGTCCATCAGTGTTTACCAAGGCCCAGTGGCTTAGACAAATGAACATCTGACTGGTGACCTACAGGTCCAGCAATTTTTACCAAGGCCCAGTGGCTTAGACAAATGTACATCTGACTGGTGACCCATATGTCTAGCAATGTTTACCAAGGCCTAGTGGCTTAGACAAATGTACACCTGAATGGTGACCAATAGGTCCAGCAATGTTTACCAAGGCCCAGTGGCTTAGACAAATGTACATCTGACTGGTGACCCATAGGTCCATCAGTGTTTACCAAGATCCAGTGGCTTAGACAAATGTACATCTGACTGGTGACCTACAGGTCCAGCAGTGTTTACCAAGGCCCAGTGGCTTAGACAAATGTGCATCTGACTGGTGACCTGCAGGTCCAGCATTGTTGAACAACGCCCAGTGGCTTAGACAAATGTACATCTGACTGGTGACCTACAGGTCAAGCAGTGTTTACCAAGGCCCAGTGGCTTAGACAAATGTACATCTGACTGGTGACCCATAGGTCCAGCAATGTTTTCCAAGATCCAGTGGCTTAGACAAATGTACATCTGACTGGTGACCCATAGGTCCAGCAATGTTTACCAAGATCAAGTGGCTTAAACAAATGTACATCTGACTGGTGACCCATAGGTCCAGCAATGTTTACCAAGATCCAGTGGCTTAGACAAATGTACATCTGACTGGTGACCCACAGGTCCAGCAGTGTTTACCAAGGCCCAGTGGCTTAGACAAATGTACATCTGACTGGTGACCCATAGGTCCAGCAGTGTTTACCAAGATCCAGTGGCTTAGACAAATGTACATCTGACTGGTGACCCATATGTCCAGCAGTGTTTACCAAGATCCAGTGGCCTAGACAAATGTACATCTGACTGGTGACCCATAGGTCCAGCAATGTTTATCAAGATCCAGTGGCTTAGACAAATGTACACCTGACTGGTGACCCACAGGTCCATCAGTGTTTTTCAAGGCCCAGTGGCTTAGAGAAATGTACATCTGACTGGTGACCCATAGGTCCAGCAATGTTTACCAAGGCCCAGTGGCTTAGATAAATGTACATCTGACTGGTGACCCATAGGAATAGCAATGTTTACCAAGGCCCAGTGGCTTAGACAAAAGTACAGCTGACTGGTGACCCATAGGTCCATCAGTGTTTACCAAGGCCCAGTGGCTTAGACAAATGTACATCTGACTGGTGACCCATAGGTCTAGCAATGTTTACCAAGGCCCAGTGGCTTAGACAAATGTACAGCTGACTGGTGACCCACAGGTCCATCAGTGTTTACCAAGATCCAGTGGCTTAGACAAATGTACATCTGACTGGTGACCCATAGGCCCAGCAATGTTTACCAAGGCCCAGTGGCTTAGACAAATGTACACCTGACTGGTGACCCATAGGTCCATCAGTGTTTACCAAGGCCCAGTGGCTTAGACAAATGTACATCTGATTGGTGACCTACAGGTCCAGCAATTTTTACCAAGGCACAGTGGCTTAGACAAATGTACATCTGACTGGTGACCCATATGTCTAGCAATGTTAACCAAGGCCCAGTGGCTTAGACAAATGTACACCTGACTGGTGACCCATAGGTCCAGCAATGTTTACCAAGGCCCAGTGGCTTAGACAAATGTACATCTGACTGGTGACCCATAGGTCCATCAGTGTTTACCAAGATCCAGTGGCTTAGACAAATGTACATCTGACTGGTGACCTACAGGTCCAGCAGTGTTTACCAAGGCCCAGTGGCTTAGACAAATGTACATCTGACTGGTGACCTACAGGTCCAGCATTGTTGAACAACGCCCAGTGGCTTAGACAAATGTACATCTGACTGGTGACCTACAGGTCCAGCAGTGTTTACCAAGGCCCAGTGGCTTAGACAAATGTACATCTGACTGGTGACCCATAGGTCCAGCAATGTTTACCAAGATCCAGTGGCTTAGACAAATGTACATCTGACTGGTGACCTACAGGTCCAGCAGTGTTTACCAAGGCCCAGTGGCTTAGACAAATGTACATCTGACTGGTGACCCATAGGTCCAGCAATGTTTACCAAGATCCAGTGGCTTACACAAATGTACATCTGACTGGTGACCCATAGGTTCAGCAATGTTTACCAAGATCCAGTGGCTTAGACAAATGTACATCTGACTGGTGACCCATAGGTCCAGCAAAATTTACCAAGATCCAGTGGCTTAGACAAATGTACATCTGACTGGTGACCTACAGGTCCAGCAATGTTTACCAAGATCCAGTGGCTTAGACAAATGTACATCTGACTGGTGACCCACAGGTCCAGCAGTGTTTACCAAGGCCCAGTGGCTTAGACAAATCTACATCTGACTGGTGACCCATAGGTCCAGCAGTGTTTACCAAGATCCAGTGGCTTAGACAAATGTACATCTGACTGGTGACCCATAGGTCCATCAGTGTTTACTAAGGCCCAGTGGCTTAGACAAATGTACATCTGACTGGTGACCCACAGGTCCATCAGTGTTTACCAAGGTCCAGTGGCTTAGGCAAATGTTCATCTGACTGGTGACCCATAGGTCCAGCAATGTTTATCAAGATCCAGTGGCTTAGACAAATGTACATCTGACTGGTGACCCATAGGTCCAGCAATGTTTACCAAGGCCCAGTGGCTTAGACAAATGTACACCTGACTGGTGACCCATAGGTCCATCAGTGTTTACCAAGGCCCAGTGGCTTAGACAAATGTACATCTGACTGGTGACCTACAGGTCCAGCAATTTTTACCAAGGCCCAGTGGCTTAGACAAATGTACATCTGACTGGTGACCCATATGTCTAGCAATGTTTACCAAGGCCTAGTGGCTTAGACAAATGTACACCTGACTGGTGACCCATAGGTCCAGCAATGTTTACCAAGGCCCAGTGGCTTAGACAAATGTACATCTGACTGGTGACCCATAGGTCCATCAGTGTTTACCAAGATCCAGTGGCTTAGACAAATGTACATCTGAGTGGTGACCTACAGGTCCAGCAGTGTTTACCAAGGCCCAGTGGCTTAGACAAATGTGCATCTGACTGGTGACCTGCAGGTCCAGCATTGTTGAACAACGCCCAGTGGCTTAGACAAATGTACATCTGACTGGTGACCTACAGGTCCAGCAGTGTTTACCAAGGCCCAGTGGCTTAGACAAATGTACATCTGACTGGTGACCCATAAGTCCAGCAATGTTTTCCAAGATCCAGTGGCTTAGACAAATGTACATCTGACTGGTGACCCATAGGTCCAGCAATGTTTACCAAGATCCAGTGGCTTAGACAAATGTACATCTGACTGGTGACCCATAGGTCCAGCAATGTTTACCAAGATCCAGTGGCTTAGACAAATGTACATCTGACTGGTGACCCACAGGTCCAGCAGTGTTTACCAAGGCCCAGTGGCTTAGACAAATGTACATCTGACTGGTGTCCCATAGGTCCAGCAGTGTTTACCAAGATCCAGTGGCTTAGACAAATGTACATCTGACTGGTGACCCATATGTCCAGCAGTGTTTACCAAGATCCAGTGGCCTAGACAAATGTACATCTGACTGGTGACCCATAGGTCCAGCAATGTTTATCAAGATCCAGTGGCTTAGACAAATGTACACCTGACTTGTGACCCACAGGTCCATCAGTGTTTTTCAAGGCCCAGTGGCTTAGACAAATGTACATCTGACTGGTGACCCATAAGTCCAGCAATGTTTACCAAGGCCCAGTGGCTTAGATAAATGTACATCTGACTGGTGACCCATAGGTATAGCAATGTTTACCAAGGCCCAGTGGCTTAGACAAATGTACAGCTGACTGGTGACCCATAGGTCCATCAGTGTTTACCAAGGCCCAGTGGCTTAGACAAATGTACATCTGACTGGTGACCCATAGGTCTAGCAATGTTTACCAAGGCCCAGTGGCTTAGACAAATGTACAGCTGACTGGTGACCCACAGGTCCATCAGTGTTTACCAAGATCCAGTGGCTTAGACAAATGTACATCTGACTGGTGACCCATAGGCCCAGCAATGTTTACCAAGGCCCAGTGGCTTAGACAAATGTACACCTGACTGGTGACCCATAGGTCCATCAGTGTTTACCAAGGCACAGTGGCTTAGACAAATGTACATCTGACTGGTGACCCATATGTCTAGCAATGTTAACCAAGGCCCAGTGGCTTAGACAAATGTACACCTGACTGGTGACCCATAGGTCCAACAATGTTTACCAAGGCCCAGTGGCTTAGACAAATGTACATCTGACTGGTGACCCATAGGTCCATCAGTGTTTACCAAGATCCAGTGGCTTAGACAAATGTACACCTGACTGGTGACCCACAGGTCCATCAGTGTTTTTCAAGGCCCAGTGGCTTAGACAAATGTACATCTGACTGGTGACCCATAGGTCCAGCAATGTTTACCAAGGCCCAGTGGCTTAGATAAATGTACATCTGACTGGTGACCCATAGGAATAGCAATGTTTACCAAGGCCCAGTGGCTTAGACAAATGTACAGCTGACTGGTGACTCATAGGTCCATCAGTGTTTACCAAGGCCCAGTGGCTTAGACAAAAGTACTTCTGACTGGTGACCTACAGGTCCAGCAGTGTTTACCAAGGCTCAGTGGCTTAGACAAATGTACATCTGACTGGTGACCCATAGGTCTAGCAATGTTTACCAAGGCCCAGTGGCTTAGACAAATGTACATCTGACTGGTGACCCATAGGTCTAGCAATGTTTACCAAGGCCCAGTGGCTTAGACAAATGTACATCTGACTGGTGACCCTGTTTACCAGGGCCCAGTGGCTTAGACAAATGTACATCTGACTGGTGACCCATAGGTCCAGCAATGTTTACCAAGATCCAGTGGCTTAGACAAATGTACATCTGACTGGTGACCCATAGGTCCAGCAATGTTTACCAAGATCCATTGGCTTAGACAAATGTACATCTGACTGGTGACCCAAAGGTCCAGCAATGTTTACCAAGATCCAGTGGCTTAAACAAATGTACAGCTGACTGGTGACCCATAGGTCCAGCAATGTTTACCAAGATCCAGTGGCTTAGACAAATATACATCTGACTGGTGACCCATAGGTCCAGCAATGTTTACCAAGATCCATTGGCTTAGACAAATGTACATCTGACTGGTGACCCATATGTCCAGCAAAATTTACCGAGATCCAGTGGCCTAGACAAATGTACATCTGACTGGTGACCCATAGGTCCAGCAATGTTTATCAAGATCCAGTGGCTTAGACAAATGTACACCTGACTGGTGACCCACAGGTCCATCAGTGTTTACCAAGGCCCAGTGGCTTAGACAAATGTACATCTGACTGGTGACCCATAGGTCAAGCAATGTTTACCAAGGCCCAGTGGCTTAGACAAATGTACATCTGACTGGTGACCCATAGGTCTAGCAATGTTTACCAAGACCCAGTGGCTTAGACAAATGTACATCTGACTGGTGACCCATAGGTCCAGCAATGTTTACCAAGATCCAGTGGCTTAGACAAATGTACATCTGACTGGTGACCCATAGGTCCAGCAATGTTTACCAAGATCCAGTGGCTTAGACAAATGTACATCTGACTGGTGACCCATAGGTCCAGCAATGTTTACCAAGATCCAGTGGCTTAGACAAATGTACATCTGACTGGTGACCCATAGGTCCAGCAATGTTTATCAAGATCAAGTGGCTTAAACAAATGTACACCTGACTGGTGACCCACAGGTCCATCAGTGTTTACCAAGGCCCAGTGGCTTAGACAAATGTACATCTGACTGGTGACCCATAGGTCCAGCAATGTTTACCAAGGCCCAGTGGCTTAGATAAATGTACATCTGACTGGTGACCCATAGGTCCATCAGTGTTTACCAAGGCCCAGTGGCTTAGACAAATGTACATCTGACTGGTGACCCATAGGTCTAGCAATGTTTACCAAGGCCCAGTGGCTTAGACAAAGGTACAGCTGACTGGTGACCCACAGGTCCATCAGTGTTTACCAAGATCCAGTGGCTTAGACAGATGTACATCTGACTGGTGACCCATAGGTCCAGCAATGTTTACCAAGGCCCAGTGGCTTAGACAAATGTACACCTGACTGGTGACCCATAGGTCCATCAGTGTTTACCAAGGCCCAGTGGCTTAGACAAATGTACATCTGACTGGTGACCTACAGTTCCAGCAGTGTTTACCAAGGCCCAGTGGCTTAGACGAATGTACATCTGACTGGTGACCCATAGGTCTAGCAATGTTTACCAAGGCCCAGTGGCTTAGACAAATGTACACCTGACTGGTGACCCATAGGTCCATCAGTGTTTATAAAGGCCCAGTGGCTTAGACAAATGTACATCTGACTGGTGACCCATAGGTCTAGCAATGTTTACCAAGGCCCAGTGGCTTAGACAAATGTACATCTGACTGGTGACCCATATGTCTAGCAATGTTTACCAAGGCCCAGTGGCTTAGACAAATGTACACCTGACTGGTGACCCATAGGTCCAGCAATGTTTACCAAGGCCCAGTGGCTTAGACAAATGTACATCTGACTGGTGACCCATAGGTCTAGCAATGTTTACCAAGATCCATTGGCTTAGACAAATGTACATCTGACTGGTGACCCATATGTCCAGCAAAATTTACCGAGATCCAGTGGCCTAGACAAATGTACATCTGACTGGTGACCCATAGGTCCAGCAATGTTTACCAAGATCCAGTGGCTTAGACAAATGTACATCTGACTGGTGACCCATAGGTCCAGCAATGTTTACCAAGATCCATTGGCTTAGACAAATGTACATCTGACTGGTGACCCAAAGGTCCAGCAATGTTTACCAAGATCCAGTGGCTTAAACAAATGTACAGCTGACTGGTGACCTATAGGTCCAGCAATGTTTACCAAGATCCAGTGGCTTAGACAAATATACATCTGACTGGTGACCCATAGGTCCAGCAATGTTAACCAAGATCCATTGGCTTAGACAAATGTACATCTGACTGGTGACCCATATGTCCAGCAAAATTTACAGAGATCCAGTGGCCTAGACAAATGTACATCTGACTGGTGACCCATAGGTCCAGCAATGTTTATCAAGATCCAGTGGCTTAGACAAATGTACACCTGACTGGTGACCCACAGGTCCATCAGTGTTTACCAAGGCCCAGTGGCTTAGACAAATGTACATCTGACTGGTGACCCATAGGTCAAGCAATGTTTACCAAGGCCCAGTGGCTTAGACAAATGTACATCTGACTGGTGACCCATAGGTCTAGCAATGTTTACCAAGACCCAGTGGCTTAGACAAATGTACATCTGACTGGTGACCCATAGGTCCAGCAATGTTTACCAAGATCCAGTGGCTTAGACAAATGTACATCTGACTGGTGACCCATAGGTCCAGCAATGTTTACCAAGATCCAGTGGCTTAGACAAATGTACATCTGACTGGTGACCCATAGGTCCAGCAATGTTTACCAAGATCCAGTGGCTTAGACAAATGTACATCTGACTGGTGACCCATAGGTCCAGCAATGTTTATCAAGATCAAGTGGCTTAAACAAATGTACACCTGACTGGTGACCCACAGGTCCATCAGTGTTTACCAAGGCCCAGTGGCATAGACAAATGTACATCTGACTGGTGACCCATAGGTCCAGCAATGTTTACCAAGGCCCAGTGGCTTAGATAAATGTACATCTGACTGGTGACCCATAGGTCCATCAGTGTTTACCAAGGCCCAGTGGCTTAGACAAATGTACATCTGACTGGTGACCCATAGGTCTAGCAATGTTTACCAAGGCCCAGTGGCTTAGACAAAGGTACAGCTGACTGGTGACCCACAGGTCCATCAGTGTTTACCAAGATCCAGTGGCTTAGACAAATGTACATCTGACTGTTGACCCATAGGTCCAGCAATGTTTACCAAGGCCCAGTGGCTTAGACAAATGTACACCTGACTGGTGACCCATAGGTCCATCAGTGTTTACCAAGGCCCAGTGGCTTAGACAAATGTACATCTGACTGGTGACCTACAGTTCCAGCAGTGTTTACCAAGGCCCAGTGACTTAGACGAATGTACATCTGACTGGTGACCCATAGGTCTAGCAATGTTTACCAAGGCCCAGTGGCTTAGACAAATGTACACCTGACTGGTGACCCATAGGTCCATCAGTGTTTATAAAGGCCCAGTGGCTTAGACAAATGTACATCTGACTGGTGACCCATAGGTCTAGCAATGTTTACCAAGGCCCAGTGGCTTAGACAAATGTACATCTGACTGGTGACCCATATGTCTAGCAACGTTTACCAAGGCCCAGTGGCTTAGACAAATGTACACCTGACTGGTGACCCATAGGTCCAGCAATGTTTACCAAGGCCCAGTGGCTTAGACAAACGTACATCTGACTGGTGACCCATAGGTCTAGCAATGTTTACCAAGATCCAGTGGCTTAGACAAATGTACATCTGACTGGTGACCTACAGGTCCAGCAGTGTTTACCAAGGCCCAGTGGCTTAGAGAAATGTACATCTGGCTGGTGACCTACAGGTCAAGCATTGTTGAATAACGCCCAATGGCTTAGACAAATGTACATCTGACTGGTGACCTACAGGTCCAGTAGTGTTCACCAAGGCCCAGTGGCTTAGACAAATGTACATCTGACTGGTGACCCATAGGTCCAGCAATGTTTACCAAGATCCAGTGGCTTAGACAAATGTACATCTGACTGGTGACCCATAGGTCCAGCAATGTTTACCAAGATCCAGTGGCTTAGACAAATGTACAGCTGACTGTTGACCCATAGGTCCAGCAATGTTTACCAAGATCCAGTGGCTAAGACAAATGTACATCTGACTGGTGACCCATAGGTCCAGCAATGTTTACCAAGATCCAGTGGCTTAGACAAATGTACATCTGACTGGTGACCCATAGGTCCAGCAAAATTTTCCGAGATCCAGTGGCCTAGACAAATGTACATCTGACTGGTGACCCATAGGTCCAGCAATGTTTATCAAGATCCAGTGGCTTAGACAAATGTACACCTGACTGGTGACCCACAGGTCCATCAGTGTTTACCAAGGCCCAGTGGCTTAGACAAATGTACATCTGACTGGTGACCCATAGGTCCAGCAATGTTTACCAAGGCCCAGTGGCTTAGACAAATGTACATCTGACTGGTGACCCATAGGTCTAGCAATGTTTACCAAGATCCAGTGGCTTAGACAAATGTACATCTGACTGGTGACCCATAGGTCCAGCAATGTTTACCAAGATCTGACTGGTGACCCATAGGTCCAGCAATGTTTACCAAGATCCAGTGGCTTAGACAAATGTACATCTGACTGGTGACCCATAGGTCCATCAGTGTTTACCAAGGCCCAGTGGCTTAGACAAATGTACATCTGACTGGTGACCTACAGTTCCAGCAGTGTTTACCAAGGCCCAGTGGCTTAGACGAATGTACATCTGACTGGTGACCCATAGGTCTAGCAATGTTTACCAAGGCCCAGTGGCTTAGACAAATGTACACCTGACTGGTGACCCATAGGTCCATCAGTGTTTATAAAGGCCCAGTGGCTTAGACAAATGTACATCTGACTGGTGACCCATAGGTCTAGCAATGTTTACCAAGGCCCAGTGGCTTAGACAAATGTACATCTGACTGGTGACCCATATGTCTAGCAATGTTTACCAAGGCCCAGTGGCTTAGACAAATGTACACCTGACTGGTGACCCATAGGTCCAGCAATGTTTACCAAGGCCCAGTGGCTTAGACAAATGTACATCTGACTGGTGACCCATAGGTCTAGCAATGTTTACCAAGATCCATTGGCTTAGACAAATGTACATCTGACTGGTGACCCATATGTCCAGCAAAATTTACCGAGATCCAGTGGCCTAGACAAATGTACATCTGACTGGTGACCCATAGGTCCAGCAATGTTTACCAAGATCCAGTGGCTTAGACAAATGTACATCTGACTGGTGACCCATAGGTCCAGCAATGTTTACCAAGATCCATTGGCTTAGACAAATGTACATCTGACTGGTGACCCAAAGGTCCAGCAATGTTTACCAAGATCCAGTGGCTTAAACAAATGTACAGCTGACTGGTGACCTATAGGTCCAGCAATGTTTACCAAGATCCAGTGGCTTAGACAAATATACATCTGACTGGTGACCCATAGGTCCAGCAATGTTAACCAAGATCCATTGGCTTAGACAAATGTACATCTGACTGGTGACCCATATGTCCAGCAAAATTTACAGAGATCCAGTGGCCTAGACAAATGTACATCTGACTGGTGACCCATAGGTCCAGCAATGTTTATCAAGATCCAGTGGCTTAGACAAATGTACACCTGACTGGTGACCCACAGGTCCATCAGTGTTTACCAAGGCCCAGTGGCTTAGACAAATGTACATCTGACTGGTGACCCATAGGTCAAGCAATGTTTACCAAGGCCCAGTGGCTTAGACAAATGTACATCTGACTGGTGACCCATAGGTCTAGCAATGTTTACCAAGACCCAGTGGCTTAGACAAATGTACATCTGACTGGTGACCCATAGGTCCAGCAATGTTTACCAAGATCCAGTGGCTTAGACAAATGTACATCTGACTGGTGACCCATAGGTCCAGCAATGTTTACCAAGATCCAGTGGCTTAGACAAATGTACATCTGACTGGTGACCCATAGGTCCAGCAATGTTTACCAAGATCCAGTGGCTTAGACAAATGTACATCTGACTGGTGACCCATAGGTCCAGCAATGTTTATCAAGATCAAGTGGCTTAAACAAATGTACACCTGACTGGTGACCCACAGGTCCATCAGTGTTTACCAAGGCCCAGTGGCATAGACAAATGTACATCTGACTGGTGACCCATAGGTCCAGCAATGTTTACCAAGGCCCAGTGGCTTAGATAAATGTACATCTGACTGGTGACCCATAGGTCCATCAGTGTTTACCAAGGCCCAGTGGCTTAGACAAATGTACATCTGACTGGTGACCCATAGGTCTAGCAATGTTTACCAAGGCCCAGTGGCTTAGACAAAGGTACAGCTGACTGGTGACCCACAGGTCCATCAGTGTTTACCAAGATCCAGTGGCTTAGACAAATGTACATCTGACTGTTGACCCATAGGTCCAGCAATGTTTACCAAGATCCAGTGGCTTAGACAAATGTACACCTGACTGGTGACCCATAGGTCCATCAGTGTTTACCAAGGCCCAGTGGCTTAGACAAATGTACATCTGACTGGTGACCTACAGTTCCAGCAGTGTTTACCAAGGCCCAGTGACTTAGACGAATGTACATCTGACTGGTGACCCATAGGTCTAGCAATGTTTACCAAGGCCCAGTGGCTTAGACAAATGTACACCTGACTGGTGACCCATAGGTCCATCAGTGTTTATAAAGGCCCAGTGGCTTAGACAAATGTACATCTGACTGGTGACCCATAGGTCTAGCAATGTTTACCAAGGCCCAGTGGCTTAGACAAATGTACATCTGACTGGTGACCCATATGTCTAGCAACGTTTACCAAGGCCCAGTGGCTTAGACAAATGTACACCTGACTGGTGACCCATAGGTCCAGCAATGTTTACCAAGGCCCAGTGGCTTAGACAAACGTACATCTGACTGGTGACCCATAGGTCTAGCAATGTTTACCAAGATCCAGTGGCTTAGACAAATGTACATCTGACTGGTGACCTACAGGTCCAGCAGTGTTTACCAAGGCCCAGTGGCTTAGAGAAATGTACATCTGGCTGGTGACCTACAGGTCAAGCATTGTTGAATAACGCCCAATGGCTTAGACAAATGTACATCTGACTGGTGACCTACAGGTCCAGTAGTGTTCACCAAGGCCCAGTGGCTTAGACAAATGTACATCTGACTGGTGACCCATAGGTCCAGCAATGTTTACCAAGATCCAGTGGCTTAGACAAATGTACATCTGACTGGTGACCCATAGGTCCAGCAATGTTTACCAAGATCCAGTGGCTTAGACAAATGTACAGCTGACTGTTGACCCATAGGTCCAGCAATGTTTACCAAGATCCAGTGGCTAAGACAAATGTACATCTGACTGGTGACCCATAGGTCCAGCAATGTTTACCAAGATCCAGTGGCTTAGACAAATGTACATCTGACTGGTGACCCATAGGTCCAGCAAAATTTTCCGAGATCCAGTGGCCTAGACAAATGTACATCTGACTGGTGACCCATAGGTCCAGCAATGTTTATCAAGATCCAGTGGCTTAGACAAATGTACACCTGACTGGTGACCCACAGGTCCATCAGTGTTTACCAAGGCCCAGTGGCTTAGACAAATGTACATCTGACTGGTGACCCATAGGTCCAGCAATGTTTACCAAGGCCCAGTGGCTTAGACAAATGTACATCTGACTGGTGACCCATAGGTCTAGCAATGTTTACCAAGATCCAGTGGCTTAGACAAATGTACATCTGACTGGTGACCCATAGGTCCAGCAATGTTTACCAAGATCTGACTGGTGACCCATAGGTCCAGCAATGTTTACCAAGATCCAGTGGCTTAGACAAATGTACATCTGACTGGTGACCCATAGGTCCAGCAATGTTTACCAAGATCCAGTGGCTTAGACAAATGTACATATGACTGGTGACCCATAGGTCCAGCAATGTTTACCAAGATCCAGTGGCTTAGACAAATGTACATCTGACTGGTGACCCATAGGTCCAGCAATGTTTACCGAGATCCAGTGGCTTAGACAAATGTACATCTGACTGGTGACCCATAGGTCCAGCAATGTTTATCAAGATCCAGTGGCTTAGACAAATGTACACCTGACTGGTGACCCACAGGTCCATCAGTGTTTATCAAGGCCCAGTGGCTTAGACAAATGTACATCTGACTGGTGACCCATAGGTCTAGCAATGTTTACCAAGGCCCAGTGGCTTAGACAAATGTACATCTGACTGGTGACCTACAGGTCCAGCAATGTTTACCAAGGCCCAGTGGCTTAGATAAATGTACATCTGACTGGTGACCCATAGGTCTAGCAATGTTTACCAAGGCCCAGTGGCTTAGACAAATGTACATCTGACTGGTGACCCATAGGTCCAGCAATATTTACCAAGATCCAGTGGCTTAGACAAATGTACATCTTACTGGTGACCCATAGATCCAGCAATGTTTACCAAGATCCAGTGGCTTAGACAAATGTACATGTGACTGGTGACCCATAGGTCCAGCAATGTTTACCAAGATCCAGTGGCTTAGACAAATGTACATCTGACTGGAGACCCATAGGTCCAGCAAAATTTACCGAGATCCAGTGGCCTAGACAAATGTACATCTGACTGGTGACCCATAGGTCCAGCAATGTTTATCAAGATCCAGTGGCTTAGACAAATGTAAAACCTGACCTGTGACCCACAGGTCCATCAGTGTTTATCAAGGCCCAGTCGCTTAGACAAATGTACATCTGACTGGTGACCCATAGGTCCAGCAATGTTTACCAAGATCCAGTGGCTTAGACAAATGTACACCTGACTGGTGACCCATAGGTCCATCAGTGTTTACCAAGGCCCAGTGGCTTAGACAAATGTACATCTGACTGGTGACCTACAGGTCCAGTAATGTTAACCAAGGCCCAGTGGCTTAGATAAATGTACATCTGACTGGTGACCCATAGGTCTAGCAATGTTTACCAAGGCCCAGTGGCTTAGACAAATGTACATCTGACTGGTGAGCCATAGGTCCATCAGTGTTTACCAAGGCCCAGTGGCTTAGACAAATGTACATCTGACTGGTGACCCATAGGTCTAGCAATGTTTACAAAGGCCCAGTGGCTTAGACAAATGTACAGCTGACTGGTGACCCACAGGTCCATCAGTGTTTACCAAGATCCAGTGGCTTAGACAAATGTACATCTGACTGGTGACCCATAGGTCCATCAGTGTTTACCAAGGCCCAGTGGCTTAGACAAATGTACATCTGACTGGTGACCTACAGGTCCAGCAGTGTTTACCAAGGCCCAGTAGCTTAGACAAATGTACATCTGACTGTTGACCCATATGTCTAGCAATGTTTACCAAGGCCCAGTGGCTTAGACAAATGTACACCTGACTGGTGACCCACAGGTCCATCAGTGTTTATCAAGGCCCAGTGGCTTAGACAAATGTACATCTGACTGGTGACCCATAGGTCTAGCAATGTTTACCACGGCCCAGTGGCTTAGACAAATGTACATCTGACTGGTGACCCATATGTCTAGCAATGTTTTCCAAGGCCCAGTGGCTTAGACAAATGTACATCTGACTGGTGACCCATAGGTCTAGCAATGTTTACCAAGATCCAGTGGCTTAGACAAATGTACATCTGACTGGTGACCCATAGGTCCAGCAATGTTTACCAAGGCCCAGTGGCTTAGACAAATGTACATCTGGCTGGTGACCTACAGGTCCAGCATTGTGGAACAACGCCCAGTGGCTTAGACAAATGTACATCTGACTGGTGAACTACAGGTCCAGTAGTGTTTACCAAGGCCCAGTGGCTTAGACAAATGTACATCTGACTGGTGACCCATAGGTCCAGCAATGTTTACCAAGATCCAGTGGCTTAGACAAATGTACATCTGACTGGTGACCCATAGGTCCAGCAATGTTTACCAAGATCCAGTGGCTTAGACAAATGTACAGCTGACTGGTGACCCATAGGTCCAGCACTGTTTACCAAGATCCAGTGGCTTAGACAAATGTATATCTGACTGGTGACCCATAGGTCCAGCAATGTTTACCAAGATCCAGTGGCTTAGACAAATGTACATCTGACTGGTGACCCATAGGTCCAGCAAAATTTACTGAGATCCAGTGGCCTAGACAAATGTACATCTGACTGGTGACCCATAGGTCAAGCAATGTTTATCAAGATCCAGTGGCTTAGACAAATGTACACCTGACTGGTGACCCACAGGTGCATCAGTGTTTACCAAGGCCCAGTGGCTTAGACAAATGTACATCTGACTGGTGACCCATAGGTCCAGCAATGTTTTCCAAGGCCCAGTGGCTTAGACAAATGTACATCTGACTGGTGACCCATAGGTCTAGCAATGTTTACCAAGATCCAGTGGCTTAGACAAATGTACATCTGACTGGTGACCCATAGGTCCAGCAATGTTTACCAAGATCCAGTGGCTTAGACAAATGTACATCTGACTGGTGACCCATAGGTCCAGCAATGTTTACCAAGATCCAGTGGCTTAGACAAATGTACATCTGACTGGTGATCCATAGGTCCAGCAATGTTTACCAAGATCCAGTGGCTTAGACAAATGTACATCTGACTGGTGACCCATAGGTCCAGCAAAATTTACCGAGATCCAGTGGCCTAGACAAATGTACATCTGACTGGTGACCAATAGGACCAGCAATGTTTATCAAGATCCAGTGGCTTAGACAAATGTACACCTGACTGGTGACCCTAAGGTCCATCAGTGTTTATCAAGGCCCAGTGGCTTAGACAAATGTACATCTGACCTGTGACCCATAGGTCCAGCAATGTTTACCAAGGCCCAGTGGCTTAGAGAAATGTATATCTGACTGGTGACCCATAGTTCTAGCAATTTTTAACAAGGCCCAGTGGCTTAGACAAATGTACAGCTGACTGGTGACCCATAGGTCCATCAGTGTTAACCAAGGCCCAGTGGCTTAGACAAATGTACATCTGACTGGTGACCCATAGGTCCAGCAATGTTTACCAAGGCCCAGTGATTTAGACAAATGTACAGCTGACTGGTGACCCACAGGTCCATCAGTGTTTACCAAGATCCAGTGGCTTAGACAAATGTACATCTGACTGTCGACCCATAGGTCCAGCAATGTTTACCAAGGCCCAGTGGCTTAGACAAATGTACACCTGACTGGTGACCCGTAGGTCCATCAGTGTTTACCAAGGCCCAGTGGCTTAGACAAATGTACATCTGACTGGTGACCCATAGGTCTAGCAATGTTTACCACGGCCCAGTGGCTTAGACAAATGTACATCTGACTGGTGACCCATATGTCTAGCAATGTTTACCAAGGCCCAGTGGCTTAGACAAATGTACACCTGACTGGTGACCCATAGGTCCAGCAATGTTTACCAAGGCCCAGTGGCTTAGACAAATGTACATCTGACTGGTGACCCATAGGTCAATCTGTGTTTGCCAAGATCCAGTGGCTTAGACAAATGTACATCTGACTGGTGACCTACAGGTCCAGCAGTGTTTACCAAGGCCCAGTGGCTTAGACAAATGTACATCTGGCTGGTGACCTACAGGTCCAGCATTGTGGAACAACGCCCAGTGGCTTAGACAAATGTACATCTGACTGGTGACCTACAGGTCCAGTAGTGTTTACCAAGGCCCAGTGGCTTAGACAAATGTACATCTGACTGGTGACCCATAGGTCCAGCAATGTTTACCAAGATCCAGTGGCTTAGACAAATGTACATCTGACTGGTGACCCATAGGTCCAGCAATGTTTACCAAGATCCAGTGGCTTAGACAAATGTACAGCTGACTGGTGACCCATAGGTCCAGCACTGTTTACCAAGATCCAGTGGCTTAGACAAATGTATATCTGACTGGTGACCCATAGGTCCAGCAATGTTTACCAAGATCCAGTGGCTTAGACAAATGTACATCTGACTGGTGACCCATAGGTCCAGCAAAATTTACTGAGATCCAGTGGCCTAGACAAATGTACATCTGACTGGTGACCCATAGGTCAAGCAATGTTTATCAAGATCCAGTGGCTTAGACAAATGTACACCTGACTGGTGACCCACAGGTCCATCAGTGTTTACCAAGGCCCAGTGGCTTAGACAAATGTACATCTGACTGGTGACCCATAGGTCCATCAATGTTTTCCAAGGCCCAGTGGCTTAGACAAATGTACATCTGACTGGTGACCCATAGGTCTAGCAATGTTTACCAAGATCCAGTGGCTTAGACAAATGTACATCTGACTGGTGACCCATAGGTCCAGCAATGTTTACCAAGATCCAGTGGCTTAGACAAATGTACATCTGACTGGTGACCCATAGGTCCAGCAATGTTTACCAAGATCCAGTGGCTTAGACAAATGTACATCTGACTGGTGATCCATAGGTCCAGCAATGTTTACCAAGATCCAGTGGCTTAGACAAATGTACATCTGACTGGTGACCCATAGGTCCAGCAAAATTTACCGAGATCCAGTGGCCTAGACAAATGTACATCTGACTGGTGACCAATAGGACCAGCAATGTTTATCAAGATCCAGTGGCTTAGACAAATGTACACCTGACTGGTGACCCTAAGGTCCATCAGTGTTTATCAAGGCCCAGTGGCTTAGACAAATGTACATCTGACCTGTGACCCATAGGTCCAGCAATGTTTACCAAGGCCCAGTGGCTTAGAGAAATGTATATCTGACTGGTGACCCATAGTTCTAGCAATTTTTAACAAGGCCCAGTGGCTTAGACAAATGTACAGCTGACTGGTGACCCATAGGTCCATCAGTGTTAACCAAGGCCCAGTGGCTTAGACAAATGTACATCTGACTGGTGACCCATAGGTCCAGCAATGTTTACCAAGGCCCAGTGACTTAGACAAATGTACAGCTGACTGGTGACCCACAGGTCCATCAGTGTTTACCAAGATCCAGTGGCTTAGACAAATGTACATCTGACTGGTGACCCATAGGTCCAGCAATGTTTACCAAGGCCCAGTGGCTTAGACAAATGTACACCTGACTGGTGACCCGTAGGTCCATCAGTGTTTACCAAGGCCCAGTGGCTTAGACAAATGTACATCTGACTGGTGACCTACAGGTCCAGCAATTTTTACCAAGGCCCAGTGGCTTAGACAAATGTACATCTGACTGGTGACCCATATGTCTAGCAATGTTTACCAAGGCCTAGTGGCTTAGACAAATGTACACCTGAATGGTGACCAATAGGTCCAGCAATGTTTACCAAGGCCCAGTGGCTTAGACAAATGTACATCTGACTGGTGACCCATAGGTCCATCAGTGTTTACCAAGATCCAGTGGCTTAGACAAATGTACATCTGACTGGTGACCTACAGGTCCAGCAGTGTTTACCAAGGCCCAGTGGCTTAGACAAATGTGCATCTGACTGGTGACCTGCAGGTCCAGCATTGTTGAACAACGCCCAGTGGCTTAGACAAATGTACATCTGACTGGTGACCTACAGGTCAAGCAGTGTTTACCAAGGCCCAGTGGCTTAGACAAATGTACATCTGACTGGTGACCCATAGGTCCAGCAATGTTTTCCAAGATCCAGTGGCTTAGACAAATGTACATCTGACTGGTGACCCATAGGTCCAGCAATGTTTACCAAGATCCAGTGGCTTAGACAAATGTACATCTGACTGGTGATCCATAGGTCCAGCAATGTTTACCAAGATCCAGTGGCTTAGACAAATGTACATCTGACTGGTGACCCATAGGTCCAGCAAAATTTACCGAGATCCAGTGGCCTAGACAAATGTACATCTGACTGGTGACCAATAGGACCAGCAATGTTTATCAAGATCCAGTGGCTTAGACAAATGTACATCTGACTGGTGACCCATAGGTCCAGCAAAATTTACCGAGATCCAGTGGCCTAGACAAATGTACATCTGACTGGTGACCAATAGGTCCAGCAATGTTTACCAAGGCCCAGTGGCTTAGACAAATGTACATCTGACTGGTGACCCATAGGTCAATCTGTGTTTGCCAAGATCCAGTGGCTTAGACAAATGTACATCTGACTGGTGACCTACAGGTCCAGCAGTGTTTACCAAGGCCCAGTGGCTTAGACAAATGTACATCTGGCTGGTGACCTACAGGTCCAGCATTGTGGAACAACGCCCAGTGGCTTAGACAAATGTACATCTGACTGGTGACCTACAGGTCCAGTAGTGTTTACCAAGGCCCAGTGGCTTAGACAAATGTACATCTGACTGGTGACCCATAGGTCCAGCAATGTTTACCAAGATCCAGTGGCTTAGACAAATGTACATCTGACTGGTGACCCATAGGTCCAGCAATGTTTACCAAGATCCAGTGGCTTAGACAAATGTACAGCTGACTGGTGACCCATAGGTCCAGCACTGTTTACCAAGATCCAGTGGCTTAGACAAATGTATATCTGACTGGTGACCCATAGGTCCAGCAATGTTTACCAAGATCCAGTGGCTTAGACAAATGTACATCTGACTGGTGACCCATAGGTCCAGCAAAATTTACTGAGATCCAGTGGCCTAGACAAATGTACATCTGACTGGTGACCCATAGGTCAAGCAATGTTTATCAAGATCCAGTGGCTTAGACAAATGTACACCTGACTGGTGACCCACAGGTCCATCAGTGTTTACCAAGGCCCAGTGGCTTAGACAAATGTACATCTGACTGGTGACCCATAGGTCCATCAATGTTTTCCAAGGCCCAGTGGCTTAGACAAATGTACATCTGACTGGTGACCCATAGGTCTAGCAATGTTTACCAAGATCCAGTGGCTTAGACAAATGTACATCTGACTGGTGACCCATAGGTCCAGCAATGTTTACCAAGATCCAGTGGCTTAGACAAATGTACATCTGACTGGTGACCCATAGGTCCAGCAATGTTTACCAAGATCCAGTGGCTTAGACAAATGTACATCTGACTGGTGATCCATAGGTCCAGCAATGTTTACCAAGATCCAGTGGCTTAGACAAATGTACATCTGACTGGTGACCCATAGGTCCAGCAAAATTTACCGAGATCCAGTGGCCTAGACAAATGTACATCTGACTGGTGACCAATAGGACCAGCAATGTTTATCAAGATCCAGTGGCTTAGACAAATGTACACCTGACTGGTGACCCTAAGGTCCATCAGTGTTTATCAAGGCCCAGTGGCTTAGACAAATGTACATCTGACCTGTGACCCATAGGTCCAGCAATGTTTACCAAGGCCCAGTGGCTTAGAGAAATGTATATCTGACTGGTGACCCATAGTTCTAGCAATTTTTAACAAGGCCCAGTGGCTTAGACAAATGTACAGCTGACTGGTGACCCATAGGTCCATCAGTGTTAACCAAGGCCCAGTGGCTTAGACAAATGTACATCTGACTGGTGACCCATAGGTCCAGCAATGTTTACCAAGGCCCAGTGACTTAGACAAATGTACAGCTGACTGGTGACCCACAGGTCCATCAGTGTTTACCAAGATCCAGTGGCTTAGACAAATGTACATCTGACTGGTGACCCATAGGTCCAGCAATGTTTACCAAGGCCCAGTGGCTTAGACAAATGTACACCTGACTGGTGACCCGTAGGTCCATCAGTGTTTACCAAGGCCCAGTGGCTTAGACAAATGTACATCTGACTGGTGACCTACAGGTCCAGCAATTTTTACCAAGGCCCAGTGGCTTAGACAAATGTACATCTGACTGGTGACCCATATGTCTAGCAATGTTTACCAAGGCCTAGTGGCTTAGACAAATGTACACCTGAATGGTGACCAATAGGTCCAGCAATGTTTACCAAGGCCCAGTGGCTTAGACAAATGTACATCTGACTGGTGACCCATAGGTCCATCAGTGTTTACCAAGATCCAGTGGCTTAGACAAATGTACATCTGACTGGTGACCTACAGGTCCAGCAGTGTTTACCAAGGCCCAGTGGCTTAGACAAATGTGCATCTGACTGGTGACCTGCAGGTCCAGCATTGTTGAACAACGCCCAGTGGCTTAGACAAATGTACATCTGACTGGTGACCTACAGGTCAAGCAGTGTTTACCAAGGCCCAGTGGCTTAGACAAATGTACATCTGACTGGTGACCCATAGGTCCAGCAATGTTTTCCAAGATCCAGTGGCTTAGACAAATGTACATCTGACTGGTGACCCATAGGTCCAGCAATGTTTACCAAGATCCAGTGGCTTAGACAAATGTACATCTGACTGGTGATCCATAGGTCCAGCAATGTTTACCAAGATCCAGTGGCTTAGACAAATGTACATCTGACTGGTGACCCATAGGTCCAGCAAAATTTACCGAGATCCAGTGGCCTAGACAAATGTACATCTGACTGGTGACCAATAGGACCAGCAATGTTTATCAAGATCCAGTGGCTTAGACAAATGTACACCTGACTGGTGACCCTAAGGTCCATCAGTGTTTATCAAGGCCCAGTGGCTTAGACAAATGTACATCTGACCTGTGACCCATAGGTCCAGCAATGTTTACCAAGGCCCAGTGGCTTAGAGAAATGTATATCTGACTGGTGACCCATAGTTCTAGCAATTTTTAACAAGGCCCAGTGGCTTAGACAAATGTACAGCTGACTGGTGACCCATAGGTCCATCAGTGTTAACCAAGGCCCAGTGGCTTAGACAAATGTACATCTGACTGGTGACCCACAGGTCCAGCAGTGTTTACCAAGGCCCAGTGGCTTAGACAAATGTACATCTGACTGGTGACCCATAGGTCCAGCAGTGTTTACCAAGATCCAGTGGCTTAGACAAATGTACATCTGACGGGTGACCCATAGGTCCAGCAATGTTTACCAAGGCCCAGTGGCTTAGAGAAATGTATATCTGACTGGTGACCCATAGTTCTAGCAATTTTTAACAAGGCCCAGTGGCTTAGACAAATGTACAGCTGACTGGTGACCCATAGGTCCATCAGTGTTAACCAAGGCCCAGTGGCTTAGACAAATGTACATCTGACTGGTGACCCATAGGTCCAGCAATGTTTACCAAGGCCCAGTGACTTAGACAAATGTACAGCTGACTGGTGACCCACAGGTCCATCAGTGTTTACCAAGATCCAGTGGCTTAGACAAATGTACATCTGACTGGTGACCCATAGGTCCAGCAATGTTTACCAAGACCCAGTGGCTTAGACAAATGTACACCTGACTGGTGACCCATAGGTCCATCAGTGTTTACCAAGGCCCAGTGGCTTAGACAAATGAACATCTGACTGGTGACCTACAGGTCCAGCAATTTTTACCAAGGCCCAGTGGCTTAGACAAATGTACATCTGACTGGTGACCCATATGTCTAGCAATGTTTACCAAGGCCTAGTGGCTTAGACAAATGTACACCTGAATGGTGACCAATAGGTCCAGCAATGTTTACCAAGGCCCAGTGGCTTAGACAAATGTACATCTGACTGGTGACCCATAGGTCCATCAGTGTTTACCAAGATCCAGTGGCTTAGACAAATGTACATCTGACTGGTGACCTACAGGTCCAGCAGTGTTTACCAAGGCCCAGTGGCTTAGACAAATGTGCATCTGACTGGTGACCTGCAGGTCCAGCATTGTTGAACAACGCCCAGTGGCTTAGACAAATGTACATCTGACTGGTGACCTACAGGTCAAGCAGTGTTTACCAAGGCCCAGTGGCTTAGACAAATGTACATCTGACTGGTGACCCATAGGTCCAGCAATGTTTTCCAAGATCCAGTGGCTTAGACAAATGTACATCTGACTGGTGACCCATAGGTCCAGCAATGTTTACCAAGATCCAGTGGCTTAAACAAATGTACATCTGACTGGTGACCCATAGGTCCAGCAATGTTTACCAAGATCCAGTGGCTTAGACAAATGTACATCTGACTGGTGACCCACAGGTCCAGCAGTGTTTACCAAGGCCCAGTGGCTTAGACAAATGTACATCTGACTGGTGACCCATAGGTCCAGCAGTGTTTACCAAGATCCAGTGGCTTAGACAAATGTACATCTGACTGGTGACCCATATGTCCAGCAGTGTTTACCAAGATCCAGTGGCCTAGACAAATGTACATCTGACTGGTGACCCATAGGTCCAGCAATGTTTATCAAGATCCAGTGGCTTAGACAAATGTACACCTGACTGGTGACCCACAGGTCCATCAGTGTTTTTCAAGGCCCAGTGGCTTAGACAAATGTACATCTGACTGGTGACCCATAGGTCCAGCAATGTTTACCAAGGCCCAGTGGCTTAGATAAATGTACATCTGACTGGTGACCCATAGGAATAGCAATGTTTACCAAGGCCCAGTGGCTTAGACAAAAGTACAGCTGACTGGTGACCCATAGGTCCATCAGTGTTTACCAAGGCCCAGTGGCTTAGACAAATGTACATCTGACTGGTGACCCATAGGTCTAGCAATGTTTACCAAGGCCCAGTGGCTTAGACAAATGTACAGCTGACTGGTGACCCACAGGTCCATCAGTGTTTACCAAGATCCAGTGGCTTAGACAAATGTACATCTGACTGGTGACCCATAGGCCCAGCAATGTTTACCAAGGCCCAGTGGCTTAGACAAATGTACACCTGACTGGTGACCCATAGGTCCATCAGTGTTTACCAAGGCCCAGTGGCTTAGACAAATGTACATCTGATTGGTGACCTACAGGTCCAGCAATTTTTACCAAGGCACAGTGGCTTAGACAAATGTACATCTGACTGGTGACCCATATGTCTAGCAATGTTAACCAAGGCCCAGTGGCTTAGACAAATGTACACCTGACTGGTGACCCATAGGTCCAGCAATGTTTACCAAGGCCCAGTGGCTTAGACAAATGTACATCTGACTGGTGACCCATAGGTCCATCAGTGTTTACCAAGATCCAGTGGCTTAGACAAATGTACATCTGACTGGTGACCTACAGGTCCAGCAGTGTTTACCAAGGCCCAGTGGCTTAGACAAATGTACATCTGACTGGTGACCTACAGGTCCAGCATTGTTGAACAACGCCCAGTGGCTTAGACAAATGTACATCTGACTGGTGACCTACAGGTCCAGCAGTGTTTACCAAGGCCCAGTGGCTTAAACAAATGTACATCTGACTGGTGACCCATAGGTCCAGCAATGTTTACCAAGATCCAGTGGCTTAGACAAATGTACATCTGACTGGTTACCTACAGGTCCAGCAGTGTTTACCAAGGCCCAGTGGCTTAGACAAATGTACATCTGACTGGTGACCCATAGGTCCAGCAATGTTTACCAAGATCCAGTGGCTTAGACAAATGTACATCTGACTGGTGACCCATAGGTTCAGCAATGTTTACCAAGATCCAGTGGCTTAGACAAATGTACATCTGACTGGTGACCCATAGGTTCAGCAAAATTTACCAAGATCCAGTGGCTTAGACAAATGTACATCTGACTGGTGACCTACAGGTCCAGCAATGTTTACCAAGATCCAGTGGCTTAGACAAATGTACATCTGACTGGTGACCCACAGGTCCAGCAGTGTTTACCAAGGCCCAGTGGCTTAGACAAATGTACATCTGACTGGTGACCCATAGGTCCATCAGTGTTTACCAAGATCCAGTGGCTTAGACAAATGTACATCTGACTGGTGACCTACAGGTCCAGCAGTGTTTACCAAGGCCCAGTGGCTTAGACAAATGTGCATCTGACTGGTGACCTGCAGGTCCAGCATTGTTGAACAACGCCCAGTGGCTTAGACAAATGTACATCTGACTGGTGACCTACAGGTCAAGCAGTGTTTACCAAGGCCCAGTGGCTTAGACAAATGTACATCTGACTGGTGACCCATAGGTCCAGCAATGTTTTCCAAGATCCAGTGGCTTAGACAAATGTACATCTGACTGGTGACCCATAGGTCCAGCAATGTTTACCAAGATCCAGTGGCTTAAACAAATGTACATCTGACTGGTGACCCATAGGTCCAGCAATGTTTACCAAGATCCAGTGGCTTAGACAAATGTACATCTGACTGGTGACCCACAGGTCCAGCAGTGTTTACCAAGGCCCAGTGGCTTAGACAAATGTACATCTGACTGGTGACCCATAGGTCCAGCAGTGTTTACCAAGATCCAGTGGCTTAGACAAATGTACATCTGACTGGTGACCCATATGTCCAGCAGTGTTTACCAAGATCCAGTGGCCTAGACAAATGTACATCTGACTGGTGACCCATAGGTCCAGCAATGTTTATCAAGATCCAGTGGCTTAGACAAATGTACACCTGACTGGTGACCCACAGGTCCATCAGTGTTTTTCAAGGCCCAGTGGCTTAGACAAATGTACATCTGACTGGTGACCCATAGGTCCAGCAATGTTTACCAAGGCCCAGTGGCTTAGATAAATGTACATCTGACTGGTGACCCATAGGAATAGCAATGTTTACCAAGGCCCAGTGGCTTAGACAAAAGTACAGCTGACTGGTGACCCATAGGTCCATCAGTGTTTACCAAGGCCCAGTGGCTTAGACAAATGTACATCTGACTGGTGACCCATAGGTCTAGCAATGTTTACCAAGGCCCAGTGGCTTAGACAAATGTACAGCTGACTGGTGACCCACAGGTCCATCAGTGTTTACCAAGATCCAGTGGCTTAGACAAATGTACATCTGACTGGTGACCCATAGGCCCAGCAATGTTTACCAAGGCCCAGTGGCTTAGACAAATGTACACCTGACTGGTGACCCATAGGTCCATCAGTGTTTACCAAGGCCCAGTGGCTTAGACAAATGTACATCTGATTGGTGACCTACAGGTCCAGCAATTTTTACCAAGGCACAGTGGCTTAGACAAATGTACATCTGACTGGTGACCCATATGTCTAGCAATGTTAACCAAGGCCCAGTGGCTTAGACAAATGTACACCTGACTGGTGACCCATAGGTCCAGCAATGTTTACCAAGGCCCAGTGGCTTAGACAAATGTACATCTGACTGGTGACCCATAGGTCCATCAGTGTTTACCAAGATCCAGTGGCTTAGACAAATGTACATCTGACTGGTGACCTACAGGTCCAGCAGTGTTTACCAAGGCCCAGTGGCTTAGACAAATGTACATCTGACTGGTGACCTACAGGTCCAGCATTGTTGAACAACGCCCAGTGGCTTAGACAAATGTACATCTGACTGGTGACCTACAGGTCCAGCAGTGTTTACCAAGGCCCAGTGGCTTAGACAAATGTACATCTGACTGGTGACCCATAGGTCCAGCAATGTTTACCAAGATCCAGTGGCTTAGACAAATGTACATCTGACTGGTGACCTACAGGTCCAGCAGTGTTTACCAAGGCCCAGTGGCTTAGACAAATGTACATCTGACTGGTGACCCATAGGTCCAGCAATGTTTACCAAGATCCAGTGGCTTAGACAAATGTACATCTGACTGGTGACCCATAGGTTCAGCAATGTTTACCAAGATCCAGTGGCTTAGACAAATGTACATCTGACTGGTGACCCATAGGTTCAGCAAAATTTACCAAGATCCAGTGGCTTAGACAAATGTACATCTGACTGGTGACCTACAGGTCCAGCAATGTTTACCAAGATCCAGTGGCTTAGACAAATGTACATCTGACTGGTGACCCACAGGTCCAGCAGTGTTTACCAAGGCCCAGTGGCTTAGACAAATGTACATCTGACTGGTGACCCATAGGTCCAGCAGTGTTTACCAAGATCCAGTGGCTTAGACAAATGTACATCTGACTGGTGACCCATAGGTCCATCAGTGTTTACTAAGGCCCAGTGGCTTAGACAAATGTACATCTGACTGGTGACCCACAGGTCCATCAGTGTTTACCAAGGCCCAGTGGCTTAGGCAAATGTTCATCTGACTGGTGACCCATAGGTCCAGCAATGTTTATCAAGATCCAGTGGCTTAGACAAATGTACACCTGACTGGTGACCCACAGGTCCATCAGTGTTTACCAAGATCCAGTGGCTTAGACAAATGTACATCTGACTGGTGACCCATAGGTCCAGCAATGTTTACCAAGGCCCAGTGGCTTAGACAAATGTACACCTGACTGGTGACCCATAGGTCCATCAGTGTTTACCAAGGCCCAGTGGCTTAGACAAATGTACATCTGACTGGTGACCTACAGGTCCAGCAATTTTTACCAAGGCCCAGTGGCTTAGACAAATGTACATCTGACTGGTGACCCATATGTCTAGCAATGTTTACCAAGGCCTAGTGGCTTAGACAAATGTACACCTGACTGGTGACCCATAGGTCCAGCAATGTTTACCAAGGCCCAGTGGCTTAGACAAATGTACATCTGACTGGTGACCCATAGGTCCATCAGTGTTTACCAAGATCCAGTGGCTTAGACAAATGTACATCTGAGTGGTGACCTACAGGTCCAGCAGTGTTTACCAAGGCCCAGTGGCTTAGACAAATGTGCATCTGACTGGTGACCTGCAGGTCCAGCATTGTTGAACAACGCCCAGTGGCTTAGACAAATGTACATCTGACTGGTGACCTACAGGTCCAGCAGTGTTTACCAAGGCCCAGTGGCTTAGACAAATGTACATCTGACTGGTGACCCATAAGTCCAGCAATGTTTTCCAAGATCCAGTGGCTTAGACAAATGTACATCTGACTGGTGACCGATAGGTCCAGCAATGTTTACCAAGATCCAGTGGCTTAGACAAATGTACATCTGACTGGTGACCCATAGGTCCAGCAATGTTTACCAAGATCCAGTGGCTTAGACAAATGTACATCTGACTGGTGACCCACAGGTCCAGCAGTGTTTACCAAGGCCCAGTGGCTTAGACAAATGTACATCTGACTGGTGTCCCATAGGTCCAGCAGTGTTTACCAAGATCCAGTGGCTTAGACAAATGTACATCTGACTGGTGACCCATATGTCCAGCAGTGTTTACCAAGATCCAGTGGCCTAGACAAATGTACATCTGACTGGTGACCCATAGGTCCAGCAATGTTTATCAAGATCCAGTGGCTTAGACAAATGTACACCTGACTTGTGACCCACAGGTCCATCAGTGTTTTTCAAGGCCCAGTGGCTTAGACAAATGTACATCTGACTGGTGACCCATAGGTCCAGCAATGTTTACCAAGGCCCAGTGGCTTAGATAAATGTACATCTGACTGGTGACCCATAGGTATAGCAATGTTTACCAAGGCCCAGTGGCTTAGACAAATGTACAGCTGACTGGTGACCCATAGGTCCATCAGTGTTAACCAAGGCCCAGTGGCTTAGACAAATGTACATCTGACTGGTGACCCATAGGTCTAGCAATGTTTACCGAGGCCCAGTGGCTTAGACAAATGTACAGCTGACTGGTGACCCACAGGTCCATCAGTGTTTACCAAGATCCAGTGGCTTAGACAAATGTACATCTGACTGGTGACCCATAGGCCCAGCAATGTTTACCAAGGCCCAGTGGCTTAGACAAATGTACACCTGACTGGTGACCCATAGGTCCATCAGTGTTTACCAAGGCACAGTGGCTTAGACAAATGTACATCTGACTGGTGACCCGTATGTCTAGCAATGTTAACCAAGGCCCAGTGGCTTAGACAAATGTACACCTGACTGGTGACCCATAGGTCCAACAATGTTTACCAAGGCCCAGTGGCTTAGACAAATGTACATCTGACTGGTGACCCATAGGTCCATCAGTGTTTACCAAGATCCAGTGGCTTAGACAAATGTACACCTGACTGGTGACCCACAGGTCCATCAGTGTTTTTCAAGGCCCAGTGGCTTAGACAAATGTACATCTGACTGGTGACCCATAGGTCCAGCAATGTTTACCAAGGCCCAGTGGCTTAGATAAATGTACATCTGACTGGTGACCCATAGGAATAGCAATGTTTACCAAGGCCCAGTGGCTTAGACAAATGTACAGCTGACTGGTGACTCATAGGTCCATCAGTGTTTACCAAGGCCCAGTGGCTTAGACAAAAGTACATCTGACTGGTGACCTACAGGTCCAGCAGTGTTTACCAAGGCTCAGTGGCTTAGACAAATGTACATCTGACTGGTGACCCATAGGTCTAGCAATGTTTACCAAGGCCCAGTGGCTTAGACAAATGTACATCTGACTGGTGACCCATAGGTCTAGCAATGTTTACCAAGGCCCAGTGGCTTAGACAAATGTACATCTGACTGGTGACCCTGTTTACCAGGGCCCAGTGGCTTAGACAAATGTACATCTGACTGGTGACCCATAGGTCCAGCAATGTTTACCAAGATCCAGTGGCTTAGACAAATGTACATCTGACTGGTGACCCATAGGTCCAGCAATGTTTACCAAGATCCATTGGCTTAGACAAATGTACATCTGACTGGTGACCCAAAGGTCCAGCAATGTTTACCAAGATCCAGTGGCTTAAACAAATGTACAGCTGACTGGTGACCCATAGGTCCAGCAATGTTTACCAAGATCCAGTGGCTTAGACAAATATACATCTGACTGGTGACCCATAGGTCCAGCAATGTTTACCAAGATCCATTGGCTTAGACAAATGTACATCTGACTGGTGACCCATATGTCCAGCAAAATTTACCGAGATCCAGTGGCCTAGACAAATGTACATCTGACTGGTGACCCATAGGTCCAGCAATGTTTATCAAGATCCAGTGGCTTAGACAAATGTACACCTGACTGGTGACCCACAGGTCCATCAGTGTTTACCAAGGCCCAGTGGCTTAGACAAATGTACATCTGACTGGTGACCCATAGGTCAAGCAATGTTTACCAAGGCCCAGTGGCTTAGACAAATGTACATCTGACTGGTGACCCATAGGTCTAGCAATGTTTACCAAGACCCAGTGGCTTAGACAAATGTACATCTGACTGGTGACCCATAGGTCCAGCAATGTTTACCAAGATCCAGTGGCTTAGACAAATGTACATCTGACTGGTGACCCATAGGTCCAGCAATGTTTACCAAGATCCAGTGGCTTAGACAAATGTACATCTGACTGGTGACCCATAGGTCCAGCAATGTTTACCAAGATCCAGTGGCTTAGACAAATGTACATCTGACTGGTGACCCATAGGTCCAGCAATGTTTATCAAGATCAAGTGGCTTAAACAAATGTACACCTGACTGGTGACCCACAGGTCCATCAGTGTTTACCAAGGCCCAGTGGCTTAGACAAATGTACATCTGACTGGTGACCCATAGGTCCAGCAATGTTTACCAAGGCCCAGTGGCTTAGATAAATGTACATCTGACTGGTGACCCATAGGTCCATCAGTGTTTACCAAGGCCCAGTGGCTTAGACAAATGTACATCTGACTGGTGACCATAGGTCTAGCAATGTTTACCAAGGCCCAGTGGCTTAGACAAAGGTACAGCTGACTGGTGACCCACAGGTCCATCAGTGTTTACCAAGATCCAGTGGCTTAGACAGATGTACATCTGACTGGTGACCCATAGGTCCAGCAATGTTTACCAAGGCCCAGTGGCTTAGACAAATGTACACCTGACTGGTGACCCATAGGTCCATCAGTGTTTACCAAGGCCCAGTGGCTTAGACAAATGTACATCTGACTGGTGACCTACAGTTCCAGCAGTGTTTACCAAGGCCCAGTGGCTTAGACGAATGTACATCTGACTGGTGACCCATAGGTCTAGCAATGTTTACCAAGGCCCAGTGGCTTAGACAAATGTACACCTGACTGGTGACCCATAGGTCCATCAGTGTTTATAAAGGCCCAGTGGCTTAGACAAATGTACATCTGACTGGTGACCCATAGGTCTAGCAATGTTTAGCAAGGCCCAGTGGCTTAGACAAATGTACATCTGACTGGTGACCCATATGTCTAGCAATGTTTACCAAGGCCCAGTGGCTTAGACAAATGTACACCTGACTGGTGACCCATAGGTCCAGCAATGTTTACCAAGATCCAGTGGCTTAGACAAATGTACATCTGACTGGTGACCCATAGGTTCAGCAATGTTTACCAAGATCCAGTGGCTTAGACAAATGTACATCTGACTGGTGACCCATAGGTTCAGCAAAATTTACCAAGATCCAGTGGCTTAGACAAATGTACATCTGACTGGTGACCTACAGGTCCAGCAATGTTTACCAAGATCCAGTGGCTTAGACAAATGTACATCTGACTGGTGACCCACAGGTCCAGCAGTGTTTACCAAGGCCCAGTGGCTTAGACAAATGTACATCTGACTGGTGACCCATAGGTCCAGCAGTGTTTACCAAGATCCAGTGGCTTAGACAAATGTACATCTGACTGGTGACCCATAGGTCCATCAGTGTTTACTAAGGCCCAGTGGCTTAGACAAATGTACATCTGACTGGTGACCCACAGGTCCATCAGTGTTTACCAAGGCCCAGTGGCTTAGGCAAATGTTCATCTGACTGGTGACCCATAGGTCCAGCAATGTTTATCAAGATCCAGTGGCTTAGACAAATGTACACCTGACTGGTGACCCACAGGTCCATCAGTGTTTACCAAGATCCAGTGGCTTAGACAAATGTACATCTGACTGGTGACCCATAGGTCCAGCAATGTTTACCAAGGCCCAGTGGCTTAGACAAATGTACACCTGACTGGTGACCCATAGGTCCATCAGTGTTTACCAAGGCCCAGTGGCTTAGACAAATGTACATCTGACTGGTGACCTACAGGTCCAGCAATTTTTACCAAGGCCCAGTGGCTTAGACAAATGTACATCTGACTGGTGACCCATATGTCTAGCAATGTTTACCAAGGCCTAGTGGCTTAGACAAATGTACACCTGACTGGTGACCCATAGGTCCAGCAATGTTTACCAAGGCCCAGTGGCTTAGACAAATGTACATCTGACTGGTGACCCATAGGTCCATCAGTGTTTACCAAGATCCAGTGGCTTAGACAAATGTACATCTGAGTGGTGACCTACAGGTCCAGCAGTGTTTACCAAGGCCCAGTGGCTTAGACAAATGTGCATCTGACTGGTGACCTGCAGGTCCAGCATTGTTGAACAACGCCCAGTGGCTTAGACAAATGTACATCTGACTGGTGACCTACAGGTCCAGCAGTGTTTACCAAGGCCCAGTGGCTTAGACAAATGTACATCTGACTGGTGACCCATAAGTCCAGCAATGTTTTCCAAGATCCAGTGGCTTAGACAAATGTACATCTGACTGGTGACCGATAGGTCCAGCAATGTTTACCAAGATCCAGTGGCTTAGACAAATGTACATCTGACTGGTGACCCATAGGTCCAGCAATGTTTACCAAGATCCAGTGGCTTAGACAAATGTACATCTGACTGGTGACCCACAGGTCCAGCAGTGTTTACCAAGGCCCAGTGGCTTAGACAAATGTACATCTGACTGGTGTCCCATAGGTCCAGCAGTGTTTACCAAGATCCAGTGGCTTAGACAAATGTACATCTGACTGGTGACCCATATGTCCAGCAGTGTTTACCAAGATCCAGTGGCCTAGACAAATGTACATCTGACTGGTGACCCATAGGTCCAGCAATGTTTATCAAGATCCAGTGGCTTAGACAAATGTACACCTGACTTGTGACCCACAGGTCCATCAGTGTTTTTCAAGGCCCAGTGGCTTAGACAAATGTACATCTGACTGGTGACCCATAGGTCCAGCAATGTTTACCAAGGCCCAGTGGCTTAGATAAATGTACATCTGACTGGTGACCCATAGGTATAGCAATGTTTACCAAGGCCCAGTGGCTTAGACAAATGTACAGCTGACTGGTGACCCATAGGTCCATCAGTGTTAACCAAGGCCCAGTGGCTTAGACAAATGTACATCTGACTGGTGACCCATAGGTCTAGCAATGTTTACCGAGGCCCAGTGGCTTAGACAAATGTACAGCTGACTGGTGACCCACAGGTCCATCAGTGTTTACCAAGATCCAGTGGCTTAGACAAATGTACATCTGACTGGTGACCCATAGGCCCAGCAATGTTTACCAAGGCCCAGTGGCTTAGACAAATGTACACCTGACTGGTGACCCATAGGTCCATCAGTGTTTACCAAGGCACAGTGGCTTAGACAAATGTACATCTGACTGGTGACCCGTATGTCTAGCAATGTTAACCAAGGCCCAGTGGCTTAGACAAATGTACACCTGACTGGTGACCCATAGGTCCAACAATGTTTACCAAGGCCCAGTGGCTTAGACAAATGTACATCTGACTGGTGACCCATAGGTCCATCAGTGTTTACCAAGATCCAGTGGCTTAGACAAATGTACACCTGACTGGTGACCCACAGGTCCATCAGTGTTTTTCAAGGCCCAGTGGCTTAGACAAATGTACATCTGACTGGTGACCCATAGGTCCAGCAATGTTTACCAAGGCCCAGTGGCTTAGATAAATGTACATCTGACTGGTGACCCATAGGAATAGCAATGTTTACCAAGGCCCAGTGGCTTAGACAAATGTACAGCTGACTGGTGACTCATAGGTCCATCAGTGTTTACCAAGGCCCAGTGGCTTAGACAAAAGTACATCTGACTGGTGACCTACAGGTCCAGCAGTGTTTACCAAGGCTCAGTGGCTTAGACAAATGTACATCTGACTGGTGACCCATAGGTCTAGCAATGTTTACCAAGGCCCAGTGGCTTAGACAAATGTACATCTGACTGGTGACCCATAGGTCTAGCAATGTTTACCAAGGCCCAGTGGCTTAGACAAATGTACATCTGACTGGTGACCCTGTTTACCAGGGCCCAGTGGCTTAGACAAATGTACATCTGACTGGTGACCCATAGGTCCAGCAATGTTTACCAAGATCCAGTGGCTTAGACAAATGTACATCTGACTGGTGACCCATAGGTCCAGCAATGTTTACCAAGATCCATTGGCTTAGACAAATGTACATCTGACTGGTGACCCAAAGGTCCAGCAATGTTTACCAAGATCCAGTGGCTTAAACAAATGTACAGCTGACTGGTGACCCATAGGTCCAGCAATGTTTACCAAGATCCAGTGGCTTAGACAAATATACATCTGACTGGTGACCCATAGGTCCAGCAATGTTTACCAAGATCCATTGGCTTAGACAAATGTACATCTGACTGGTGACCCATATGTCCAGCAAAATTTACCGAGATCCAGTGGCCTAGACAAATGTACATCTGACTGGTGACCCATAGGTCCAGCAATGTTTATCAAGATCCAGTGGCTTAGACAAATGTACACCTGACTGGTGACCCACAGGTCCATCAGTGTTTACCAAGGCCCAGTGGCTTAGACAAATGTACATCTGACTGGTGACCCATAGGTCAAGCAATGTTTACCAAGGCCCAGTGGCTTAGACAAATGTACATCTGACTGGTGACCCATAGGTCTAGCAATGTTTACCAAGACCCAGTGGCTTAGACAAATGTACATCTGACTGGTGACCCATAGGTCCAGCAATGTTTACCAAGATCCAGTGGCTTAGACAAATGTACATCTGACTGGTGACCCATAGGTCCAGCAATGTTTACCAAGATCCAGTGGCTTAGACAAATGTACATCTGACTGGTGACCCATAGGTCCAGCAATGTTTACCAAGATCCAGTGGCTTAGACAAATGTACATCTGACTGGTGACCCATAGGTCCAGCAATGTTTATCAAGATCAAGTGGCTTAAACAAATGTACACCTGACTGGTGACCCACAGGTCCATCAGTGTTTACCAAGGCCCAGTGGCTTAGACAAATGTACATCTGACTGGTGACCCATAGGTCCAGCAATGTTTACCAAGGCCCAGTGGCTTAGATAAATGTACATCTGACTGGTGACCCATAGGTCCATCAGTGTTTACCAAGGCCCAGTGGCTTAGACAAATGTACATCTGACTGGTGACCATAGGTCTAGCAATGTTTACCAAGGCCCAGTGGCTTAGACAAAGGTACAGCTGACTGGTGACCCACAGGTCCATCAGTGTTTACCAAGATCCAGTGGCTTAGACAGATGTACATCTGACTGGTGACCCATAGGTCCAGCAATGTTTACCAAGGCCCAGTGGCTTAGACAAATGTACACCTGACTGGTGACCCATAGGTCCATCAGTGTTTACCAAGGCCCAGTGGCTTAGACAAATGTACATCTGACTGGTGACCTACAGTTCCAGCAGTGTTTACCAAGGCCCAGTGGCTTAGACGAATGTACATCTGACTGGTGACCCATAGGTCTAGCAATGTTTACCAAGGCCCAGTGGCTTAGACAAATGTACACCTGACTGGTGACCCATAGGTCCATCAGTGTTTATAAAGGCCCAGTGGCTTAGACAAATGTACATCTGACTGGTGACCCATAGGTCTAGCAATGTTTAGCAAGGCCCAGTGGCTTAGACAAATGTACATCTGACTGGTGACCCATATGTCTAGCAATGTTTACCAAGGCCCAGTGGCTTAGACAAATGTACACCTGACTGGTGACCCATAGGTCCAGCAATGTTTACCAAGGCCCAGTGGCTTAGACAAATGTACATCTGACTGGTGACCCATAGGTCTAGCAATGTTTACCAAGATCCATTGGCTTAGACAAATGTACATCTGACTGGTGACCCATATGTCCAGCAAAATTTACCGAGATCCAGTGGCCTAGACAAATGTACATCTGACTGGTGACCCATAGGTCCAGCAATGTTTACCAAGATCCAGTGGCTTAGACAAATGTACATCTGACTGGTGACCCATAGGTCCAGCAATGTTTACCAAGATCCATTGGCTTAGACAAATGTACATCTGACTGGTGACCCAAAGGTCCAGCAATGTTTACCAAGATCCAGTGGCTTAAACAAATGTACAGCTGACTGGTGACCTATAGGTCCAGCAATGTTTACCAAGATCCAGTGGCTTAGACAAATATACATCTGACTGGTGACCCATAGGTCCAGCAATGTTTACCAAGATCCATTGGCTTAGACAAATGTACATCTGACTGGTGACCCATATGTCCAGCAAAATTTACAGAGATCCAGTGGCCTAGACAAATGTACATCTGACTGGTGACCCATAGGTCCAGCAATGTTTATCAAGATCCAGTGGCTTAGACAAATGTACACCTGACTGGTGACCCACAGGTCCATCAGTGTTTACCAAGGCCCAGTGGCTTAGACAAATGTACATCTGACTGGTGACCCATAGGTCAAGCAATGTTTACCAAGGCCCAGTGGCTTAGACAAATGTACATCTGACTGGTGACCCATAGGTCTAGCAATGTTTACCAAGACCCAGTGGCTTAGACAAATGTACATCTGACTGGTGACCCATAGGTCCAGCAATGTTTACCAAGATCCAGTGGCTTAGACAAATGTACATCTGACTGGTGACCCATAGGTCCAGCAATGTTTACCAAGATCCAGTGGCTTAGACAAATGTACATCTGACTGGTGACCCATAGGTCCAGCAATGTTTACCAAGATCCAGTGGCTTAGACAAATGTACATCTGACTGGTGACCCATAGGTCCAGCAATGTTTATCAAGATCAAGTGGCTTAAACAAATGTACACCTGACTGGTGACCCACAGGTCCATCAGTGTTTACCAAGGCCCAGTGGCATAGACAAATGTACATCTGACTGGTGACCCATAGGTCCAGCAATGTTTACCAAGGCCCAGTGGCTTAGATAAATGTATATCTGACTGGTGACCCATAGGTCCATCAGTGTTTACCAAGGCCCAGTGGCTTAGACAAATGTACATCTGACTGGTGACCCATAGGTCTAGCAATGTTTACCAAGGCCCAGTGGCTTAGACAAAGGTACAGCTGACTGGTGACCCACAGGTCCATCAGTGTTTACCAAGATCCAGTGGCTTAGACAAATGTACATCTGACTGGTGACCCATAGGTCCAGCAATGTTTACCAAGGCCCAGTGGCTTAGACAAATGTACACCTGACTGGTGACCCATAGGTCCATCAGTGTTTACCAAGGCCCAGTGGCTTAGACAAATGTACATCTGACTGGTGACCTACAGTTCCAGCAGTGTTTACCAAGGCCCAGTGACTTAGACGAATGTACATCTGACTGGTGACCCATAGGTCTAGCAATGTTTACCAAGGCCCAGTGGCTTAGACAAATGTACACCTGACTGGTGACCCATAGGTCCATCAGTGTTTATAAAGGCCCAGTGGCTTAGATAAATGTACATCTGACTGGTGACCCATAGGTCTAGCAATGTTTACCAAGGCCCAGTGGCTTAGACAAATGTACATCTGACTGGTGACCCATATGTCTAGCAACGTTTACCAAGGCCCAGTGGCTTAGACAAATGTACACCTGACTGGTGACCCATAGGTCCAGCAATGTTTACCAAGGCCCAGTGGCTTAGACAAACGTACATCTGACTGGTGACCCATAGGTCTAGCAATGTTTACCAAGATCCAGTGGCTTAGACAAATGTACATCTGACTGGTGACCTACAGGTCCAGCAGTGTTTACCAAGGCCCAGTGGCTTAGAGAAATGTACATCTGGCTGGTGACCTACAGGTCAAGCATTGTTGAATAACGCCCAATGGCTTAGACAAATGTACATCTGACTGGTGACCTACAGGTCCAGTAGTGTTCACCAAGGCCCAGTGGCTTAGACAAATGTACATCTGACTGGTGACCCATAGGTCCAGCAATGTTTACCAAGATCCAGTGGCTTAGACAAATGTACATCTGACTGGTGACCCATAGGTCCAGCAATGTTTACCAAGATCCAGTGGCTTAGACAAATGTACAGCTGACTGGTGACCCATAGGTCCAGCAATGTTTACCAAGATCCAGTGGCTAAGACAAATGTACATCTGACTGGTGACCCATAGGTCCAGCAATGTTTACCAAGATCCAGTGGCTTAGACAAATGTACATCTGACTGGTGACCCATAGGTCCAGCAAAATTTTCCGAGATCCAGTGGCCTAGACAAATGTACATCTGACTGGTGACCCATAGGTCCAGCAATGTTTATCAAGATCCAGTGGCTTAGACAAATGTACACCTGACTGGTGACCCACAGGTCCATCAGTGTTTACCAAGGCCCAGTGGCTTAGACAAATGTACATCTGACTGGTGACCCATAGGTCCAGCAATGTTTACCAAGGCCCAGTGGCTTAGACAAATGTACATCTGACTGGTGACCCATAGGTCTAGCAATGTTTACCAAGATCCAGTGGCTTAGACAAATGTACATCTGACTGGTGACCCATAGGTCCAGCAATGTTTACCAAGATCTGACTGGTGACCCATAGGTCCAGCAATGTTTACCAAGATCCAGTGGCTTAGACAAATGTACATCTGACTGGTGACCCATAGGTCCAGCAATGTTTACCAAGATCCAGTGGCTTAGACAAATGTACATATGACTGGTGACCCATAGGTCCAGCAATGTTTACCAAGATCCAGTGGCTTAGACAAATGTACATCTGACTGGTGACCCATAGGTCCAGCAATGTTTACCGAGATCCAGTGGCTTAGACAAATGTACATCTGACTGGTGACCCATAGGTCCAGCAATGTTTATCAAGATCCAGTGGCTTAGACAAATGTACACCTGACTGGTGACCCACAGGTCCATCAGTGTTTATCAAGGCCCAGTGGCTTAGACAAATGTACATCTGACTGGTGACCCATAGGTCTAGCAATGTTTACCAAGGCCCAGTGGCTTAGACAAATGTACATCTGACTGGTGACCTACAGGTCCAGCAATGTTTACCAAGGCCCAGTGGCTTAGATAAATGTACATCTGACTGGTGACCCATAGGTCTAGCAATGTTTACCAAGGCCCAGTGGCTTAGACAAATGTACATCTGACTGGTGACCCATAGATCCAGCAATGTTTACCAAGATCCAGTGGCTTAGACAAATGTACATGTGACTGGTGACCCATAGGTCCAGCAATGTTTACCAAGATCCAGTGGCTTAGACAAATGTACATCTGACTGGAGACCCATAGGTCCAGCAAAATTTACCGAGATCCAGTGGCCTAGACAAATGTACATCTGACTGGTGACCCATAGGTCCAGCAATGTTTATCAAGATCCAGTGGCTTAGACAAATGTAAAACCTGACCTGTGACCCACAGGTCCATCAGTGTTTATCAAGGCCCAGTCGCTTAGACAAATGTACATCTGACTGGTGACCCATAGGTCCAGCAATGTTTACCAAGATCCAGTGGCTTAGACAAATGTACACCTGACTGGTGACCCATAGGTCCATCAGTGTTTACCAAGGCCCAGTGGCTTAGACAAATGTACATCTGACTGGTGACCTACAGGTCCAGTAATGTTAACCAAGGCCCAGTGGCTTAGATAAATGTACATCTGACTGGTGACCCATAGGTCTAGCAATGTTTACCAAGGCCCAGTGGCTTAGACAAATGTACATCTGACTGGTGAGCCATAGGTCCATCAGTGTTTACCAAGGCCCAGTGGCTTAGACAAATGTACATCTGACTGGTGACCCATAGGTCTAGCAATGTTTACAAAGGCCCAGTGGCTTAGACAAATGTACAGCTGACTGGTGACCCACAGGTCCATCAGTGTTTACCAAGATCCAGTGGCTTAGACAAATGTACATCTGACTGGTGACCCATAGGTCCATCAGTGTTTACCAAGGCCCAGTGGCTTAGACAAATGTACATCTGACTGGTGACCTACAGGTCCAGCAGTGTTTACCAAGGCCCAGTAGCTTAGACAAATGTACATCTGACTGTTGACCCATATGTCTAGCAATGTTTACCAAGGCCCAGTGGCTTAGACAAATGTACATCTGACTGGTGACCCATAGGTCTAGCAATGTTTACCAAGATCCAGTGGCTTAGACAAATGTACATCTGACTGGTGACCCATAGGTCCAGCAATGTTTACCAAGGCCCAGTGGCTTAGACAAATGTACATCTGGCTGGTGACCTACAGGTCCAGCATTGTGGAACAACGCCCAGTGGCTTAGACAAATGTACATCTGACTGGTGACCTACAGGTCCAGTAGTGTTTACCAAGGCCCAGTGGCTTAGACAAATGTACATCTGACTGGTGACCCATAGGTCCAGCAATGTTTACCAAGATCCAGTGGCTTAGACAAATGTACATCTGACTGGTGACCCATAGGTCCAGCAATGTTTACCAAGATCCAGTGGCTTAGACAAATGTACAGCTGACTGGTGACCCATAGGTCCAGCACTGTTTACCAAGATCCAGTGGCTTAGACAAATGTATATCTGACTGGTGACCCATAGGTCCAGCAATGTTTACCAAGATCCAGTGGCTTAGACAAATGTACATCTGACTGGTGACCCATAGGTCCAGCAAAATTTACTGAGATCCAGTGGCCTAGACAAATGTACATCTGACTGGTGACCCATAGGTCAAGCAATGTTTATCAAGATCCAGTGGCTTAGACAAATGTACACCTGACTGGTGACCCACAGGTCCATCAGTGTTTACCAAGGCCCAGTGGCTTAGACAAATGTACATCTGACTGGTGACCCATAGGTCCAGCAATGTTTTCCAAGGCCCAGTGGCTTAGACAAATGTACATCTGACTGGTGACCCATAGGTCTAGCAATGTTTACCAAGATCCAGTGGCTTAGACAAATGTACATCTGACTGGTGACCCATAGGTCCAGCAATGTTTACCAAGATCCAGTGGCTTAGACAAATGTACATCTGACTGGTGACCCATAGGTCCAGCAATGTTTACCAAGATCCAGTGGCTTAGACAAATGTACATCTGACTGGTGATCCATAGGTCCAGCAATGTTTACCAAGATCCAGTGGCTTAGACAAATGTACATCTGACTGGTGACCCATAGGTCCAGCAAAATTTACCGAGATCCAGTGGCCTAGACAAATGTACATCTGACTGGTGACCAATAGGACCAGCAATGTTTATCAAGATCCAGTGGCTTAGACAAATGTACACCTGACTGGTGACCCTAAGGTCCATCAGTGTTTATCAAGGCCCAGTGTCTTAGACAAATGTACATCTGACCTGTGACCCATAGGTCCAGCAATGTTTACCAAGGCCCAGTGGCTTAGAGAAATGTATATCTGACTGGTGACCCATAGTTCTAGCAATTTTTAACAAGGCCCAGTGGCTTAGACAAATGTACAGCTGACTGGTGACCCATAGGTCCATCAGTGTTAACCAAGGCCCAGTGGCTTAGACAAATGTACATCTGACTGGTGACCCATAGGTCCAGCAATGTTTACCAAGGCCCAGTGACTTAGACAAATGTACAGCTGACTGGTGACCCACAGGTCCATCAGTGTTTACCAAGATCCAGTGGCTTAGACAAATGTACATCTGACTGGTGACCCATAGGTCCAGCAATGTTTACCAAGGCCCAGTGGCTTAGACAAATGTACACCTGACTGGTGACCCGTAGGTCCATCAGTGTTTACCAAGGCCCAGTGGCTTAGACAAATGTACATCTGACTGGTGACCTACAGGTCCAGCAATTTTTACCAAGGCCCAGTGGCTTAGACAAATGTACATCTGACTGGTGACCCATATGTCTAGCAATGTTTACCAAGGCCTAGTGGCTTAGACAAATGTACACCTGAATGGTGACCAATAGGTCCAGCAATGTTTACCAAGGCCCAGTGGCTTAGACAAATGTACATCTGACTGGTGACCCATAGGTCCATCAGTGTTTACCAAGATCCAGTGGCTTAGACAAATGTACATCTGACTGGTGACCTACAGGTCCAGCAGTGTTTACCAAGGCCCAGTGGCTTAGACAAATGTGCATCTGACTGGTGAACTGCAGGTCCAGCATTGTTGAACAACGCCCAGTGGCTTAGACAAATGTACATCTGACTGGTGACCTACAGGTCAAGCAGTGTTTACCAAGGCCCAGTGGCTTAGACAAATGTACATCTGACTGGTGACCCATAGGTCCAGCAATGTTTTCCAAGATCCAGTGGCTTAGACAAATGTACATCTGACTGGTGACCCATAGGTCCAGCAATGTTTACCAAGATCCAGTGGCTTAGACAAATGTACATCTGACTGGTGATCCATAGGTCCAGCAATGTTTACCAAGATCCAGTGGCTAAGACAAATGTACATCTGACTGGTGACCCATAGGTCCAGCAATGTTTACCAAGATCCAGTGGCTTAGACAAATGTACATCTGACTGGTGACCCATAGGTCCAGCAAAATTTTCCGAGATCCAGTGGCCTAGACAAATGTACATCTGACTGGTGACCCATAGGTCCAGCAATGTTTATCAAGATCCAGTGGCTTAGACAAATGTACATCTGACTGGTGACCCATAGGTCCAGCAATGTTTACCAAGATCCAGTGGCTTAGACAAATGTACATCTGACTGGTGATCCATAGGTCCAGCAATGTTTACCAAGATCCAGTGGCTTAGACAAATGTACATCTGACTGGTGACCCATAGGTCCAGCAAAATTTACCGAGATCCAGTGGCCTAGACAAATGTACATCTGACTGGTGACCAATAGGACCAGCAATGTTTATCAAGATCCAGTGGCTTAGACAAATGTACACCTGACTGGTGACCCTAAGGTCCATCAGTGTTTATCAAGGCCCAGTGGCTTAGACAAATGTACATCTGACCTGTGACCCATAGGTCCAGCAATGTTTACCAAGGCCCAGTGGCTTAGAGAAATGTATATCTGACTGGTGACCCATAGTTCTAGCAATTTTTAACAAGGCCCAGTGGCTTAGACAAATGTACAGCTGACTGGTGACCCATAGGTCCATCAGTGTTAACCAAGGCCCAGTGGCTTAGACAAATGTACATCTGACTGGTGACCCATAGGTCCAGCAATGTTTACCAAGGCCCAGTGATTTAGACAAATGTACAGCTGACTGGTGACCCACAGGTCCATCAGGGTTTACCAAGATCCAGTGGCTTAGACAAATGTACATCTGACTGGTGACCCATAGGTCCAGCAATGTTTACCAAGGCCCAGTGGCTTAGACAAATGTACACCTGACTGGTGACCTACAGGTCCAGCAGTGTTTACCAAGGCCCAGTAGCTTAGACAAATGTACATCTGACTGTTGACCCATATGTCTAGCAATGTTTACCAAGGCCCAGTGGCTTAGACAAATGTACACCTGACTGGTGACCCACAGGTCCATCAGTGTTTATCAAGGCCCAGTGGCTTAGACAAATGTACATCTGACTGGTGACCCATAGGTCTAGCAATGTTTACCACGGCCCAGTGGCTTAGACAAATGTACATCTGACTGGTGACCCATATGTCTAGCAATGTTTTCCAAGGCCCAGTGGCTTAGACAAATGTACATCTGACTGGTGACCCATAGGTCTAGCAATGTTTACCAAGATCCAGTGGCTTAGACAAATGTACATCTGACTGGTGACCCATAGGTCCAGCAATGTTTACCAAGGCCCAGTGGCTTAGACAAATGTACATCTGGCTGGTGACCTACAGGTCCAGCATTGTGGAACAACGCCCAGTGGCTTAGACAAATGTACATCTGACTGGTGACCTACAGGTCCAGTAGTGTTTACCAAGGCCCAGTGGCTTAGACAAATGTACATCTGACTGGTGACCCATAGGTCCAGCAATGTTTACCAAGATCCAGTGGCTTAGACAAATGTACATCTGACTGGTGACCCATAGGTCCAGCAATGTTTACCAAGATCCAGTGGCTTAGACAAATGTACAGCTGACTGGTGACCCATAGGTCCAGCACTGTTTACCAAGATCCAGTGGCTTAGACAAATGTATATCTGACTGGTGACCCATAGGTCCAGCAATGTTTACCAAGATCCAGTGGCTTAGACAAATGTACATCTGACTGGTGACCCATAGGTCCAGCAAAATTTACTGAGATCCAGTGGCCTAGACAAATGTACATCTGACTGGTGACCCATAGGTCAAGCAATGTTTATCAAGATCCAGTGGCTTAGACAAATGTACACCTGACTGGTGACCCACAGGTCCATCAGTGTTTACCAAGGCCCAGTGGCTTAGACAAATGTACATCTGACTGGTGACCCATAGGTCCAGCAATGTTTTCCAAGGCCCAGTGGCTTAGACAAATGTACATCTGACTGGTGACCCATAGGTCTAGCAATGTTTACCAAGATCCAGTGGCTTAGACAAATGTACATCTGACTGGTGACCCATAGGTCCAGCAATGTTTACCAAGATCCAGTGGCTTAGACAAATGTACATCTGACTGGTGACCCATAGGTCCAGCAATGTTTACCAAGATCCAGTGGCTTAGACAAATGTACATCTGACTGGTGATCCATAGGTCCAGCAATGTTTACCAAGATCCAGTGGCTTAGACAAATGTACATCTGACTGGTGACCCATAGGTCCAGCAAAATTTACCGAGATCCAGTGGCCTAGACAAATGTACATCTGACTGGTGACCAATAGGACCAGCAATGTTTATCAAGATCCAGTGGCTTAGACAAATGTACACCTGACTGGTGACCCTAAGGTCCATCAGTGTTTATCAAGGCCCAGTGGCTTAGACAAATGTACATCTGACCTGTGACCCATAGGTCCAGCAATGTTTACCAAGGCCCAGTGGCTTAGAGAAATGTATATCTGACTGGTGACCCATAGTTCTAGCAATTTTTAACAAGGCCCAGTGGCTTAGACAAATGTACAGCTGACTGGTGACCCATAGGTCCATCAGTGTTAACCAAGGCCCAGTGGCTTAGACAAATGTACATCTGACTGGTGACCCATAGGTCCAGCAATGTTTACCAAGGCCCAGTGATTTAGACAAATGTACAGCTGACTGGTGACCCACAGGTCCATCAGGGTTTACCAAGATCCAGTGGCTTAGACAAATGTACATCTGACTGGTGACCCATAGGTCCAGCAATGTTTACCAAGGCCCAGTGGCTTAGACAAATGTACACCTGACTGGTGACCCGTAGGTCCATCAGTGTTTACCAAGGCCCAGTGGCTTAGACAAATGTACATCTGACTGGTGACCCATAGGTCTAGCAATGTTTACCACGGCCCAGTGTCTTAGACAAATGTACATCTGACTGGTGACCCATATGTCTAGCAATGTTTACCAAGGCCCAGTGGCTTAGACAAATGTACACCTGACTGGTGACCCATAGGTCCAGCAATGTTTACCAAGGCCCAGTGGCTTAGACAAATGTACATCTGACTGGTGACCCATAGGTCAATCTGTGTTTGCCAAGATCCAGTGGCTTAGACAAATGTACATCTGACTGGTGACCTACAGGTCCAGCAGTGTTTACCAAGGCCCAGTGGCTTAGACAAATGTACATCTGGCTGGTGACCTACAGGTCCAGCATTGTGGAACAACGCCCAGTGGCTTAGACAAATGTACATCTGACTGGTGACCTACAGGTCCAGTAGTGTTTACCAAGGCCCAGTGGCTTAGACAAATGTACATCTGACTGGTGACCCATAGGTCCAGCAATGTTTACCAAGATCCAGTGGCTTAGACAAATGTACATCTGACTGGTGACCCATAGGTCCAGCAAAATTTACCGAGATCCAGTGGCCTAGACAAATGTACATCTGACTGGTGACCAATAGGACCAGCAATGTTTATCAAGATCCAGTGGCTTAGACAAATGTACACCTGACTGGTGACCCATAGGTCCAGCAATGTTTACCAAGGCCCAGTGGCTTAGACAAATGTACATCTGACTGGTGACCCATAGGTCCAGCAATGTTTACCAAGATCCAGTGGCTTAGACAAATGTACATCTGACTGGTGATCCATAGGTCCAGCAATGTTTACCAAGATCCAGTGGCTTAGACAAATGTGCATCTGACTGGTGACCTGCAGGTCCAGCATTGTTGAACAACGCCCAGTGGCTTAGACAAATGTACATCTGACTGGTGACCTACAGGTCAAGCAGTGTTTATCAAGGCCCAGTGGCTTAGACAAATGTACATCTGACCTGTGACCCATAGGTCCAGCAATGTTTACCAAGGCCCAGTGGCTTAGAGAAATGTATATCTGACTGGTGACCCATAGTTCTAGCAATTTTTAACAAGGCCCAGTGGCTTAGACAAATGTACAGCTGACTGGTGACCCATAGGTCCATCAGTGTTAACCAAGGCCCAGTGGCTTAGACAAATGTACATCTGACTGGTGACCCACAGGTCCAGCAGTGTTTACCAAGGCCCAGTGGCTTAGACAAATGTACATCTGACTGGTGACCCATAGGTCCAGCAGTGTTTACCAAGATCCAGTGGCTTAGACAAATGTACATCTGACGGGTGACCCATAGGTCCAGCAATGTTTACCAAGGCCCAGTGGCTTAGAGAAATGTATATCTGACTGGTGACCCATAGTTCTAGCAATTTTTAACAAGGCCCAGTGGCTTAGACAAATGTACAGCTGACTGGTGACCCATAGGTCCATCAGTGTTAACCAAGGCCCAGTGGCTTAGACAAATGTACATCTGACTGGTGACCCATAGGTCCAGCAATGTTTACCAAGGCCCAGTGACTTAGACAAATGTACAGCTGACTGGTGACCCACAGGTCCATCAGTGTTTACCAAGATCCAGTGGCTTAGACAAATGTACATCTGACTGGTGACCCATAGGTCCAGCAATGTTTACCAAGACCCAGTGGCTTAGACAAATGTACACCTGACTGGTGACCCATAGGTCCATCAGTGTTTACCAAGGCCCAGTGGCTTAGACAAATGAACATCTGACTGGTGACCTACAGGTCCAGCAATTTTTACCAAGGCCCAGTGGCTTAGACAAATGTACATCTGACTGGTGACCCATATGTCTAGCAATGTTTACCAAGGCCTAGTGGCTTAGACAAATGTACACCTGAATGGTGACCAATAGGTCCAGCAATGTTTACCAAGGCCCAGTGGCTTAGACAAATGTACATCTGACTGGTGACCCATAGGTCCATCAGTGTTTACCAAGATCCAGTGGCTTAGACAAATGTACATCTGACTGGTGACCTACAGGTCCAGCAGTGTTTACCAAGGCCCAGTGGCTTAGACAAATGTGCATCTGACTGGTGACCTGCAGGTCCAGCATTGTTGAACAACGCCCAGTGGCTTAGACAAATGTACATCTGACTGGTGACCTACAGGTCAAGCAGTGTTTACCAAGGCCCAGTGGCTTAGACAAATGTACATCTGACTGGTGACCCATAGGTCCAGCAATGTTTTCCAAGATCCAGTGGCTTAGACAAATGTACATCTGACTGGTGACCCATAGGTCCAGCAATGTTTACCAAGATCCAGTGGCTTAAACAAATGTACATCTGACTGGTGACCCATAGGTCCAGCAATGTTTACCAAGATCCAGTGGCTTAGACAAATGTACATCTGACTGGTGACCCACAGGTCCAGCAGTGTTTACCAAGGCCCAGTGGCTTAGACAAATGTACATCTGACTGGTGACCCATAGGTCCAGCAGTGTTTACCAAGATCCAGTGGCTTAGACAAATGTACATCTGACTGGTGACCCATATGTCCAGCAGTGTTTACCAAGATCCAGTGGCCCAGACAAATGTACATCTGACTGGTGACCCATAGGTCCAGCAATGTTTATCAAGATCCAGTGGCTTAGACAAATGTAAACCTGACTGGTGACCCACAGGTCCATCAGTGTTTTTCAAGGCCCAGTGGCTTAGACAAATGTACATCTGACTGGTGACCCATAGGTCCAGCAAAATTTACCGAGATCCAGTGGCCTAGACAAATGTACATCTGACTGGTGACCAATAGGACCAGCAATGTTTATCAAGATCCAGTGGCTTAGACAAATGTACACCTGACTGGTGACCCTAAGGTCCATCAGTGTTTATCAAGGCCCAGTGGCTTAGACAAATGTACATCTGACCTGTGACCCATAGGTCCAGCAATGTTTACCAAGGCCCAGTGGCTTAGAGAAATGTATATCTGACTGGTGACCCATAGTTCTAGCAATTTTTAACAAGGCCCAGTGGCTTAGACAAATGTACAGCTGACTGGTGACCCATAGGTCCATCAGTGTTAACCAAGGCCCAGTGGCTTAGACAAATGTACATCTGACTGGTGACCCACAGGTCCAGCAGTGTTTACCAAGGCCCAGTGGCTTAGACAAATGTACATCTGACTGGTGACCCATAGGTCCAGCAGTGTTTACCAAGATCCAGTGGCTTAGACAAATGTACATCTGACGGGTGACCCATAGGTCCAGCAATGTTTACCAAGGCCCAGTGGCTTAGAGAAATGTATATCTGACTGGTGACCCATAGTTCTAGCAATTTTTAACAAGGCCCAGTGGCTTAGACAAATGTACAGCTGACTGGTGACCCATAGGTCCATCAGTGTTAACCAAGGCCCAGTGGCTTAGACAAATGTACATCTGACTGGTGACCCATAGGTCCAGCAATGTTTACCAAGGCCCAGTGACTTAGACAAATGTACAGCTGACTGGTGACCCACAGGTCCTGACTGGTGACCCATAGGTCCAGCAATGTTTACCAAGACCCAGTGGCTTAGACAAATGTACACCTGACTGGTGACCCATAGGTCCATCAGTGTTTACCAAGGCCCAGTGGCTTAGACAAATGAACATCTGACTGGTGACCTACAGGTCCAGCAATTTTTACCAAGGCCCAGTGGCTTAGACAAATGTACATCTGACTGGTGACCCATATGTCTAGCAATGTTTACCAAGGCCTAGTGGCTTAGACAAATGTACACCTGAATGGTGACCAATAGGTCCAGCAATGTTTACCAAGGCCCAGTGGCTTAGACAAATGTACATCTGACTGGTGACCCATAGGTCCATCAGTGTTTACCAAGATCCAGTGGCTTAGACAAATGTACATCTGACTGGTGACCTACAGGTCCAGCAGTGTTTACCAAGGCCCAGTGGCTTAGACAAATGTGCATCTGACTGGTGACCTGCAGGTCCAGCATTGTTGAACAACGCCCAGTGGCTTAGACAAATGTACATCTGACTGGTGACCTACAGGTCAAGCAGTGTTTACCAAGGCCCAGTGGCTTAGACAAATGTACATCTGACTGGTGACCCATAGGTCCAGCAATGTTTTCCAAGATCCAGTGGCTTAGACAAATGTACATCTGACTGGTGACCCATAGGTCCAGCAATGTTTACCAAGATCCAGTGGCTTAAACAAATGTACATCTGACTGGTGACCCATAGGTCCAGCAATGTTTACCAAGATCCAGTGGCTTAGACAAATGTACATCTGACTGGTGACCCACAGGTCCAGCAGTGTTTACCAAGGCCCAGTGGCTTAGACAAATGTACATCTGACTGGTGACCCATAGGTCCAGCAGTGTTTACCAAGATCCAGTGGCTTAGACAAATGTACATCTGACTGGTGACCCATATGTCCAGCAGTGTTTACCAAGATCCAGTGGCCTAGACAAATGTACATCTGACTGGTGACCCATAGGTCCAGCAATGTTTATCAAGATCCAGTGGCTTAGACAAATGTACACCTGACTGGTGACCCACAGGTCCATCAGTGTTTTTCAAGGCCCAGTGGCTTAGAGAAATGTACATCTGACTGGTGACCCATAGGTCCAGCAATGTTTACCAAGGCCCAGTGGCTTAGATAAATGTACATCTGACTGGTGACCCATAGGAATAGCAATGTTTACCAAGGCCCAGTGGCTTAGACAAAAGTACAGCTGACTGGTGACCCATAGGTCCATCAGTGTTTACCAAGGCCCAGTGGCTTAGACAAATGTACATCTGACTGGTGACCCATAGGTCTAGCAATGTTTACCAAGGCCCAGTGGCTTAGACAAATGTACAGCTGACTGGTGACCCACAGGTCCATCAGTGTTTACCAAGATCCAGTGGCTTAGACAAATGTACATCTGACTGGTGACCCATAGGCCCAGCAATGTTTACCAAGGCCCAGTGGCTTAGACAAATGTACACCTGACTGGTGACCCATAGGTCCATCAGTGTTTACCAAGGCCCAGTGGCTTAGACAAATGTACATCTGATTGGTGACCTACAGGTCCAGCAATTTTTACCAAGGCACAGTGGCTTAGACAAATGTACATCTGACTGGTGACCCATATGTCTAGCAATGTTAACCAAGGCCCAGTGGCTTAGACAAATGTACACCTGACTGGTGACCCATAGGTCCAGCAATGTTTACCAAGGCCCAGTGGCTTAGACAAATGTACATCTGACTGGTGACCCATAGGTCCATCAGTGTTTACCAAGATCCAGTGGCTTAGACAAATGTACATCTGACTGGTGACCTACAGGTCCAGCAGTGTTTACCAAGGCCCAGTGGCTTAGACAAATGTACATCTGACTGGTGACCTACAGGTCCAGCATTGTTGAACAACGCCCAGTGGCTTAGACAAATGTACATCTGACTGGTGACCTACAGGTCCAGCAGTGTTTACCAAGGCCCAGTGGCTTAGACAAATGTACATCTGACTGGTGACCCATAGGTCCAGCAATGTTTACCAAGATCCAGTGGCTTAGACAAATGTACATCTGACTGGTGACCTACAGGTCCAGCAGTGTTTACCAAGGCCCAGTGGCTTAGACAAATGTACATCTGACTGGTGACCCATAGGTCCAGCAATGTTTACCAAGATCCAGTGGCTTAGACAAATGTACATCTGACTGGTGACCCATAGGTTCAGCAATGTTTACCAAGATCCAATGGCTTAGACAAATGTACATCTGACTGGTGACCCATAGGTCCAGCAAAATTTACCAAGATCCAGTGGCTTAGACAAATGTACATCTGACTGGTGACCTACAGGTCCAGCAATGTTTACCAAGATCCAGTGGCTTAGACAAATGTACATCTGACTGGTGACCCACAGGTCCAGCAGTGTTTACCAAGGCCCAGTGGCTTAGACAAATGTACATCTGACTGGTGACCCATAGGTCCAGCAGTGTTTACCAAGATCCAGTGGCTTAGACAAATGTACATCTGACTGGTGACCCATAGGTCCATCAGTGTTTACTAAGGCCCAGTGGCTTAGACAAATGTACATCTGACTGGTGACCCACAGGTCCATCAGTGTTTACCAAGGCCCAGTGGCTTAGGCAAATGTTCATCTGACTGGTGACCCATAGGTCCAGCAATGTTTATCAAGATCCAGTGGCTTAGACAAATGTACACCTGACTGGTGACCCACAGGTCCATCAGTGTTTACCAAGATCCAGTGGCTTAGACAAATGTACATCTGACTGGTGACCCATAGGTCCAGCAATGTTTACCAAGGCCCAGTGGCTTAGACAAATGTACACCTGACTGGTGACCCATAGGTCCATCAGTGTTTACCAAGGCCCAGTGGCTTAGACAAATGTACATCTGACTGGTGACCTACAGGTCCAGCAATTTTTACCAAGGCCCAGTGGCTTAGACAAATGTACATCTGACTGGTGACCCATATGTCTAGCAATGTTTACCAAGGCCTAGTGGCTTAGACAAATGTACACCTGACTGGTGACCCATAGGTCCAGCAATGTTTACCAAGGCCCAGTGGCTTAGACAAATGTACATCTGACTGGTGACCCATAGGTCCATCAGTGTTTACCAAGATCCAGTGGCTTAGACAAATGTACATCTGAGTGGTGACCTACAGGTCCAGCAGTGTTTACCAAGGCCCAGTGGCTTAGACAAATGTGCATCTGACTGGTGACCTGCAGGTCCAGCATTGTTGAACAACGCCCAGTGGCTTAGACAAATGTACATCTGACTGGTGACCTACAGGTCCAGCAGTGTTTACCAAGGCCCAGTGGCTTAGACAAATGTACATCTGACTGGTGACCCATAAGTCCAGCAATGTTTTCCAAGATCCAGTGGCTTAGACAAATGTACATCTGACTGGTGACCGATAGGTCCAGCAATGTTTACCAAGATCCAGTGGCTTAGACAAATGTACATCTGACTGGTGACCCATAGGTCCAGCAATGTTTACCAAGATCCAGTGGCTTAGACAAATGTACATCTGACTGGTGACCCACAGGTCCAGCAGTGTTTACCAAGGCCCAGTGGCTTAGACAAATGTACATCTGACTGGTGTCCCATAGGTCCAGCAGTGTTTACCAAGATCCAGTGGCTTAGACAAATGTACATCTGACTGGTGACCCATATGTCCAGCAGTGTTTACCAAGATCCAGTGGCCTAGACAAATGTACATCTGACTGGTGACCCATAGGTCCAGCAATGTTTATCAAGATCCAGTGGCTTAGACAAATGTACACCTGACTTGTGACCCACAGGTCCATCAGTGTTTTTCAAGGCCCAGTGGCTTAGACAAATGTACATCTGACTGGTGACCCATAGGTCCAGCAATGTTTACCAAGGCCCAGTGGCTTAGATAAATGTACATCTGACTGGTGACCCATAGGTATAGCAATGTTTACCAAGGCCCAGTGGCTTAGACAAATGTACAGCTGACTGGTGACCCATAGGTCCATCAGTGTTTACCAAGGCCCAGTGGCTTAGACAAATGTACATCTGACTGGTGACCCATAGGTCTAGCAATGTTTACCAAGGCCCAGTGGCTTAGACAAATGTACAGCTGACTGGTGACCCACAGGTCCATCAGTGTTTACCAAGATCCAGTGGCTTAGACAAATGTACATCTGACTGGTGACCCTAGGCCAGCAATTTACCAGGCCAGTGCTTAGGCAAATGTACACCTACTGGTGACCCATAGGTCCATCAGTGGTTTACCAAGGCACAGTGTACATTGACTGGTGTACATCTGACTGTCATAGTGTTTACCAAGGCCAGGGGCTTAGACAAATGTACACCTGACTGGTGACCCATATGTCTAGCAATGTTAACCAAGGCCCAGTGGCTTAGACAAATGTACACCTGACTGGTGACCCATAGGTCCAACAATGTTTACCAAGGCCCAGTGGCTTAGACAAATGTACATCTGACTGGTGACCCATAGGTCCATCAGTGTTTACCAAGATCCAGTGGCTTAGACAAATGTACACCTGACTGGTGACCCACAGGTCCATCAGTGTTTTTCAAGGCCCAGTGGCTTAGACAAATGTACATCTGACTGGTGACCCATAGGTCCAGCAATGTTTACCAAGGCCCAGTGGCTTAGATAAATGTACATCTGACTGGTGACCCATAGGAATAGCAATGTTTACCAAGGCCCAGTGGCTTAGACAAATGTACAGCTGACTGGTGACTCATAGGTCCATCAGTGTTTACCAAGGCCCAGTGGCTTAGACAAAAGTACATCTGACTGGTGACCTACAGGTCCAGCAGTGTTTACCAAGGCTCAGTGGCTTAGACAAATGTACATCTGACTGGTGACCCATAGGTCTAGCAATGTTTACCAAGGCCCAGTGGCTTAGACAAATGTACATCTGACTGGTGACCCATAGGTCTAGCAATGTTTACCAAGGCCCAGTGGCTTAGACAAATGTACATCTGACTGGTGACCCTGTTTACCAGGGCCCAGTGGCTTAGACAAATGTACATCTGACTGGTGACCCATAGGTCCAGCAATGTTTACCAAGATCCAGTGGCTTAGACAAATGTACATCTGACTGGTGACCCATAGGTCCAGCAATGTTTACCAAGATCCATTGGCTTAGACAAATGTACATCTGACTGGTGACCCAAAGGTCCAGCAATGTTTACCAAGATCCAGTGGCTTAAACAAATGTACAGCTGACTGGTGACCCATAGGTCCAGCAATGTTTACCAAGATCCAGTGGCTTAGACAAATATACATCTGACTGGTGACCCATACGTCCAGCAATGTTTACCAAGATCCATTGGCTTAGACAAATGTACATCTGACTGGTGACCCATATGTCCAGCAAAATTTACCGAGATCCAGTGGCCTAGACAAATGTACATCTGACTGGTGACCCATAGGTCCAGCAATGTTTATCAAGATCCAGTGGCTTAGACAAATGTACACCTGACTGGTGACCCACAGGTCCATCAGTGTTTACCAAGGCCCAGTGGCTTAGACAAATGTACATCTGACTGGTGACCCATAGGTCAAGCAATGTTTACCAAGGCCCAGTGGCTTAGACAAATGTACATCTGACTGGTGACCCATAGGTCTAGCAATGTTTACCAAGACCCAGTGGCTTAGACAAATGTACATCTGACTGGTGACCCATAGGTCCAGCAATGTTTACCAAGATCCAGTGGCTTAGACAAATGTACATCTGACTGGTGACCCATAGGTCCAGCAATGTTTACCAAGATCCAGTGGCTTAGACAAATGTACATCTGACTGGTGACCCATAGGTCCAGCAATGTTTACCAAGATCCAGTGGCTTAGACAAATGTACATCTGACTGGTGACCCATAGGTCCAGCAATGTTTATCAAGATCAAGTGGCTTAAACAAATGTACACCTGACTGGTGACCCACAGGTCCATCAGTGTTTACCAAGGCCCAGTGGCTTAGACAAATGTACATCTGACTGGTGACCCATAGGTCCAGCAATGTTTACCAAGGCCCAGTGGCTTAGATAAATGTACATCTGACTGGTGACCCATAGGTCCATCAGTGTTTACCAAGGCCCAGTGGCTTAGACAAATGTACATCTGACTGGTGACCCATAGGTCTAGCAATGTTTACCAAGGCCCAGTGGCTTAGACAAAGGTACAGCTGACTGGTGACCCACAGGTCCATCAGTGTTTACCAAGATCCAGTGGCTTAGACAGATGTACATCTGACTGGTGACCCATAGGTCCAGCAATGTTTACCAAGGCCCAGTGGCTTAGACAAATGTACACCTGACTGGTGACCCATAGGTCCATCAGTGTTTACCAAGGCCCAGTGGCTTAGACAAATGTACATCTGACTGGTGACCTACAGTTCCAGCAGTGTTTACCAAGGCCCAGTGGCTTAGACGAATGTACATCTGACTGGTGACCCATAGGTCTAGCAATGTTTACCAAGGCCCAGTGGCTTAGACAAATGTACACCTGACTGGTGACCCATAGGTCCATCAGTGTTTATAAAGGCCCAGTGGCTTAGACAAATGTACATCTGACTGGTGACCCATAGGTCTAGCAATGTTTACCAAGGCCCAGTGGCTTAGACAAATGTACATCTGACTGGTGACCCATATGTCTAGCAATGTTTACCAAGGCCCAGTGGCTTAGACAAATGTACACCTGACTGGTGACCCATAGGTCCAGCAATGTTTACCAAGGCCCAGTGGCTTAGACAAATGTACATCTGACTGGTGACCCATAGGTCTAGCAATGTTTACCAAGATCCATTGGCTTAGACAAATGTACATCTGACTGGTGACCCATATGTCCAGCAAAATTTACCGAGATCCAGTGGCCTAGACAAATGTACATCTGACTGGTGACCCATAGGTCCAGCAATGTTTACCAAGATCCAGTGGCTTAGACAAATGTACATCTGACTGGTGACCCATAGGTCCAGCAATGTTTACCAAGATCCATTGGCTTAGACAAATGTACATCTGACTGGTGACCCAAAGGTCCAGCAATGTTTACCAAGATCCAGTGGCTTAAACAAATGTACAGCTGACTGGTGACCTATAGGTCCAGCAATGTTTACCAAGATCCAGTGGCTTAGACAAATATACATCTGACTGGTGACCCATAGGTCCAGCAATGTTTACCAAGATCCATTGGCTTAGACAAATGTACATCTGACTGGTGACCCATATGTCCAGCAAAATTTACAGAGATCCAGTGGCCTAGACAAATGTACATCTGACTGGTGACCCATAGGTCCAGCAATGTTTATCAAGATCCAGTGGCTTAGACAAATGTACACCTGACTGGTGACCCACAGGTCCATCAGTGTTTACCAAGGCCCAGTGGCTTAGACAAATGTACATCTGACTGGTGACCCATAGGTCAAGCAATGTTTACCAAGGCCCAGTGGCTTAGACAAATGTACATCTGACTGGTGACCCATAGGTCTAGCAATGTTTACCAAGGCCCAGTGGCTTAGATAAATGTACATCTGACTGGTGACCCATAGGTCCATCAGTGTTTACCAAGGCCCAGTGGCTTAGACAAATGTACATCTGACTGGTGACCCATAGGTCCAGCAATGTTTACCAAGGCCCAGTGGCTTAGATAAATGTACATCTGACTGGTGACCCATAGGTCCATCAGTGTTTACCAAGGCCCAGTGGCTTAGACAAATGTACATCTGACTGGTGACCCATAGGTCTAGCAATGTTTACCAAGGCCCAGTGGCTTAGACAAAGGTACAGCTGACTGGTGACCCACAGGTCCATCAGTGTTTACCAAGATCCAGTGGCTTAGACAAATGTACATCTGACTGGTGACCCATAGGTCCAGCAATGTTTACCAAGGCCCAGTGGCTTAGACAAATGTACACCTGACTGGTGACCCATAGGTCCATCAGTGTTTACCAAGGCCCAGTGGCTTAGACAAATGTACATCTGACTGGTGACCTACAGTTCCAGCAGTGTTTACCAAGGCCCAGTGGCTTAGACGAATGTACATCTGACTGGTGACCCATAGGTCTAGCAATGTTTACCAAGGCCCAGTGGCTTAGACAAATGTACACCTGACTGGTGACCCATAGGTCCATCAGTGTTTATAAAGGCCCAGTGGCTTAGACAAATGTACATCTGACTGGTGACCCATAGGTCTAGCAATGTTTACCAAGGCCCAGTGGCTTAGACAAATGTACATCTGACTGGTGACCCATATGTCTAGCAACGTTTACCAAGGCCCAGTGGCTTAGACAAATGTACACCTGACTGGTGACCCATAGGTCCAGCAATGTTTACCAAGGCCCAGTGGCTTAGACAAACGTACATCTGACTGGTGACCCATAGGTCTAGCAATGTTTACCAAGATCCAGTGGCTTAGACAAATGTACATCTGACTGGTGACCTACAGGTCCAGCAGTGTTTACCAAGGCCCAGTGGCTTAGAGAAATGTACATCTGGCTGGTGACCTACAGGTCAAGCATTGTTGAATAACGCCCAATGGCTTAGACAAATGTACATCTGACTGGTGACCTACAGGTCCAGTAGTGTTCACCAAGGCCCAGTGGCTTAGACAAATGTACATCTGACTGGTGACCCATAGGTCCAGCAATGTTTACCAAGATCCAGTGGCTTAGACAAATGTACATCTGACTGGTGACCCATAGGTCCAGCAATGTTTACCAAGATCCAGTGGCTTAGACAAATGTACAGCTGACTGGTGACCCATAGGTCCAGCAATGTTTACCAAGATCCAGTGGCTTAGACAAATGTACATCTGACTGGTGACCCATAGGTCCAGCAATGTTTACCAAGATCCAGTGGCTTAGACAAATGTACATCTGACTGGTGACCCATAGGTCCAGCAAAATTTTCCGAGATCCAGTGGCCTAGACAAATGTACATCTGACTGGTGACCCATAGGTCCAGCAATGTTTATCAAGATCCAGTGGCTTAGACAAATGTACACCTGACTGGTGACCCACAGGTCCATCAGTGTTTACCAAGGCCCAGTGGCTTAGACAAATGTACATCTGACTGGTGACCCATAGGTCCAGCAATGTTTACCAAGGCCCAGTGGCTTAGACAAATGTACATCTGACTGGTGACCCATAGGTCTAGCAATGTTTACCAAGATCCAGTGGCTTAGACAAATGTACATCTGACTGGTGACCCATAGGTCCAGCAATGTTTACCAAGATCTGACTGGTGACCCATAGGTCCAGCAATGTTTACCAAGATCCAGTGGCTTAGACAAATGTACATATGACTGGTGACCCATAGGTCCAGCAATGTTTACCAAGATCCAGTGGCTTAGACAAATGTACATCTGACTGGTGACCCATAGGTCCAGCAATGTTTACCGAGATCCAGTGGCTTAGACAAATGTACATCTGACTGGTGACCCATAGGTCCAGCAATGTTTATCAAGATCCAGTGGCTTAGACAAATGTACACCTGACTGGTGACCCACAGGTCCATCAGTGTTTATCAAGGCCCAGTGGCTTAGACAAATGTACATCTGACTGGTGACCCATAGGTCTAGCAATGTTTACCAAGGCCCAGTGGCTTAGACAAATGTACATCTGACTGGTGACCTACAGGTCCAGCAATGTTTACCAAGGCCCAGTGGCTTAGATAAATGTACATCTGACTGGTGACCCATAGGTCTAGCAATGTTTACCAAGGCCCAGTGGCTTAGACAAATGTACATCTGACTGGTGACCCATAGGTCCAGCAATATTTACCAAGATCCAGTGGCTTAGACAAATGTACATCTTACTGGTGACCCATAGATCCAGCAATGTTTACCAAGATCCAGTGGCTTAGACAAATGTACATGTGACTGGTGACCCATAGGTCCAGCAATGTTTACCAAGATCCAGTGGCTTAGACAAATGTACATCTGACTGGAGACCCATAGGTCCAGCAAAATTTACCGAGATCCAGTGGCCTAGACAAATGTACATCTGACTGGTGACCCATAGGTCCAGCAATGTTTATCAAGATCCAGTGGCTTAGACAAATGTAAAACCTGACCTGTGACCCACAGGTCCATCAGTGTTTATCAAGGCCCAGTCGCTTAGACAAATGTACATCTGACTGGTGACCCATAGGTCCAGCAATGTTTACCAAGATCCAGTGGCTTAGACAAATGTACACCTGACTGGTGACCCATAGGTCCATCAGTGTTTACCAAGGCCCAGTGGCTTAGACAAATGTACATCTGACTGGTGACCTACAGGTCCAGTAATGTTAACCAAGGCCCAGTGGCTTAGATAAATGTACATCTGACTGGTGACCCATAGGTCTAGCAATGTTTACCAAGGCCCAGTGGCTTAGACAAATGTACATCTGACTGGTGAGCCATAGGTCCATCAGTGTTTACCAAGGCCCAGTGGCTTAGACAAATGTACATCTGACTGGTGACCCATAGGTCTAGCAATGTTTACAAAGGCCCAGTGGCTTAGACAAATGTACAGCTGACTGGTGACCCACAGGTCCATCAGTGTTTACCAAGATCCAGTGGCTTAGACAAATGTACATCTGACTGGTGACCCATAGGTCCATCAGTGTTTACCAAGGCCCAGTGGCTTAGACAAATGTACATCTGACTGGTGACCTACAGGTCCAGCAGTGTTTACCAAGGCCCAGTAGCTTAGACAAATGTACATCTGACTGTTGACCCATATGTCTAGCAATGTTTACCAAGGCCCAGTGGCTTAGACAAATGTACACCTGACTGGTGACCCACAGGTCCATCAGTGTTTATCAAGGCCCAGTGGCTTAGACAAATGTACATCTGACTGGTGACCCATAGGTCTAGCAATGTTTACCACGGCCCAGTGGCTTAGACAAATGTACATCTGACTGGTGACCCATATGTCTAGCAATGTTTTCCAAGGCCCAGTGGCTTAGACAAATGTACATCTGACTGGTGACCCATAGGTCTAGCAATGTTTACCAAGATCCAGTGGCTTAGACAAATGTACATCTGACTGGTGACCCATAGGTCCAGCAATGTTTACCAAGGCCCAGTGGCTTAGACAAATGTACATCTGGCTGGTGACCTACAGGTCCAGCATTGTGGAACAACGCCCAGTGGCTTAGACAAATGTACATCTGACTGGTGACCTACAGGTCCAGTAGTGTTTACCAAGGCCCAGTGGCTTAGACAAATGTACATCTGACTGGTTACCCATAGGTCCAGCAATGTTTACCAAGATCCAGTGGCTTAGACAAATGTACATCTGACTGGTGACCCATAGGTCCAGCAATGTTTACCAAGATCCAGTGGCTTAGACAAATGTACAGCTGACTGGTGACCCATAGGTCCAGCACTGTTTACCAAGATCCAGTGGCTTAGACAAATGTATATCTGACTGGTGACCCATAGGTCCAGCAATGTTTACCAAGATCCAGTGGCTTAGACAAATGTACATCTGACTGGTGACCCATAGGTCCAGCAAAATTTACTGAGATCCAGTGGCCTAGACAAATGTACATCTGACTGGTGACCCATAGGTCAAGCAATGTTTATCAAGATCCAGTGGCTTAGACAAATGTACACCTGACTGGTGACCCACAGGTCCATCAGTGTTTACCAAGGCCCAGTGGCTTAGACAAATGTACATCTGACTGGTGACCCATAGGTCCAGCAATGTTTTCCAAGGCCCAGTGGCTTAGACAAATGTACATCTGACTGGTGACCCATAGGTCTAGCAATGTTTACCAAGATCCAGTGGCTTAGACAAATGTACATCTGACTGGTGACCCATAGGTCCAGCAATGTTTACCAAGATCCAGTGGCTTAGACAAATGTACATCTGACTGGTGACCCATAGGTCCAGCAATGTTTACCAAGATCCAGTGGCTTAGACAAATGTACATCTGACTGGTGATCCATAGGTCCAGCAATGTTTACCAAGATCCAGTGGCTTAGACAAATGTACATCTGACTGGTGACCCATAGGTCCAGCAAAATTTACATCTGACTGGTGACCAATAGGACCAGCAATGTTTATCAAGATCCAGTGGCTTAGACAAATGTACACCTGACTGGTGACCCTAAGGTCCATCAGTGTTTATCAAGGCACAGTGGCTTAGACAAATGTACATCTGACCTGTGACCCATAGGTCCAGCAATGTTTACCAAGGCCCAGTGGCTTAGAGAAATGTATATCTGACTGGTGACCCATAGTTCTAGCAATTTTTAACAAGGCCCAGTGGCTTAGACAAATGTACAGCTGACTGGTGACCCATAGGTCCATCAGTGTTAACCAAGGCCCAGTGGCTTAGACAAATGTACATCTGACTGGTGACCCATAGGTCCAGCAATGTTTACCAAGGCCCAGTGATTTAGACAAATGTACAGCTGACTGGTGACCCACAGGTCCATCAGTGTTTACCAAGATCCAGTGGCTTAGACAAATGTACATCTGACTGGTGACCCATAGGTCCAGCAATGTTTACCAAGGCCCAGTGGCTTAGACAAATGTACACCTGACTGGTGACCCGTAGGTCCATCAGTGTTTACCAAGGCCCAGTGGCTTAGACAAATGTACATCTGACTGGTGACCCATAGGTCTAGCAATGTTTACCACGGCCCAGTGGCTTAGACAAATGTACATCTGACTGGTGACCCATATGTCTAGCAATGTTTACCAAGGCCCAGTGGCTTAGACAAATGTACACCTGACTGGTGACCCATAGGTCCAGCAATGTTTACCAAGGCCCAGTGGCTTAGACAAATGTACATCTGACTGGTGACCCATAGGTCAATCTGTGTTTGCCAAGATCCAGTGGCTTAGACAAATGTACATCTGACTGGTGACCTACAGGTCCAGCAGTGTTTACCAAGGCCCAGTGGCTTAGACAAATGTACATCTGGCTGGTGACCTACAGGTCCAGCATTGTGGAACAACGCCCAGTGGCTTAGACAAATGTACATCTGACTGGTGACCTACAGGTCCAGTAGTGTTTACCAAGGCCCAGTGGCTTAGACAAATGTACATCTGACTGGTGACCCATAGGTCCAGCAATGTTTACCAAGATCCAGTGGCTTAGACAAATGTACATCTGACTGGTGACCCATAGGTCCAGCAATGTTTACCAAGATCCAGTGGCTTAGACAAATGTACAGCTGACTGGTGACCCATAGGTCCAGCACTGTTTACCAAGATCCAGTGGCTTAGACAAATGTATATCTGACTGGTGACCCATAGGTCCAGCAATGTTTACCAAGATCCAGTGGCTTAGACAAATGTACATCTGACTGGTGACCCATAGGTCCAGCAAAATTTACTGAGATCCAGTGGCCTAGACAAATGTACATCTGGCTGGTGACCCATAGGTCAAGCAATGTTTATCAAGATCCAGTGGCTTAGACAAATGTACACCTGACTGGTGACCCACAGGTCCATCAGTGTTTACCAAGGCCCAGTGGCTTAGACAAATGTACATCTGACTGGTGACCCATAGGTCCAGCAATGTTTTCCAAGGCCCAGTGGCTTAGACAAATGTACATCTGACTGGTGACCCATAGGTCTAGCAATGTTTACCAAGATCCAGTGGCTTAGACAAATGTACATCTGACTGGTGACCCATAGGTCCAGCAATGTTTACCAAGATCCAGTGGCTTAGACAAATGTACATCTGACTGGTGACCCATAGGTCCAGCAATGTTTACCAAGATCCAGTGGCTTAGACAAATGTACATCTGACTGGTGATCCATAGGTCCAGCAATGTTTACCAAGATCCAGTGGCTTAGACAAATGTACATCTGACTGGTGACCCATAGGTCCAGCAAAATTTACCGAGATCCAGTGGCCTAGACAAATGTACATCTGACTGGTGACCAATAGGACCAGCAATGTTTATCAAGATCCAGTGGCTTAGACAAATGTACACCTGACTGGTGAACCTAAGGTCCATCAGTGTTTATCAAGGCCCAGTGGCTTAGACAAATGTACATCTGACCTGTGACCCATAGGTCCAGCAATGTTTACCAAGGCCCAGTGGCTTAGAGAAATGTATATCTGACTGGTGACCCATAGTTCTAGCAATTTTTAACAAGGCCCAGTGGCTTAGACAAATGTACAGCTGACTGGTGACCCATAGGTCCATCAGTGTTAACCAAGGCCCAGTGGCTTAGACAAATGTACATCTGACTGGTGACCCATAGGTCCAGCAATGTTTACCAAGGCCCAGTGGCTTAGACAAATGTACATCTGACTGGTGACCCATAGGTCCAGCAATGTTTACCAAGATCCAGTGGCTTAGACAAATGTACATCTGACTGGTGACCCATAGGTCCAGCAATGTTTACCAAGATCCAGTGGCTTAGACAAATGTACAGCTGACTGGTGACCCATAGGTCCAGCAATGTTTACCAAGATCCAGTGGCTTAGACAAATGTACATCTGACTGGTGACCCATAGGTCCAGCAATGTTTACCAAGATCCAGTGGCTTAGACAAATGTACATCTGACTGGTGACCCATAGGTCCAGCAAAATTTTCCGAGATCCAGTGGCCTAGACAAATGTACATCTGACTGGTGACCCATAGGTCCAGCAATGTTTATCAAGATCCAGTGGCTTAGACAAATGTACACCTGACTGGTGACCCACAGGTCCATCAGTGTTTACCAAGGCCCAGTGGCTTAGACAAATGTACATCTGACTGGTGACCCATAGGTCCAGCAATGTTTACCAAGGCCCAGTGGCTTAGACAAATGTACATCTGACTGGTGACCCATAGGTCTAGCAATGTTTACCAAGATCCAGTGGCTTAGACAAATGTACATCTGACTGGTGACCCATAGGTCCAGCAATGTTTACCAAGATCTGACTGGTGACCCATAGGTCCAGCAATGTTTACCAAGATCCAGTGGCTTAGACAAATGTACATATGACTGGTGACCCATAGGTCCAGCAATGTTTACCAAGATCCAGTGGCTTAGACAAATGTACATCTGACTGGTGACCCATAGGTCCAGCAATGTTTACCGAGATCCAGTGGCTTAGACAAATGTACATCTGACTGGTGACCCATAGGTCCAGCAATGTTTATCAAGATCCAGTGGCTTAGACAAATGTACACCTGACTGGTGACCCACAGGTCCATCAGTGTTTATCAAGGCCCAGTGGCTTAGACAAATGTACATCTGACTGGTGACCCATAGGTCTAGCAATGTTTACCAAGGCCCAGTGGCTTAGACAAATGTACATCTGACTGGTGACCTACAGGTCCAGCAATGTTTACCAAGGCCCAGTGGCTTAGATAAATGTACATCTGACTGGTGACCCATAGGTCTAGCAATGTTTACCAAGGCCCAGTGGCTTAGACAAATGTACATCTGACTGGTGACCCATAGGTCCAGCAATATTTACCAAGATCCAGTGGCTTAGACAAATGTACATCTTACTGGTGACCCATAGATCCAGCAATGTTTACCAAGATCCAGTGGCTTAGACAAATGTACATGTGACTGGTGACCCATAGGTCCAGCAATGTTTACCAAGATCCAGTGGCTTAGACAAATGTACATCTGACTGGAGACCCATAGGTCCAGCAAAATTTACCGAGATCCAGTGGCCTAGACAAATGTACATCTGACTGGTGACCCATAGGTCCAGCAATGTTTATCAAGATCCAGTGGCTTAGACAAATGTAAAACCTGACCTGTGACCCACAGGTCCATCAGTGTTTATCAAGGCCCAGTCGCTTAGACAAATGTACATCTGACTGGTGACCCATAGGTCCAGCAATGTTTACCAAGATCCAGTGGCTTAGACAAATGTACACCTGACTGGTGACCCATAGGTCCATCAGTGTTTACCAAGGCCCAGTGGCTTAGACAAATGTACATCTGACTGGTGACCTACAGGTCCAGTAATGTTAACCAAGGCCCAGTGGCTTAGATAAATGTACATCTGACTGGTGACCCATAGGTCTAGCAATGTTTACCAAGGCCCAGTGGCTTAGACAAATGTACATCTGACTGGTGAGCCATAGGTCCATCAGTGTTTACCAAGGCCCAGTGGCTTAGACAAATGTACATCTGACTGGTGACCCATAGGTCTAGCAATGTTTACAAAGGCCCAGTGGCTTAGACAAATGTACAGCTGACTGGTGACCCACAGGTCCATCAGTGTTTACCAAGATCCAGTGGCTTAGACAAATGTACATCTGACTGGTGACCCATAGGTCCATCAGTGTTTACCAAGGCCCAGTGGCTTAGACAAATGTACATCTGACTGGTGACCTACAGGTCCAGCAGTGTTTACCAAGGCCCAGTAGCTTAGACAAATGTACATCTGACTGTTGACCCATATGTCTAGCAATGTTTACCAAGGCCCAGTGGCTTAGACAAATGTACACCTGACTGGTGACCCACAGGTCCATCAGTGTTTATCAAGGCCCAGTGGCTTAGACAAATGTACATCTGACTGGTGACCCATAGGTCTAGCAATGTTTACCACGGCCCAGTGGCTTAGACAAATGTACATCTGACTGGTGACCCATATGTCTAGCAATGTTTTCCAAGGCCCAGTGGCTTAGACAAATGTACATCTGACTGGTGACCCATAGGTCTAGCAATGTTTACCAAGATCCAGTGGCTTAGACAAATGTACATCTGACTGGTGACCCATAGGTCCAGCAATGTTTACCAAGGCCCAGTGGCTTAGACAAATGTACATCTGGCTGGTGACCTACAGGTCCAGCATTGTGGAACAACGCCCAGTGGCTTAGACAAATGTACATCTGACTGGTGACCTACAGGTCCAGTAGTGTTTACCAAGGCCCAGTGGCTTAGACAAATGTACATCTGACTGGTTACCCATAGGTCCAGCAATGTTTACCAAGATCCAGTGGCTTAGACAAATGTACATCTGACTGGTGACCCATAGGTCCAGCAATGTTTACCAAGATCCAGTGGCTTAGACAAATGTACAGCTGACTGGTGACCCATAGGTCCAGCACTGTTTACCAAGATCCAGTGGCTTAGACAAATGTATATCTGACTGGTGACCCATAGGTCCAGCAATGTTTACCAAGATCCAGTGGCTTAGACAAATGTACATCTGACTGGTGACCCATAGGTCCAGCAAAATTTACTGAGATCCAGTGGCCTAGACAAATGTACATCTGACTGGTGACCCATAGGTCAAGCAATGTTTATCAAGATCCAGTGGCTTAGACAAATGTACACCTGACTGGTGACCCACAGGTCCATCAGTGTTTACCAAGGCCCAGTGGCTTAGACAAATGTACATCTGACTGGTGACCCATAGGTCCAGCAATGTTTTCCAAGGCCCAGTGGCTTAGACAAATGTACATCTGACTGGTGACCCATAGGTCTAGCAATGTTTACCAAGATCCAGTGGCTTAGACAAATGTACATCTGACTGGTGACCCATAGGTCCAGCAATGTTTACCAAGATCCAGTGGCTTAGACAAATGTACATCTGACTGGTGACCCATAGGTCCAGCAATGTTTACCAAGATCCAGTGGCTTAGACAAATGTACATCTGACTGGTGATCCATAGGTCCAGCAATGTTTACCAAGATCCAGTGGCTTAGACAAATGTACATCTGACTGGTGACCCATAGGTCCAGCAAAATTTACATCTGACTGGTGACCAATAGGACCAGCAATGTTTATCAAGATCCAGTGGCTTAGACAAATGTACACCTGACTGGTGACCCTAAGGTCCATCAGTGTTTATCAAGGCACAGTGGCTTAGACAAATGTACATCTGACCTGTGACCCATAGGTCCAGCAATGTTTACCAAGGCCCAGTGGCTTAGAGAAATGTATATCTGACTGGTGACCCATAGTTCTAGCAATTTTTAACAAGGCCCAGTGGCTTAGACAAATGTACAGCTGACTGGTGACCCATAGGTCCATCAGTGTTAACCAAGGCCCAGTGGCTTAGACAAATGTACATCTGACTGGTGACCCATAGGTCCAGCAATGTTTACCAAGGCCCAGTGATTTAGACAAATGTACAGCTGACTGGTGACCCACAGGTCCATCAGTGTTTACCAAGATCCAGTGGCTTAGACAAATGTACATCTGACTGGTGACCCATAGGTCCAGCAATGTTTACCAAGGCCCAGTGGCTTAGACAAATGTACACCTGACTGGTGACCCGTAGGTCCATCAGTGTTTACCAAGGCCCAGTGGCTTAGACAAATGTACATCTGACTGGTGACCCATAGGTCTAGCAATGTTTACCACGGCCCAGTGGCTTAGACAAATGTACATCTGACTGGTGACCCATATGTCTAGCAATGTTTACCAAGGCCCAGTGGCTTAGACAAATGTACACCTGACTGGTGACCCATAGGTCCAGCAATGTTTACCAAGGCCCAGTGGCTTAGACAAATGTACATCTGACTGGTGACCCATAGGTCAATCTGTGTTTGCCAAGATCCAGTGGCTTAGACAAATGTACATCTGACTGGTGACCTACAGGTCCAGCAGTGTTTACCAAGGCCCAGTGGCTTAGACAAATGTACATCTGGCTGGTGACCTACAGGTCCAGCATTGTGGAACAACGCCCAGTGGCTTAGACAAATGTACATCTGACTGGTGACCTACAGGTCCAGTAGTGTTTACCAAGGCCCAGTGGCTTAGACAAATGTACATCTGACTGGTGACCCATAGGTCCAGCAATGTTTACCAAGATCCAGTGGCTTAGACAAATGTACATCTGACTGGTGACCCATAGGTCCAGCAATGTTTACCAAGATCCAGTGGCTTAGACAAATGTACAGCTGACTGGTGACCCATAGGTCCAGCACTGTTTACCAAGATCCAGTGGCTTAGACAAATGTATATCTGACTGGTGACCCATAGGTCCAGCAATGTTTACCAAGATCCAGTGGCTTAGACAAATGTACATCTGACTGGTGACCCATAGGTCCAGCAAAATTTACTGAGATCCAGTGGCCTAGACAAATGTACATCTGGCTGGTGACCCATAGGTCAAGCAATGTTTATCAAGATCCAGTGGCTTAGACAAATGTACACCTGACTGGTGACCCACAGGTCCATCAGTGTTTACCAAGGCCCAGTGGCTTAGACAAATGTACATCTGACTGGTGACCCATAGGTCCAGCAATGTTTTCCAAGGCCCAGTGGCTTAGACAAATGTACATCTGACTGGTGACCCATAGGTCTAGCAATGTTTACCAAGATCCAGTGGCTTAGACAAATGTACATCTGACTGGTGACCCATAGGTCCAGCAATGTTTACCAAGATCCAGTGGCTTAGACAAATGTACATCTGACTGGTGACCCATAGGTCCAGCAATGTTTACCAAGATCCAGTGGCTTAGACAAATGTACATCTGACTGGTGATCCATAGGTCCAGCAATGTTTACCAAGATCCAGTGGCTTAGACAAATGTACATCTGACTGGTGACCCATAGGTCCAGCAAAATTTACCGAGATCCAGTGGCCTAGACAAATGTACATCTGACTGGTGACCAATAGGACCAGCAATGTTTATCAAGATCCAGTGGCTTAGACAAATGTACACCTGACTGGTGAACCTAAGGTCCATCAGTGTTTATCAAGGCCCAGTGGCTTAGACAAATGTACATCTGACCTGTGACCCATAGGTCCAGCAATGTTTACCAAGGCCCAGTGGCTTAGAGAAATGTATATCTGACTGGTGACCCATAGTTCTAGCAATTTTTAACAAGGCCCAGTGGCTTAGACAAATGTACAGCTGACTGGTGACCCATAGGTCCATCAGTGTTAACCAAGGCCCAGTGGCTTAGACAAATGTACATCTGACTGGTGACCCATAGGTCCAGCAATGTTTACCAAGGCCCAGTGGCTTAGACAAATGTACATCTGACTGGTGACCCATAGGTCAATCTGTGTTTGCCAAGATCCAGTGGCTTAGACAAATGTACATCTGACTGGTGACCTACAGGTCCAGCAGTGTTTACCAAGGCCCAGTGGCTTAGACAAATGTACATCTGGCTGGTGACCTACAGGTCCAGCATTGTGGAACAACGCCCAGTGGCTTAGACAAATGTACATCTGACTGGTGACCTACAGGTCCAGTAGTGTTTACCAAGGCCCAGTGGCTTAGACAAATGTACATCTGACTGGTGACCCATAGGTCCAGCAATGTTTACCAAGATCCAGTGGCTTAGACAAATGTACATCTGACTGGTGACCCATAGGTCCAGCAATGTTTACCAAGATCCAGTGGCTTAGACAAATGTACAGCTGACTGGTGACCCATAGGTCCAGCACTGTTTACCAAGATCCAGTGGCTTAGACAAATGTATATCTGACTGGTGACCCATAGGTCCAGCAATGTTTACCAAGATCCAGTGGCTTAGACAAATGTACATCTGACTGGTGACCCATAGGTCCAGCAAAATTTACTGAGATCCAGTGGCCTAGACAAATGTACATCTGGCTGGTGACCCATAGGTCAAGCAATGTTTATCAAGATCCAGTGGCTTAGACAAATGTACACCTGACTGGTGACCCACAGGTCCATCAGTGTTTACCAAGGCCCAGTGGCTTAGACAAATGTACATCTGACTGGTGACCCATAGGTCCAGCAATGTTTTCCAAGGCCCAGTGGCTTAGACAAATGTACATCTGACTGGTGACCCATAGGTCTAGCAATGTTTACCAAGATCCAGTGGCTTAGACAAATGTACATCTGACTGGTGACCCATAGGTCCAGCAATGTTTACCAAGATCCAGTGGCTTAGACAAATGTACATCTGACTGGTGACCCATAGGTCCAGCAATGTTTACCAAGATCCAGTGGCTTAGACAAATGTACATCTGACTGGTGATCCATAGGTCCAGCAATGTTTACCAAGATCCAGTGGCTTAGACAAATGTACATCTGACTGGTGACCCATAGGTCCAGCAAAATTTACCGAGATCCAGTGGCCTAGACAAATGTACATCTGACTGGTGACCAATAGGACCAGCAATGTTTATCAAGATCCAGTGGCTTAGACAAATGTACACCTGACTGGTGAACCTAAGGTCCATCAGTGTTTATCAAGGCCCAGTGGCTTAGACAAATGTACATCTGACCTGTGACCCATAGGTCCAGCAATGTTTACCAAGGCCCAGTGGCTTAGAGAAATGTATATCTGACTGGTGACCCATAGTTCTAGCAATTTTTAACAAGGCCCAGTGGCTTAGACAAATGTACAGCTGACTGGTGACCCATAGGTCCATCAGTGTTAACCAAGGCCCAGTGGCTTAGACAAATGTACATCTGACTGGTGACCCATAGGTCCAGCAATGTTTACCAAGGCCCAGTGACTTAGACAAATGTACAGCTGACTGGTGACCCACAGGTCCATCAGTGTTTACCAAGATCCAGTGGCTTAGACAAATGTACATCTGACTGGTGACCCATAGGTCCAGCAATGTTTACCAAGGCCCAGTGGCTTAGACAAATGTACATCTGACTGGTGACCTACAGGTCCAGCAATTTTTACCAAGGCCCAGTGGCTTAGACAAATGTACATCTGACTGGTGACCCATATGTCTAGCAATGTTTACCAAGGCCTAGTGGCTTAGACAAATGTACACCTGAATGGTGACCAATAGGTCCAGCAATGTTTACCAAGGCCCAGTGGCTTAGACAAATGTACATCTGACTGGTGACCCATAGGTCCATCAGTGTTTACCAAGATCCAGTGGCTTAGACAAATGTACATCTGACTGGTGACCTACAGGTCCAGCAGTGTTTACCAAGGCCCAGTGGCTTAGACAAATGTGCATCTGACTGGTGAACTGCAGGTCCAGCATTGTTGAACAACGCCCAGTGGCTTAGACAAATGTACATCTGACTGGTGACCTACAGGTCAAGCAGTGTTTACCAAGGCCCAGTGGCTTAGACAAATGTACATCTGACTGGTGACCCATAGGTCCATCAGTGTTAACCAAGGCCCAGTGGCTTAGACAAATGTACATCTGACTGGTGACCCATAGGTCCAGCAATGTTTACCAAGGCCCAGTGACTTAGACAAATGTACAGCTGACTGGTGACCCACAGGTCCATCAGTGTTTACCAAGATCCAGTGGCTTAGACAAATGTACATCTGACTGGTGACCCATAGGTCCAGCAATGTTTACCAAGACCCAGTGGCTTAGACAAATGTACACCTGACTGGTGACCCATAGGTCCATCAGTGTTTACCAAGGCCCAGTGGCTTAGACAAATGAACATCTGACTGGTGACCTACAGGTCCAGCAATTTTTACCAAGGCCCAGTGGCTTAGACAAATGTACATCTGACTGGTGACCCATATGTCTAGCAATGTTTACCAAGGCCTAGTGGCTTAGACAAATGTACACCTGAATGGTGACCAATAGGTCCAGCAATGTTTACCAAGGCCCAGTGGCTTAGACAAATGTACATCTGACTGGTGACCCATAGGTCCATCAGTGTTTACCAAGATCCAGTGGCTTAGACAAATGTACATCTGACTGGTGACCTACAGGTCCAGCAGTGTTTACCAAGGCCCAGTGGCTTAGACAAATGTGCATCTGACTGGTGACCTGCAGGTCCAGCATTGTTGAACAACGCCCAGTGGCTTAGACAAATGTACATCTGACTGGTGACCTACAGGTCAAGCAGTGTTTACCAAGGCCCAGTGGCTTAGACAAATGTACATCTGACTGGTGACCCATAGGTCCAGCAATGTTTTCCAAGATCCAGTGGCTTAGACAAATGTACATCTGACTGGTGACCCATAGGTCCAGCAATGTTTACCAAGATCCAGTGGCTTAAACAAATGTACATCTGACTGGTGACCCATAGGTCCAGCAATGTTTACCAAGATCCAGTGGCTTAGACAAATGTACATCTGACTGGTGACCCACAGGTCCAGCAGTGTTTACCAAGGCCCAGTGGCTTAGACAAATGTACATCTGACTGGTGACCCATAGGTCCAGCAATGTTTTCCAAGATCCAGTGGCTTAGACAAATGTACATCTGACTGGTGACCCATAGGTCCAGCAATGTTTACCAAGATCCAGTGGCTTAAACAAATGTACATCTGACTGGTGACCCATAGGTCCAGCAATGTTTACCAAGATCCAGTGGCTTAGACAAATGTACATCTGACTGGTGACCCACAGGTCCAGCAGTGTTTACCAAGGCCCAGTGGCTTAGACAAATGTACATCTGACTGGTGACCCATAGGTCCAGCAGTGTTTACCAAGATCCAGTGGCTTAGACAAATGTACATCTGACTGGTGACCCATAGGTCCAGCAATGTTTATCAAGATCCAGTGGCTTAGACAAATGTACACCTGACTGGTGACCCACAGGTCCATCAGTGTTTTTCAAGGCCCAGTGGCTTAGAGAAATGTACATCTGACTGGTGACCCATAGGTCCAGCAATGTTTACCAAGGCCCAGTGGCTTAGATAAATGTACATCTGACTGGTGACCCATAGGAATAGCAATGTTTACCAAGGCCCAGTGGCTTAGACAAAAGTACAGCTGACTGGTGACCCATAGGTCCATCAGTGTTTACCAAGGCCCAGTGGCTTAGACAAATGTACATCTGACTGGTGACCCATAGGTCTAGCAATGTTTACCAAGGCCCAGTGGCTTAGACAAATGTACAGCTGACTGGTGACCCACAGGTCCATCAGTGTTTACCAAGATCCAGTGGCTTAGACAAATGTACATCTGACTGGTGACCCATAGGCCCAGCAATGTTTACCAAGGCCCAGTGGCTTAGACAAATGTACACCTGACTGGTGACCCATAGGTCCATCAGTGTTTACCAAGGCCCAGTGGCTTAGACAAATGTACATCTGATTGGTGACCTACAGGTCCAGCAATTTTTACCAAGGCACAGTGGCTTAGACAAATGTACATCTGACTGGTGACCCATATGTCTAGCAATGTTAACCAAGGCCCAGTGGCTTAGACAAATGTACACCTGACTGGTGACCCATAGGTCCAGCAATGTTTACCAAGGCCCAGTGGCTTAGACAAATGTACATCTGACTGGTGACCCATAGGTCCATCAGTGTTTACCAAGATCCAGTGGCTTAGACAAATGTACATCTGACTGGTGACCTACAGGTCCAGCAGTGTTTACCAAGGCCCAGTGGCTTAGACAAATGTACATCTGACTGGTGACCTACAGGTCCATCATTGTTGAACAACGCCCAGTGGCTTAGACAAATGTACATCTGACTGGTGACCTACAGGTCCAGCAGTGTTTACCAAGGCCCAGTGGCTTAGACAAATGTACATCTGACTGGTGACCCATAGGTCCAGCAATGTTTACCAAGATCCAGTGGCTTAGACAAATGTACATCTGACTGGTGACCTACAGGTCCAGCAGTGTTTACCAAGGCCCAGTGGCTTAGACAAATGTACATCTGACTGGTGACCCATAGGTCCAGCAATGTTTACCAAGGCCCAGTGGCTTAGACAAATGTACATCTGGCTGGTGACCTACAGGTCCAGCATTGTGGAACAACGCCCAGTGGCTTAGACAAATGTACATCTGACTGGTGACCTACAGGTCCAGTAGTGTTTACCAAGGCCCAGTGGCTTAGACAAATGTACATCTGACTGGTGACCCATAGGTCCAGCAATGTTTACCAAGATCCAGTGGCTTAGACAAATGTACATCTGACTGGTGACCCATAGGTCCAGCAATGTTTACCAAGATCCAGTGGCTTAGACAAATGTACAGCTGACTGGTGACCCATAGGTCCAGCACTGTTTACCAAGATCCAGTGGCTTAGACAAATGTATATCTGACTGGTGACCCATAGGTCCAGCAATGTTTACCAAGATCCAGTGGCTTAGACAAATGTACATCTGACTGGTGACCCATAGGTCCAGCAAAATTTACTGAGATCCAGTGGCCTAGACAAATGTACATCTGACTGGTGACCCATAGGTCAAGCAATGTTTATCAAGATCCAGTGGCTTAGACAAATGTACACCTGACTGGTGACCCACAGGTCCATCAGTGTTTACCAAGGCCCAGTGGCTTAGACAAATGTACATCTGACTGGTGACCCATAGGTCCAGCAATGTTTTCCAAGGCCCAGTGGCTTAGACAAATGTACATCTGACTGGTGACCCATAGGTCTAGCAATGTTTACCAAGATCCAGTGGCTTAGACAAATGTACATCTGACTGGTGACCCATAGGTCCAGCAATGTTTACCAAGATCCAGTGGCTTAGACAAATGTACATCTGACTGGTGACCCATAGGTCCAGCAATGTTTACCAAGATCCAGTGGCTTAGACAAATGTACATCTGACTGGTGATCCATAGGTCCAGCAATGTTTACCAAGATCCAGTGGCTTAGACAAATGTACATCTGACTGGTGACCCATAGGTCCAGCAAAATTTACCGAGATCCAGTGGCCTAGACAAATGTACATCTGACTGGTGACCAATAGGACCAGCAATGTTTATCAAGATCCAGTGGCTTAGACAAATGTACACCTGACTGGTGACCCTAAGGTCCATCAGTGTTTATCAAGGCCCAGTGGCTTAGACAAATGTACATCTGACCTGTGACCCATAGGTCCAGCAATGTTTACCAAGGCCCAGTGGCTTAGAGAAATGTATATCTGACTGGTGACCCATAGTTCTAGCAATTTTTAACAAGGCCCAGTGGCTTAGACAAATGTACAGCTGACTGGTGACCCATAGGTCCATCAGTGTTAACCAAGGCCCAGTGGCTTAGACAAATGTACATCTGACTGGTGACCCATAGGTCCAGCAATGTTTACCAAGGCCCAGTGATTTAGACAAATGTACAGCTGACTGGTGACCCACAGGTCCATCAGTGTTTACCAAGATCCAGTGGCTTAGACAAATGTACATCTGACTGGTGACCTACAGGTCCAGCAGTGTTTACCAAGGCCCAGTGGCTTAGACAAATGTGCATCTGACTGGTGACCTGCAGGTCCACCATTGTTGAACAACGCCCAGTGGCTTAGACAAATGTACATCTGACTGGTGACCTACAGGTCAAGCAGTGTTTACCAAGGCCCAGTGGCTTAGACAAATGTACATCTGACTGGTGACCCACAGGTCCAGCAATGTTTTCCAAGATCCAGTGGCTTAGACAAATGTACATCTGACTGGTGACCCATAGGTCCAGCAATGTTTACCAAGATCCAGTGGCTTAAACAAATGTACATCTGACTGGTGACCCATAGGTCCAGCAATGTTTACCAAGATCCAGTGGCTTAGACAAATGTACATCTGACTGGAGACCCACAGGTCCAGCAGTGTTTACCAAGGCCCAGTGGCTTAGACAAATGTACATCTGACTGGTGACCCATAGGTCCAGCAGTGTTTACCAAGATCCAGTGGCTTAGACAAATGTACATCTGACTGGTGACCCATAGGTCCAGCAATGTTTACCAAGGCCCAGTGGCTTAGAGAAATGTATATCTGACTGGTGACCCATAGTTCTAGCAATTTTTAACAAGGCCCAGTGGCTTAGACAAATGTACAGCTGACTGGTGACCCATAGGTCCATCAGTGTTAACCAAGGCCCAGTGGCTTAGACAAATATACATCTGACTGGTGACCCATAGGTCCAGCAATGTTTACCAAGGCCCAGTGACTTAGACAAATGTACAGCTGACTGGTGACCCACAGGTCCATCAGTGTTTACCAAGATCCAGTGGCTTAGACAAATGTACATCTGACTGGTGACCCATAGGTCCAGCAATGTTTACCAAGACCCAGTGGCTTAGACAAATGTACACCTGACTGGTGACCCATAGGTCCATCAGTGTTTACCAAGGCCCAGTTGCTTAGACAAATGTACATCTGACTGGTGACCTACAGGTCCAGCAATTTTTACCAAGGCCCAGTGGCTTAGACAAATGTACATCTGACTGGTGACCCATATGTCTAGCAATGTTTACCAAGGCCTAGTGGCTTAGACAAATGTACACCTGAATGGTGGCCAATAGGTCCAGCAATGTTTACCAAGGCCCAGTGGCTTAGACAAATGTACATCTGACTGGTGACCCATAGGTCCATCAGTGTTTACCAAGATCCAGTGGCTTAGACAAATGTACATCTGACTGGTGACCTACAGGTCCAGCAGTGTTTACCAAGGCCCAGTGGCTTAGACAAATGTGCATCTGACTGGTGACCTGCAGGTCCAGCATTGTTGAACAACGCCCAGTGGCTTAGACAAATGTACATCTGACTGGTGACCTACAGGTCAAGCAGTGTTTACCAAGGCCCAGTGGCTTAGACAAATGTACATCTGACTGGTGACCCATAGGTCCAGCAATGTTTTCCAAGATCCAGTGGCTTAGACAAATGTACATCTGACTGGTGACCCATAGGTCCAGCAATGTTTACCAAGATCCAGTGGCTTAAACAAATGTACATCTGACTGGTGACCCATAGGTCCAGCAATGTTTACCAAGATCCAGTGGCTTAGACAAATGTACATCTGACTGGTGACCCACAGGTCCAGCAGTGTTTACCAAGGCCCAGTGGCTTAGACAAATGTACATCTGACTGGTGACCCATAGGTCCAGCAGTGTTTACCAAGATCCAGTGGCTTAGACAAATGTACATCTGACTGGTGACCCATATGTCCAGCAGTGTTTACCAAGATCCAGTGGCCTAGACAAATGTACATCTGACTGGTGACCCATAGGTCCAGCAATGTTTATCAAGATCCAGTGGCTTAGACAAATGTACACCTGACTGGTGACCCACAGGTCCATCAGTGTTTTTCAAGGCCCAGTGGCTTAGAGAAATGTACATCTGACTGGTGACCCATAGGTCCAGCAATGTTTACCAAGGCCCAGTGGCTTAGATAAATGTACATCTGACTGGTGACCCATAGGAATAGCAATGTTTACCAAGGCCCAGTGGCTTAGACAAAAGTACAGCTGACTGGTGACCCATAGGTCCATCAGTGTTTACCAAGGCCCAGTGGCTTAGACAAATGTACATCTGACTGGTGACCCATAGGTCTAGCAATGTTTACCAAGGCCCAGTGGCTTAGACAAATGTACAGCTGACTGGTGACCCACAGGTCCATCAGTGTTTACCAAGATCCAGTGGCTTAGACAAATGTACATCTGACTGGTGACCCATAGGCCCAGCAATGTTTACCAAGGCCCAGTGGCTTAGACAAATGTACACCTGACTGGTGACCCATAGGTTCATCAGTGTTTACCAAGGCCCAGTGGCTTAGACAAATGTACATCTGACTGGTGACCTACAGGTCCAGCAATTTTTACCAAGGCACAGTGGCTTAGACAAATGTACATCTGACTGGTGACCCATATGTCTAGCAATGTTAACCAAGGCCCAGTGGCTTAGACAAATGTACACCTGACTGGTGACCCATAGGTCCAGCAATGTTTACCAAGGCCCAGTGGCTTAGACAAATGTACATCTGACTGGTGACCCATAGGTCCATCAGTGTTTACCAAGATCCAGTGGCTTAGACAAATGTACATCTGACTGGTGACCTACAGGTCCAGCAGTGTTTACCAAGGCCCAGTGGCTTAGACAAATGTACATCTGACTGGTGACCTACAGGTCCAGCATTGTTGAACAACGCCCAGTGGCTTAGACAAATGTACATCTGACTGGTGACCTACAGGTCCAGCAGTGTTTACCAAGGCCCAGTGGCTTAGACAAATGTACATCTGACTGGTGACCCATAGGTCCAGCAATGTTTACCAAGATCCAGTGGCTTAGACAAATGTACATCTGACTGGTGACCTACAGGTCCAGCAGTGTTTACCAAGGCCCAGTGGCTTAGACAAATGTACATCTGACTGGTGACCCATAGGTCCAGCAATGTTTACCAAGATCCAGTGGCTTAGACAAATGTACATCTGACTGGTGACCCATAGGTTCAGCAATGTTTACCAAGATCCAGTGGCTTAGACAAATGTACATCTGACTGGTGACCCATAGGTCCAGCAAAATTTACCAAGATCCAGTGGCTTAGACAAATGTACATCTGACTGGTGACCTACAGGTCCAGCAATGTTTACCAAGATCCAGTGGCTTAGACAAATGTACATCTGACTGGTGACCCACAGGTCCAGCAGTGTTTACCAAGGCCCAGTGGCTTAGACAAATGTACATCTGACTGGTGACCCATAGGTCCAGCAGTGTTTACCAAGATCCAGTGGCTTAGACAAATGTACATCTGACTGGTGACCCATAGGTCCATCAGTGTTTACTAAGGCCCAGTGGCTTAGACAAATGTACATCTGACTGGTGACCCACAGGTCCATCAGTGTTTACCAAGGCCCAGTGGCTTAGGCAAATGTTCATCTGACTGGTGACCCATAGGTCCAGCAATGTTTATCAAGATTCAGTGGCTTAGACAAATGTACACCTGACTGGTGACCCACAGGTCCATCAGTGTTTACCAAGATCCAGTGGCTTAGACAAATGTACATCTGACTGGTGACCCATAGGTCCAGCAATGTTTACCAAGGCCCAGTGGCTTAGAAAAATGTACACCTGACTGGTGACCCATAGGTCCATCAGTGTTTACCAAGGCCCAGTGGCTTAGACAAATGTACATCTGACTGGTGACCTACAGGTCCAGCAATTTTTACCAAGGCCCAGTGGCTTAGACAAATGTACATCTGACTGGTGACCCATATGTCTAGCAATGTTTACCAAGGCCTAGTGGCTTAGACAAATGTACACCTGACTGGTGACCCATAGGTCCAGCAATGTTTACCAAGGCCCAGTGGCTTAGACAAATGTACATCTGACTGGTGACCCATAGGTCCATCAGTGTTTACCAAGATCCAGTGGCTTAGACAAATGTACATCTGAGTGGTGACCTACAGGTCCAGCAGTGTTTACCAAGGCCCAGTGGCTTAGACAAATGTGCATCTGACTGGTGACCTGCAGGTCCAGCATTGTTGAACAACGCCCAGTGGCTTAGACAAATGTACATCTGACTGGTGACCTACAAGTCCAGCAGTGTTTACCAAGGCCCAGTGGCTTAGACAAATGTACATCTGACTGGTGACCCATAAGTCCAGCAATGTTTTCCAAGATCCAGTGGCTTAGACAAATGTACATCTGACTGGTGACCGATAGGTCCAGCAATGTTTACCAAGATCCAGTGGCTTAGACAAATGTACATCTGACTGGTGACCCATAGGTCCAGCAATGTTTACCAAGATCCAGTGGCTTAGACAAATGTACATCTGACTGGTGACCCACAGGTCCAGCAGTGTTTACCAAGGCCCAGTGGCTTAGACAAATGTACATCTGACTGGTGTCCCATAGGTCCAGCAGTGTTTACCAAGATCCAGTGGCTTAGACAAATGTACATCTGACTGGTGACCCATATCTCCAGCAGTGTTTACCAAGATCCAGTGGCCTAGACAAATGTACATCTGACTGGTGACCCATAGGTCCAGCAATGTTTATCAAGATCCAGTGGCTTAGACAAATGTACACCTGACTTGTGACCCACAGGTCCATCAGTGTTTTTCAAGGCCCAGTGGCTTAGACAAATGTACATCTGACTGGTGACCCATAGGTCCAGCAATGTTTACCAAGGCCCAGTGGCTTAGATAAATGTACATCTGACTGGTGACCCATAGGTATAGCAATGTTTACCAAGGCCCAGTGGCTTAGACAAATGTACATCTGACTGGTGACCCATAGGTCTAGCAATGTTTACCAAGGCCCAGTGGCTTAGACAAATGTACAGCTGACTGGTGACCCACAGGTCCATCAGTGTTTACCAAGATCCAGTGGCTTAGACAAATGTACATCTGACTGGTGACCCATAGGCCCAGCAATGTTTACCAAGGCCCAGTGGCTTAGACAAATGTACACCTGACTGGTGACCCATAGGTCCATCAGTGTTTACCAAGGCACAGTGGCTTAGACAAATGTACATCTGACTGGTGACCCATATGTCTAGCAATGTTAACCAAGGCCCAGTGGCTTAGACAAATGTACACCTGACTGGTGACCCATAGGTCCAACAATGTTTACCAAGGCCCAGTGGCTTAGACAAATGTACATCTGACTGGTGACCCATAGGTCCATCAGTGTTTACCAAGATCCAGTGGCTTAGACAAATGTACACCTGACTGGTGACCCACAGGTCCATCAGTGTTTTTCAAGGCCCAGTGGCTTAGACAAATGTACATCTGACTGGTGACCCATAGGTCCAGCAATGTTTACCAAGGCCCAGTGGCTTAGATAAATGTACATCTGACTGGTGACCCATAGGAATAGCAATGTTTACCAAGGCCCAGTGGCTTAGACAAATGTACAGCTGACTGGTGACTCATAGGTCCATCAGTGTTTACCAAGGCCCAGTGGCTTAGACAAATGTACATCTGACTGGTGACCCATAGGTCTAGCAATGTTTACCAAGGCCCAGTGGCTTAGACAAATGTACAGCTGACTGGTGACCCACAGGTCCATCAGTGTTTACCAAGATCCAGTGGCTTAGACAAATGTACATCTGACTGGTGACCCATAGGCCCAGCAATGTTTACCAAGGCCCAGTGGCTTAGACAAATGTACACCTGACTGGTGACCCATAGGTCCATCAGTGTTTACCAAGGCCCAGTGGCTTAGACAAATGTACATCTGACTGGTGACCTACAGGTCCAGCAATTTTTACCAAGGCACAGTGGCTTAGACAAATGTACATCTGACTGGTGACACATATGTCTAGCAATGTTAACCAAGGCCCAGTGGCTTAGACAAATGTACACCTGACTGGTGACCCATAGGTCCAGCAATGTTTACCAAGGCCCAGTGGCTTAGACAAATGTACATCTGACTGGTGACCCATGGGTCCATCAGTGTTTACCAAGATCCAGTGGCTTAGACAAATGTACATCTGACTGGTGACCTACAGGTCCAGCAGTGTTTACCAAGGCCCAGTGGCTTAGACAAATGTACATCTGACTGGTGACCTACAGGTCCAGCATTGTTGAACAACGCCCAGTGGCTTAGACAAATGTACATCTGACTGGTGACCTACAGGTCCAGCAGTGTTTACCAAGGCCCAGTGGCTTAGACAAATGTACATCTGACTGGTGACCCATAGGTCCAGCAATGTTTACCAAGATCCAGTGGCTTAGACAAATGTACATCTGACTGGTGACCTACAGGTCCAGCAGTGTTTACCAAGGCCCAGTGGCTTAGACAAATGTACATCTGACTGGTGACCCATAGGTCCAGCAATGTTTACCAAGATCCAGTGGCTTAGACAAATGTACATCTGACTGGTGACCCATAGGTTCAGCAATGTTTACCAAGATCCAGTGGCTTAGACAAATGTACATCTGACTGGTGACCCATAGGTCCAGCAAAATTTACCAAGATCCAGTGGCTTAGACAAATGTACATCTGACTGGTGACCTACAGGTCCAGCAATGTTTACCAAGATCCAGTGGCTTAGACAAATGTACATCTAACTGGTGACCCACAGGTCCAGCAGTGTTTACCAAGGCCCAGTGGCTTAGACAAATGTACATCTGACTGGTGACCCATAGGTCCAGCAGTGTTTACCAAGATCCAGTGGCTTAGACAAATGTACATCTGACTTGTGACCCATAGGTCCATCAGTGTTTACTAAGGCCCAGTGGCTTAGACAAATGTACATCTGACTGGTGACCCACAGGTCCATCAGTGTTTACCAAGGCCCAGTGGCTTAGGCAAATGTTCATCTGACTGGTGACCCATAGGTCCAGCAATGTTTATCAAGATCCAGTGGCTTAGACAAATGTACACCTGACTGGTGACCCACAGGTCCATCAGTGTTTACCAAGATCCAGTGGCTTAGACAAATGTACATCTGACTGGTGACCCATAGGTCCAGCAATGTTTACCAAGGCCCAGTGGCTTAGACAAATGTACACCTGACTGGTGACCCATAGGTCCATCAGTGTTTACCAAGGCCCAGTGGCTTAGACAAATGTACATCTGACTGGTGACCTACAGGTCCAGCAATTTTTACCAAGGCCCAGTGGCTTAGACAAATGTACATCTGACTGGTGACCCATATGTCTAGCAATGTTTACCAAGGCCTAGTGGCTTAGACAAATGTACACCTGACTGGTGACCCATAGGTCCAGCAATGTTTACCAAGGCCCAGTGGCTTAGACAAATGTACATCTGACTGGTGACCCATAGGTCCATCAGTGTTTACCAAGATCCAGTGGCTTAGACAAATGTACATCTGACTGGTGACCTACAGGTCCAGCAGTGTTTACCAAGGCCCAGTGGCTTAGACAAATGTGCATCTGACTGGTGACCTGCAGGTCCAGCATTGTTGAACAACGCCCAGTGGCTTAGACAAATGTACATCTGACTGGTGACCTACAGGTCCAGCAGTGTTTACCAAGGCCCAGTGGCTTAGACAAATGTACATCTGACTGGTGACCCATAGGTCCAGCAATGTTTTCCAAGATCCAGTGGCTTAGACAAATGTACATCTGACTGGTGACCGATAGGTCCAGCAATGTTTACCAAGATCCAGTGGCTTAGACAAATGTACATCTGACTGGTGACCCATAGGTCCAGCAATGTTTACCAAGATCCAGTGGCTTAGACAAATGTACATCTGACTGGTGACCCACAGGTCCAGCAGTGTTTACCAAGGCCCAGTGGCTTAGACAAATGTACATCTGACTGGTGACCCATAGGTCCAGCAGTGTTTACCAAGATCCAGTGGCTTAGACAAATGTACATCTGACTGGTGACCCATATGTCCAGCAGTGTTTACCAAGATCCAGTGGCCTAGACAAATGTACATCTGACTGGTGACCCATAGGTCCAGCAATGTTTATCAAGATCCAGTGGCTTAGACAAATGTACACCTGACTGGTGACCCACAGGTCCATCAGTGTTTTTCAAGGCCCAGTGGCTTAGACAAATGTACATCTGACTGGTGACCTACAGGTCCAGCAATTTTACCAAGGCACAGTGGCTTAGACAAATGTACATCTGACTGGTGACCCATATGTCTAGCAATGTTAACCAAGGCCCAGTGGCTTAGACAAATGTACACCTGACTGGTGACCTATAGGCCCAGCAATGTTTACCAAGGCCCAGTGGCTTAGACAAATGTACATCTGACTGGTGACCCATAGGTCCATCAGTGTTTACCAAGATCCAGTGGCTTAGACAAATGTACATCTGACTGGTGACCTACAGGTCCAGCAGTGTTTACCAAGGCCCAGTGGCTTAGACAAATGTACATCAGACTGGTGACCTACAGGTCCAGCATTGTTGAACAACGCCCAGTGGCTTAGACAAATGTACATCTGACTGGTGACCTACAGGTCCAGCAGTGTTTACCAAGGCCCAGTGGCTTAGACAAATGTACATCTGACTGGTGACCCATAGGTCCAGCAATGTTTACCAAGATCCAGTGGCTTAGACAAATGTACATCTGACTGGTGACCTACAGGTCCAGCAGTGTTTACCAAGGCCCAGTGGCTTAGACAAATGTACATCTGACTGGTGACCCATAGGTCCAGCAATGTTTACCAAGATCCAGTGGCTTAGACAAATGTACATCTGACTGGTGACCCATAGGTTCAGCAATGTTTACCAAGATCCAGTGGCTTAGACAAATGTACATCTGACTGGTGACCCATAGTTCCAGCAAAATTTACCAAGATCCAGTGGCTTAGACAAATGTACATCTGACTGGTGACCTACAGGTCCAGCAATGTTTACCAAGATCCAGTGGCTTAGACAAATGTACATCTAACTGGTGACCCACAGGTCCAGCAGTGTTTACCAAGGCCCAGTGGCTTAGACAAATGTACATCTGACTGGTGACCCATAGGTCCAGCAGTGTTTACCAAGATCCAGTGGCTTAGACAAATGTACATCTGACTGGTGACCCATAGGTCCATCAGTGTTTACTAAGGCCCAGTGGCTTAGACAAATGTACATCTGACTGGTGACCCACAGGTCCATCAGTGTTTACCAAGGCCCAGTGGCTTAGGCAAATGTTCATCTGACTGGTGACCCATAGGTCCAGCAATGTTTATCAAGATCCAGTGGCTTAGACAAATGTACACCTGACTGGTGACCCACAGGTCCATCAGTGTTTACCAAGATCCAGTGGCTTAGACAAATGTACATCTGACTGGTGACCCATAGGTCCAGCAATGTTTACCAAGGCCCAGTGGCTTAGACAAATGTACACCTGACTGGTGACCCATAGGTCCATCAGTGTTTACCAAGGCCCAGTGGCTTAGACAAATGTACATCTGACTGGTGACCTACAGGTCCAGCAATTTTTACCAAGGCTCAGTGGCTTAGACAAATGTACATCTGACTGGTGAAACATATGTCTAGCAATGTTTACCAAGGCCTAGTGGCTTAGACAAATGTACACCTGACTGGTGACCCATAGGTCCAGCAATGTTTACCAAGGCCCAGTGGCTTAGACAAATGTACATCTGACTGGTGACCCATAGGTCCATCAGTGTTTACCAAGATCCAGTGGCTTAGACAAATGTACATCTGACTGGTGACCTACAGGTCCAGCAGTGTTTACCAAGGCCCAGTGGCTTAGACAAATGTACATCTGACTGGTGACCCACAGGTCCAGCAGTGTTTACCAAGGCCCAGTGGCTTAGACAAATGTACATCTGACTGGTGACCCATATGTCCAGCAGTGTTTACCAAGATACAGTGGCCTAGACAAATGTACATCTGACTGGTGACCCATAGGTCCAGCAATGTTTATCAAGATCCAGTGGCTTAGACAAATGTACACCTGACTGGTGACCCACAGGTCCATCAGTGTTTTTCAAGGCCCAGTGGCTTAGACAAATGTACATCTGACGGGTGACCCATAGGTCCATCAGTGTTTTTCAAGGCCCAGTGGCTTAGACAAATGTACATCTGACTGGTGACCCACAGGTCCAGCAGTGTTTACCAAGGCCCAGTGGCTTAGACAAATGTACATCTGACTGGTGACCCATATGTCCAGCAGTGTTTACCAAGATCCAGTGGCCTAGACAAATGTACATCTGACTGGTGACCCATAGGTCCAGCAATGTTTATCAAGATCCAGTGGCTTAGACAAATGTACACCTGACTGGTGACCCACAGGTCCATCAGTGTTTTTCAAGGCCCAGTGGCTTAGACAAATGTACATCTGACTGGTGACCCATAGGTCCATCAGTGTTTTTCAAGGCCCAGTGGCTTAGACAAATGTACATCTGACTGGTGACCCATAGGTCCAGCAATGTTTACCAAGGCCCAGTGGCTTAGATAAATGTACATCTGACTGGTGACCCATAGGTATAGCAATGTTTACCAAGGCCCAGTGGCTTAGACAAATGTACAGCTGACTGGTGACCCATAGGTCCATCAGTGTTTACCAAGGCCCAGTGGCTTAGACAAATGTACATCTGACTGGTGACCCATAGGTCTAGCAATGTTTACCAAGGCCCAGTGGCTTAGACAAATGTACAGCTGACTGGTGACCCACAGGTCCATCAGTGTTTACCAAGATCCAGTGGCTTAGACAAATGTACATCTGACTGGTGACCCATAGGTCCATCAGTGTTTAATAAGGCCCAGTGGCTTAGACAAATGTACATCTGACTGGTGACCCACAGGTCCATCAGTGTTTACCAAGGCCCAGTGGCTTAGGCAAATGTGCATCTGACTGGTGACCCATAGGTCCAGCAATGTTTATCAAGATCCAGTGGCTTAGACAAATGTACACCTGACTGGTGACCCATAGGTCCAGCAGTGTTTATCAAGATCCAGTGGCTTAGACAAATGTACACCTGACTGGTGACCCATAGGTCCAGCAGTGTTTACCAAGGCCCAGTGGCTTAGACAAATATAAATCAGACTGATGACCCATAGGTCCAATAATGTTTACCTTGGTCAAGTTGATCAAACAAATGCATATCTGACCTGGTGACCTGGAGGTTCAGCAACATTTTTAGCTCACCTGTGGCATAGTGAAAAGGTTAGCTTTTGTGATCACATTATGTCTGTCGCCTGTGTGTGCAGGTGTCCATGCTTACATCCATCTGTAAACAATTTCTTTAAACAACATCTCCTCCCAAACCACTGATTGGATTTTGACCAAACTTAACAGGAATTATTCTTTGTCAGTCCTCTTTGAAAGTTGTTCAAATGATTCCGGTTCATTGCACATCTAGCTAGGTTACAAAAAGCCAAATATATATATATATATATTTAATGACAACTTAAAATATATATATCTTTCTGAAACCGCAAGGCCCAGGTCTTTGATATTTGGTATGAAGCTTCATCTAGTGGATCTCTAATAAGATTAAATTTTAGTCTTTGGGCAAAAAATGGCCCTGCCCCGAGGCCCCCATGTCTTCCATAGAATTATATAGGGAAAACCTTTAAAAAGACCAGAAGGCCAGCCAAGGTTTTTAATATTTGATATGAAGCTTCCTCTAGTGGACCTCTACCAAGATTGTTCAAATTATAGCATTGGGGCCAAAAATGGCCCGGCCCCAGGACCCATGTTTTACCCAGACATAATAATTATGTAGGGAAAACCTTTAAAATCTTGTCTGAAATCTGAAGGCCCAGGTCTTTGATAATTGAAGCTTCATCAAGAGGCTCTCAACAGATTGTTCAATTTATAGCCTTGGGACCAAAATTGGCCCTGCCCCAGAGCCCATGTTTTACACCTGGACAAATTGGATAATTAACAACATTGTGAGTATTGATGAATTGTTTTCTAAAGGCCTATTACAAAATTGAAGGACCGGAGGCATGTTTTTTTTTTTGTTTTGTTACGTCATGAATCCCGGTTCGAGATACGCAGTAGTAAAAACAGTGAAAAAATACATTCAGGGACTGAAAATGATGGGCGAGATTACCGTAGTGTCGACTTAAAAGTAGTTCGACACGTGCGAAGTTGAAATACAATAAATATATAGGGGAAATGTATGGGACTTAGAAATCGGTTCGACAAAAGCGATAGGGTCGAGATAAGCGGGATGGAGATAACGAGAGTCAACTGTACTTATATAGGGAAAACATTTAAAATTGTCTTTTCTGAAATCACAAGGCCCAGGTCTTTGTGGTATGAAGCTTCATTTATTGGACCTCTGCCAAGTCTGTTCAAATTATAGCCATGGGGCCAATACTGCTCACTCCTATTTTGGTTTAACAGCCCTTTCAGGATTATTTCACTGATGTTAAGCAGATCCCTCATCAGAGGCGGACAAAAATTGAAGTATCTTGTGAAAAACCACCTAGCCTTCTCCCAAAGCCACAGAGACCTAATGATTAAGATAAGTGCTCTTACCTGCTGGGCCACAAAGACAGGTTGGTATCTGGCAAAAGAATGTGTTTTGAACTTACCAACCGCTACTTACAAATAGGCCTGCCCAAGAAAACGTTAAATGTAGGTTAACTGATTAGCTCAATATGACCTTTACAGTATTGGCCGGGATGTTCAACTCACACAAAGAAATGAACAAATTTTTTTATAAAACATGAAAACAATATTTTTCAATGCTATAGATTTTATTGCACATAAATAACTAGTCATAAAATGTTCCTTTAAAAATTTTATTCATACAGGATTGACTGATATTTGACCGTTGCCCTGAACATTACAACCCATACCTCTGCAAACAGTGCAGATACTTTGCAAACAATGTAGATACTGATCAGATGGCTTCCTCAGAAGAAGCCATCTGATCGGGATACTACCTTTGTCATGAAGTTTGTGAAGTGAATGACTACATTATATCAAGTAATTTGATTAGTTGATAGTCAGAAATAGGTGTGGCTGAATTAATTTATTCAGCAGAACATGTGGCTTGTGGAAATTCCAACCATCTAGTATATGCTGTCAATGAGAACTGGTATTCTGATCAGAGCTCTATGCTTCAGATAGCACTGAGGTTATATAGAGGATCTTACATGAGTGTTCATGTATTATTGAATTTATTAAACGAGTTGAGGAAAAGGGATAAAATGCAAGGCAAAGCCTCGCATTTTATCCCTTTTCCTCAACTCATTTAATAAATTCAATAATACATGAGCACGAATGCAAGATTCTTTTTATCATACAATATTTAAAACGCATTTTATTCACGATTGTTTTATAAAAATGTCACTATTCCGCCATTAGTAAACGCGACGTCATGTACCGTTACGGGGCGTATCTAACTTATTTGCATATCTAATCCACTAGTGAATTATTGAATTTATTACATAGCGTTATAACACTCTCAGGCGTGACGTCATATGATAAAAATATGTATGCTCAGCTCATCTAGATGACGGCCCCCGCCCATAGGGGCTTGAAGAAATATATGGGCTGCATGATGCTTCAACGCAGAGCTGAATCCGGCCCGCACACTAGTACTGGTAAACGGCTTAGAGGATCTAAGCCTGTCCAGGAACCGCGGTGCGAGGCGGACCATCCATGCTAATAAACCCTATTGGTTTCATTGGGCCACAGGGCTTGAGATGTCATTTCATCTCAGTGTCAGGATGAAGTCCCACAAAATTGGAAGCAACGTCTCTAAAATGACCTTTACAGTGTTGACGGGGACGTTAAACCTCAAATCAAACAAACAAAATCACTAAGTGAATTTGACATCTTGTTGGCATTTCTATGGCTTAACATGTTCTGTTGAATAAATTAATTTGCCACACCTATTTATGACTATCAACCAATCACATTACTTTATGTAATGCATTTGTTCAAATCCACTGAAACTGAATAGCAAATAGTGTAGCTCCTGATCAGATGACTTCTTCAGAAGCCATCTGATCTGGATCTACACATTTTGCAAAGATAACGGCTATCATGCTCACATGGTCAGCTTAAAGATATGTACAAATGTGATGGCAACAACCCTTATTCACTAGTTACAGCTTGTGTACACAGTTTGCGCAATTCAGGGTTCGTAAGTCCAGTACTTCCATTTCTTATATAAACCGAGTCATGAGAAAAGTTGTTCCTAGGGTTTGCAACCTGGGCCCAGTTGTTCAAAGCATTGTTAGCTTAAAGGTGCATTATTGAGCTACCGGGTCTCAATTTTTTTTTTTCTGGTTTTTATCTTCAATGCATACTCCTTTGTCATGTGTACACTTTTTGGAGCCAAATACAGCTCCAGAACTTTGTGAAAATGGTCGTTTTCATTCTTGTTTACCCTTCGCTCTGAACATGTGTTCGGAATGTCTGTTCTAAAAATAAATCTATCACTTTACACATGCATGGCAACAGTATCGTCTCTGAGTGTCGTTACTTATGGCATGGTATTCAGCGTCATATTTTTTCCAATTCAGGCATGGCCTAAGCAAATAAGGCCAAAAATGAACGTCGCATAATGTCATATATGGGGATTCTATTTTTGTCACGAACTAAAAATAGATCTAACTAGTGTTCGAAACCTAGTTAGGGAATCCCTCTCAAATTCGTTTACCTGTCATCATAATTGTTCGAATTTTTTTCATAAAATGCATTCATTTGTATTGTTTTAAAGAAAAATACCGGCTATATGTATTTTATTTTTGGAAGCATTTTTTCCAGATAGCTCAATAATGCACCTTTAAGGAGATTGTTAGTCGTCAAATTGTTACGTGTTCTAGCAAGCTCAATATCTTTTGTTGCCTAAAATATGTGTAGCTTTTGCGTTTTTGACAATGTAAGATTTAGATATTGAACTTGCTAGAACAGTTAACAATTTGACCACAACTCCTGCAAAAGTATTTTTGTCTCCCATTTCAATAGGGGTCAACTCTTAAACTAAAGGAAAGAATTTGCTCCTGAAGAGCAAATTCTTTCCTGTAAGAGTAGACCCCTTTTTCTATGGGACAGTGAAAAGGAAGTCCCAAAAGTTGTCTCTCTTTGAAAAATGGCGGAAAAAATCTGCCAGGCATTCCTATTCCCCTTAAGCTTCATAACGATCCATCATCGAAAATGAACTGCTTTCCTGTTGGTTGATCGATTGATTGTTTTGGGGTTAACAATACGTCAACCCTTGTGGGTCAATTTTTTGATCTCCGAGAGAAAGGGAGAAAATAGATAGAAGAGATAGCTGAGATGAGAGTGAGTGACAGAAGAAAAAGAGGAAAATGAATGGAATTGTAGAAATAGAAGACATAATAACATTCCTCTTCCATCACGAAAACGTGCCTATATAATTCTGACCCCCTTGAACCTCACTTTTATATAGTAAAACTGGGGTTTAGAGGGGTAAATCTTATTTTTCTTATTTCTGCTCAAAAATATAGATTGTGGGTACTCGTAAGAACTGCCTCAATGAGGCGGTTCCAACGTGTGCCCACAGTCTATATTTTTGAGCAGAAATAAGAAAAAAATCACAGTTTTTCATCTTAAGATTTTCATATTTTCGGCGGTAAAATTGATAATGTATTTGTGTAGGCGTGTTTTCGTAATGTCTACAACAGCAGGCTTTGTCCAACTGTAAGCCAGTATCAGATGGATGCCCCTGACACAACATACATGTCACCTTCGCATTACCCAACCAGCCCCACTTTGCTGTTTGTAACAGATAAATAGTGTAAAACAAAAGCTGACATTTTTCAACCCAAATATTCACTCATTCAGAAAACACACCCATTCAATATAGACCCAACCTCTTTATAACAATACTGTAAGGTCCAAACAAAAATGAATATATTATTTAGAAAAAGGGTCATTTTTCTACATACGCTAAAAATTTTTTGGATCCACCTTGAAACTGTGTTACATGTACAGTAAACTTCCGCTATTAAGACCACCTTGAATTAAGACAAATTCTGCTTTTCAAAGCACGTTTAAATAACTTCAGCTGTTCTTTCTTTGTATTTTCAACAACCCGAGTTATATCCAAAACCATGGTACACTGCAACCTCATCATTACACAGTTCATTGTAACACGGTTATGGATATAACACAGTTTCAAGATGAATCCCAAAAATGTATAGATTATATAGAAAAATGACCATAAATGGTCATTTTTCTATATAATCTATACATTTTTGTTTGGATATAAGATGTTGTTTAACCCTTTACCACTCGGGGATTTTGTGAATTTCGCTGATTTTCACAGGGTTGCACCTGACAGCAACTTTAACTAGCTATTGTTTCATAATGGATGGTCTTTTTTACACCAAACGCGGTATGAATGTTCATTGGGCAGTAGCCTTTCAAATACAACCTTTCATGACTTGATCATTGTTGTCATGGTAAAGAGGGGGCATCTCAAAGTTGGCAAAAAGTGTGTTTTCACATGAATTTTTGACCACATTTTAATCTTCAAGGCAACAATTAAGGTGTTTGGAACTGGCCATTTTCACTGTTTGCAGCATGTTTTATCAGCATCAATTTTTAGGTGATATGCAGATTTTAGGTGCCTCTGGGGCTTAAAATGAAGGGGGGGGGTGCAGACACGTAAAAACACGTATCTGAGTGGGAAAGGGTTAACTAACATGGTTTCTGCTTTGGATCCCATTAATAGTGTTATAAAGAGGTTGTGTAGTTTAACTGTTATAATGAGGTTGTGGTCTACTGCATAGAAACTGAAGCAAGCTAAAGTTTCAACTTCAAGAAAATTAATTCATAGATTTCTCATATACAACAACAACACATCAATGTAAATACAACATAATGGCATTGCATCAACATAGATACAGGACTGCCTGCTGGATACAGACTATTATGTATATTCACATAAAGGGAAAGTAATGAGAATATAATTAAACCTTTTTGTACCAGAAACCCCTAAACGGGTACCCTACCAAACAGTGTAGGCCCAGATCAGACGCCGCAGAATGCGGCGTCTGATCAGGGCCTCCACTCTTTGCTAAAAGTTCAGTCATTTTCCAAATAAATGTTGGAGAAAACACAACCTGACCCCCCTAAATTTTAAAATGGACTCCACCTATATATGATAAGGAAGATTCCATTTGGTACAAAAAGGGTTAAAGAATAACTTCTGTTATGCCTCTTCAGAAACCTCTGTTGTGGGTACATCTTGGAACAGCATCAGCGAGGCTATTCTAACAAGTAGCCACAGGTTTTTATCAGGATATAAGCAGTTGCCAGTAACCCATTATTTCCTATTATGAAGAAATACTAAAAATTATCCTATACATGAGTTTAGGACGCCACCGGTCGCTAAGGAAATGCTATCCCACGATTCTGTATTTTTGCGCATGCGCAGTTTTGTATGGCAATTGATTGATTGATTGATTTGGGGTTTAACGTCCCCGTCAACACTGTAAAGGTCATTTTGGAGACATTGCTTCCACTTTTGTGGGACTTTTACCCGACATTAAGATGAAATGACATCTCAAGCCCTGTCGCCTAATGAAACCAATAGGGTTTATTAGCATGGACAGTCCGCCTCGCACCACGGTTCCTGGACAGGCTTAGATCCTCTAAGCGGTTTACCAGTACTAGTGTGCGGGCCGGATTCAGCTCTGCGTGGAAGCATCATGCAGCCCATATATTTCTTCAAGCCCCTATGGGCGGGGTCTTATTTTGTGTGGCAAACAAATACCCTTGTTCAGACTGATCCGATAGCAGTTATTAATTTCTTTGAATTTGACAATTTTAAATAGAGCGTAAGGTAAAGGTGACGTATGTCTTGCGTCACTGTGGCGTCAAACTGATATTGGCTGTCAACTGGGTAAGACCTGCTATCCTTGCAGCAGGTAAGGGTAGAGGGGAGTGATCTTATTCCATCTGTTTCTACACTTCCATTCATTTCCCCCTTTCTCCTCTGTCCTTTACTTTAACCTACGATCTCTTTTATATGTTTTTCTCCCTTTCTCTGGGAGACGATACAAAATTACCCACAGGGGTTGACATGTCGTTAAACGCAAAACAATTAATAATCGAATAATTAACTGACAATGGTCGCATCTTGTTGCGTTAATTGCAAGACAAACGATGCGACAGTGAAGATGATTGGTTGGTTGGATGAACGGTGGTTTAATGTCCCTGTCAACACTATTAAGGTCATTTGAGTCGTTGCTTCCAATTTGGTGGGACTTTTATCCGACATTGAGATGACATTTCAAGCCCTGCCGCCTAATGGAACCAAAAGGCTCATATGCATTTGACGGTCTGACTCACATCACTTTGCCTGGGCAATCTTAGTCCTTCTAAGCGGTTTACCAGTACTCATGTGTGGTCATTTTCAGCTCTGCGTGGAAGCACCATGCAGCCCAATCTATTTCTCCAAGCCCCGATGGGCGGAGGCGAGATAGTGAAGATGAATTGAAGGATTACCACCCTGACGGAGTCAACATGTGGGTGATAAAGATCAACTGTTTACCACCAGTAACAAGGTTGTTTGAATATTGAAATTCACCGTTCCCGCGATCCCCGCCCATCAAGGCTTGAAGAAATAGATGGGCTGCTTGATGCTTCCATGCAGAGCTGAAACCAATGCACATGAGTACTGATAAACCAATAAGAGGATCTAAGCCAGCCCAGGCAAAAAGGTGCAAATCGGACCGCCCATGCTTGTAAACCGTATTGGTTTCATTGGGCGACAGGGCTTGAGATGTCATTTCATCTCAATATCGGGTAAAAGTCCCACAGAATTGGTACCTATACATTACAGTGTTGACGGGATGTTAAATCTCAAACCAAACAAACAAACAAACAAATCACTGTCCCCTTTAACACTATTTGGGTTATTTTTGAGATGTTGCTTCCTATACCCACATTGAGATTAAATAACATCTCAAGCCCTGCCACCAAATAAAAAAAAAATGCAGTTTATAGTGGTTTATCAGTACTCATGTGCAGTCAGTTTTAGCTCTGCGAACCCAGGGCCTCTCGTATACCATACAAACACTCTACCGACTGAGATACCGAGCCACACCTTTGACCTTTTACATCCCCCACCCTGCCTAATGAGATTTGTCTGGAATCTCTAAGTGCTATCCAGTCTGGCCATGGTACTTTCATGTTCAGGTTTTTCAAAGTATCGCTTCTGAAACTCTGCCGGTAATGTTTTTGCTTAACTGCTCATTTTTTTCTTGCAAGTCAAGTCAGGTCAAAGGTTTATTCATGGCCCCCTAACTCAGAGTATGAGAATTAAACAAGCATTCATTTAAAACATACAGCAAACAACAAATTGCAAGGAAGTTTATCAACCTAAACTCATCTATACCGGTAATTGTCCTTGATACATTCCCTTATTTTGAATTATGCCATTGAAAATAAAGGGAAACATTAAATGAGTGTTACTCAGTGTAAAAGGATTTCAAGGCATCCTGAGGTTTTACCAATTTGAGTATACCAAAACCTCTTTACAACACTATTAAGGGGGTCCAAAGCAGCAACCGTGTTAGTTAAATAACCATGTTATATCCAAACAAAAATGTATAAATTATATAGACAAATGACCATTTATGGTCATTTTGCTATATAATCTATACATTTTTGGGATCAATCTTGAAACCATGTTATATCCATAATCTAGATGCCTATGTGGTGTAGTGGTTACGCTACTCGCCTTGTAAACCAGGGATTGAAGGATCAATCCCGGGCCTCTCCAGACTTTCGGATGAGTCTTTAAACAGAGGTCCCGTCTCCGTATGACCTTAGCTGTTGGTGGGACGTAAAACTCAAAAACTCACTCTATATCCATAACTGTGTTATAATGAACCGTGTTATAATGAGGTTGTGGTGTATCAATATTAACAATTCCCAGTGCTGGAAACTTGGCAGGGTAGTGGTCACCCATCCAAGGTCAGTGGTTTTCACCATGTATGACTACAATATGCCAATGTTCACTCCTTTGCACTTGTAGGTTCTTTGATCACTCTGACAGCCCCCGTCAATCGGGGCTTAAAAGAAATAGATAGGCTGCATGATGCTTCCACGCAGAGCTGAAACCAACTGCACACATGTACTGGTAAACTGCTTAGAGGATCTAAGCCTGCCAAGGCAAAGTGTTGCGAGTCAGACCGTCCACCCTATTGGTTTCATGGGCGACTGGGCTTGAGATGTCATTTCATCTCAAAGTCGGGTAAAAGTCCCACAAAATTGGAGGCAACGTCTCCAAAATGACCTATACAGTGTTGACGGGGAATGTTAAACCTCAAATCAAACAAACAAACAAATTGATCTCTCTGAGAAATCAGTGTAAAGTATAATCCTGCTGAATAAATTATTTTAGCCACACCAATTTCTATCAGCCAATCAAATTACTTGATATAATGTAGTAATTCAAATTTGCAAACTGAATGTAAAGCAGTGTAGATCCTGTTCTGAAGAAGCCATCTGATCAGGCTCTACACTGTTTGCCAAGGTATGGGTTGTTGTGAACAGCAGGATAAGAGTAAACCTTGGTCCTGTTGAGCCAGAATATGCTCTACCTTTGGCAATGTGCAGATAGCCAACTGATCAGTATCTAAACTGCTTGAAATTTAGTTCATGAATTTGTTTTGTTTGTTTGATTTGAGGTTTAACATCCAAGTCAACACTGTAAAGGTCATTTTGGAGACGTTGCTTCCAATTTTGTGGGACTTTTACCCGACACTGAGATGAAATGACATCTCAAGCCCTGTTACCCTATGAAACCAATAGGGTTTATTAGCATGGACGGTATGCCTCGCACCGCGGTTCCTGGACAGGCTTAGATCCATTGAGTGGTTTACCAGTACTAGTGTGTTGGCCGGATTCAGCTCTACGTGGAAGCATCATAAAGCCCATATATTTCTTCAAGCCCCTATGGTGGGGGCCAATTCATGAATTTGTAGAAATAGATTACATGAAGTAATCTGATTGGCTGAAATTCAGAAATGGATGTGGCTAAGGTTAATTTATTCAGCAGAAAAAGGGTAAAATGGCTGCTGTTTAGCACATTCTAATTGAAGAGCTGATAATCTAGTGTTCCACAGAAAGGCCATCAGCAAACACTGCATCCCCAGATCAGACTGCATGATTACGTCTGATCAGGGGCAAAACTGTTTGATAAAAATAAAACATTTTTCTTGTAAAACTTTAACAAAAATAAAACAAAACTGACACCTCTTAAATTGAAAATGGACTGGTCCTTCAAGCCCAAACCACCCTTAGAAGACAGGATTTTCAAAGTATTTTTTTCTATTTTTTTTTCAGCAAAAAAATAAGTTTGACATTACTTGTGAATCTTCATATGTAATGGCAAACTTTATTTTCACTGAAACATAAAACGAAAAAAAAAAAACTTAGAGATTGTCATATGCTCTAGAATTGTCTGCAGCACCTGTAGGATTGAGAGAAATGGTTTATATATTGGTTAAACATAGTAAAATTCCCATATTAAGACAACCTTTGGGACTGTTCAAAATTGGTCTTCAAGAGCACTTTTGAACAGTCCCAAAGGTGGTCCTTTACTAGAGGATACTGGGTGTAGAAAAACAGCTGAAACTTTATAAATGTGCCTGCGCATGACAAAATCTACAAGACGGCTTGAGCGACCAGCAAAGACTCAGATCAGCCAAGCATTCGCATAGTCTGATCAGAGTCTTCGCTGACCGCATGTACTTACTATAGGCTAATATCTATGCTAAGAGAAATAAGCAAAAGATCTTGTCATAATGGATGGGTGTGCAGGTTGATATGGGTCTCTGCTGGTCGCACTGGTCTTATTGTAGGTTTTGACATGCGCGGGCTTGTGCTTTTAAAGGCAGAATTAGTCCTAACTTTGGCTGGTCTTAATAGCGGTATTTTACTGTATAGCCCATAGGGGCTTGAAGAAATATATGGGCTGCATGATGCTTCCACGCAGAGCTGAATCCGGCCCGCACACTAGTACTGGTAAACCGCTTAGAGGACCTTAGCCTGTCCAGGAACCGCGGTGCGAGGCGGACCGTCCATGCTAATAAGCCCTATTGGTTTCATTTGGCAACAGGGCTTGAGATGTCATTTCATCTCAATGTCGGGTAAAAGTCCCACAAAATTGGAAGCAATGTCTCCAAAATGACCTTTACAGTGTTGATGGGGACGTTAAACCTCAAATCAAACAAAACAAATACTGTATAGCATGGTCCCTCTGCCAGTATATATCTTATATAGATACAGAATACATAAGGAATGTGGTTACATATTTTGGATTAGATAATGATTTAGTCCAACCTATATTAACCAAGCATATATGGGATAATCAAATTGTGCTTGTGTACAACAGGTGCTTGCTTAATACAGGTGTGTTTTAATGCATTTGCCCTTGTCGGGGAACTGAATGTATGCCTACTTAAGACAGTAGACCCTGTATTAAGCAAACATCTAAGTAATAATCAAAATGTACTTTTGTAAGGCAGATGCTTGCTTAATATGGGTGTTTTAGTGGATTTGCCTTTGTCTAGAACTGAATGCATACATGTTTAAAAGATTGATTAAAAGTGACAATAATGACAGGCTTTTCTACCAAGTCTTGAGTCACCTGGCCTTTGGGTTCAGGAAAAGGAGTTCCAAACAGATTTTCAAGGTGCATTTGGCCACCATGGATCGGAATGATTTTTATCGCTAGATTTGATCTCCAACTCAATCAGTTCCATACTTAGGGAGGAGTTTTTAAACCGGATTTCCATTGATGGCCAGTTACTTTAAAAGACTTTTGGCAATCAGTGTGGACCCAGAACAGACTGAGCAGTCTGATCTGGGCCCACATTGTTTGCCTGTATGCAAAAACTATTTTTAAAAATATTTGCTAGAAGATTCAGCAGACGACATAAGCAGACGACATTTTCAGATGTTGTTTTTCTCGACATCTTGAGGGTTAAATCAGGTACAACAACAACAGCACCGCATGCGGGTGCCAACGCTCGGCTCCAAAAATTCTAAGTCGAAAAAGGGGAATAACTGTGCCAAAAATATTTTGAGGGTTAACTCACCTATTGGTATGAGTTCCCCTTTTCATAATGAACAACTAGTCAGTGTTTCAAGTAAATATGTTCAGTAATGACAGAGATATTACAAATGTCCAAGTTTTTGCACAACAACGCAGATGACGCCAGAGCTATGACAATACCTCGTTGTTTTCTTCGAAAACAGCCAAGCTAAAAATGTGAAAAGCTAATCAAAAGAAGGATTGATGAAATAATACAGCTGGGGCCAGTTGTTCAAAGCATTGTTAGCTTAACGAGCTCGTTGGTGATCATATTGTTAACTCTTCTAGCAAGTACAATATTGTAAATTTTGGTATTTTTGCTGAAAAAATGTGAGCAGCTTTTGCATCCGCAAAAGCTGCTCACATTTTTTCAGCAAAAATTTCAGCATATTTGCCATATTTAATGATAAAAGTTTTAACGATACGTTAACTAACGATGTCGTTAGTTTTTAACAACTGGCCCCTGTTATTTAGTGTTGCAATATCCTGTGTTGTTATACTGCAAAAAAATGCGTAGGCTTTTGATTCAACAGCAGAAGGGCAATTATTTTCCATATACCCTCACGCTTGACTTCGCTGAATTATGATGTCTGCCATCTTACTGCACAGCTGATAAGAAATAAAGCAAAATAATTTCATGCACCACAATAAAATAGACACTTTTGATTGTTTTTCATTCATTCTGTACTTTATTTAAATCTTTTAACAAACGACATCAAGTCTGAGAATGTACTAACATCATGTAATAAATTTGATAACCCGCTAGTGGATTAAATATGCAAATTAGTTAGATACGCTCTAAAGTTACACATACGACATCCTTAACGACGTCGCATGTACTAACACTTTTACTAATGGCGGAATACTGACATTTTTGTAAAACAATCGTGAATAAAATGCATTTTAAATGTCATATGACAAAAAGAATCTTGCATTCGTGCTCATGTATTATTGACTTTATTAAACTCGTTGAAGAAATGGGATAAAATGCTTGGCAAAGCCTCGCAATTTATCCCTTTTTCTCAACTCGTTTAATAAATTCAATGGTACATGAACACTCATGTAAGATCCTCTCTGTCCTTTATAAAACTCTTATTCTAACTTGAAAAACATTTTCCCGCTGAGTGCTTTGATCAACGTGGTGCATGCAGAAGGGCACGTTTGATGTCACATGTAAACGTGTACTTCTCACAATGTCAGCTGAAAAGAAGTCTTTGAAATACATCAGAACAATAAACAAAATGTCATGAAAAAGCTTTGCAGTTTAGCAGCTCGGGCAAATATCGCTCTCAGGCGGGGAATGTGATCCCATGTTCCTCCTCAAGAATCAAAACACACTACAACCTCTTTATAGCACAGTTAATGGGGTCCAAAGCAGAAACTGTGTTAGTTAAACAACTGTGTTATATCCAAACAAAAATGTGTATGGTCATTTTTCTATATAATCTATACATTTTTGGGATCCATCTTGAAACTGTGTTATATCAAAACCATGTTATAACCAACCGTATTATAATGAGGTTGTGGTGTATCTAAAAATATAAACCAAGGTCACATATTTCTTCGTACATGATTACTACCACAGAACAGCTAGATATTGTTCATGATAATATTGTAAAATAAAATTTTAATTTTAAAGCAATAAAATCTTATTAAAAAGATCCAAATGATGAACTTTATCTTACATTCATGGTCATTTTTGCAAAGACTAAAAATAAGCAATAACTCGAAACAGGAAAACCGGATAAAAATCTTATCATTATGTATTAAACCAATGTATTTGTTAACCTATGCAGAATACATTCATATGATATTTCATAAAATACTATAACTGTCTTAAGTTTTGGGACAGACAGGCCTAAGCAAACAGTGTAGACCCAGATCAGACTGCTCCTGATCAGGGTCTATACACTGTTTGCCATTCTGTCTGCACCTTTTGGACTGTGATTGGATTGTGAAACAAATATGTTAAAAATTTAAGGAGAGTTTCAGCATAAGTCCTCAAGGTGCCCAAATTCTTAGGATTTTTGCGGTAATAAACCTGTTATTTGCTGCTGTAATATAATGTTATTGCTCAAGTAATTTCATTTTGGCCCAGTTACAGGTTTGAGGTCTGCTGTATTGGACCGAGGCCAATACAGCTGACAGAGGACCTGTAACTCGGACCTGTAACTGGGACAATACAAAATTACTTGATTAATTAATGAAAATTAACTGACACCATTTAAAAGATGATTATTGATTTTTGACCTCAGTGTTAATATGGATGACCTCCGATCAATACAGGATAGTCAATTAATAATGTGCCATATAAATCATGGTGACATATTACTTAACGCAAGATTACTACCACTGTTCTTGAAAAAATTGTAAAATTGAATGTGCAATTTTAAAACAATAAAATCTTATTAAAAAGATCTAAATGATGAACTTTATCTTACATTCATGGTCATTTTTGCAATGACTAAAAATAAGCAATAACTCGAAACAGGAAAACCCAATATAAATCTTATCATTCACGTGCTGAACAAATGCATTTTTTAACATACGCAGAATACATTCATATGATACTTCATAAAATTGACTACCGTAATGATCCTAAGTATTGGGACAGACAGGCCTAAGCAAACAGTGCAGACCAGATAAGACCGGCCCCTATAGCTCAGTTGGTAGAGTGTCCGCTCTGGGGAATGGGAGGTCACGGGTTCGATCCTGGGCAGCCACATACCAAAGTCGTTAAAAATGGTACTAGCTGCTCCTCGCTTGGCACTCAGATTTACGGGGTAGAGCTAGGACTGGTCTACCAATGGGGGTCTACCCTGCATATTGTGGAGTTGGTGAGAAGTACATGGCTTAAGACCATACACAGAATTATCTAGACCAGGTTGGACTATAGTGTTACACACAAACCTCACACAAACCTCGTTTTAAAACCCTGTTACACACAAACCTCATTTTAAAACCCTGTTCACAATAAAACAATTTTAGATATAGCAGTCAAACCGTTTTTAACCCTTAAAATGCTAAGTAAAACTACATCTGAAAATGTCATCTGCTTATGTCATCTGCAGAATCTTCTCGCAAACTTTTTAAAAATATTTTTGCATACAGGCAAACAGTGTGGGCCCAGATCAGACTGCTCCTAGAGGATCTGGATCCACAGTTTGCAAAAATGAAGTAACTGGCAGAAGACAAAGCAGACAGACGACAATTGTTGTGATTGGCATCTTGTGGGTTAAACAGGAAGCAGGCAAACAGTGCAGAACCAGAACATGGGCTCTGATTAGAGTCTTTACTGAAAACATTTCAGCCAATTATGATAACACACCCGTGTAACATAGTGCATTATTTCATGTCTCGAAATTGGTTTGGTTTCTGATGAAAATTTGTCATATTTTTCTTATTTATACTCCAAACGTAGGTTGTGGTGGTTCTAACGAGTACCCACAACCTATGTCTTGGAGCAAAAATAAGAAAAATAATATATACCCCTGTAAACCCCAATTTTCTAGTTTTCTGTATACAAGGTGTGTTTAATGGGGTACAGTAGCCAGATATAACCAAAATTTGCCTGAAAGCTCAGACAATATAGCCACATAAACATAAAAGTTTCACATTTGTGTTTGCCGACTTTGGGGCTAGTGCAATAGCTGCTAATCCTTATCCCCCTGAAAATTTAATTTAGCCACACCCATTTTCTGACTTTAAACCTACCAGATTACTTGATGTAATTTATTCCTGTAATTTCATTAACTGAATGTCTAACAGTGTAGACCTTGATCAGATGGCTTCTTCAGAAGCCATCTGATCTGGATCTACACTTGTTTGCAAAGGTAGGGGTGACGTGAACAGCAGGATAAGGGTTAATTTATTTTTGTATACCAGAGCTAACAAGCACATTCTTTGATAACCCAGCATGTCAATTTTAAAAATACCATTTTGATTTCAGTAATGTAACTATTTGGATTTCCAATTCTGTCAAGTCAGTTGCTCCACTAGACACAAACATCATGCTAAATAGGCAATGAAATGTTGATGGTTTTTGTTACATAAACTGATGTCATTTATAAAAACTAATGATAATGATGTTATTAATATATATTACACAGCCCATGAAATGCTGATGATTTTTCATTAACCCTTTTTGTTCCAAATGGAATCTTCCTCCTTATATATAGCAGGAGTCCATTTCAAAATTTAGGGATGTCAGGTTGTGTTTTCATCAAAACTTATTTGGAAAAAGACTGAACTTTTATCAAATAGTGGAGGCCCTGATCAGACGCCACGTTCTGCGGCATCTGATCTGGGCCTGCACTGTTTGCCAAGTACCCCTTTAGTGGTTTCCGGTACTAAATGGGTTAATACACAATCTGGGGATATTTGTTCAAAACTAACAATGTTTGTAAATGTCTTGTCATTTGATAAAACTTTGATGATTTAATATGGCAAATATGCTATTAATATTTTTTTGTGAAAATATTTGAGTAAAATACCTATTAAACATAAGTTAAAATCCCGAAATCTCCCTAATGTAGATAAAAAATCTTCTTATTCAATACATGTTTAAAAAACCTTCCTAATCTTGCTTACAAATCTGCCATGTATCTCTCACAAATTACCACTTGTATGAGATGGCCATTTATAGATAATCTATCCCAAACATTTGTAGATTATGTAGGAAAATGACCATAAATGGTCACTTTTCTGTATAACCTATACAGTTTTGCTTGGACATAACACGGCTGTTTAACTAACACGGTTTCAGCTTTGGACCCAAATACACCAAGACCTCTTTATAACACTATTAACGGTGTCCAAAGCAGAAACCGTGTTAGTTAAACAAACCTGTTATATCCAAACAAAAATATATAGATTATATAGAAAAATGACCATAAATGGTCATTTTTCTATATAATCTATACATTTTTGGGATCCATCTAGAAACAGTGTTATATCCATAACCATGTTATAATGAACCGTGTTATAATGAGGTTGTGGTGTAACAGTGTCATAAAGAAGTTGTTGTGTGGCCTGTTTTACCAAATCAAGACCCTGTAACAAAAAATTGTCAAGATTTCTTCGCTGTTGTAGCATAGTAACCTAAACATTGACTAGAGGCACAACTGTTATCTCCATAGCAACAGAAGACCTCCATAATTTCTGTCTCCAAGGTAACATAGTCTCCATTGGTAACCAGAGTATCTTTTCATAGCAACGACTGTTCAATCAAAATGCTGTCAAAACCATCTGGTGGGTGGTGATAAAAATTTGTAAACTGTACATCTAAGACAGCTCCTTCATCAACTGAAATGTACAAAAAAATTTGTGGCGGCCTCCGCCCATAGGGGCTTGAAGAAATATATGGGCTGCATGATGCTTCCACGCAGGGCTGAATCCGGCCCGCACACTAGTACTGGTAAACCGCTTAGAGAATCTAAGCCTGTCCAGGAACCGCGGTGAGAGGCAGACCGTCCATGCTAATAAACCCTATTGGTTTCATTGGGCGACAGGGCTTGAGATGTCATTTCATCTCAATGTCGGGTAAAAGTCCCACAAAATTGGAAGTAACGTCTCCAAAATGACCTTTACAGTGTTGACGGGGACGTTAAACCTCAAATCAAACAAACAAAACAAAGAAATTTGTAACAACATTGGCCATAGGTTTGGGAGAAGAAAATTACTGTTATACACAGTCAACCCTCTTTATACAGACATTCATTTTAATGACAAAACTTGTTATAACGACAATTTCAATGAAATAAATCCCTAGATCAATTGCAAGATGAGACAATTAACCCATTTAGTACTGGAATCCCCAAAACGGGTACCCTGGCAACCAGTGCAGGCCCAGACCAGATGCCACACAATGTGGCGTCTGATCAGAGCCTCCACTGTTTGCTAAAAGTTCAGCCATTTTCCAAATAAATTTTGAAGAAAACACAACCTGACACCGCTAAATTTTGAAATGGACTCCTGCCATATATAAGGAGGATGATTTCATTTGGTACAAAAAGGGTTAATAGAGATATTCAAGCATATTGTCATTATTTAATACTCCAAGAAACCAATGTTGTGGATATTTGTTAGAATCGCCTAACAAATCTTCACAACATTTGTTTCCTTGCAGTAATTAGGATTTGGTACAGTTTCCTAAGACTTAGTGAAACAGGACAAGCTGATAAATTTTGGTTGGTATTTCCACAACCTTGCACAAAAAAGAAAATCTTGAAAAGAATCTTTTTCCAAGAGGAAGGATGGGAGGCTACTCTTAACCCTTATCCTGCTGAACACGACAATTCCTACCTTTGCAAACAGTGTAGATCTTAATCAGGCTTTCATCACGAAAACACACCTTTATAATTTTGACCCCCTTGAACCCTACTTTTATATACTAAAACTGGGGTTTACAGGGGTAAACATTATTTTTCTTATTTCTGCTAAAAATATACATGTAGATTGTGGGTATTCGTTAGAACTGCGTCATTCAAGTACCCATAATCTATATTTTGAGCAGAAATAAGAAAAATATCACAATTTTTCATCTTAAAATTTGTGTGTGTGTTTTTTTTCGGTGGTAAAATTTACAATGTATTTGTATAAGCCTGTCTTCTAAATATGCAAACAGTGTAGATCTTAATAAGGTGGCCTCTCAGGTGGTTTCTGAAGAAGCCATCTGATCAGGATCTACACTATTTGTCATGCAGTGTTTTAATTGAACAAATGTATTACATCAAGAAATTTAATTGGAATGATAGTCAGCAATGGGCACGGCTTAATTAATTTATGCGGCAGGATACAGGTTAATGGAAAGAATTTGCTCATAAGTGTTCAAGATGCACTGGTTCACACCATCATCTAACTATAAACCACCCTTCATCTTGATGGAAAATAAAGTGTACGTGGAACTAGCCAGAAATGGAATATTTACAGGTATCCCGACAAGGGCATAGCTGTGCTAATATTTAGTAAACTGTAACCTTGAAATGGTATACACTGCTCCATAAGTGATAATATTTGTAGGACTGTTACCTCAAAACAATATGCTGCTCAACATCATGGTCTAACAATACATCATTGTAGGAGTGAGTGTTTTAGTTTTACGTCCCACCAACAGCTGAGGTCATATGGAGATGGGACCTCGGTTTAAAGACTCATCCGAAATTCTGGAGAAGCCCAGGATCGATCCTGCGATCCCTGGTTTACAATGCGAGTAACCACTACACCACGGAGGCTTCTAAATCATTGCAGGAGAATTACAGCAAGTCCTTAATGTGTTCGAATTTTTAGGATTTTTATAGTAACAAAATTTTTACTGTTCTCTAACATCTTACTTACCATAGAATACAGGGTATATAGTTCCTTTTATTCCCATCATAGGACAATTCAATGGTTTACCATTTAGATAAAAATTCAACTCAACATGGTCATAGGCTAAACCCTGAAAAATATTATAAATATATACATGTACTACTTACAAACAATATAATGATATACAGGTACTACAGTAGAACTTCTTTGGCTCATTTACCATCAATGAGTCGAACCTGTTCTTGAGCCCCTGTGAAAATCGTCTACATAAGAAATAGAGGGGGTAATTTAGGAGATTTTCATCTTTTATCTTGAAAATGGATGCTGTGCGTATTCATTAGAATCGCCTCAATGAGGCGATTCTAATGAGTACACATAGCACACATATTCATTATGGAACACCAAAAAGATGTCCAAAAGTATCTCGTTATGCTTCCTCGCAGTAACCCTCAGTGGCTCCAACTACTCCTGTCACGAAACGATTTTCGTGGTCCAAAAGGTGCTCGAGCCATTGATTTGTTTGTTTGTTTGATTTGAGGTTTAACGACCCCTTCAACACTGTATAGGTCATTTTGGAGACATTGCTTCCAATTTTGTGGGACTTTTATCCGACATTGAGATGAAATGACATCTCAAGCCCTGTCGCCCAATGAAACCAATAGGGTTTATAAGCATGGACGGTCTGACTCGCACCCCTTTGCCTGGGCAGGCATAGATCCTCTTAGCTGTTTATCAGTACATGTTTGTTGCATGGCTGTTTAACTATCACTGTTTCTGCTTTGGATCCCATTAGTAGAATTATAAAGAGGTGTACTTTTCAATATCTCCTCAAAGAGGCAGCTTGAAGAAATAGATGGGCTACATGATGCTACCACCCAGAGCTGACAACGACCGCACATGAGTACTGGTAAACCGCAATAGAGGCTCTAAGCCTGCCCAGGCGAAGCTGTGTGAAATGGACCGTCCATGCCAATTAACCCTATTTGTTTCATTGGGTGGCAGGGCTTGAGAAGTCATTTCATCTCATTGTTGGGTAGAAGTCCCACAAAATTGGAAGAACATCTCCCAAATGACCTATACAGTATTGACAGGGACATTAGACCTCAAATCAAACAAACACACAAGGAGGCAATTCTAACAGCAAGAACCCACAAAATAAGTTTCTGAAGAAATACAATAAAATTATTCCTTAATTACATGTATCCTTCTGGTGCTATGAAAGCCACAAGATCATAAAATCAGGACTAATTCTGAAAACTTACAAACACTAGTACTTAAGACATCTAGAAACACTGCATCTGAAAATGTCATCTGTTTATGTTGTCTGCTGCGGATTCTTGTGAACTTATCAAAATAGAAATGAAGGCAATGTAAACTAATCAAACCCATTTTGAATACAGCAGTGTGGATCCTAATCAGATTGTATGATCTTGGTCCACACGGTCTTCAACAAAAACTTTTAAAGTAACCAGCAGGCAACAAAGCAGACAATGATTGTTGTGATTAGCATCTCAACCCATAAAATGCCAATCACGACAATTGTCGTCTGCTGGTTACCTTAAAAGTAATTTTTTTTGCAAACAGTGTGGACACAGATCAGACTGCTCCTGAGCAGTCTGATCTGGGCCAACACTGTTTGCCTGTATGCAAAAATATTATTAAATAGTTTGCAAAAAAAACATTCAGCAGACGACATAAGCAGACGACATTTTCAGATGTAGTCTTGAGGGTTAAGGGCTAATGGGGGGGTGGGGGGGGTGGGGTAACACTACTCACTAATACGTCTCCTTCAACAGGCTGCTGTGACAACGCACCCTTCTCTTCATTTCTGTGGAATAATTTCCCATCATTCCTCAGTACCCATGATTCCTCTGTATCTCCCAGTGGTACCTTGTCCAGGCCACATCGTTGGGTTGCCAAACCTACACCCCAAACACCTAAAATCAAAATGATTATAGTGAACTGGCAAAACCTGTCATTGTTATCTGAAAAGGGGGCAGAGATGGCAGGTTTAACAATGGGTATTAGATAAATTTCAAATTTTGGGAATGTACCCCTCCACTGAGGCATTCTAATGAGTTGAAAATCCCCTAAATGGGCATTTAAACAATTTTGTCCTGAATAGATGCTTCTACTAAGTCCATTCTAAAATACTGGGGTGTCAAGTTGAGTTACCCATATATATATTTAAGTGACAGGTTGAGTTTATTTTTTTTTATTTTTTCATGTACCGTATTCGACCTATTTACCGCACCGTGCGCTTAGTTTTTTCAAAATTGTATGAAAATATTGTGGTGAAAAATCTACCTAATAAGTGCACACTCAATACGAAAAAAATACGAAAAAAAGCTTCTGATATGATAGTTTTATGCAGTTGAATTTCCGCATAGGGGTTCACCATATATACATAAGATTGTCCGGGTCAAAGATGCAGCAAAACTCAATATGAATTTGTCGGGAGGTTACTGTAAAGTGTGCACTTGTGTATTTTTTCAGAAAAAGCTTTGGTGTGCGCTTATAGGAGCATGTGCAGTAAATAGGTCGAATACGGTATTTAGAAATAGCTAACTTTTTGTTTGTAAACAGTGAATGTGGCATCTGATCAGGGCTTTCACTGTTTGCTTTCATCCCAGTTTTGGGTTTTCCTTAATAATGGGTCAAAAGTTTGTAAACATGTCTGTTTTAAGAAGTGATGGCTCCCGCCCAGAATCTATGCATTTTTTCCCAGTCCCAGTTTCCCTTCAGGGATGAGATTTTTTGGTGGCCAAATACTGTCCCATTTTGATCACCACAGCAGAACCAATTAGCTATTTTGGTAGAGGGTCACCTATGCAACATTCCTGTGAAGATTGAACCAAATTGGCTCAAGGGTTTAGAGGAGTTTGCATTTAAAGCAAATTGTTGGCCTTTTTCTATTTTTAGCCCCAGCAGCCGTTTTGCTCATTGAAGTGACACCTTTTTAGCTAATTATCTAAAGGGTCACCTATGCAACATTCCTACAAAGTGTTAATGAAATTGGGCCAAGGGTATATGAGAAGCTAACATTTGAAGATTTTTCTTAAGCCTGGTGGCCATCTTGTTCATCAGAGTGGAACAGTTTTAGCTATTTTGGTAGGGAGCCACATAGGCAACATTCCTTTGAAGTTTGAATCAAACTGGTCCAAGGGATTAGGAGGAGTTCAAATTTTAAACAAATATAGGTTTTTTTTTTCTATTTTTAGCTCTGGTGGCCATTTAGCTCATCGTGTGGAACTTTTTTAACTATTTTGGTAGAGGGCAACCAAAGCAACTGATTCCCATGAAGTTTGAATGAAATTGGTCCAAGGGTACAGGTGACATTGTCATTTAAAGATTTTTCATATTTTTAGCTCTGGTGGCCATCTTGTTCATCAGAGCTGAACAATTTTAGCTATTTTGGTAGAGAATAACCTAGGCTACATTGAAGTACATTCTTGTGAAGTTTGAATCAAAATGACCCAAGGGTTTAGGAGGAGGTCCAGTTTGAAGCAAATTTACAATGTTTTCTATTTTTAGCTCTGATGCCATTTTGTTCTTTGGAGCAAAACCGATTTAGCTATTTTGGTATAGGGTCACCTAAGCAACTATGCTATGAAGTTTGAATCAAATTGGCCCAAGGGTACAGGAGAAATTGTCATTTAAAGCTTTTTTTTCTATTTTTAGCTCTGGCAGCCATCTTGTGGTCATTTTTCTTTATAATCTATACATTTTTGGGATCCATCTTGAAACTATGTTATAATTATATCCATAACCATTATATCCATAATCATGTTATAACATTCAGTGTTTAAGTAATTTGATTGGTTGATAGTCAGAAGTGGATCGTGACTAAATTAGTTTATTCAACAGGATAAGGGCTAAAAGTCAAACTGTAACTGCAATACTGACCCGTACTCTGAAGCTTAACTTCAAAGTAAGCCTTATCTTGGACTATGGGTGCATTGGAAAAGGCAGCTCCTGTACCACATATTCTTTTGCCGGACTTCACAACAACCACATCTGAACCTGGAATTACATAAAATGATATTATATGAGTATTCATGTATTATTGAATTTATTTAATGAGTTGAGGAAAAGGGATAAAATGTGAGGCTTAGCCAAGCATTTTATGCATTTCTTTTTTGAGTTAAATTTGTTTGTTTGTTTGAGTGTAGGTTTAACGTCCCCGTCAACACTATATAGGTCATTTCGGAGACGTTATTTCCAATTCTGTGGGACTTTTACCCAACACTGAGATGAAATGACATCTCAAGCCCTGTCGCCCAATGAAACCAATAGGGTTTATAAGCATGGACGGTCTGACTCCTGCGCACCGCTCTGCCTGGGCATGCTTAGATCCTCTAAGCCATTTACCAGTACTCCTGTGCGGGTCGGATTCAGCTTTGTGTGGAAGCATAATGCAGCCCATATATTTCTTCAAGCCTCAATGGGCAAATGATATAATATGAGTATTCATGTATTATTGAATTTATTAACCCTTTTTGTACCAAATGGAATCGTCCTCCTTATATATAGCAGGAGTCCATTTCATAATTTAGGGGTGTCAGTTTGTTTTTTCGTCAAAGTTTACTTGGAAAATGGCTTAACTTTTCGCAAACAGTGTAGGCCCTGATCATAAGCCGCATTAATTCTGCAGCGTCTGATCTTGGCCTGCACTGTTTGCCAAGGTACCCCTTTTGGGGTTTCTGGTGCTGAATGGGTTAAATGAGTTGAGGAAAAGGGATATAATGTGAGGCATAGCCAAGCATTTTATGCATTTTCCTCTTTGAGTTAAATACATTCAATAATGCATGAGCATGAATGCAAAGAGTCTGTTTGTCATAATATGACATTTAACCCTTCTCTTGCTGAATATTCATTTTAGCCACAGCCATCTCTGACTTTAACCAATCAGATTCATAAACTGAATGTCAAACAGTGTAGATCCTGATCAGATGGCTTCTTCTGGATCTACATTGTCTGCAAAGAAAAGGGTTGTCGTGAACAGCAGGATAAGAGTTAAAACTCATTTTAATAATTCACAATTTTGTACAAAAGTGTCAATATTCTGCCATAAGTAAATGCAACGCCGTTAACAATGTTGTATGTGGTTTGTATGTATTGGGGTTTAACGGTCCAGTCAACACTATTAAGGTCATTTTTGAGCCGGTCAGTTTGCCTATACCCACTTTTCCTGGACAGGCTTATATGTAAACTGTTAACCAGTACAGTGCACATACTTTCACCAGAAACTGACAGCTGCCCTTCTTGAATCAGCGGAAGGGAGAGAATGACTAGAAAAGATTTCATGATCAATCTCCATGAAAGAATGTCACTGACCCCGGCAGGCATTCAGTGAGTGAGTGTTTCAGTTTTACGTCCCACCAACAGCTAAGGTCATACGGAGACGGGACCTCGGTTTAAAGACTCATCCGAAAGTCTGGAGACCGACAGGCATCGAACCTGCATCCTCCTGATCACCAGTCAGACGTGCATCCCACTGAGCTACCAAGGCCGGCAGATGTTTTATGTGAAATGTTAGGGGACATATCTAACTAATTTACATATTAACCCATCCCTGAGGCTTCCAGACTCGCTCACTACAACAAGCGATCCACCATCACAAGTCGGGAGATCCAGACAGCAGTGCAACTCCTCTTACCCGGTGAACTCGCTTCACGACCACCCTTTTCTTTGCAAACAGTGAAGATCCAGATCAGATGGCTTCTGAAGAAGCCATCTGATCAGGATCTACACTGTTTGACATTCAGTTTATGAATCTGTAGGAATAAATTACATGTACATCAAGTAATCTGATTGGTACAAAGTCAGAAATGGGTGTGTCTAAATTGAATATTCAGCAAGAGAAGGGTTAAAACCACTAGTGGATTACCAAATTCTTCACAACCACATCCGACCACATCACAGACTTGTTAATGTGATGATGAGCTATTTCTCTTGCATAATCGCAAAAAAACAACTTAACGATATGTGCAACAGTTAGCTATCGTTACACTGTGGTGCATAAACTAAAACTTTATTTAATATAACAGCTGCTACAAGGCATTAAAACTGGGGGGGTTATCTTCTACTTTTCTTTAGCAGTATTTCTGAGCAAACACAACATTTACATGCACAGTACAACCTCATTATAACATGGTTCATTATAACACTCTTTGGATACAAGACGGTTTCAAGATGGATCCCAAAAATGTGTAGCCTATATAGAAAAATGACCATAAATGGTCATTCCAAAAATGTGTAGATTATATAGAAAAATGACCATTTATGGTCATTTTTCTATATAATCTACTCATTTTTATTTGGATATAACACGGTTGTTTAACCAACACGGGTTCTGCTTTGGATCCCATTAATAGTGTTATAAAGAGGTTGTCGTTGTATTAGTGGACATGAACATGGACATCCCTATTCACTATACATGTAGAGAATAACATAAAAATCCTAAAAATTTGGAAACCTCCAGGACTTACTGTAATTCTCCAAAAATTCTAACAAATTTGTTTCATTATCATACAAAGAGTCTAAAGGTTGCAGACCCTGATTAGACTCCTCTAGGTCTGCACTGCTTGCTCAGGCCTAACTGTCCCAATACTTAGGATCATTCCGGTAACCTGTTAATGAATGGGATGACATCTCAAAGTAAGAAAACAGGTAAACAAGTCTGTGTACTCATTAGGAAAACATGCCTATACAAATACATTGTAAACATTACGGCCGAAAAAACTAAAATTTTAAGATGATAAATTGAGATATTTTTCTTATTTCTGCTCAAAACATAGATTGTGAGTACTTGTCTAACCAATACCAACAATCTATATTTTAGAGCAGAAATAAGAAAAATAAGCCTTAAAATATAATTGTGGTGAAACGACCCGGATCCCACTTTAAGAAGCCATAACTATGTTTTGATAACAAGTGTGAATGACACCAATTAAACAAATGAAGTGTGAAAGTGTGTCTGACCTATGTTATGTCAATGTTTGTGTGTATAAGAGAATGGGAGCTGTGGTCCAAACATGTTCCAAAGTGATCAGCATGCTTGCAAAACTAACTTTAATATTGTGACACCAATGACGCATGTGACATATCTTTTCACTTAGCGTAAAAGAGGCAGTACATTTTGATTTAGCATTGAAGACAAAGGGTAAGAGAAGGATCTTTCAAGTTGAGGGATGTGCCCTTTTAGCAAGGTGCTGCATGTGAATGGGCCCTTTTTACACAGCTGTTTGTATTTAAACTTAAAGTGCCCTTTTTACACATTTTCGCGCGCTGAAAGTGCCCTTTTCCTGACCAGCACCATGCTCTTTTTAGGGGCTGCAGACATGTTAAGTCTCCCGAAAATCGCGGGAGACTCCCGAAAAAATAGCTTTTCTCACGCCTCACGAAATTCAGGATAAAACTCCCGGAAAAATGAAAATACCGTTTTGGGGCAAATTTTTGAGAAGCTGCGCTTGTATTTTCGTGTGTGCAAACCAGCGGAAAAATCCGAGTTAATCCGTGAGTAAAACTGATAATAATTAATGCACTGTCCAGTATTATTTGGGATTAAAACTCGGTTCCACACCTGCAGATGAAAACGGTCGTTTCTTGAAGTGATTGCAAAAATGAAAGTAAATCATAACGGTTAATTTCCTTCAACCAACGGACCATGTTAGTTAACCGAATCGTGTTATAAACGCCGACCGTATTTGTCACGGACCAGTCTATTCTATTATTACACTGTAAACACAAGCCTCCGGTGCTCTCGATAAGCCTACAATCTTCTGCGTGACAATGTGTGAAAATAAGATTAAGTTATGGCTCTAATTTGCATTTATCCCCCAATCATAAAATTTAATCCACAATCAGTGTGAAAATGATGTAATCGCTCCTTAGATGTATAGCAACATCTAACGGTGGATTTATGCATGATAAAAACAGACTATTCTACTGTCTCGTGCGTGGTTGTGTTTTGGCGCCAAAATAGCAGATGCTTGGCGGGAAAAAAAGAACGCTTTAATGTGTGTAAACACATCTGTATGCTGTTGTTGGTGATTGACACGGAGCTTCCCGGGATAAGTCGGGAATTGTGGCAGGCACGTTCCCAATCAAGCTCTTACCGGTTGCAAACATTTTTTATGAAAGAAATACGCCCCATTAAAGTAAAATACAACGATTAAACATTAAACACGTGCGGGCTTGCTGGGGTGGGATGACGTCATTTTCCTAGCGCATGCAGAAAAACGGTAGCTGCTGTTTGTGGACGGTGGATTTCACGGCGATTTTGGTGGTGGTGATCATTGATGTTCGCCTTGGATTTGCTTGTTGAGCGGGTGTCAAAGTTGTGGATGGAGGGGTCCTTGTCTTGTGGCTGGATCATTAAATTATAAACTAATCTGCATTCTTTATTCTCTTTTCTCGCTAACCTGATACTTTTGATCTTTTGAGTATATTGGCTGCAGCTTGTGTTAATCATGCGTGTCAAGTTTACATAACTATCAGTATCTCTAATTGCTAATTGGGCAAGCTGCTTTGACATGTCTGCAATTAATTTGAACTTGAAAAAGTACCGTTATTGACCGTGACAACTGCAGTATTATTTACCGTATTTCCGCATTTAAAAGTCAGAGGGGAATAAATAAGTTCTGAAGTTAGAGCCTTTGGAAGCAAGGAATACACCAAATAAACGAAAATAGCAGATAGTTGTTGTGCTTGAGATTTGATCGAAACCTTGGATTATTATACCCGCTTTTGCGAAGAATAATCGGGTATATTGTTTTCATGTCAGAGTCGAGTGTCTGTCAGTCAGTGGGTCTGTATGTATGTATTTGTGTGTACGTACGTCCGTCACGTTTCTATGGAATGGATCTGCTCTGAAACCGGTTAAGGTACACTTTTCAAACTTTGCCTGTGGATAGTACATGGGATGTAAATGGCACTGGGCTACTTTTGGCGTGACCTTGACCTCAACATGACCCAAAGGTCAAGGTCAAAAAGTATGACTTTGCCATATCTCCTAAACTATTGGAGTTACACTTTTGAAACTTTGCTTATTGGATGGCCCTTGGAATACAGAATGAATTGGGCTACTTTTGGCATAACCTTGACCTCAACATGACAAAAGGTCAAAGGTCAAAAGTATGACTTTGCCATATCTCCTAAACTATTGGAGTTACACTTCTGAAACTTTGCTTATTGGATGTCCCTTGGAATATAGAATTTATTGGGCTACTTTTGGTGTGACCTCGACCTCAACATGACCCCAAGGTCAAAGGTCAAAAAGTATTATTTTGCCACATCTTCTAAACTATTGGAGCTACACTTCTGAAACTTTGGTTATTGGATGGCCCCAATTTGGGCTCCTTTTTTACGTTGACCTCAACCTGACCCCTAGGTCAAAGGTAAAAAGTATGACTTTGCCATATCTTCTAAACTATCGGAGTTACACTTCTAAAACTTTGGTTATTGGATGGCCGTTGGAATATGGAAAAATTGGAATACTATTGGTGGACCTCAACATAACCCCAAGGTCAAAGGTCAAAAAGTATGACTTTGCCATATCTGCTAAACTATTGGGAATTACACTTCTGAAACTTTGCTTATAGGATGGCCCTTGGAATATAGAATATATTGGGCTACTTTTGGTGTGACCTCGACCTCAGCATGACCCCAAGGTCAAAGGTCAAAAAGTATTATTTTGCCATATCTTCTAAACTATTGGAGCTACACTTCTGAAACTTTGGTTATTGGATGACCCTTGGAATATAGAATCAATTGGGCTACTTTTGTTGTGACCTATCTTGGCATAAATGATAAGATATGCTCTTGTGCTGAAGCATTATACACCGGGGGCTGGGGATGGGGGCACTGGTATGGCTAGGTGTTAGTTTGTAGGCATCGTCCCAAGGAAATGATTTTAAAATATTTATTAGTTACTTATCTATGAACAGGAGTGTAGAGAATAAACAAAAAATGTTCAAAAAGCTCACAGAATGCACCATTTTCTGGCCTATCCTGAGAGCTTGCCACCAAAACCTCGCGCCTTTGGCACTCGCCAATCCTCCTCGAACGCGCTGTCTCCCTCATTTTTATTTTCAAAACTTAACATGTCTGGGGCTGGGGGAAACACTAAGCACAGGCTGATCTCTGATACACAATATTACAATGCAATGGTGAGAAGAAAAAAAAATTGGGCCTAAACTTTACTTACTTTACTTTAGGATGATGGGGGTATGATTTAGGCAGACACCTCTTGTGCCCCATGTCTGTTCTTGTTGAAACGGTCTAGCCTGTTTTTGAAGCTATTCAACATTGAAGCTGATATGACATCATTTGGAAATACAACCCACCAATTTGGCCGAAACGACCTATCCCCAAATTTGGCCGAAACCACTCAGGCCAAAACGACCCTGGGTCCGAAACGACTCAGGACCAAAACGTCCCCCGACTAGTAAAAGTCCCACAAAATTGGAAGCAACGTCTCCAAAGTGACCTAAGTTGTGTTGCCTCAATTCAAACAAACAAAACAGTCAAGTTGAAAAATAAACAAACCCATGTTTGATGTATCAAGCTGTACAGTAGGGAGTTCTTTCAGTCGCATGTGACCAGAGCTGTAATTTGTTCCATTCCAACAGCATCTTAAACAGCAAAACGTCCCTGCCATTTTGTGTGCTTTTATCTTTTTTTTTTTTTAACTCGTGGTGAAATGGACGCTCATTAAATTTTCAACATAATTCTAATAAGCATTGAAAAGATACAGACTTTTCTTAATAATTGGTGCATTACGTTTTAAAGAAAAGGTATGCGCTATTTTCAAAACGATTCCCACTGGTTCAACTGGGTCCCCCTATTTGCAGACAAGAACCGTCAAGAACAGTCAAGAACCGACAAGAACCTTTTTTTCGCCTATTTATCATAAAATATAATTTAATATAATTTAAAATGATATTTTAAACCAATTCTGATATATTTCGGTGCGATAATATCATTTTTATAAATGCATGAGAGGCATAAAGTTGTCCACATTATTCTCTTGACGGTAAATTCTCGTGTCGGTATTTATAGCAAACGTCAATTTTGTCACTCAATGACAGCTATGTATGTTCATCATGAACAAACGTGATTAATTATTTAAAAAATATACCAAGCAAACAAAAGTTCCCTCATTAGATGTTAGCTACGAACGTGAATCGTGGATATGATTTATGAACAAAACAACAACAACAACAAATTCTCTTGACGGTAAATTCTCGTGTCGGTACTTATAGCAAACGGCAGTCACTAGACATCAGCTATGCATGGTAATCATGACCAGATGTGATTTCAGTAAAAAAAAAATAAATAACTATTTTACAAATAAAAATCAAAAATGAGTTCCTTTAAGAGCAACGAAAACATTCATAAGAAAGAAGATGGGTCATACTACGTAGTTTCGGCTAATAAAGCCTCATCAGTGACCCTGTAATGATCCGGCAGAGAAAGCCAGAGGAAACATACTGCAATTTTGCAAATTTCGAATTGGCAGTCGATTCAAAGACTGATATAAATCAAAATGGGGTCCAAATAATTAAACACCTGTCTAGAATATGAGTCTAAACCAATAATTTATTTCTGATTTCTCAGAATATTCATGCTGATCTCAAAGGACCAAAAGTAAAATATAAACTGCACTATGGTTGATGTACGGGGAGACGTTTTACGGCCGCCACACGGCACAACACCAGCTGCAGTGAAGGCAAATAAAAATCAAAAATGAGTTCCTTTAAGAGCAACGAAAACATTCATAAGAAAGAAGATGGGTCATAATACGTAGTTTCGGCTAATAAAGCCTCATCAGTGACCCTGTAATGATCCGGCAGAGAAAGCCAGAGGAAACATACTGCAATTTTGCAAATTTCGAATTGGCAGTCGATTCAAAGACTGATATAAATCAAAATGGGGTCCAAATAATTAAACACCTGTCTAGAATATGAGTCTAAACCAATAATTTATTTCTGATTTCTCAGAATATTCATGCTGATCTCAAAGGACCAAAAGTAAAATATAAACTGCACTATGGTGCCCACATTCTACATTCTAAGACCATTTTCACCTTTGAACAAAAGTGTCTACATTCTCTTGTCGGTAAATCGGCACAAAAATGTTTGTTTGTTTTTTAATTGCCACTACTGTCTACATTCTCTTGACGGTAAACTCGAGATCTCCTATTCAATATATTGAAAAGTGTACCACCACAAAAATGAAAATTTTCAGGAAAAAAAATGATATCGCTCCTCTTCTTGTCAGTAAATACCGACAAGAGATACATTACGTTCACAAGTCTGTACAATGAGGCGTTTCTAACAGGTACCCACAATCTACGTTTTAGAGAATACCATTATGCACAATATCGCCTCTCTCCTTGTCGGTAAATACCGACAAGAGATTCATTACGTTCACAATTCTGTACAATGAGGCGGTTCTAACGGGTACCTACATTCTATGTTTTAGATCATAATATTTCTGCATGATATCGCCCCGCTTCTTGTCAGTAGATACCGACAAAAGATTCATTACGTTCACAAGTCTATACAATGAGGCATTTCTAACGGGTACCCACAATCTACGTTTTATAGAATACCATTTATGCATAGGATCGCTTTTCTCCCTGTCAGTTAATACCGACAAGAGATTCATTACGTTCACAAGTCTGTACAATGATGCGGTCAGTAAATACCGACAAGAGTTTCATTACGTTCACAAGTCTGTACAATGAGGCGGTTCTAACGGGTACCCACATTCTATGTTTTAGATCATAATATATCTGCATGATATCGCTCCTCTTCTTGTCAGTAAAAACCGACAAGAGGTTCATTACACTAACAAGTCTGAACAATGAGGCAGTTCTAACGGGTACCCACAATCTACGTTTTAGAGAATATCATTTACTCATAATATCGCTTCTCTCATTGTCGCATTACGTTCACAAGTCTGTACAATCAAGTGGTTCTAACGGGTACCCACAATCTATGTTTTAGACATTATTAAATATCCATGATATCGCTTCTCCTTGTCAATGAATACCGACAAGAAAATCATTCAGTTATTTGGCGAGAAAGTGTTCTTATCGGAAATACCGTCAAGAGCAATTTACCGACAAGAGATTATTGGCGGCCCCTAGCTAGAATAATATTTCAGTCAATGTTATCTTGTCAACTCGTGGAGCTGTTCCAAAAGTTTCTAAATATATGCTCAACTGCTTGTTTGGACTACAAGTTTCAAAGAAACAAAATCTGACAAACGCTGTCAAGCCATTTTCCTTGTCGGTAAATACTGGTAAGAGAAATTCTCTATGTAATAGCATAAATGTAATTTGGAAAGTTTTTAAATTTACATTATCCTGTTGTCTAAGTAGTATATCACATATGATATTAGCAAAAAATATGTTAGATATTCTCATAATTTAAAGTATAGTTATTAGCTTCATCTAGTGATAAAATTGACGTTTGCTATAAATACCGACATGAGAATTTACCGACACGAGAATTTACCGTCAAGAGAATAATATGGACAACTTTATGCCTCCCATGCATGTATAAAAAGGTATATTTTTTTAAATAATCAATCACGTTTGTTCATGATTAACATACATAGCTTTCATCTAGTGACAAAATTGACGTTTGCTATAAATACCGATACGCGAATTTACCGACACGAGAATTTACCGTCAAGAGAATTTGTTGTTGTTTTGTTCATAAATCATATCCACGATGCACGTTCGTAGCTAACATCTAATGATTGAACTGTCGTTTGCTAGGTATATTTTTTAAATAATTAATCACGTTTGTTCATGGTGAACATACATAGCTGTCATCTAGTGACAAAATTGACGTTTGTTATAAATACCGACACGAGAATTTATCGACACGAGAATTTACCGTCAAGAGAATAATGTGGACTACTTTATGCCTCTCATGCATGTATAAAAATGATATTATCGCATCGAAATATATAAGAATTGGTTTAAAATATCATTTTAAATTATATTTTATGATAAATAGGCAAAAAAAAGGTTCTTGTCGGTTCTTGACTGTTCTTGACGGTTCTTGTCTGCAAATAGGGGGACCCGTTCAACTAAATGCCGAAGAAATTGAGAAAATGGGTCACAAGAAGTGATAAAAAGTGATGAGAGCTATTTTATGGTGACAAGAAACTTTATAAACTATATTATTGCTTAAAATGATAAATTTACTGTTATTCTTGATTTAGAAATTAATTTTGGCCAAATTAACAGACGTTTGGAGGAAAAAGCAACATGCTTTATTCAGAAGTTTAACCGCATTTACCGACAAGAGAGTTCTCTTATAATTTCATGTTTATATACAACGACCCAGAAAAGCAGACAGGCTCATTATCTGCCGTCTTATCTGTTTCTGCAAGGTTTTCATTGATGATGAAGTCAATTCAAGGATTGCCAAAGCTAGTGCAGCATTTGGCCGACTACATGGTAGTGTCTGGGATCGAAGTGGAATCAGATTTGACATAAAACTGAAAGTCTACAGAGCTGTGGTGCTGCCAACACTATGGTATGCATGTGAAACATGCCATGGACAGTTTACCAACGGCATTCCAAAAGACTGAATCACTTCCATACTAGTTCTCTTAGAAAACTCTAAAATATTAAGTGGCAAGACAGTAAGCTCATACTTGTATACAAAGGTCTAAATGGTGCTGCCAGCATCCTGACAGATGACCTTGTTCCCCAGCTAGGCACTGTAGAAATCATCATTCAATGGCGTTTCAGAACCTTTCTGCAAGAACTGACATTTATCCCTCGAACCATTAGAGAAAGGAATGCCCTTCCCGATTTGATTATTTCAACGGCTGAAGGTGCTGAGGATTGTGTAGCTAAGTTTACCTCTTTTGGGGAGAGCTAGGGACTAACTTCCCAGCACAGGTCCTGGTGTATGAATGTCATTTGACGTGTCACCAGTAACAATTCTGATTCTGACATGATTCCAGACACGGAAGTCCTGAACAGGGCAGGGATGCAAAGTGTACTCTTCGTAACTTTTCTGATGAAAAGTAGAAGTAAAACAAAGATCAGGAATCGATACAATTAACTTACTCTACCCATCAAAGACACCAAAGGGAAAGAAACACAAACATGAAGCGACCAGACCATAATGGAAACCTAAACAAAGGATCGCCATAAGGACACTTACTTTCCCACAAAATGGCCAAATGGCCATCCAAAACAAAAAGACACAAGTGATACACACAGTAAGTAGTAACAAACAACAACATAAATAAACTGCCACAGAAGAACCGCATTGGAACGGTCAGTGGAAAGAATTCCACTGGGGGGGGGGGGGGGGGGGCTTAAATCGATTTTACATGGCCATAATCCTCGCCCTTACCTCTGTCGCGGTATAGACTAATTTTGTTTAGTCCGCATGAAGGCTTCCTAACTCATCAGTGTAACATCCCCGAGAACATACAAATAAAAAAACTACAGAAATGAAACAAGGTTGAGGACTCGACAGCATACAACAACAATTGCTGGAGCAAAAGAAAACTAACAGTAAGACTCCGAGGGGCCCGACCAAATACTTCTGATATTAGACCGTCCTTCCTTTCTTTCTTCCTTACTTCCTTCCTTAATCATACGTGCGCCGCTGATTAAGATAATTGTTGTCACTCAGTTTTGAGTTATCTCGGTTGATTAATCGCAAGCTTGTGTTTTAAGCATTTAGTCGACATATTATTTTGACTCTGCTTGCTTATCATAAATTCATAGCTTTGACTAAATAAATAAATAAATAATAAAATAAATAAATAGAACAGTATTTTTGTAATTTGCTTAAAGTTAAATCTTATTCTCAGGATTATATTCTGTCTTTTTGAAATACTCATAACTTTGACATGAGAATAAGAATAAATAAATAAAAAATAAATAAATAAGACAGTATTTTTTAATTTGTTTAAAAAATTAAGTCTTATGCTAATGATTATATTCTGTCTATTTAACACGCACGCACGCACTCTCTCTCTCTCTCTCTCTCTCTCTCTCTCTCTCTCTCTCTGGATGTGTTCCCAGAGAAGACTCAGATCAGCCTGCGCATTTGCGCAGTCTGATATCTGAATCGCTTATCTCTGCTGTGTGTATGTGTATGTGTGTCTGGTGTGTGTGTGTTGGGGTGTGGGGGGGGGGCTTTAATACATTTTATAGAAATTTTAAGTGTCAGAGAAATAGAGTAAATTATCACATACATGTATTTTGACTTTATTCGCGACGAGAAAATCTGAAGAGGCTCATAAGCGTCATTGAGCATGGGTGCCCTGTCTTAGATAAGCATGCGCATATGTGCAGCCTGATCTGTTTTCTCTGCTGAGGGTATAATTTTATGTGACGGAGAAATATAGTAGATCATTTCATGCATGTAAAATTTTCTTGTCACCGGCTTGACTTTATTCTCGACAAAAAATCTGAAGAGGCACCGAGGCGTCATCGAGCATCTGTGCATAGAAAAGACTTGGATCAGCCTGCGCATATGCACAGTCTGGTATGTTTTCTCTGCTCAGAGTATAATTTTATGTGACGGAGAAATATGGTAGATCATCTCCTACTTGTAAAATTTTCTTGTAACCAACTTGACTTTACGAGCGTATTCTCGACAAAAAATCTGAAGAGGCACTGAAGCGTCATCGAGGGTGTGTGCCTAGAAAAGACTTGGATCAGCCTGCGCATATGCGTAGTGGGATATGTTTTCTCTTCTGATGGTATAATTTTATGTGACGGAGAAATATAGTAGATCATCTCATACATGTAAAATTTTCTTGTCACCAACTTGACTTTATTGCAGACAAGAAAATCTGAAGAGGCACTGAAGCGTCATCGAGCATGTGTGCCTAGAAAAGACTTGGATCAGCCTGCGCATATGCGGAGTCTGGTATGTTTTCTGTGCTGAGGGGTTAGTTTTATGTGATGGAGAAATATAGTAGATCATCTCATACATGTAAAGTTTTCTTGTCACCAACTTGACTTTATTCCCGTCAAGAAAATCTGAAGAGGCACTGAAGCGTCATCGAGCATGTGTGTCTAGAAAAGACTTGGATCAGCCTGCGCATATGCGCAGTCTGGTATGTTTTCTCGACTGAGGGTATAATTTTATGTGACGAAGAAATATAGTAGATCATCACATGCTCCTCTGATGCTCTATCTCTGGTCGGGCCCATCGGAGTCTAACTGTTGGTTTTCTTTGCTCCAGCAGTTCAGTGGTTTCCTGCTGTTGAGTTCTCATCGTTGTTTCATCTCTGTGGTTGTTTGGTTATTTGTGTTCACTGAGATGTTGCACTGATGAGTTAGGAGGCCTTCATGCCGACTGAACAAATTATTTGTCTAAATCTCGACGGAAGTAAGGGCGAGGATTATGGCCACGTAAAATCGATTTAAGCCCCCCCCCCCCACCCACCCCCAGTGGAATTCCTTTCACTGACCGTTCCAAGGCGGTTCTTCTGTCGCTGTTTATTTTTGTTATGGTTTGTCTTTGGGTGTTTGTGTCGCTTATATTATTTAGTTTGGCCGAAACTAGCTAGTCTGGCCCAGAAAACGTACACTCTATATTTCCCAGTTCTGTGGTGTATTCCTTGCTTCCAAAGGATAACTCTTTCTAGAACATATTTATTTAACGTCACTACAGCTGGTGTCTGGGAATGTGTGGCGGCCGTAAAATGTCTCCCTGCCCTACATCATAGTGTAGTTTGTATTTTCTTGTCCTTTGGGATCATTGATTCCATTGTTGAATTTTGAAAATATTTGAGGGTCACTGATGAGACCTATTTGGCCGAAACTAGCTAGTCTGGCCCAGAAAACATGTATACGCCATTCCGCTATTGATGATTCCATTAGGTTCTGTTGTTTCATGTTTGTGTTTCTTTCCCTTTGGTGTCTCTGATGGGAGCTGTGGGTTAATTGTATCGATTCCTGACCATTGCCTCCACTTCTATTTTGTAAAAAAAAATGTCACCAACTTGACTTTACGAGCGTATTCTTGCCAAAAAATCTGAAGAGGCACTGAAGCGTCATCGAACATGTGTGCCTAGAAAACACTTGGATCAGCCGGCGCATATGCGCAGCCTGATATATGAATCACTGCTAAGGTATATTCACATTTTATTGGAATTTTGTGTGACAGTGAGACACATCGTGTAATTTTCTTTTCACCAGCTTGAATTTATTCCCGACAAGAAAATCTGAAGAGGCACTGATATGATTCTAGTGGGTCTAATTCTGATTGGTGCCTGATGCTCTGTCTCTGGTCGGGCCCATCGGAGTCTAACTGTTGGTTTTCGTTTGCTCAGGCATTTCAGTGGTTTCTTGCTGTCGAGTCCTCGCCGTTGTTTCATCTCTGGTTGTTTGATTATTTGTGTTCACGGAGATATTGCACTGATGAGTTAGGAGGTCTTCATGCGGACTGAACAAATTATTTGTCTAAATCGCGACGGAAGTAAGGGCGAGGATTGTGGCCACATAAAATCGATTTAAGCCCTCAAGTGGAATTCGTTTCCGCTGACCGTTCCAAGGCGGTTCTTCTGTAGCGGTTTATTTTTGTTATGGTTTGTCTTTGGGTGTTTATGTCGCTTATGGTATTTTATTTTGGATAGCCTATTGGCCATTTTGTGGGAAAGTGACTGTCCTTTTGGCTTTCCACTGTTGGTGTTTCCATTAGGGTCTGTTGTTTCATGTTTGTGTGTCTTTCCCTTTGGTGTCTCTGATGGGAGCTGTGGGTTGATTGTATCGATTCCTGATCATTGCCTCCACTTCTATTTTAATCGCGACGGAAGTAAGGGCGAGGGTTGTGGCCACGTAAAATCGATTTAAGCAACCCCAGTGGAATTCGTTTCCGCTGACCGTTCCAGGGCGGTTCTTCTGTCGTGGTTTATTTTTGTTATGGTTTGTCATTTGGTGTTTGTGTCGATTAATTATCTTATTTTGGATAGTCTATTGGCCATTTTGTGGGAAAGTAATTGTGCGTTTGGCTTTCCGCTATTGATGTTTCCATTAGGGTCTGTTGTTTCATGTTTGTATTTCTTTCCTTTTGGTGTCACTGATGGGAGCTGTTGGTTAATTGTATCGATTCCTGATCATTGCTTCCACTTCTGTTTAGCTGGGTGTTCATTTCACGGGCTTGTTCACGTGATGGTGACCTCTCCTCCACCGCTGTGCTGTGTTTTTTTTCTTTCATTCATTCTACTGATACTGCGATCGCTCACATTTGACCATTACTTGCAGGTGTACATTACATACACTCCAGGTTTGCAGGATGAAAGCCTACACAGGAATCATGTAATTACGATAGGGATCTTTAACCTGCACAATGGATGGTTCTCCCTGCACAGGGGTCCTCCAGTTAACGTCCCGATCCGAAGGACGGTGAATTTGTGGCATTCATCCCTGCAAATTATGCCAGTGGATCATGTTTGGACACCGCAATTTTATTACCACTGGCGGGAATCGAACCGGGGGCCTCTAGCATCAACAGAAAGTGCACTAACCACTGAGCTACCACGCTCAGTTTCGTTCAACCTGGATGGATGCCCGCAATTTAGCTCTCGTAAAAAAGAATTTTTAATTTTTCCCCGTATGTTCTCCAAATGGATGAAAACTTGTTGACATTCCTTCCTGCAACCACTATTCTGGTGGGTTGGGTAAACGCAAATTCTTATGTACAGTAGGTCTTCGTAGGAAGCTTTTCAAATTCACTCTTCTGAACAGCCTGTGTGTTGTTTGATCATTGAGTGTGTCAAGTTATAAATAATTTTGAACCAGTGTACTGATTAGCCCCTTGTAGTTGTGGTAGTTTAGTTGTAAGTGGCATTGCCTATAATGTTAAAGGCCCCCGGTTCGATTCACAGCAGTGGCAATAAAAGACAAACCATAACTAGAATTTGTTTTTCTACAAAAACACAGATGTCTCCCCCGTTTTTGACTGCTAAGTATAACCTTGACATTGGAGGTATTGAGCTGGGTCTTGTGTGCAACACATCATCTAATGAAGATGAACATTTCTGCATAGTAACTTTAAAAATGTTCATAGAAAAATAAAAAAAGTTATTGGCCGTAAACAAAAAAAGCACTTCTTTACCTTTGACCTCTAAGTATGGCGTTGACCTTTGCGGTACAACACATCGTCTCATGATGGTTAACATTTCTGCCAAGTAATTTCATAATCCATCAAAGAATAAGGAAGTTATTGACTGTCCTTTTTTTACCCTTGACCTCTAGGTATGACCTTGACATTGGAGGTATGGACCTTGGTCTTGCACATGACTCATGGTCCAACTTTCAAGCCTCTAGCTCCAATAGTTTTTGAGATATCTTGCTGACAATCCGATATAATCCGGATGAGAAAAAAATACGCGTCAGCTTATTTTCCATTAGGAATGCATATATGAAATTTCAAAACCATAGCATTTTAGCACAAATTACCAAAATGACAAAGGGCCATAACTCGCAAAGTATTTTTCGGAATTTTGTCAAAAGTTAATCAGTTCATATACTCATCACCAGCAATTTACTCAACAACTTTCAAGGCTCTAGCTCCAATAGTGTTTGAGATATTTTGCTGACAAGATTTTATTTAAAAAATTTCAAAGGGCAATAACTCTTGAAAGGGGCATAATCCGGACGAGAAAAAAAATACGTGTCAGCTAATTTTTCATGAGGAATCCATATATGAAATTTCAAAACCCTAGCGTACACGGTTCTAAAGTTATGCTATACATCACTTTTAGCATACATTACAATGGGCACAAATTACCAAAATGACAAAGGCCCATAACTCACAAAGTATTTTTCGGAATTTTGTCAAAAGTTAATAAGTTTATCTACTCATCACCACCAATATATTCACCAACTTTCAAGCCTCTAGCTCCAATAGTTTTTGAGATATCTAGCTGACAAGATTTTATTAAAAAAAAAAATCAAAGGGCAATAACTCTTGAAAGGGGCATAATCCGGACGAGCCAAAAAATACGCGTCAGCTTATTTTCCATCAGAAATGCATATATGAAATTTCAAAACTATAGCATACACGGTTCTAAAGTTGTGCTATGCATCACTTTTAGCATACATTACAATGGGCACAAATTACCAAAATGACAAAGGGCCATAACTCACAAAGTATTTTTCGGAATTTTGTCATAAGTTAATCAGTTCATCTACTCATCACCAACAATCTATTCAACAACTTTCAAGGCTCTAGCTCCAATAGTTTTTGAGATATCTTGCTGACAAGATTTTATTAAAAAATTTCAAAGAGCAATAACTCTTGAAAGGGGCATATTCCGGACGAGAAAAAAAAATACGCGTCAGCTAATTTTCCATGAGGAATCTATATATGAAATTTCAAAACCCTAGCATACACGGTTCTAAAGTTATGCTATGCATCAATTTTAGCATACATTGCAATGGGCACAAATTACCAAAATGACAAAGGGCCATAACTCACAAAGTATTTTTCGGAATTTTCTCAAAAATTAATCAGTTCATCTACTCATCACCATCAATATATTCACCAACTTTCAAGGCTCTAGCTCCAATAGTTTTTGAGATATCTTGCTGACAAGATTTTATTAAAAAAAAATCAAAGGGCAATAACTCTTGAAGGGGGCATAATCCGGACGAGAAAAAAAATACGCGTCAGCTAATTTTCCATGAGGAATCCATATATGAAATTTCAAAACGCTAGCATACACGGTTCTTTAGTTATGTTATGCATCAAAAGCGTAACGAACGGACGAACGGACGAACGAACCAGAACCAATATGCCCCTCCAACTTTTTCAAAGTTGGGGGCATAATAAGAAAGTTATTTACAGAACACAAAAAAGGCCCTTTTTTACCTTTAACCTCTATGTATGACCTTGACCTTTCAGGTATTAAACTGGGTCATGCGTGCAACACATCATCTCATGGTGGTTAACATTTCTGCCTAGCAATTTCAAAATACATCTAAAAATAAGAAAGTTATTGACCAAACACGAAAAAAGGCCCCTTTTTTTACATTTGACCTCTATGTATGACCTTGACATTTTAGGTACCAAACTGAATCATGCATGCAACACATCGTCCCATGATAGTTAACATGTTTGCCAAATTCTATTTAAAAATAGGCAAGTTATTGACAAAACCCGAAAAAGGCCCTTTTTTACCTTTGACCTCTAAGTATGACCTTGACCTTTGAGGTACCAACCTGGATCATGCGCGCAACACATCGCCTTATATTGGTTCAGATTTCTGCCATGTGATTTCAAAATCCATCTCAAAATAAGAAAGTTATTGACCAAATACGAAAAAAGGCCCACTTTTTGACCTTTGACCTCTAAGTATGACCTTGACCTTTGAGGTACCGACCTGCCTCATGTGCACCACACATCGTCTCATAATTGTTAATAATTATGCCAAGTAATTTTAAAATCCATCTCAAAATTAGAAAGTTATTGACCAAATACGAAAAAAGGCCCCTTTTTTTACCTTTGACCTCTAAGTATGACCTTGACCTTTGAGGAACCGACCTGCCTCATGCGCACCACACATCGTCTTATGGTTGTTAATAATTATGCCAAGTAATTTTAAAATCCATCTCAAAATAAGAAAGTTATTGACCAAAAACGAAAAAAGGCCCCTTTTTTACCTTTGACCTCTAAGTATGACCTTGACCTTTGAGGTACCGACCTGCCTCATGCGCACCACACATCGTCTTATGGTTGTTAATATTTCTGCCGAGTAATTTTAAAATCCATCAAAAAATAAGAAAGTTATTGACCGGACACGATTTGCCCATACATATATACATACCAACAAACTTCCAAGGGAGATAATTCAAAAAGTATAAATGCGAGAGTTATGGTTCTTGCGCACTGCACGTCGTCTAATGCTGATTAATATTTATACGAAGTTTCGTGAAGATAGCTCTAACGACTTCAAGTTACAGAACGGACACGAATGTGTGACAGACGGACAGGCGGACAGACAGACGCCCGGGGGGAAAAACAATATGTCTCTCCGAAAAAAAAATTTTTCGGGGGAGACATAACTAAAATAAACAGCGACAGAAGATCCGCATTGGAACGATTAGTGAAACGAATTCCATCAGGGGCTTAAATCGATTTTGGCGGCCGCAGTCCTCGCCCTTACCTTCGTCGCGATCTAGACAAATAATTTGCTCAGTCCGCATGAAGGCCTCCTAACAAATCAGTGCAACATCTCTGAGAACACAAAAATCAAACAACCACAGAGATGAAACAACGGTGAGCACACGACAGCAAGAAACCACTGAAATGCTGGAGCAAAATAAGACCAACAGTTAGACTCCGATGGACCCAACCAGAGACAGAGCATCAGGTACTAACCGACATTACATAAAATTAGATTCTCTCTAATTCTCAGTAAGCCTTTACGCTGGAACCGTCATAGAGTCTGAGGCCAATAAGACTGATATAAAAAAGAAAGCTTGATTTGTATTCGATACAAAAGCAAATCTCAGAGACTTCTTCAGATATATCAATAGTCAGAAAAGACAGTCAGGGTATCTCGCCCCTAAATAAAAGAGGAGGGAGTAGTTCTTGGATCAGACTCTGAGACTTAGAGAGATCTAATTCAAGGTAATGTTGGTTGGTGCCTGATGCTTTGTCTCTGGTCGAGCCCATCGGAGTCTAACTGTTGGTTTTCTTTTGCTCAAGCATTTCAGTGGTTTCTTGCTGTCGAGTCCTCACCGTTGTCTCGCCTCTGTGGTTCTTTGATTATTTGTGTTCACGGAGATGTTGCAATGATGAGTTAGAAGGCCTCCCCCCCCCCCCAGTGAAACTCTTTCCACTGACCGTTCCAAGGCGGTTCTTCTGTGGCGATTTATTTATGTTGTTGTTTGTTACTTGCTGTGTGTATCACTTGTGGTTTTTTTTTTTTATTATTTTGGATGGCCATATGGCCATTTTGTGGGAAAGTAACTGTCCTTAAGGCCTTCCTTTGTTTAGGTTTCTATTATGGTCTGGTCGCTTAATGTTTGTGTTTCTTTCCCTTTGGTGTCTTTGATGGGTGGAGTAAGTTAATTGTATCGATTCCTGATCTTTGTTTTACTTCTACTCTGAAAATTGACCAATTCCACGACGCATTCAATATTACTGAGTTCAAAGAGATTCTATTGACTGGAAGATCGGCCCCTCTCATGGATAGTATTGTTGTTTCATAGAAGGGAATGATCCAATTACTTAAGATCGTGAATCCATCTAAAACATAAAGTGGCCAATTGGCTATCCAAAACAAAATAATATAAGGGATACAAACACTCAAAGACAAGCCAAAACAAAATAAACCGCGACAGAAGAACCGCCTTGAAACGGTCAGCGGAAACGAATTCCATTGGGGGGGGGGGGGGGGGTGTTAAATCGATTTTACGTTGCCACAATCCTCGTCCGTACTTGCGTCGCGATTTAGACAAATAATTTGTTCAGTCCGCATGAAGGCCGCCTAACTCATCAGTGCAACGTCTCCGTGAACACAAAAAATCAAACAACCACAGAGATGAAACAATGGTGAGGAATCGACAGCAAGAAACCACTGGAATGCTGGAGCAATAGATAACCAACATTTAGACTCCGATGGACTCGACCAGAGACAGAGCATCAGGCGCCAACCAACCTTACATAGAATTAGATTCTCTCTAATTCTCAGTAAGCCTTTACACTGGAACCATCATAGAATCTGAGGCCTGACCCACCGACGTGCAATTAAAGAGGGAAGCAAAGTTGCCAACGGTGATTGGGTTAACTACCATGCATGCAGTCTGTCGTATAACATTTATGTTGAACCCAATCTTTTTATATCGAAGAATGATTTTACGAAATTTGGTTCTGAAGTCATTGCGGTTATATATTTTTCTGAATTTATATACTAAATATGTTCTATAAAAGGGTTATCCTTTGGAAGCAAGGTCACTAAGTCACCATAAAATTTGGGTTCCGATAGACCTTGTTGCAGAAGAGATTTAAGTCCAATATTGAATTTTGAAATTAAATCAGAATGACGCCAATAAAATTTTGGAAAGGCTTTGCGTAGTTTATGGCACCGATAACCCTGATTAAGAAGTTTAGCAGTTAACAATTTATTGTGAGTGTTGAAGTCAGTTACATGACTATACACTCTGGCAAATCAAATCAACTGCGAAATATAAACGCCGTGGGATGGCGCACGAGGAGCATCACCATCCAGAAATAGAAAATTTACAATCTCAAAATCAAAATCATCGCGTTTATCATAAATTTCGCAATAAACAAACCCATCTACAATAGATAAATGTGAATCCAAAAACGAGACCTCGGTATCAGAAGAAGTTGCTTTATTTAACTGAAGTTCTTGGGGGTAAATTTGACTGATCAAACCATCGAAATAGGTATTGTCAATATTTAAAAAATTATCAAAATGTCAAGAAGTCGAGTTAAAAGCTTCAATGATTTCACATTGGTTTTCAGCAGAAAGGGACACCATGGAGTCTCCCTCATTACAAAACAAAACAAAACAAAACAAAAAAAAAAAGATCAGCCACAAGGGGTGCGCAATTAGTACCCATCGGAATACCCACAACTTGTCTAAATAACGTATCTCCTTTTTTGAAGAGTGGACCAATGTTCGCGAGGAGCCATTCTTTGGGGATTTCGCCAGTATCAAGAGACTGTTGAAACAGGTGTGCAAAAACTGGACCTCACACATTTGCTAGTTCCTTCTGGACTCTAGGATGAAGTTCACCAGGTCTCAAGGCTTTACTGGGGTTTAAGCCTTGAAGTTACTTGATCACTCCTGCAGCTGACACAACAATGTTATCCACGAATGGGGCCGGTCTTCCAGTCAATGGAACCTTCGTGAACTCAGTTTTATTAAACGCATCATTGAATTTACCGACAAGTTCCTCTGTCCTTTCAGAGTCTGATTCAGCAACCCCGTTCCCTCCTCTTTTATTAAGGGGCGGGATACCTTGCCTGTCTTTCTTCTGGCTATTAATATATCTTTAGAAGTCTCTGGGATTTGCCTTAACATCACCTAAGAAGTTAATCACATACAAATCATGCTGATTTTATTTTTTATATCAGTCTCGATTTCACGTATCAAGTTTTCAAATTTTGTCCTGAGTTTACCACACCTTGTCCTTTTTGCCTTTGCATGAATCTTTTTCCTTCTGCGAATTTTTCTTCTTATCTCTGGTGTGATCCAGGGAATCGAAGATCCAGACTTACTAGTTTTTGAGCGGATATGATTTTAGGCCGAAGGAGGAATTTTTCATTTTTAACATTTTAAGGGTCCATTTCTGAAGTTAATCTGTCCGGGAAATTCCCGGATTGTGACCGGAATTTTGGGGTAGTGGTGCGTTAACCCCAATATCTCCACTTCGGGTGGTCATAAATTAATAAAAAATTAGTATCAAATAAAATTTTTAGCTCCATTTTAAAATCTGATATATAAAAAAAATAATATATTTAGGGTTCCGTTTTTAAGTTGATCTGTCCGAGAAATTCCCGGATTGTGTCCTGCATTTTGTGGGTAGTGGTGCCTTATCCCTAATATTTCCACTTCGGATTCTAATGAGTGCACACAGCATGACTTTATTTTATAGAAGGTAACAAAGATATAATAAGTGATCTTTAATTACGGCTCAAGACCTACTTGGCAAACAGTGTAGAGCTTGATCAAAGGTTGAACCCATATATGCCTAGCGTCCCATTGGTGGGACATTGACAAACAGTGTAGATCTTTATCAAAGGTTTAACCCATATATGCCTAGAGTCCCATTTGTGGGACATTGGCAACAGTGTAGAGCCAGGTCAGATATTTAACCCATATATGCCTAGCGTCCCATTTGTGGGACATTGGCAAACAGTGTAGGCCTTAATGATCAGACGCTGCAAAACGTGGCGTCTGATCTGGGCCGCCAAATGCTGGCGATGAATTAAGTGCACGGACTTTGAGTGATTTTACGGACCATTATCAATACACTCAGGCATTTTGCAGAAGCACCAGACTGGAATTTTTACGACTTTAAAAGTGAAGGAATGAAGTTTACGTCTGCCTGTATCTTTTTCTTTCGTAAACGCTGACATTTTTTTTCCATTTTCCAAACATTCAACTTAATGCTGTCTCATTTTTGACACATCGAATATTATTCTAGTGTTAAATGAGTCCGGAGCAAAACAAAACTCTACCACATTCGCTATTGCAAAAAAGCCCACAATCATTAGAATTCGGCTGTTGTTGGGCAGGGGTAAACATTTGTTCCTTATTTCTGCTCAAAAACATAGGTTGTGGGCACTCGTTGAAACCGTCTCGCCGTTCTATAGAGTTCGTATACTCTCTGTTTAGAGCAGAAATATGAAAAAATATGGGATTTTTTGTTTTATCGGAATTTCATTTTATGGTAGCTAAATGCTTAAAACGTACAGTATGGTTACTCGACAGAACAGCCTCGGTGAGGTGATTCTAAAAAAGTACCCACAATCGATTTTTTTAGCAGAAATAAGGAAAATTATAATAAACTACATTTTATATAAAGAAAACTGGGGTTCATGGGGGTATACATTATTTTTCCTATTTTTGATCCAAGACATAGATGGTTGTTACCCGTTAGAACCGCCTCAATGAGGGTGTTCTAACAAGCAACCACAGCCTATGTTTGCAGTGTAAATAAGAAAAATATGACGAATTTTTATCAGAAAAGTAACCATTTCGGAAATGTGAAAAATGCACTATATCTCGAAACGTTAAGTCCTAAAAATTGGAATGCAAAGTCTTCAAAATGACCAATAGTGTTGACGACGATGTTTAATCTCAATTCAGACAAACAAAATAACAGCTTTCATGCAAAATATCAACTTACTGGTGAGTGTATTATATGGCCTTGGTGGCGTGGGGTATCGCTGTTATGCCAGTTTGTATATGTCTGTAGGTATTAACCCATGTATAATCAGATAATCGTTCACCTTATGAGTTTGGAGCGGTTCATTTCTTAGATTATGGGCGCCAGATTTGACGTGATTTGTTTTGATTGTAGTAAACTTTCCAAATATGTAAACAGTGGAGACCCGGATCAGACGTCGCGTTCTGTGGCGTCTGATCTGGGTCTACATTGTTTGCTTATGCCCCATAAAAAGGACGCTAGGCGTATGTGAGATGATGCACTGCATTTACATTTATATTGTTAAAGTTGACAAATCAGAGCCACGTCTTAAACCTTTCGCTTTCGAGTAAGGCTTGGTTCTGGTGACACTACAATCTGCGAAATGGATATTCATTCCGTAGTCGGTGTGTTCCCTTCCATCTTGGTGGAAGGGTCTAACCCCGATATACTGAATGTAGAATATGACTTGGTCATATATTTATATTTACATTTCCAGTGTAAAGTATGAAAAAATGTGGTTCATACTTCCGCGAACGCGTTGGCTTCTTCAGACTTTCGGATGAGTCTTTAAACCGAGGTCCCGTCTCCCTATGACTTTAGCTGTTGTTGTTGCTGTTGGTGGGACGTAAAATTCAAACACTCACTCATTTCCACGAACGCATCGAGTCACATGATTTTCAGTGACGTCAAATGACGTGATTGATATTTCAACTTTAAAAGCTTGCCCTATAAGCTTTATTTTTATTTTTTCTTCACCCAGTCATGAGGGGCAAATAATGTGAATGTAAACATTTTGTTTAATTTTTCTGCTTTCCGTGGAAGTATGAACGACCGTGGGTCGCTAGCATAGTGTACCTTTGGGGTTCATTTGCTCTGCACGCGACCCACTGCGTTCGTGTTTCCACGAACAGCGGAAAAATAAATAAATAGATAAATCTCAATGACGTGGCCAGCCCAAACTGTTCAATGACATTTTAGGCGTTTACCTTCTCCAGACTTTGATACTTTGCCTCATTAACAAATATTTGTGGTATATGTACAGTTAATGCTATCTTGTCTGTTTGCCATTATGTGTTGTATTATTGTATTCTCATGGGCTTTATTGCCTTATGGAATTTGAAATAAAACTTACATTACATTATCAATTGGACACAACTTTTGTGGACGTCACTTTCTACTATTTCGATCTATGTATGCAGCACATGTCAACTTATTATGAGTTAACACATGTTTAATCTCGTTAGAAAATTAATGGCCCGTTAAATCGCCCAAAGTCCGTACACCTAATTCATCGCCAGCAAGAAATGGATGCGGCTCAATTTCGTTGCTTAAGCAAACAGTGAAGAACCAGATCGGATGCCACATTTTGCGGCCCAGACCAGACGCCAAGTTTGCAGCGTCTGATCATAAGGGTCCGTAAAACACTCAAACTCCGTACACCTAATTCATTGCCAGCAAGAAATTGATGCGGTTAAATTTCGTCGTTGTTTAAGCAAACAGTGTTTGCCGCATTTTGCAGCCCAGATCAGACGCCAAGTTTTGCATCGTCTGACCATAATTGTCCGTAAAATCACTCTAAAGTCCGTACACCTAATTCATCGCCAGCAAGAAATGGATGCGGTTAAATTTCGTCGTTGCTGAAGCAAACAGTGTAGACTCAGATCAGATACCGCATTTTTGCGGCCCAGATCAGACGCCACGTTTTGCAGCGTCTGATTATTTGGGCCTACACTGTTTGCCAATGTCCCACAAATGGGATGCTATGCATATACGGGTTAAATATCTGATCTGGATCTACACTGTTTGCCAATGTCCCACAAATGGGACTCTAGGCATATATGGGTTTAACCTTTGATCAAGATCTACACTGTTTGCAAATGTCCCACCAATGGGACGCTATCCCACCAATGGGACGCTAGGCATATTTGGGTTAAACCTTTGATCAAGTTCTACACTGTTTGCCAAGTAGGTATTGTGCGCAATTAAAGATCACTTCTTATATCTTTGTGATCTTCTATAAAATAAAGTAATGTTGTGTGCACTCATTAGAATCGCATCAGTGAGGCGCGTATGATGAGCAAACGACATACATTATTATCATTAATTTCTGACGACCCGGCGTGGAGATATTGGGGATAAGGCACCACAGTCCACAACATCCAGGACACAATCCGGGAATTTCCCGGACAATTCCCCTTAAAAAAGGACCCGAGCTAAAAATTGTATTTGATACATTCAGGACACAATCTGGGAATTTCCCGGACAAATCAACTTAAAAAACGGACCCCTAAAATATTAAAAATGAAAAATATTTTTAATAATCTTTTAGAATGGAACTAAAAAATTTATTTGATACGAATTTAATTACCGTAATTTCTGACCACCCGAAGTGGAGATATTAGGGATAACGCACCACTGCCCCCCATTTCCCGGACATTTCCCGGACAAAATGCCGGACAATTCCCGGACATTAGTGTTCGCCATGAAGGAAGTGGTCCCTGGACATTTCGGCCCGTAACAAAATCGGCCCATGACAAAATCGGCCCATAACCAAATCGGCCCATACAAAATCGGCCCATAAAAACATAATGATGGTATAATTACTATGTTTGAGTATAATTGGTATGCTTGTACAGCCAAATCTCAAACTTAATAATTAAAGTAAAAAGTAAGTGGATCATTGCCTCCACTTCTATTTTATAAAGTGAAAAAAAAGGTTAAGTTTTAGAAATTAATATTGTTTCATAAAGTAATAAAAATAAAATTAGAAAGAAAGTATTATAAAAAATTTTCATCGGTTCATGATCTTTGATTGCATGGATAGAAAAAATCACCCCAGCGGGTACCCACAATCTATATTTTGAGCAGAAATAATTTAGAAAAAAAAAAGGTTTAACCTTGTAAACCCCAGTTTTACTATATAAAAGTGGGGTTCACGGGGATCGAAATTATATAGACGTGTTTTCGTGATGCAGAAAATAATTCTGAATTAATAAATAAATAATATTTATGACATAATGACTTATGTCGAGCCGATCGTTGAACAGATGTGGGCGAAAACCGCAGTACCAGGTGAAAACCACATGACCTTCCGTTGCAGAACTTGTTGTCGGTAGGCCAGTTGGTTTTTCTCCGGATACTACGGTTTTTCCTCACCCCTGATTAACGAGCTTTAGCGAGCCCCTATAAAATTGTCGGGGCGAACCGATTATATTTTATTATTAAAGACACTATCCATGTATTTAGTTTATACCGCAATTCAAAACAATCAATAGGGAAATTTGGGGTTTAAAGGGTACATATCATTATGCTTATTTCTGATCCAAGAGATATATTGTGCGTACTCGTTAGAACCGCCACCGTATGCTCGGAGTATAAATAAGACGAATTTCACGATTTTTTTTTGTTGGAAAAGTAGTCATTTTGGAGAAAGTGAAAGAATGCACTATGTTTTTGTGTTTTCGAAAGGATATATATAGAAAAGAAAATGCATTCTTTAAGAATTTTGAAAATCGTTTTTTATTATATATTTGATTGTTTTCACTGCAGGCAATGGTTAGAAAACTGATATCAAGTCACACTGGGCTTATGAAAAAAATTAAGGGTTTCGTTGTGTACATTGTTTTTCTTATTTCTGCTTTTCAACACTTCCATTTACGTAATGGAATACACTATGAATAAGAGGCGTATTGATTCGTTTTCCGAAGAAAAATTTCAAAATTATTACAGGACTCACCCATAGGTTTTCGAGCATTAACATTTACCGGGTCCCGAGGAAGCCGTTTGAACATTAAGCCGATTGAAACACATAGTAAATAAGTAAGCAAAGACCCAGCAATTTTCTACAATTCGCCCAGAATACACAGACCAGCTTGCTCAGCCGCATAGTATGTCATGATCGATGGAAGCGCGAGGAAGCTTTGGCTACTTCACGAGCCCAGCATACCCAGCTCGACTTGCTCAGCCGCACAGTATGGTCATGATCGCTGGAGGCATGAGGGAGCTTTGGCTACTTTATGATTCATAGTTACACACAAATCAGACTGCGCGGATGCACAGGCTGATGTGAGTCTTCGTTGGGCCCTGACGCTAAGTCCACATTTATAGCCATCGATGCGCCCCTGCCCAATAACACTCTTATTTAACGAAACCGAAAGCAAGAAACAAAGTAAGAATTAAAGACACGCATTAGGAGACATATACTACGGCTGATTGGCACGTGTCCCAATAATGACTGAGATATGAGTAATATGATAATCGTTCTGTTTGTTACTTTAAGGCACGTGTCGATAAAGGTAACAACGTAAAGTGATTATTGATCATTTTGCATACCGACACGTGCCAACAATATAAACAAATAAACAAACTACAATTTCCAAGTTCATAAATATACCATCTTTTTCTATAAAACACACCCTCTTTTATATTATTTGTAGTTCTTATATTCCATATCAAAGTTTGCACTGCGAGAAGACTCGCATCTGAGGGAGGTAATTATTGAAAATAATGATACAAATGCCTAGCGATAAATAGGGGTAAAAAATAAATTGTATATACATGTTTTTTATCACAATTAACTATATTTTTTTTTATTTTGGCTAACAATTGACCCTCATAACAGCCTTGAAATCATTTATGGGCCAAAATTGCTATGGGCCGATTTTGTCATGGGCCGATTTTGACATGGGCCGATTTTGTTATGGGCCGAAATGACCCGGAACCAAACAAGTTATCAAATCCAATGTGTTCTTATCACGAGTGGGGAGGTCAACAATTTGTTCTAATCCATGCTCGTTCATAATGTCAATTAATAATTGTCCTTCACACTGACACAGCATTGTGCCTTGTTTGCTGAGCCTGTGAGGCCAAACAATGTCTCTGAAGTTGAGGTGTTACATGATGTACCGACTTAAAATAAAATTTACTCGACTTGACTTGACTTGAGGTCGCTTAGAACATGTACAGCCGGGAGTTTTTTTTTTTACCCTTGTGCTGCGACCTAATGTAATCCATCTGATCTTTAAACAACTGGAAGTTTTCGACCGTACCATTTGTTGGTCGATACCAACTTGCTCCGAAGTTGGAAGTTGCAAGATAAAACTTTAAGATAGATATACATGTATCATTAGTAAAAGTTCTGATTTTGTCAAAGGATAAGAATTCACCATATTTGCATTATTTGCTGGCTCCCAGCTTGCACATTGTCAATATTGGAAAAACATGTAACCAGACCCCCCTGACCTTTTAAGGTCAGGGGGGTCTGGTTACCTGTTTTTTCCAACACTGATAACCTTCAGACTAGGAACCAGCAGATAATGCAAATAAGGTGAATACAAAGACTGAATTACCAGGCTGTTTTTATTGTCGACTAGTTTCGGTATTTAGTAGGTCCATGATATGCCGACTTCAGAAACAAGTGCGAGAGCTACGCTTGACAGATGGCGGGTAATACAAAAATCAGAATCCACTGTCCTGTATCATTTTTTTTTATACTAGACCAAAGACGGTTGTAAGGGTTCAGTGCACGTGACCACCATCCATCTCTCTCTCACACACCCTCTCGTAGTCATACAAGCACCACAAAACGGAAGCAATGTTTCGAAAATGACCAGGAGGACCGAAATAGTGTTGACTTACTCCCATACATGAGAGTTCGGGTAGACTGACTTTTATTTTTTACGTTTTTATACTGATATTTTTTCAGTTTTTGTTTTCATTGACTACCCGAACATTGCCAACTATAAATAATCAAAGCGCCAAAGGCACTGAAATGACAGATTCTAAGAGAAAATCATAACACTTGAAAACTTACAGAAATCCTTTCTAAAAAGATCTTAATTTTAGAAAAGTACTTCTGCAAATTCCATTATTAGATATGTTTGCAGTTGTCTATACACCGGTGGTATTATGAAATGCCATTCGATGTTTCAAATTTTGGAAAGAAACTATTTACGTTTTCAAAACCAAACATTAAAATTCAAGTTTTAACAATGCTACTGTCCATAAGTAACAGTTTTGTCTGGTCGGTTGTGGATACCTCTCCAGAAAGATACACTATGGGAAAGAGATCGGAAGAGAAAGGCTGGCTAGTCCAGTATATGAATTTTATTGGCTTGAAGAAAAGTTTGAGTAAGACTAGCACTATGAGCCCGCGCGTAATCCTGCTGGATAAGATATCCTGGATTCTGAGCATAAACATATAAATGGACCATGTAAGGCCGAAGCAATTGATTGATGTAACGTCTCGCTCAGCTCACGTCTCAGCCATGCTCATGAATGTTATTAATGACACTAAGCTGCGTTCGCTAACTGCATGTAATACCAAGCCACACAATTACGCTTGTTCTGCCCGATATGTCAGGCTCTATTACGCACGCGTCGCCTCGGCATACCTTACACATATACGGCGAAACACTCGGAAATGACAATCGGCGTGATTCATGCTGAAGTGCGATTTGTCACGGGAACGCATATCACGTCAGTCGCTTGGACGCCAATTTACGTATTTCATGCACCAGTGTAAGTGTTCCGTACTGTGTTGACGCGTTAACTTTGGTCACGACAGGGACGTCTAGCTCTCAAACATGCATCGCATAAGGGCGACGAACAGTGTCAGTGCTTATTAGTAGGTAGTTGAGACCCCTTGTTTATCTACAGGTACAGTCTAGCAACTGCCGGCGGAAATCTGTTTCGCATATGCGTCTGACGGATGAATAGATCTTGACGTATTGATGTCGATCTTCCGCTCCGTCGACGTCCACTGGCGTCTTCTGTGTATAGTAAGACTTCGCTCCAATAGACGATAGATCACACACATGTGGCACCGAAAATCAGAGTCATCATCATCCGCTTTCCGACCAAGAGGCACGCTTACGATCCTTTAATAAAAATGTTGCATTACGCTCTCAACGCTTTTTGAGAACAAATTTCAGTTTAATCTTTTCTAGGCACGACCTTACATTACATATCAAAAGTTTGATCCTGAACATGTGGTTTCTATCCGTACTGGTGTGAAGGTGGTGCACAGGATCGACATGGCCGAACTGGTAACCAGACGTCACGGTTGATTGATTTAACCTTTATGGTGCCTAAGCGTGTTGTAACCATGCAATTGTTTGGTTTCAGAATCAAAGCACTGAGAGTGTTGGTAAGGTGTAGGTTGGGGTAATAGTCCTGGGCTGAGATTTAAACTGTTTCATTTAACTCTGAAATTCCAAACAAATAGTGAAGAGGTTGATAAGAAGCCGCGTTCTGCAGTGTGCGATCTTGGTCTACACTCTTTGCCACGCTCACCCTTTGATTCCAGGATAAAAATTTTCAGTCGTATGCAGCCCCTGCCCATCGGGGCTTGAAGAAATAGATGGGCTGCATTATGCTTCCACGCAGAGCTCAATCCGACCGCACACGAGTACTTGTAAACGGCTTAGAAGATCTAAGCCTGTCCAGGCAGAGCGGTGCGAGCCCGACCGCCCATGCTTATAAACCCTATTGGTTTCAGTGGGTTACAGGGCTTGAGATGTCATTTCATCTCAATGTTGGGTAAAAGTCCCACAAAATTTGAAGCAACGTCTCCAAAATAACCATCACAGTGTTGACGGGGACGTTAAAACTCAAATCAAACAAACAAAATATTCAGTCTTTTGGAATATCCCGATTGAGGCTATTTTCTACAAGAAAAAAGGTTATTCTGACAAGTCCGTGATAATCACGTAGACGTTAGCACTGAAGCGCTTTTCTTATTAGCAACTTCGGATCGAATGCCAAACAATCAACCCAAACATATCCGCGTCGTTTGTCAGTGTTGGGTACATGTAAGTGCTATCTGTAAAATTTGCACTTGAATCAAATGTTGGAGCTGGCAAATAATGTAGACTCAGATCAAACGCAACAGAACACGATACTGATCTTGTTCTACACTTTTTTTTGCATTAGCATATACTAGCATCTTAAGTTTAAACGAATCAGTCCAAGTCCCCGTTCATGACCAGCCTGCATTCAGAGACAATCGGCATGAGTGCTGTCAGTGCTTTGATTTATTCACTGTCTTGAGTTTCTGGAGTGCACTCTTCCATCACTGAAGTTGGGCTCGTCCATTCTGCTAAATATGGCACCTAGAATTATATCACAGGACCTACACTGTTTGCATAAGTATCTGTACCATATTCCAGGGTTGAAAGGGACAGCCTTTCTTTCCAATTTCTTCACGCAAAGTCTAATATACAACTAAGTTGTAATTGACCTAGACTTGACCTCAAAAGTCAGAAAATCCATTAAGCAGGCTGGTCTTTATGGATTAAATATTGACAGCACTGTTAGAAAACAGTGTAAAACCTGAGCAGACGCCGCATACAGTCTTTGCAAACCCGTCACATGATGCAGCTGATTCATATGAAATGCTGAATCGATCCTCTGAAAGGTAAGATAAAATCGCCAAGTCATCTGCTTTAAACGTTTGTTTTACGCTTATAGGATAACTCGTAGTACGTTTGTACAATTTTGATTACTGCGCCAAACCGGACTATATTTTGTGTGGACTCATATTTCTATGGCGGTCAAAGCCGGAAGAAAGCCGGAACTACTTTAAAACCTGCAGGATAGCTAGAGATGACCGATTGAACCTGTCATTAAAAATGAAAATGTCCGATATAAACAAAAATGTATATCTAAGTAGGGCATTCTATCTGTAGAACTAGTGTTGACTGGGACATAAAACCTTGACACAAACAAACTTTACTCTTTGAAAGTAAAATAGAAGCAGGCTATCAGTATTCCATTGGATGACCTTCTGTACAAATTATTAGTTGCTATGAAAATCCTGATACTATCAAAATCATTCTGCAGGCACTTTGGGAATGTCAGGTCAATGTCCAATGCACCAACGTAGATGAGACGGTGCATAAATGTCATGACTTTGCGACGACCTTGATGTGACGTTTCACAATATTAGAAATTACCTTTTTTTTACAAATAGCAAGTAGTTGCTAACTTGCTACCTGGTTTGAGAGTAGACCTGTAGCAAAAGCATCCACTTGGCAGCAAAAAGTGTCGTTGGAGTATAAAAACAATAATGATAATAATAATAATCAACTATATTCAAAGAGGGTAACAGATTAAGTAAACTAGTACTAATCTTCCATGTGGCCCACGTTTCTTCCCTTTTCTGGGTAGAAACCAGTACTGAGCAATGTGGATAAAGTTTCTTGCTCAAGGAAGCAACACGTGGCACTCTCGGGGGGATTGAACCGGCTGCCTCTAAATCTCAAATCTGATTCTGAGTGCTCCAGGCAGGCATCCTGGAGATTAACCCTTCAAGTGCTAAGCATTTATAGACGACGTTATTTTCATTTATTTTTTTTTTTTCCTGATTTTCAAATAAAATAAGGCTTATTGACATTACTTGTGAATTGTCTGCCCCGCAGAAAAATAATGGATAAAATAGACAGCATAATGGGTTTATGTTGTGGGCCCTTTACCAAGTACATGGGTGGTAATCTGGGGAACTAGCTCGAAAACGAGTCAAAGGAAATTTGTTCCCTCAACTCGTCCGGGAACTCTTGAGCTAGCTCCATCACCTGGAAACTTGTAAATAAAGGTAGGTCTCAAAGGTATTTATCACCGTTTTTTTCTTTTGAGCTAGCTCCATCACCAGGAAACTTGTAAATAAAGGTAGGTCTCAAAGGGTTTCATCACTGTTTTTTTCTTTTGTAAGCTATTTATAAAAAAAATCTGGCAATGTAGTGCAACATAGAAATGATTTAACTTTGTACCCCGCGAGAATTTGCCATGGAAATTTGCAGCTCTGGAGTATGAATGAAAGGAAACTTTTTATCACGGACCTGAAAAATTGTCAATTTATGTCAACACGGAAATCTCCGTAATCTTTTTTTATAAATATCTTACAAAGAAAAAAAAGGTGATAAAACTCTTCGAGACCGACCTTTGTTTACAAGTTTCCTGGTGATGGAGCTAGCTGGAGAGTTCCAGGATGTGTTGCAGGGAAATTTCCATTGACTCATTTTCGAGCTAGTTCCCCTGATTACCACCCGTGAAGTAGCAGCTTTTTGGCTACCAGTTGTTTGATCAGGTAGCAAACTGAATTTTCAGGTTCCAAAGCCACTTGCTTCTGTTAATTTTGAAGCCTGCTTTTCAGTTATGTCATGATGTTATATGCATGTTGATTTGAGGTCATATAACATTATGTGCCTGCTGGGTTAGAGATTGGAATGCCCTTCTCTATCTTCTTAATTCAACCATTTTCTCAGTTGAAGATGCATTGTAGAAATTACACTAATTGGCATATCAGATCCTTGCTACAAGAACTGATATTTTTCAAGTATCATTCTTCCCTCGGACCATAGGAAATTGGAATGCCCTTCCAATTTGATTATTTACCCCCTGTGGCATTTTCTCAGCTAATTTCAGAGAGGATAGCATAATATTAACTATGTTAAGGGGAATGGCAACAACTTTTGGGACTTCCTGTTTGCCTTTCTATAAAAAAATAAAAATTTTCTTCTCAAGAACCAACTAGTCGATTACCTTGAAATTTAGTACGTGTATGTAGCAACGGGGACTCGGGTCCTACCAAATTTTTCAAATGATGACCTTTGGTTGACCTTGACCTGTTTTACGTCAAGTTCAAATTTGGTCACTTAGATAGTTGTATGGAAAAAAGGCAAATGGATTTTACTGATTGCCTGGCAGCCTGTCACATCAGAAATATTATTTGCAATCAGCTGAATGGAAGTTAATCAATTCTTAAAGTCAAGATCATTACTGACCTTGGTCTTGGATGGCTCAGATTCAGTATTTTTATCTTCTTCTCCACTAAAACTGCTATGCTGATTGAAACCAAGTTACATGAAAATTCTCTATGCGATGAGGCAATGAAAAGTTATTCAGGGATTATTATCACATGACCAAGATGGGATCCATTGCCTGTATATGGTATAAACCACATGACCTCTGGTGAGCGTAGTGGCCTATGGGCCTCTTGTTTTTATTACTGCTCAGAAACGTAGATTGTGGATACTCATTAGAACTGCCTGGGTGATGCTCTTCTAACAGGTGCCACAACAGAATAGCGAAAATATCAGAATTTTTAACAGAAAACTTTAATTTTTTGAAGAATAATTTTCTATTGAATCTATTAACCCATTTGGTACCGGAAACCCCAAAATGGGTACCTTGGCAAACAGTGAAGGCCCAGATCAGACGCCGCAGAAGTTGAGAACGCGGCGTCTGATCAGGGCCTCCACTGTTTGCTAAAAGTTCAGTCATTTTCCATATAAATTTTGAAGAAAACACAACCAGACACCCCTAAATTTTGAAATGAACTCCTGCTATATATAAGGAGGAAGATTCCATTTGGTACAAAAAGGGTTAAGATGCCATGAAAACTTCATCTCAAAATGTTGTCTGTTTATATTGTCTGCTGAATCTTCTTGGAAACGTTTTAAACATATTTTGCATACAGGCAACCAGTGTGGATCCAGATCAGAGGAGCAGTCTGTTCTGGGTTCACATTGTTTTCAATATTGACTTTTAAAGTAATCAGCAGATGACAAAGCAGATAACAATTGTGGTGATTGGCATTTTATGGGTTAAATAGGTGTGTTTTCATAATGAATGTCCTGGGGTTTTCATTGTGACCCCATTTTTGTACTCTTTTTCTCAGTGTGTCTCGGGGCACTGGCCCTCCAGGGCTTGGAGAAATAGATTGGGCTGCATGCTGCTTCCACGCAGAGCTGTAACCGAATGCACATGAGTACTGGTTAACCCCTTAGAAGGCCTAAGCCTGCCCGGGCAAAGTGGTGCGAGTCAAACATTCCCTGCCTAAACCTTATTGGTTGTTTAGGCAATAGGCTTGAGATGTCATTTCATCTCAATATTGGGTAAAAGGCCCACATAATCAGGAGCAACATCTCAAAAATTACCTTAATGGTGTTAACAGGGATGTAAAACCCAGCTCACACACACATACACTGTGTCTCATTGCAAACTTAGAGTCACTTCTCACTCATAGCCTTAGGATGGGTCTCCGTGGCCTAGTGGATAAGAGCTCAGAATTTTAGTCATTAGATCTCTCACCGCTGTGGGTTTGAGCCTGGCTCAGGTCACATAGAGACGCCAAATTCTGCAACGGATGGTGTGGTGGTTTTTCTCCGGGTAGACTGGTTTTCGCCCACTTCCTATTAACGATTGGCTCGATATGAGTGAAATAATCTTGAAAGGGCCATAACCCCCCCCCCCCACACACACATAAAAATTAATCATAGCCTCAGATAGGGGGGTGTAATTGGGATAATTATTTGATAATTTTACTCATTGTTTAGTAATAATCAAAGTACTGAATGTACTGATTTCTTGCTTTTTCTTTTACAATTTAACAGATATGAAAACAATGTCAAGGAAATACCAGAGATTGGCTTTGTTGGGAGTGGATCTCTTGGAAGAACCTGGCTGGTAGAGAAATCCAGGACAATGATATTACAGTAACTCTGTTAGTAATAATCAAAGCACTGAAAGTACTGCATTTTTCTTTTCTTTCAAAATTCAACAGATATTAAAGAGATGTCAAAGAAGTACCAGAGACTGGCGTTGATTGGGAGTGGGTCTTTTGGAAGAGCTTGGTTGGTCACACAAGCTGGGAATTCGAAGAAAATGGTTTCTAAGGTAAATGCATGTGCAGCTACAAAATTGAACATACTACAGTAATATTCCTCTATTAAAACCAGCTAAAATTAAGAATAAATCTGTTTTTATTTTAAAATTGAAGAATAAATCTGTTTTTAGCTCACCAGAGCCAAAGGCTCCGCGGGATCTTATAGGATAGGCAGTTGTTCGTCGTCGTCGTCGTCTGGCGTTAACATTTTCAAACGACATCTCCTCTGAAGCCAATGGGCCGATTGAGTCCAAATTTCATCTGTAGCATCCTTGGGCTTGGGGATTGAAAGTTTGTGTTTTTTATGAAAATCGGCCCATTAGTTTGGTTGCTATAGCAACTTAGAGCTCCCATAGACTTATAATGGGGAAAATTGAAAAATGGCATTTACTGCCAAGCCTCTGCAGATATTTTGAGAAAACTTTCATAGAAATGTTCCATAGGCAATCTACTATCTGCTGTATGATTTTAAGCCTTCTGCTCATTTTTATTGGTTGCCATGGAAACCAAAATGCAAAAAATAGACAAAAAATACTTAAAAAATCATCTCCTCAGAAACCATATGCTCTAGGAGGCTGAGACTTTATGAAAATATTCACCATATTTGCCTTTACAGGTTTTTTATGAAATTTGGCCTTTTAGTTTTGTTGCTATGGCAACTTAGTGTTTCCATTGACTTATAATGGGGAAAACTGAAAAATGGCATTTACTGCCAAGTCATTGCAGATATTTTTACAAAACTTACATAAACATGTTCCTTGAGTAAACTACTCTCAGCCATATGCTTTATGTCAACCTGGGGGTCCCCTAGGTTGTGCCGGGGCCATGCCCCGCCCCCTCCACTTCATAAAATGCCTTATATCTCAGAAACCTTACAGATCCCAACCCCTAAACCAGGGCTCGAGAAAATGCCGGTTTTCCGGTTCTGGACCGAATTTGGCCTCCATAAACCGATTTTGACTTCAAAAGAAGATAAAAAAATCGGTCCGTAACTCTTTAACATTTTAAAAAAATCGGTTCGAAAATTTTCGCTAAATCATTATGTTGTAAAAACAAGCTGACCGTTTGCCACTGATAATCCAAGCATGTATACAAAACGCCTGCTGCACAAGGTGTTGGACCGGTTCATTATCTAACTAGGTGAAAATTGGACAAGTCCACGTCGGGTTCTTTGATCTTATCGCAGCGCAATTTGACCTGTGTGTCAAAATTATTAATCCGTGAAAACTGGCCTGAGGCGTTATCGGCAAGCTGGCAAGGTGAGAAAATAAGGTCAATAAATGCAGGACATACGCTAGTTTGTTTAGACAAGTCATTAATTTATGGCCTATTACTATAGAACTGGTATTTGAATATATTTTTTTTTTTCACAGGGCGCAATTTTCAATACACACCTGTCATGTCTGAACATTGCGGGTTATGCCTTCGAGGGAAAATGCATTATTTCACCCATTCTAAACGATATTTTTATTTAAGAATACGCTCCATTGAAACCAATAACATAAACCACGTCATTTGTAGACAAAGCGATTTGTTTCAGGCTTGTGTAATCGTGAAATATGTATTTTTATTCTTTTAAACACGGCTCGGCCATGTAAGATTTTCAATGACTCTCGTTCGGCCATGTTTTGTTTCGAGAGTAAAGAAATGTTTTTCGATTTTTTAACCTGTTCAAAACGATTTTTTATAGAAATAAGCTCTATTAAAATCAATCACTTAAAACAGGTGTGTGGGTTACGTCCTTGACTGCATTAATGTGTATTGTGTAAACGGAAACCGTATGACGTCATTTTCCGACCACGTTGCTGCACGTTGTCGCCATTTGTAAACAAAGCAATTTGGGCAAAATAAAATGCGTGAAATAAGAGAAATATTTTAAAGGTTTTAAAAAGGGGGAAAAATATAGTGACCATCGAAATGGTCTTTTACTGCCCCACGTCGGTTGTTTCCCTTTAGCGGTCTTCAGGTTCTGAGTGACCCGGATATTGGGAAAATGAAAGTAGATGAAATCTGGCGTAGAAAATGAAAGTAGATGAAACCTGAACGATGTGAGCAATAATTGCTGTTTATAATCGAGATATTGGTGCTCATATCCGTTGACAAGTGTAAGAGCAACATTGGTATGTCATTCGTTACGCTAATAACACATTTTGAAATTGAAAATCGCCAATTGAGTTTACGGAAATTACCGAAACCGATCGACAATTTCCGTATTTTTTTGGCGAAATCTGGTTGGACCGATTTGGATTCTTCAGTTTCTCGAGCCCTGCCCTAAACCATATATATTCTTGTTTCTTATGATAAGATGCATTAAGTGACACCAACCTGGGGGCCCCTGGGATGTGCCGGGGACATGCCCTGCCCCCTCTATTTCATAAAATGCCATTTATCTCAGAAACCATTCAGATCCCCACCCCTAAACTATATATATTCTTGTTCCTTATGCTAAAATGCATTAAGTGACACCAACCTTGGGGTCCCCCCGGGATGTGCTGGGGACATGCCCCACCCCCTCCACTTCATAAAATGCCATTTATCTCAGAAACCATTGAGATCCCCACCCCTAAACCATATATATTCTTGTTCCTTATGATAAGACACATTCAGTGATACCAACATTGGGGTCTCTCTGGGGTGCGCTGGGGCCATGCCCCACCCTTCCACTTCATAAATGCCATATATCTCAGAAACCATTCAGATCCCCACCCCTAAACTATATATATTCTTGTTTCTTATGATAAGACGCATTCAGTGACACCAATCTGAGGGTCCCCTAGGATGTGGCGGGGCTTATGCCCCACCCCCTCCACTTCGTAAAAGGCTAAATATCTCAGAAACCGTTCAGATCCCCACCCCTAAACCATTTAAATTCTTGTTCCTTATGATAAGACGCATTCAGTGATACCAACCTTAGGGTCTTCCTTGCCGCACGGGGGCTATGCCTGACCCCTCCACTTCATAAAAGGCCCAATTTCTCAGAAACCGTTCAGATCCCCACCCCTAAACCATATAAATTCTTGTTCCTTATGTTAAGATGCATTCAGTGATATCAACCTAAGGATCTCCCAGGCCGCACCAGGGCTATGCCCCAACCTTCCACTTCATAAAAGGTGATATATCTCGGAAACCCTTCAGATCCCCACCCCAAAACCATGTATATTCTTGTTTCTTATGAAAAGACGCATTCAGTGACACCAATCTGGGGGTACCCTAGGATGTGCCAGGGCTATGCCCCACCCCCTGTACTTAGTAAAAGCCCAATATCTCAGAAACCGTTCAGATCCCCACCCCTAAAGCATATAAATTCTTGTTCCTTATGATAAGACGCATTCAGTGATACCAATCTAAGGGTCTCCCGGGCCGCACGGGGGCTGTGCCCCACCCTTCCACTTCATAAAAGGTGATACGTCTCCCCATCCCAAAACCATATATATTCTTGTTTCATATGATAAGACGCATTCATTGAAACCAATCTGGGGGTCCTCTGGGATGTGCCCGGGCCATGCCCAACCCCCTCCACTTCGTAAAAGGCTCAATATCTCGGAAACCATTCAGAACCCCCAACCCTAAACCATATATATTCTTGTTCCTTATGATGAGACACATTCAGTGATACCAACCTAGGGGTCTCTGGGGGTGTGCTGGGGCTATGCCCCACCCTTCCACTTCATAAAATGCAATATATCTCAGAAACTGTTCAGATCCCCACCCCTAAAATATGTATATTTGTGTTCCCCTATAATAAGACTCATTCACTCACATCAATGTGTCTATGTGCAACATGCTGATGCCATGGCCCACGCCTCTACTTCATAAAAGGCCATATATCTCAGACACCATTAAGATCCCCACCTCATAATCATATATATTCTTGTTTCTTATGATTAGACACATTCAGTCACACAAACTTGGTGGTCCACATGGGCCATTCCTCTCCTCATCATTTCATAAGAGGGCCTCATATCTTGGAAACTGTTCATATCCCCACCCCTAAACAATATATTTTCTTGGTCCTTATTATAAGACACATTCAGCGACAACAATCTTGGCTTTCCTGGGGTCTGCCAGGGCTATGCTCCAACCCCTTCGCAGCTTAAAAGGCCTTATATCTCAGGAACAGTACACATCCCAACCCCTAAACCATGTATATTCATGTGCCTTATGATAAGATGGATTCAGTGATACCATTCAGGGCTCTGTTGGGTCCATGTCTCATCCTTCCTCCTCATAAAAGGCCTAATATTTCAGATACAGAGTCCACATGGGTGCTCATTTTGAAATGGTGGTTTGTTTGGGAGACTTTATAATCAATAAATTTAAATCTGAAACCATACATGGCTGCCAGTGGGCAGTGTCCGCCTGAGTTCTGGTGAGCATTGTGGCCCATGGGCCTCTTGTTTAAATTCAAATTCAAATTTTTGAATTTGTTTTTAAATTCTTATTGAGAAGGTTTCAGTTATTTTTTCTTTGTGTGTTTCTACACCCAGTATCTCTGAATAAGAGACATCCTTTAGTACTGTTCAAAAGTGGTCTTCAAGACCACTTTTGAACAGGCCAAAGGTGGTCTTAATTTAGGAAATTTTCTGTACCATAGCTCCAGATAAATTGGAAGTGCAAAGCAGGGCTGAAAAATTCCACTTGTCCACTAGGCATGGTAAGGAAAAATATTTGGAGGATGAGTAAAAATTTTGTCACTTCGCTATAGATGGAAGTTTCGAAAATCTACATGCCTTTGTTCTAGCAGGATGAGTGAAATTATGAAGCATTTTCCAGCCTAGGTAAAGGATAATAAGGGATAATTTTCCTTTATTCTCTTCAAAAACCTTTGTTGTTGTCAGAATTAGTCACTGAGGTGATTCTTACAAGTACCCTCAACAGGTTTATATATACAAAGAAATGATATCCTTCAATTATCCTTGGTTATTCCTCCTAATTATCCTTGGTTATTCCTCCTAATTATCCTTGGTTATTCCTCCTAATTATCCTTGGTTATTCCTCCTAATTATCCTTGGTTATTCCTCCTAATTATCCTTGGTTATTCCTTCTAAGTATCCTTTGTTATTCCTCTTAATTATCCTTGATTATTCCTCCTATTTATCCTTGGTTATTCTTCCTAATTATCCTTTGTAATTCCTCCTTATCAGGAAGTATGAGAATTTGTTAGGTGAAATTAACTGAATATCCAGACACTATAGTCATATTTGTTGTTCATGCTGGTATAGAACAAACAGACATTATAAAAAGCTGTTATTGCCAGCCCTGAAGGGAAGTACAATGTAATCCATGTCTGCATTTTAATGGGAAATAATTTGCACATACACAATGGAATGAAACTTTTTACCTCTATAATACTCATAAAAGACAATTTGACGCTGTGGTTAACCCATAAAATGCCAGTCATGACTATTGTTGTCTGCTTTGCCGTCTGCCAGTTACCTTCAAAGTTATCTTTTTGCAAACAGTGTGGACCCAGCTCAGACTGCTCCATATGGAGGAGTCTGATCTGAGCCCACACTGTTTGCCTGTATGCAAAAATATTTTTAAAAAGCTTGCAAAAAAATCAGCAGATGACATAAGCAGGCGACATTTTCAGATGGCGTTTTTTTCGGCGTCGTAAGGGTTAACATCCTAGAGAAAATCTTTGTTGCATAACCTGTTTTTATATAGCCAGTCAAAACATATAGATTATAATATAGAAAAGAAATTTCATGTATTTAATTTCATAACGTTCAGTGATCCCATGTTCCCAATCAAAAATCAAAATAACTTATACTATACCCCTGTAAACCCCAGTTTTCTCTGTATAAACTGGGGTTTAGAGGGGTTAGTTTAGGTAACAGCTGTGTTAGGTTGGGGTTAGGTTACAGTTCAGAATGACCTAATTACTGTTGACAGGGTCTTCGATCTCCAATCCCAACCAAACCTTGACACATAATGTTTCTTGGATTTTATAGGAAATAAAAGTAACACAGCTTACAGAGAAGGAATCAGAGCAGTGTATTACTGAAGTGATGGTGCTGGCCCGCTGTAACCATGGCAACATAATACGATATATTGATGCTTTTGTCGAGGACAGATGTCTGCATATTGTCATGGAATTTGCAGATGGTGGTATGTAACATCTTTATAACACTATTATTTGGGCCAAAAACAGAATTGGTTTTAGTTGAACAAGCAAGTTATATCCAAACAAAAATGTATAGATTAACCCTTTTCTTGCTGTTTACGAAAACCCTATCTTTGGAAACAGTGTAGATCCAGATCAGATGGCTTCTGAAGAAGCCATCTGATCAGGATCTACACTGTTCGACATTCAACTCATGAATTTGTAGGAATAAATTACATCAAGTAATCTGATTGGTTCAAAGTAAGAAATGGGTGTGGCTAAACTGAATATTCAGCAAGAGAAGGGTTAATATGTAGAGAAATTTCCATTTAAGGTCATTTTCTATACACTCTTTACATTCTTGGGATCCATCTTTAAACTGTGCTTATTTTTTGGGATCCATCTTTAAACTGTGTGTTTCTTTTGGGATCCATCTTTAACAGAATGCGTGTGGGAAAATCCTAAATGGGTACCTTGGCAAACAGTGCAGGCCCAGATCATATGCCGCAGATCAGGGCCTGCACTATTTGCTAACAGAATTTTCCTTTAAAAATAGTTTAAAAAAAAAAAAAAAAAAAAAGGCCTCGCAAGTACCCATTATATGACGACAATGGAAGAGTTCACTAATATACAGTGGGTTAAACCATTTTATATCTAAAATGTTGTTATGATGAACAGTGTTAGAAAGATCAGAACAGACACTTTAGCTTGATGTAACATTGCGTCCTGTTGGTTTGAGATTTTGTCTGTGAAAATATTCATCTGTGTCAGAGATTTTAGTTGGATATAATTAACCACTATAAGCAAACTATGAAGGCCCCCGCCCATCAGGGCTTAGAGAAATAGTTTGGGCTGCAAGGTGCTTGCCTGCAAAGCTGAAACCAACCACACGTACTGGTAAACAGCTTATAGAAGATCTAAGCCAGGCAAAGTGGAGTGAGTCGGACCATCCATGCATATAAACCTTGTAGGTTTCATTGGGCGACAGGGATTGTGACATCTCATCTCAATGTTGGGTAAAAGTCCCACAAAATTGGAAGCAACAAAATTGGAAGTAACATCTCCAAAATTACCTAAATATAGTGTTGACAGGGACGTTAAACCTCAAATCAAACAAACAATGAACCAGCACATGAGAAATGGGTACTTTTTCATAACTGCAGACAAGCACATTTTTCATCCAAAAAGTAGTGATATTTTTCTTATTTCTGCAAGAAAACATAAGTTGTTGGTATTCATTAGGCACTTGTAATGAGTACTCATTGTGAGCATATGTTTTTGTGCAGAAATAAAAAAAATTGTGGATAGACCCTCTTATTTTGGGCTATGCTTATTGCCTAAGCGTCCAGACAAACTTCAGTCGTGCCTGCAGGCAACTAATAGGGTTAGATACATGATTCTTGCACACCAGACAAGCAAATCCGTGATTTTACCCTGGGATAGAAATTTATGTTCTGACCCTGGTGTTCCGACCCCAAATCGAATATAATCGCGTGTTTGATAAATGCAATGGTTGATTACAACCTCATGCGCGGCGGCGTCATGCGTGACGTCACTAAACATTCCTGTTGTATCATCACAAAATGGCGGACGTCGGTAACCGAAGTGACAGCAGCATTAAAAATTCGCAATAGAAATGGAAGGTATGCAAGAAAAAGAATCCTATATGGGTGTGAGGGGTGGATAGAAAAATCCGTCCCTCGGGATCACTGTCCGGCATCACTCGGCAAGCCTCGTGATGCCGGACAGTGACCCTCAGGACGTATTTTTCCATCCACCCCTCACACCCATATGAGATTCTTATAATCTCCCTCAAGGTCTCCCCTACATGTCTGTAGGCTCTGCAAGACTGCTGGACCATGCCCTTCAGGGCTTGAAGAAAACAATGGGCTGCATGATGCTTCCACTCAGAGCTGAATCTGACCGCACACGAGTACTGGTAAACTGCTTAGAGGATCTGAGCCTGCCCAGGCAAAGCGGTGCGAGTCGGCCCGGCCATGCTTATAAACCCTATTGGTTTCATTGGGCGGCAGGGCTTGAGATGTCATTTTATCTCAGTGTCGGGTAAAAGTCCCACAAAATTGGAAGCAACATCTCCAAAAGGACCTTTACAGTGTTGAGGGGGACGTGAAACCTCAAATCAAACAATTCAAGGTCTTCACTACAAGTCTGTTAGCAGAAAAGCTAGGTTCTGGCAAGACTGTGCATATCCGGGCTTGAAGAAATAGATGGGCTGTAGATGCTTCCACGCAGAGCTGAAACCGACCGCACACGAGTACTGGTAAACCGCTTAGAGGATCTAAACCTGCCCAGGTAAAGCGGTGCAAGTCGGACCGTCCATGCTTATAAACCATATTGGTTTCATTGGGCGGCAGGGCTTAAAATGTCATTTCATCTCAATGTCGGGTAAAGGCCCCACAAAATTGGAAGCAACGTCTCCAAAATGACCTATACAGTGTTGACGGGGACGTTAAACCTCAAATCAAACAAACAAATCTGGCAAGACTGTGCATACCATAAAATTCCTAAAATTTCAGACACCTTAAAGACTTGCTGTAATTCTCCTAAAATTTTGACAAAATTGTTAGGTGTCTTAAAGGTGCAGACGGAATGGCAAACAGTGTAGACCTTGATCAGACTGCTCAGGATCTTCACTGTTTGCTTTGGCCTGTTTGTCCCAGTACTTAAGATCATCACGTTATCTTTAGGCATGAGCCTTTAATTGTTTGTTGCCTATGTGATAATGATCCTTTTCTTTTGAATTGGTGCATAATTTTTGTGTCTTGTAACTAGTGTATTTGATTTGTTTGATTTGAGGTTTACTGTCCCTGTCAACACTGTATAGGGCATTTTGGAGACGTTGCTTCCAATTTTGTGGGACTTTTACCTGACATTGAGATGAAATGACATCTCAAGCCCTGTCACCAAATGACCTCTCAAGCCCTGTCGCCCAATGAAACCAGTAGGGTTTATATGCATGGACTGACAGAAAGCGCAGACTTAGATCCTCTAAGCGGTTAACCAGTACTCGTGTGCGGTCGGTTTCAGCTCTGCGTGGAAGCATCATGCAGCCCATCTAATTCTTCAAGCCCCAATAGGCTGGGGCGAGGAACTAGTGTATTTAGGAAAGACTCAGCTCAGCCTGTGAACCTGAAGATTCAGAATACAGCCTTCCCCGGTGAAGCTTAATTGGGTCTGTGGGCCATCTGTTCCCAGGCCCCAGGGTATAAAAACATTTTTCAAGCAAATCTCACCTATTGAGTACAAAATTTGTCCTGCTCATTGATTTTAAAATACCAATAACGACATTTGTCTGCTTTGCCGTCTGCCAGTTAACTTAAAAGTTATTTTTGCAAACAGTGTGGACCCAAATCTACAGGAGCAGTCTGATCTGGGCCCACACTGTTTGCCTGTATGCAAAAAATATTTTTAAAAAGTTTGCAAAAATATTCAGCAGACAACATAAGCAGACGACATTTACAGATGTACTTTTTCTCGGCGTCTTAAGCGTTAAAATTTAGGAGGAGGAAACTAACATTCTCTACCAATCTGAACAGTAAAATTTGTTGTATTTTTTATATTTCAATAATTGGGAGGATGATGAATTTAATGCTCATGAGGACGCTTAAGTGAGTTGAGCATGCTCAAGTGATTTGAGCATGGAAAATGTTTTATAACCCTGGTGTTTGGCTACTTGTGTTTTGGTTGTTGAAATATCTCCACTTCACGGGCAGTGAACATTCAAATTGATCTCCACGGGTGATCAAGAATAATCCTACCTGCCACCTTCTTGCAGCCCACGAATACCAATAACAGGAAATGTTCAAATTGACCTCCGGATATAAGTCAAATTGTTTTCAATTGACCACCGGCGATCAGTAAATGGGTCGCCATTCACGAGATGTCGAAAATTCTCGAGAAGTTTACGAAAACCGACCTATTAGGTGATAACACTGATTAATTTATTCTTTGCATAAAGGTCAGTCTCATGTCAAATTACACCAGCTATAACATTTAGAATAGAGCCATGTAAAAGTAAACAACTTATGCTTCAAAGTGACCATGGCTGTTTCGATGTTTTAGGATATGAAGGCACTGTGTAACATGAACAATTTTTCTAGTCTATCTTTCAGGTGATTTACAAAGAAAAATTCTCAAGCAGAATGGAATTTATTTTGCTAAAGAGGTATGCACAGATGTAGAGAACAGTTGTACTATATTGAGACACCTTTTAATGAGTCTTACAGTACATGTACAATTAATTATTCATTATATATTTTGGCTCCAAAATTATGCTCAGTGGCAAACAGTGTATACACAGATCAGACTGCTCCTAAAGGAGTGAGTGAGTGAGTTTTAGTTTTACGTCCCACCAACATCTAAGGTCATACGGAGACGGGGCCTCGGTTTAAAGACTCATCCGAAAGTCTGGAGAAGCCCGGGCTCGATCCTGCGATCCCTGGTTTACAAGGCGAGTAGCGTAACCACTGCACCATGCTCCTAAAGGAGCAGTGTGATCAGAGTCTACCCTGTTTGCTCAGTTTTTTGTGGCTTTTCAGTCTCTGAATATTTAGGGTAAATAGGATACAATGTACATGCAGTAAATACAATTTAAAGATTATTTTCTAAATTTCTCCATGAAAACATACAAAAGGTTTTTTTTGTGACCCCTAGCACCAGCTAGTTCATCTTTTCACAAAAACTTATTTTTGAGCTGGTTATTATGATGCAAAAAAGTCACAGAAAACCAAGGGATATTCTAACACAGCATGCCTGTATAGGCAATGGAAAGAATCTGTGATTTATTCTGCAATAAATCACAGGGGAAAGGGTTGCACTGAGAAAAACTGCCATTTTATGATGCCACTCATAGATTCTTTGATGTCAGAAGATGAACCGTCCTTTTCTTGCATTAAAAATGTTAGAGAAGAACATAAATGCATGTGTTACAGTCAATAATTTTGGCAGGATTTCATATAACATTGGTGAAAGATCAGAAGAATTTGAAGGAATCAACCACATTACTGCAGAGTTTTAGTGTGTTTGAATTGAAATAGATCAGCTGCAGTGTGTGAATTGTTAAGTAATAAATCACAGTTTGTCGGTCACTTGTAATTATATAAAATCTTCATGCTACAGGCTTGTGATTTGATCTACTTTACAACTGATACCCAAACTGTCATTACGAAAACATATGCCAATTCAAATACATAGTAAATTTTATTATCGAAAAAAAAAGAAAATTTTCAGATGAAAAATTGTGATATTTTTCTTAATTCTGCTCAAAATATAGATGGTGGGTACCCATTAGAAGCGCCTCAACGAGGCGGTTTTAACGTGTAGCCAGTCGAGGCAGTTCTAACGAGTAGCCACAATCTATATTTTGAGCAGAAATAAGAAAATAAGGTTTAACCTTGTAAACCCAAGTTTCACTGTACAAAAGAGGGGCTTCAGGGGGTCAAAATAAAATAGGCGTGTTTTCGTGATGGACTTATTACTTAACAAGAGGGCCCAATGGCCCTATATCGCTCACCTGTGTACCAGAAAATCATTAGTGTAGGAGACCACTTGACATTGCTACATACTAAATATCTAAGCTCAGGCAAAGCGGTGTCCATGCTTATAAACCCTACTGGTTTCATTGGGCAACAGGGCTTGAGATGTAATTTCATCTCAATGTCTGGTAAAAGTCCCACAAAATTGGAAGAGACATCTCCAAAACGACCTATACAGTGTTGATGGGGATGTAAAACACAAATCAAACAAAATCTGTGCCTTATGGTTTTGGAGAAAAGTGATGCTTTTAAGTTTTTTCCAGTTTAAGTCTATAGGAGCTAATGAGCCCTGGGGCTGGACCAATTTTGACCCAAAGGGCATGGTTGGCAGGATTTATGTAGGCGACCATTTTGTGTTGCTATATACTAAATATCTAAGGTCTGTACTTCATGGTTTCAAAGAAGATGTTGAAGCCTTTTCCATTATAAGTTTGTTGGAGTTTAGGGGCCACAGGATTTGGACCCAAGGGGCATGATAAGCAGGATTCATGTAGGCGACCACTCGACATTGCTACATGCTAAATACCTAAGCTCTGGGACTTATGGTTTCAGAGAAGATTTTTTCCCCATTTTAAGTTGTTGTTTTGTTTTTTTTTTTCATTATAAGGGCCCTGTGGTTTCAGAGAAGAAGATTTTTGAAGTTTCTCCAATTTTAAGTCTATGGAAGCTAAAGAGCCCTGGGGTGGGGCCAATTTGGATCCCAGGGGCATAACTGGCAGGATTTATGTAGGTGGCCACTTGATGTTGCTACATACTAAAAATCTAAGCTCTGGGCCTTATGGTTTCATAGAAGAAGATCTTTAAGTTTTTTTTCCATTATAAGTCTATTGGAGGTGATGAGCTGGGGCGAGGCCAATTTTGACCCCAGGGGCAGGGTTAGCTGGATTTATGTAGCTGGCTATTTTATGTTGCTAGATACTAAATATCTAAGTTCTGTGCTTCACAGTTTCTGAGAAGAACATTTTTGAAGCTTTTTACCATTATGAGTCTATGGGAGCTAAGGGGCCCCGGGGCGTGGGCCATTTCGACCCAAGGGGCATGATTAGCAGGAAATATGAAGGTGACCACTTGCCGTTGCTACATGCTAAATATCTAAGCTCTGGGCGCTGTGGTTTCAGAGAAAAAGATTTTTGAAGTCTTTTTTCCATTATGAGTCTATGGGAGCTAAGGGGGTCCCAGGGTGTGGCCCATTTGGACACCAGGGGCATGATTGGCAGGATTAATGTAGGTGACCACTTGCCATTGCTACATGCTAAATATCTAAGCTCTGGGCCCTGTGCTTTCAGAGAAGAAGATTTTTTAAGCTTTTTTTCCATTATGAGTCTATAGGAGCTAAGTGGCCCCGGGGCGTGGCCCTTTTGGATTCCTGGGGCATGATTGGCAGGAATTATGTAGGTGACCACTTGCGATTGCTATGTGCGTAATATCTAAGCTCTGGGCGCTGTGGTTTCAGAGAAGAAGATTTTTGAAGCTTTTTTCCATTATGAGTCTATGGGAGCAAAGGGGCCCAGGCGCGTGGCCCATTTGGAACCCAGGGGCATGATTGGCAGGAATTATGTAGGTGACCAATTGCCCTTGCTACATGCTAAATATCTAAACTGTGGGCCCTTTGGTTTCAGAGAAGAAGATTTTTGAAGCTTTTTTACCATTTTGAGTCTATGGGAGCTAAGGGGCCCCGGGGTGTGGCCAATTTGGAACCCAGGGGCATGATTGGCAGGAATTATGTAGGTGACCACTTGCCGTTGCTACATGCTAAATATCTCAGCTCTGGGCCCTGTGGTTTCAGAGAAGAAGATTTTTGAAGCTTTTTTACCATTTTGAGTCTATGGGAGCTAAGGGGCCCCGGGGTGTGGCCAATTTGGAACCCAGGGGCATGATTGGCAGGAATTATGTAGGTGACCACTTGCCGTTGCTACATGCTAAATATCTCAGCTCTGGGCCCTGTGGTTTCAGAGAAGAAGATTTTTGAAGCTTTTTTCCATTATGAGTCTATAGGAGCTAAAGGGCCCCGGGGCGTGGCCCGTTTGGACCCCAGGGGCATGATTGGCAGGAATTATGTAGGTGACCACTTGCCATTGCTACACGCTAAATATCTAAGCTCTGGGCCCTGTGGTTTCTGGGAAGAAGATTTTTGAAGCTTTTTGTTCCATTATGAGTCTATGGGAGCGAAGGGGCCCCGAGGCGTGGCCAATTTGGACCCTAGGGGCATGATTGGCAGGAATTATGTAGGTGACCACTGGCGGTTGCTACATGCTAAATATCTAAGCTCTGGGCCCTGTGGTTTCAGAGAAGAAGATTTTTGAAGCTTTTTTTCCATTATGAGTCTATGGGAGCTAAGGGGCACCTGGGTTTGGCCAATTTGGACCCCAGGGGCATGATTGGCAGGAATTATGTAAGTTACCACTTGCCGTTGCTACATGCCAAATATCTCAGCTCGGGGCCCTGTGGTTTCAGAGAAGAAGATTTTGAATGTTTCTTTTCCGTTATGAGTCTATAGGAGCTAAAGGGCCCCGGGGCGTGGCCCGTTTGGACACCAGGGGCATGATTGGCAGGAATTATGTAGGTGACCACTTGCCGTTGCTACTCGCCAAATATCTCAGCTCTGGGCCCTGTGGTTTCAGAGAAGAAGATTTTTGAAGCTTTTTTCCATTATGAGTCTATAGGAGCTAAAGGGCCCCATGGCGTGGCCCGTTTGGACCCCAGGGGCATGATTGGCAGGAATTATGTAGGTGACCACTTGCCGTTGCTACATGCTAAATATCTAAGCTCTGGGCCTTGTGGTTTCCGAGAAGAAGATTTTTGAAGCTTTTTGTTCCATTATGAGTCTATGGGAGCGAAGGGGCCCCGGGGCGTGGCCAATTTGGACCCCAGGGGCATGATTGGCAGGAATTATGTAGGTGACCACTGGCCATTGCTACATGCTAAATATCTAAGCTCTGGGCCCTGTGGTTTCCAAGAAGAAGATTTTTGAAGCTTTTTGTTTCATTATGAGTCTATGGGAGCGAAGGGGCCCCAGGGCGTAGCCAATTTGGACCCTAGGGGCATGATTGGCAGGAATTATGTAGGTGACCACTGGCCATTGCTACATGCTAAATATCTAAGCTCTGGACCCTGTGGTTTTAGAGAAGAAGATTTTTGAACCTTTTTTTTTCCATTATGAGACTATGGGAGCTAAGGGGCCCCGGGGTGTGGCCAATTTGGACCCCAGGGGCATGATTGGCAGGAATTATGTAGGTGACCACTTGCCGTTGCTACATGTCAAATACCTTAGCTCTGGACCCTGTGGTTTCATAGAAGAAGATTTTTGAAGCTTTTTTTCCATTTTGAGTCTATAGGAGCTAAAGGGCCCTGGGGCGTGGCCGGTTTGGACCCCAGGGGCATGATTGGCAGGAATTATGTAGGTGACCACTGGCCGTTAATACATGCTAAATATCAAAGCTCTGGGCCCTGTGGTTTCAGAGAAGAAGATATTTTAATTTTTTCCCATTGTAAGTCTATGGGAGCTATCTGTTGCCATGGCAACCACAATTCCCATCTGATCAGCCCAAAAACCTTATGCAGCCTTTCCCCCTTCCTGATGATGCTTCTCATGAAATTTGATTAAGATTGACCATGGGGTATTAGAGATATACTTATTTGAAATTGTTTACGGACGCACGGACGCACGAGACGGACGCCACGGACGCACGACGGACAAAAAGTGATCACAAAAGCTCACCTTGTCACTACGTGACAGGTGAGCTAAAAATTCATTGCTACAGCTGATCCTTATCTTATACACTTTTTAAGCAAAAATCCATCTTTGATGCGAACTGAGAAATCTAAACCCTCAGAGTCAACAGATAAAATAGGAATCTCTGTAAAACCTCATTTTTAGCTCACCTGTCACGTAGTGACAAGGTGAGCTTTTGTGATCACTTTTTGTCCGTCGTCCGTCGTGCGTCCGTCCATCCGTCCGTCCGTGCGTCCGTGCGTGCATGCATCCGTAAACAATTTCAAATAAGTATATCTCTAATACCCCATGGTCAATCTTGATCAAATTTCATGAGAAGCATCATCAGGTAGGGGGAAAGGCTGCATAAGGTTTTTGGGCTGATCAGATTGGAATTGTGGTTGCCATGGCAACAGATAGCTCCCATAGACTTACAATGGGAAAAAGTTAAAATATCTTCTTCTCTGAAACCACAGGGCCCAGAGCTTAGATATTTAGCATGTATTAAAGGCCAGTGGTCACCTACATAATTCCTGCCAATCATGCTCCTGGGGTCCAAATTGGCCACGCCCCGGGGCCCCTTCGCTCCCATAGACTCATAATGGAACAAAAAGCTTCAAAAATCTTCTTCTCGGAAACCACAGGGCCCAGAGCTTAGATATTTAGCATATAGCAATGGCAAGTGGTCACCTACATAATTCCTGCCAATCATGCCCCTGGGGCCCCAATTGGCCACACCCCGGGGCCCCTTAGCTCCCATAGACTCATAATGGAAAAAAAGATTCAAAAATCTTCTTCGCTGAAACCACAAGGTCCAGAGCTTAGATATTTAGCATGTAGCAATGGCCAGTGGTCACCTACATAATTTCTGCCAATCATGCCCCTGGGGTCCAAATTGGCCATGCCCCGGGGCCCCTTCGCTCTGATAGACTCATAATGGAACAAAAAGTTTCAAAAATCTTCTTCTTGGAAACCACAGGGCCCAGAGCTTAGATATTTAGCATGTAGCAATGGCAAGTGGTCACCTACACAATTCCTGCCAATCATGCCCCTGGGGTCCAAACGGGTCACACCCCGGGGCCCTTTAGCTCCTATAGTCTCATATTTGAAAAAGCTACAAAAATCTTCTTCTCTGAAACCACAGGGCCCAGAGCTGAGATATTTGGCATGTAGCAAAGGCAAGTGGTCACCTACATAATTCCTGCCAATCATGCTCCTGGGGCCCAAACTGGCCACACCCCGGGGCCCCTTAGCTCTCATAGACTCATAATGGAAAAAAAGCTTCAAAAATCTTCTTCTCTGAAACCACGGGGTCCAGAGCTTAGCTATTTAGCATGTAGCAATGGCCAGTGGTCACCAACATAATTCCTGCCAATCATGCTCCTGGGTTCCAAATGGGGGACGCCCCGGGGCCCCTTCGCTCTGATAGACTCATAATGGAACAAAAAGCTTCAAAAATCTTCTTCTCGGAAACCACAAGACCCAGAGCTTAGATATTTAGCATATAGCAATGGCAAGTGGTCACCTACATAATTCCTGCCAATCATGCCCCTGGGGCCCAAATTGGCCACACCCCAGGGCCCCTTAGCTCCCATAGACTCATAATGGAAAAAAAGATTCAAAAATCTTCTTCTCTGAAACCACAAGGTCCAAAGCTTAGATATTTAGCATGTAACAATGGCCAGTGGTCACCTACATAATTCCTGCCAATCATGCCCCTGGGGTCCAAATTGGCCATGCCCCCGGGCCCCTTCGCTCCCATAGACTCATAATGGAACAAAAAGCTTCAAAAATCTTCTTCTCGGAAACCACAAGGCCCAGAGCTTAGATATTTAGCATGTAGCAATGGCAAGTGGTCACCTACACAATTCCTGCCAATCATGCCCCTGGGGTCCAAACGGGCCACGCCCCGGGGCCCTTTAGCTCCTATAGACTCATAATGGAAAAAAGCTACAAAAATCTTCTTCTCTGCTACAAAAATCTTCTTCTCTGAAACCACAGGGCCCAGAGCTGAGATATTTGGCATGTAGCAATGGCAAGTGGTCACCTACATAATTCCTGCCAATCATGCCCCTGGGGCCCAAATTGGCCACACCCCAGGGCCCCTTAGCTCCCATAGACTCATAATGGAAAAAAAGATTAAAAAATCTTCTTCTCTGAAACCACAAGGTCCAGAGCTTAGATATTTAGCATGTAGCAATGGCCAGTGGTCACCTACATAATTCCTGCCAATCATGCCCCATGGGGTCCAAATTGGCCATGCCCCCAGGCCCCTTCGCTCCCATAGACTCATAATGGAACAAAAAGTTTCAAAAATCTTCTTCTCGGAAACCACAGGGCCCAGAGCTTAGATATTTAGCATGTAGCAATGGCAAGTGGTCACCTACACAATTCCTGCCAATCATGCCCCTGGGGTCCAAACGGGCCACGCCCCGGGGCCCTTTAGCTCCTATAGACTCATAATGGAAAAAAGCTACAAAAATCTTCTTCTCTGAAACCACAGGGCCCAGAGCTGAGATATTTGGCATGTAGCAACGGCAAGTGGTCACCTACTTAATTCCTGCCAATCATGCTCCTGGGGCCCAAACTGGCCACACTCCGGGGCCCCTTAGCTCCCATAGACTCGTAATGGAAAAAAAGCTTCAAAAATCTTCTTCTCTGAAACCACGGGGTCCAGAGCTTAGATATTTAGCATGTAGCAATGGCCAGTGGTCACCTACATAATTCCTGCCAATCATGCCCCTGGGGTCCAAATGGGGGATGCCCCGGGGCCCCTTCTCTCTGATAGACTCATAATGGAACAAAAAGCTTCAAAAATCTTCTTCTCGGAAACCACAAGACCCAGAGCTTAGATATTTAGCATGTAGCAATGGCAAGTGGTCACCTACATAATTCCTGCCAATCATGCCCCTGGGGCCCAAATTGGCCACACCCCAGGGCCCCTTAGCTCCCATAGACTCATAATGGAAAAAAAACTTCAAAAATCTTCTTCTCTGAAACCACAGGGCCCAGAACTTAGATATTTAGCATGTAGCAGCCGCCAGTGGTCACCTACATAATTCCTGCCAATCATGCCCCTGGGTTCCAAATGGGCGACGCCCTGGGGCCCCTTCGCTCCCACAGTCTCATAATGAATCAAAAAGTTTCAAAAATCTTCTTCTCGGAAACCACAGGGCCAAGAGCTTAGATATTTAGCATGTACAAATGGCAAGTGGTCACCTACATAATTCGTGCCAATCATGCCCCTTGGGTCCAAACGGGCCACGTCCCGGGGCCCTTTGGCTCCTATAGACTTATAATGGAAAAAAGCTTCAAAAATCTTCTTCTCTGAAACCACAGGGCCCAGAGCTGAGGTATTTGCCATGTAGCAACGGCAAGTGATCACCTACATAAATCCTGCCAATCATGCCCCTAGGGTCCAAATGGGCAACGCCCTGGGGCCCCTTAGCTCCCATAGACTCATAATGGATAAAAAAAATTCAAAAATCTTCTTCTCTGAAACCACAGGGCCCAGAGTTTAGATATTTAGCATGTAGCAAGGGCAATTGGTCACCTACATAATTCCTGCCAATCATGCCTCTGGGTTCTAAATTGGGCCACACACTGAAGCCCCTTTGCTCCCATAGACTCATAATGGAAAAAAGCTTAAAAAAATCTTCTTCTCTGAAACCACAGCGTCCAGAGCTTAGATATTACGCACATAGCAACAGCAAGTGGTCACCTACATAATTCCTGCAAATCATGCCCCTGGGATCCAAAAGGGCCACGCCCCGGGCCCCTTAGCTCCTATAGACTCATAATGGAAAAAAGCTTAAAAAACCTTCTTCTCTGAAACCACAGTGCCCAGAGCTTAGATATTTAGCATGTAGCAATGGCAAGTGGTCACCTACATAAATCCTGCCAATCATGCCCGTGGGGTCCAAATGGGCCATGACCCGGGGCCCCTTAGCTCCCATAGACTCATAATGGAAAAAAGCTTCAAAAATCTTCTTCTCTGAAAGCACAGGGCCCAGAGCTTAGATATTTAGCATGTAGCAATGACAAGTGGTCACCTACATAATTCCTGCCAATCATGCCCCTGGGGTCCAAATGGGCCACACCCTGGGACCCCCTTAGCTCCCATAGACTCATAATGGAAAAAAAACTTCAAAAATCTTCTTCTCTGAAACCACAGCGCCCAGAGCTTAGATATTTAGCATGTAGCAACGCAGGTGGTCACCTTCATATTTCCTGCTAATCATGCCCCTGGGGTCCAAATGGGCCACGCCCTGGGGCCCCTTAGCTCCCAAAGACTCATAATGGAAAAAAGCTTCAAAAATGTTCTTCTCAGAAACTGTGAAGCACAGAACTTAGATATTTGTTATCTAGCAACATAAAATAGCCAGCTAGATAAATTCTGCTAACCCTGCCCCTGGGGTCAAAATTGGCCTTGCCCTAGCTCATCACGTCCAATAGACTTATAATGGAAAAAAACTTAAAAAATCTTCTCCTATGAAACCATAAGGCCCAGAGCTTAGATTTTTAGTATATAGCAACATTAAGTGGCCACCTACATAAATCCTGCCAGTTATGCCCCTGGGATCCAAATTGGCCCCACCCCAGGGCTCTTTAGCTTCCATAGACTTACAATTGGAGAAACTTCAAAAATCTTCTTCGCTGAAACCACAGGGCCCTTATAATGAAAAAAAAAACAAACAAACTTCAAATGGGGAAAAAAATCTTCAAAAATCTTCTTCTCTGAAACCATAAGTGCCAGAGCTTAGGTATTTAGCATGTAGCAATGTCGAGTGGTCGCTTACACAAATCCTGCCAATCATGCCCCTGGGGTCCAAATCCTGTGGCCCCTAAACTCCAACAAACTTATAATGGAAAAAGCTTCAAACATCTTCTTTGAAACCATGAAGTACAGACCTTAGATATTTAGTATATAGCAACACACAATGGTCGCCTACATAAATCCTGCCAACCATGCCCTTTGGGTCAAAATTGGTCAAGCCCCAGGGCTCATTAGCTGCTAAAGACTTATACTGGAAAAAACTTAAAAATATCATTTTTCCCAAAACCATAAGGCACAGATTTTGTTTGATTTGTGGTTTTACATCCCTGTCAACACAGTATAGGTCATTTTGGAGATGTCTCTTCCAATTTTGTGAGACTTTTACCAGACATTGAGATGAAATTACATCTCAAGCCCTGTGGCCCAATGAAACCAGTAGGGTTTATAAGTATGGACACCGCTTTGCCTGAGCTTAGATATTTAGTATGTAGCAATGTCAAGTGGTCTCCTACACTAATGATTTTCTGGTACACAGGTGAGCGATATAGAGCCATTGGGCCCTCTTGTTGATAAATGTAGTGACGATGTGAGCTTTTGGGATCACTTTTTGTCCGTCGTCCGTGCGTCCGTCCATGCGTAAACAATTTCTTCAAACGACATCTCCTCCTAAACCACTGATCGGATTTTGACCAAACTTCACAGGAATGATCCTTAGGTGGTTCCCTTTCAAAGTTGTTCAAATGGTTCCCGTCTGTTGCACATTTAGGTCACAGGAGCCAAAAATAGATTTTTTTCACCGAAAACTTAAAAAATCTTCTTCTCTGAAACCACAAGGCCCAGGTCTTTGATATTTGGTATGAAGCTTCATCTAGTGGACCCCTACCAAGATTGTTCAAATTATAGTGCTGGGGCAAAAAATGCCCCCGCCCCGGGGCCCTTTGGTTTTACATGGGCTTATATAGGGAAATCCTTTAAAAATCTTCTTCTCTGAAACCACAAGGCCCAGGTCTTTGCTATTTGGCATGGAGCTTCATCTAATGGACCCCTACCAAGGTTGTTCAAATTATAGTGCTGGGGCCAAAAATGCTCCCGCCCCGGGGCCCTTTGGTTTTACATGTGCTTATATAGGGAAAATCTTTAAAAATCTTCTTCTCTGAAACCACAAGGCCCAGGTCTTTGCTATTTGGTATGAAGCTTCATCTAGTGTACCCCTACCAAGATTGTTCAAATTATAGTGCTGGGGCCAAAAATGCCCCCGCCCCGGGGCCCTTTGGTTTTACATGGGTTTATATAGGGAAAATCATTATGCACATTATAGCCCTGAGGTTAATAATGGCCCTCTGGACCCACTTGTTTCTCTATGGATCAGGTGAGCGATCCAGGGCCATCATGGCCCTCTTGTTAGCTCACCTGTCACATAGTGACAAGGTGAGCTTTTGGGATCACTTTTCGTCCGTTGTCAGTGCGTGTGTGCGTGCGTGTGTGCGTAAACTTTTTCTTCAAATGACATCTCCTCCTAAACCATTGATCGGATTTTGACCAAACTTCACAGAAATGATCCTTAGGTGGTCCCCTTTCAAAGTTGTTCAAATGGTTCAGGTCCATTGCACATCTAGGTCACAGGAGCTAAAAATAGATTTTTTAAATGAAAACTTTAAAAATCTTCTTCTCTGAAACCGCAAGGCCAAGGTCTTCGATATTTGGTATGAAGCTTCATCTAGTGGACCTCTACCAAGATTGTTCAAATTATAGCCCTGGGGCCCCGCACCGGGGGCCTTTGGTTTTACATGGGCTTATATAGGGAAAATCATTAAAAAATCTTCTTCTCTGAAACCACAAGGCCCAGGTCTTTAATATTTGGTGTGAAGCTTTACCTGGTGGACCTCTACTAAGATTGTTCAAATTATAGCCTTTGGGCCAAAAATGCCCCCGCCCCGGGGGCCTTTGGTTTTACAAAGGCTTATACAGGGAAAATCTTTTAAAATCTTCTTCTCTGAAACCGCAAGGCCCAGATCTTTGATATTTGGTGTGAAGCTTCATCTAGTGGACCTCTTTCAAGATTGTTCAAATTATAGCCCTGGGGGCCAAAATGCCCCCGCCCCGGGGGCCTTTAGTTTTACATAGGCTTATATAGGGAAAATCATTAAAAAAATCTTCTTCTCTGAAACCACAAGGCCCCGGTCTTTAATATTTGGTGTGAAGCTTTACCCGGTGGACCTCTACTAAGATTGTTCAAATTATAGCCTTTGGGCCAAAAATGCCCCCGTCCCGGGGGCCTTTGGTTTTACATAGACTTATACAGGGAAAATCTTTAAAAATCTTCTTCTCTGAAACCGCAAGGCCCAGAACTTTGATATTTGGTGTGAAGCTTCATCTAGTGGACCTCTACCAAGATTGTTCAAATTATAGCACTGGGGGCCAAAATGCCCACGCCCCGGAAGCCTATGGTTTTACATAGGCTTATATAGGGAAAATCATTAAAAAATCTTCTTCTCTGAAACCACAAGGCCCACGTCTTTAATATTTGGTGTGAAGCTTTAACCGGTGGACCTCTACTAAGATTGTTCAAATTTTAGCCTTGGGGCCAAAATTGACCCATCTTCTTTCTTATTAATGTTTTCATTATACCCCCGGCATACGAAGTATGCAATGGGGGTATATAGTTTTTGTCTTTTCCGTCTGTCTGTGTGTCAGTAAACAATTATTTTGTGTCAAAGATATCTCAGGAACTGCTTCACATAGAAACTTGAAATTTTGCACACATGATCAGTATGACTACTTGTATTGTGGGAAAGAAAATAAGGGCCAAGGGGTCAGGCCTTTTAGAGTTATTTCCCTTTGTAGTTCTTGTTTCAGCTGAGGCGATGGCCCTGGCCGGGGGTATACGTGCCCCACTGGGCACTTTGTCTAGTTGCTCTTAAAGGAACTCATTTTTGATTTTTATTATACAGGGAAAATCTTTAAAAATCTTCTTCTCTGAAACATCAAGGCCCAGATCTTTGGTATTTGGTGTGAAGCTTCATCTAGTGGACCTCTTTCAAGATTGTTCAAATTATAGCCCTGGGGCCAAAAATGCCCCAACCCCGGGACCCTTTTGTTTTACATAGGCTTATATAGGGAAAACCTTTAAAAATCTTCTTGTCTGAAACCAGAAGGCCCAGGTCTTTGATATTTGGTATGAAGCTTCGTCTAGAGGACCATTACCAAGTTTGTTAAAATTATAGTCCTTGGGCCTAGAATGAACTGGAGACACTAATTCTCAGGTGAGCGATTCAGGGCCCTCTGGGCCCTCTTGTTAGCTCAACGTCACGTAGTGATGAGGTGAGCTTTTGGGATCACTTTTTGTCCGTCGTCGTGCGTGCGTGCGTCCGTCTGTGCGTCCGTCTGTGCGTGCGTCTGTGCGTGCGTCCTTGCGTCTGTAAACTTTTTCTTCAAACAACATCTCCTCCTAAACCACTGAGCGGATTTTGACCAAACTTCACAGGAATGATCCTTAGGTGGTCCCCTTTCAAAGTTGTTCAAATGGTTCCAGTCCGTTGCACATATAGGTCACAGGAGCCAAAAATAGATTATTTCACCGAAAACTTAAAAAATCTTCTTCTCTGAAACTGCAAGGCCCAGGTCTTTGATATTTGGTATGAAGCTTCATCTAGTGGACCCCTACCAAGATTGTTCAAGTTATAGTGCTGGGGCCAAAAATGCCCCCGCCCCGGGGCCCTTTGGTTTTACTTGGGCTTATATAGGGAAAATCTTTAAAAATCTTCTTCTCTAAAACTGCAAGGCCCAGGTCTTTGATATTTGGTATGAATCTTTATCTGGTGGGCCCCTACCAAGATTGTTCAAATTATAGTGCTGGGGCCAAAGATGCCCCCTACCCGGGGCCCTTTGGTTTTACATAGGCTTATATAGGGAAAATCTTTAAAAATCTTCTTTTCTCTGAAACCGCAAGGCCCAGGTCTTTGATATTTGGTATGAAGCTTCATCTAGTGGACCCCTACCAAGATTGTTCAAATTATAGTGCTGGGGCCAAAAATGCCCCCGCCCCGGGGCCCTTTTGTTTTACAAGGGCTTATATAGGGAAAATCTTTAAAAATCTTCTACTCTGAAACTGCATGGCCCAGGTCTTTGATATTTGGTATGAATCTTCATCTTATGGACCCCTACCAAGATTGTTCAAATTATAGTGCTGGGGCCAAAAATGCCCCCGCCACGGGGCCCTTTGGTTTTACATAGGCTTTTATAGGGAAAACCTTTAAAAATCTTCTTCTATGAAACCGCAAGGCCAAGGTCTTTGATATTTGGTATGAAGCTTCATCTAGTGGACCCCTACCAAGATTGTTCAAATTATAGTGCTGGGGCCAAAAATGCCCCGGCCATGGGGCCCTTTGGTTTTACATGGGCTTATATAGGGAAAATCTTTAAAAAATCTTCTTCTCTGAAACTGCAGGGCCCAGGTCTTTGCTATTTGGTATGAAGCTTCATCTAGTGGACCCCTACCAAGACTGTTCAAATTATAGTGCTGGTGCCAAAAATGCCCCTGCCCCGGGGCCCTTTGGTTTTACATAGGCTTATATAGGGAAAATCTTTAAAAATCTTCTTTTCTGACACTGCAAGGCCCAGGTCTTTGATATTTGGTATGAAGTTTCATCTTGTGGACCTCTACCAAGATTGTTCAAATTATAGCCCTGAGGCCAAAATTGCCCCCGCTCCTGGGCCCTTTGGTTTTTCATAGACTTATATAGGGAAAATCTTGAAAAATCTTCTACTCTGAAACCACACGGCCTAGGTCTTTGACATTTGGTATGAAGCTTCAGCTAGTGGACCTCTACCAAGATTGTTCAAATTATAGCCCTGGGGCCACAATGCCCCCGCCCCAGGGCCCTTTGGTTTTACATAGACTTATAATAGAGATAATCTTTGAAAATCTTCTTCTCTGAAACAACAAGGGCCAGGTCTTTGATATTTGGTGTGAAGCTTCATCAAGTGGACCTCTATCAAGATTGTTTAAATTATAGCCCTGAGGCCAAAAATGCCACTGCCCCGGGGCCATTTGGTTTTACATAGGCTTATGTAAGGAATATCTTTAAAAAAATCTTCTTCTCTGAAACCACAAGGCCCAGGTCTTTGATATTTGTTGTGTAGCTTCAACTAGTGGACCTTTGCCAAGATTGTTCAAATCATAGCCTTTTGTTAATATTTGGTATGAAGCTTCACCTTTTTAGACCTCCCTCAACATTATGCACATTATAACCCTGGGGTCAATAATGGCCCTCCCCGGGGCCCACTTGTTACTCTATGGATCAGGTGAGCGATCCAGGGCCATCATGGTCCTCTTGTTAGCTCACCGTCACGTAGTGACGAGGTGAGCTTTTGGGATCACTTTTTGTCCGTCGTCCGTCGTGCGTGCGTCCGTCCGTGCGTGCGTGCGTCTGTGCGTCCGTAAACAATTTCTTTAAACGACATCTCCTCCTAAACCACTGATCAGATTTCGACCAAACTTCACAGGAATGATCAATAGGTGGTCCCCTTTCAAAGTTGTTCAAATGGTTCCGGTCCGTTGCACATCTAGGTCATAGGAGCCAAAAATAGATTTTTTTCACCGAAAACTTAAAAAATCTTCTTATCTGAAACCACAAGGCCCAGGTCTTTGATATTTGGTATGAAGCTTCATCTAGTGGACCCCTACCAAGATTGTTCAAATTATAGTGCTGGGGCCAAAAATGCCCCCGCCCTGGGGCCCTTTGGTTTTACATAGCCTTATATAGGGAAAATCTTTAAGAATCTTCTTCTCTGAAACCACAAAGCCCAGGTCTTTGATATTTGGTCTGAAGCTTCATTTAGTGGACCCCTACCAAGATTGTTCAAATTATAGTGCTGGGACAAAAAATGCCCCCGCCACGGGGCCCTTTGGTTTTACATTGGCTTATATAGGGAAAATCTTTAAAAATCTTCTTCTCTGAAACCACAAGGCCCAGGTCTTTGATATTTTATATGAAGCTTCATCTAGTGGACCCCTACCAAGATTGTTCAAATTATAGTGCTGGGGCAAAAAATGCCCCCGCCCCGGAGCCCTTTGTTTTTACATAGGCTTATTTGGGAAAATCTTTAAAAATCTTCTTCTCTGAAACCACAAGGCCCAGGACTTTGATATTTGGTATGAAGCTTCATCTAGTGGACCCCTACCAAGATTGTTCAAATTATAGTGCTGGGACAAAAAATGCCCCCGCCACGGGGCCCTTTGGTTTTACATAGGCTTATATAGGGAAAATCTTTAAAAATATTCTTCTCTGAAACCACAAGGCCCAGGTCTTTGATATTTGGTATGAAGCTTCATCTAGTGGACCCCTTCCAAGATTGTTCAAATTATAGTGCTGGGACAAAAAATGCCCCGGCCATGGGGCCCTTTGGTTTTACATTGGCTTATATAGGGAAAATCTTTAAAAATCTTCTTCTCTGAAACCACAAGGCCCAGGTCTTTGATATTTGGTATGAAGGTTCATCTAGTGGACCCCTACAAAGATTGTTCAAATTATAGTGCTGGGGCCAAAAATGCCCCCGCCCCGGGGCCCTTTGGTTTTACATAGGTTTATATAGGGAAAATCTTTAAAAATCTTCTACTCTGAAACCACAAGGCCCAGGACTTTGATAATTGGTATGAAGCTTCATCTAGTGGACCCCTACCAAGATTGTTCAAATTATAGTGCTGGGGCAAAAAATGCCCCCGTCCAGGGGCCCTTTGGGTTTACATAGGAGGCCCAGGTCTTTGATATTTGATGTGTAGCTTCATCTAGTGGACCTTTGCCAAGATTGTTCAAATTATAGCCTTTGTTGATGTTTTGTATGAAGCTTCACCTTTAAGACCTCCCTCAACATTATGCACATTAAAGCCCTGGGGCCAATAATTGCCCTCTCTAGGGCCCACTTGTTACACCATGGATCAGGTGAGTGATCCAGGGCCATCATGGCCCTCTTGTTAGCTCACCGTCACGTAGTGACGAGGTGAGCTTTTGGGATCACTTTTCGTCCGTCGTCCGTGCGTGCGTGCGTCCGTCCGTGCGTCCGTGCGTCCGTAAACAATTTCTTTAAACGACATCTCCTCCTAAACCCCTGATTGGATTTTGACCAAACTTCACAGGAATGATCCTTAGGTGGTCCCCTTTCAAAGTTGTTCAAATGGTTCCGGTCCGTTGCACAGCTAGGTCATAGGAGCCAAAAATAGATTTTTTTTCACCAAAAACTTAAAAAATCTTCTTCTCTGAAACCACAAGGCCCAGGTCTTTGATATTTGGTATGAAGCTTCATCTAGTGGCCCCCTACCAAGATTGTTCAAATTATAGTGCTGGGACCAAAAATGCCCCCGCTCCGGGGCCCTTTGGTTTTACATGGGCTTATATAGGGAAAATCTTTAAAAATCTTCTTCTCTGAAACCATAAGGCCCAGGTCTTTGATATTTGGTATGAAGCTTCATCTAGTGGACCCCTACCAAGATTGTTCAAATTGTATTGCTGCGGCCAAAAATGCCCCCGCCCCAGGGCCCTTTGGTTTTACATGGGCTTATATAGGGAAAATCTTTAAAAATCTTCTTCTCTGAACCGCAAGGCCCAAGTCTTTGATATTTGGTATGAAGCTTCATCTAGTGGACCCCTACCAAGATTGTTCAAATTATAGTGCTGGGGCCAAAAATGCCCCCGCTCCTTGGCCCTTTGGTTTTACATGGGCTTGTATAGGGAAGAGCTTTAAAAATCTTCTTCTCTGAAACCGTAAGACCCAGGTCTTTGTTATTTGGTATGAAGCTTCATCTAGGGGACCCCTACCAAGATTGTTCAAATTATAGTGCTGGGGCCAAAAATGCCCCCGCCCCGGGGCCCTTTGGTTTTACATTGGCTTATATAGGGAAAATCTTTAAAAATCTTCTTCTCTGAAACCACAAGGCCTAGGTCTTTGATAATTGGTATGAAGCTTCATCTAGTGGACCCCTACCAAGATTGTTCAAATTATAGTGCTGGGGTCAGATATGCCCCCGCTCTGGGGCCCTTTAGTTTTACATGGGCTTATATAGGGAAAATCTTTAAAAATCTTCTTCTCTGAAACCACAAGGCCTAGGTCTTTGATATTTGGTATGAAGCTTCATCTAGTGGACCCCTACCAAGATTGTTCAAATTATAGTGCTGGGGTCAAATATGCCCCCGCTCTGGGGCCCTTTGGTTTTACATGGGCTTATATAGGGAAAATCTTTAAAAATCTTCTTCTCTGAAACCGCAAGGCCCAGGTCTTTGATATTTGGTATGAAGCTTCATCTAGTGGACCCCTACCAAGATTGTTCAAATTATAGTGCTGGGGACAAAAATGCCCCCGCTCCGGGGCCCTTTGGTTTTACATGGGCTTATATATAGGGAAGAGCTTTAAAAATCTTCTTCTCTGAAACCGTAAGGCCCAGGTCTTTGTTATTTGGTATGAAGCTTCATCTAGGGGACCCCTACCAAGATTGTTCAAATTATAGTGCTGGGGCCAAAAATGCCCCCGCCTTGGGACCCTTTGGTTTTACATAGGCTTATATAGGGAAATTCTTTAAAAATCTTTTTCTCTGAAACCGCAAAGCGCAGGTCTTTGATATTTGGTATGAAGCTTCATTTAGTGGAACTCTACCAAGATTGTTTAAATTATAGCCCTGAGGCCAAAAATGCCCCCGCTCTGGAGCCATTTGGTTTTACATAGGCTTATATAGGGAATATCTTAAAAAAAAAATCTTCTTCTCTCAAACCGCAAGGCCCAGGTCTTTGATATTTGGTGTGTAGCTTTATCTAGTGGATCTTTGCCAAGATTGTTCAAATTATAGCTTTTGATGATATTAGTATGAATCTTCACCTTTTTAGACATCTCAACATTATGCACATTATAGCCCTAGGGTTAATAATTGCCCTCCCCGGGTCCCACTTGTTACTCTATGGTACACAGGTGAGCGATCCAGGGCCATCATGGCCCTCTTGTTAGCTCACCGTCACATAGTGACGAGGTGAGCTTTTTGGATCACTTTTTGTCCGTCGTCCGTCGTGCGTGCGTGCGTCCGTGCGTGCGTCCGTCCGTGCGTAAACAATTTCTTTAAACGACATCTCCTCCTAAACCACTGATCGGATTTTGACCAAACTTCACAGGAATGATCCTTAGGTGGTCCCCTTTCAAAGTTGTTCAAATGGTTCCGGTCTGTTGTACATCTAGGTCACAGGAGCTAAAAATAGATTTTTTTCACCAAAAACTTAAAAAATCTTCTTCTCTGAAACCACAAGGCCCAGGTCTTTGATATTTGGTATGAAGCTTCATCTAGTGGACCCCTACCAAGATTGTTCAAATTATAGTGCTGGGGCCAAAAATGCCCCCGCCCCGGGGCCCTTTGGTTTTACATGAACTTATTTAGGGAAAATCTTTCAAAATCTTCTTCTCTGAAACCGCAAGGCCCAGGTCTTTGATATTTGGTATAAATCTTCACCTAGTGGACCCCTACCAAGATTGTTCAAATTATAGTGCTGGGACAAAAAAAGCCCCCGCCACGGGGCCCTTTGATTTTACATTGGCTTATATAGGGAAAATCTTTAAAAATCTTCTTCTCTGAAACCACAAGGCCCAGGTCTTTGATATTTGGTATGAAGCTTCATCTAGTGGACCCCTACCAAGATTGTTCAAATTATAGTGCTGGGGCCAAAAATGCCCCCACCCCGGGGCCTTTGGTTTTACATAGGCTTATACAGGGAAAATCTTAAAAAATCTTCTTCTCTGAAACCACAAGGCCCAGGTCTTTGATATTTGGTATGAAGCTTCATCTAGTGGACCCCTACCAAGATTGTTCAAATTATAGTGCTGGGGCCAAAAATGCCCCCACCCCGGGGCCTTTGGTTTTACATAGGCTTATACAGGGAAAATCTTTAAAAATCTTCTTCTCTGAAACCACAAGGCCCAGGTCTTTGATATTTGGTATGAAGCTTCATCTAGTGGACCCCTACCAAGATTGTTCAAATTATAGTGCTGGGACCAAAAATGCCCCCGCCCCGGGGCCCTTTGGTTTTACATAGGCTTATATAGGGAAAATCTTTAAAAATCTTCTTCTCTGAAACCACAAGGCCCAGGACTTTGATATTTGGTGTGAAGCTTCATCTAGTGGACCCCTACCAAGATTGTTCAAATTATAGTGCTGGGACAAAAAATGCCCCCGCCACAGGGCCCCATGGTTTTACATTGGCTTATATAGGGAAAATCTTTAAAAATCTTCTTCTCTGAAACCACAAGGCCCAGGTCTTTGATATTTGGTATGAAGCTTCATCTAGTGGACCCCTACCAAGATTGTTCAAATTATAGTGCTGGGGCCAAAAATGCCCCCGCCCCGGGGCCCTTTGGTTTACATGTGCTTATATAGGGAAAATCTTTAAAAATCTTCTTCTCTGAAACCACAAGGCCCAGGACTTTGATATTTGGTATGAAGCTTCATCTAGTGGACCCCTACCAAGATTGTTCAAATTATAGTGCTGGGACAAAAAATGCCCCCGCCCCGGGGCCCTTTGGTTTTACATTGGCTTATATAGGGAAAATCTTTAAAAATCTTCTTCTCTGAAACCACAAGGCCCAGTTCTTTGATATTTGGTATGAAGCTTCATCTAGTGAACCCCTACCAAGATTGTTCAAATTATAGTGCTGGGGCCAAAAATGCACCCGCCCCGGGGCCCTTTGATTTTACATAGGCTTATATAGGGAAAATCTTTAAAAATCTTCTTCTCTGAAACCACAAGGCCCAGGACTTTGATATTTGGTATGAAGCTTCATCTAGTGGACCCCTACCAAGATTGTTCAAATTATAGTGCTGGGGCAAAAAATGTCCCCATCCCGGGGCCCTTTGGTTTTACATAGGCTTATACAGGGAAAATCTTTAAAAATCTTCTTCTCTGAAACCACAAGGCCCAGGTCTTTGATATTTGGTATGAAGCTTCATCTAGTGGACCCCTACCAAGATTGTTCAAATTATAGTGCTGGGACCAAAAATGCCCCCGCCCCGGGGCCCTTTGGTTTTACATAGGCTTATATAGGGAAAATCTTTAAAAATCTTCTTCTCTGAAACCACAAGGCCCAGGACTTTGATATTTGGTGTGAAGCTTCATCTAGTGGACCCCTACCAAGATTGTTCAAATTATAGTGCTGGGACAAAAAATGCCCCCGCCACAGGGCCCCATGGTTTTACATTGGCTTATATAGGGAAAATCTTTAAAAATCTTCTTCTCTGAAACCACAAGGCCCAGGTCTTTGATATTTGGTATGAAGCTTCATCTAGTGGACCCCTACCAAGATTGTTCAAATTATAGTGCTGGGGCCAAAAATGCCCCCGCCCCGGGGCCCTTTGGTTTACATGTGCTTATATAGGGAAAATCTTTAAAAATCTTCTTCTCTGAAACCACAAGGCCCAGGACTTTGATATTTGGTATGAAGCTTCATCTAGTGGACCCCTACCAAGATTGTTCAAATTATAGTGCTGGGACAAAAAATGCCCCCGCCCCGGGGCCCTTTGGTTTTACATTGGCTTATATAGGGAAAATCTTTAAAAATCTTCTTCTCTGAAACCACAAGGCCCAGTTCTTTGATATTTGGTATGAAGCTTCATCTAGTGAACCCCTACCAAGATTGTTCAAATTATAGTGCTGGGGCCAAAAATGCACCCGCCCCGGGGCCCTTTGATTTTACATAGGCTTATATAGGGAAAATCTTTAAAAATCTTCTTCTCTGAAACCACAAGGCCCAGGACTTTGATATTTGGTATGAAGCTTCATCTAGTGGACCCCTACCAAGATTGTTCAAATTATAGTGCTGGGGCAAAAAATGTCCCCATCCCGGGGCCCTTTGGTTTTACATAGGCTTATATAGGCAAAATCTTTAAAAATCTTTTTCTCTGAAACCACAAGGCCCAGGTCTTTGATATTTAGAATGAAGCTTCATCTAATGGACTTCTACCAAGATTGTTCAAATTATAGCCCTTGGGCCAAAAATGCCACCGCCCCGGGGCCCTTTGGTTTTACGTAGACTTATATAGGGAAAATCTTTAAAAGTCTTCTTCTCTGAAACCACAAGGCCTAGGTCTTTTATATTTGGTATGAAGCTTCATCTAAAGGACCCCTAACAAGATTATTCAAATTATAGTGCTGAGGCCAAAAATGTACCCGCCCCGGGGCCCTTTGGTTTTACATAGGCTTATATAGGGAAAATATTTAAAAATCTTCTTCTCTGAAACCGCAAGGCCCAGGACTTTGATATTTGGTATGAAGCTTCATCTAGTTGACCCCTACCAAGATTGTTCAAATTATAGTGCTGGGGCAAAAAATGCCCTCGCCCCGGGGCCCTTTGGTTTTACATAGGCTTATATAGGGAAAATCTTTAAAAATCTTCTTCTCTGAAACTGCAAGGCCCAGGACTTTGATATTTGGTATGAAGCTTCATCTAGTGGACCCCTACCAAGATTGTTCAAATTATCAAATTATAGCCCTTGGGCCAAAAATGCCCCTGCTCCGGGGCCTTTTGGTTTTACATAGACTTATATAGGGAAAATCTTTAAAAATCTTCTCTGAAACCACAAGTCCTAGGTCTTTTATATTTAGTATGAAGCTTCTTCTAAAGGACCCCTACGGAGATGATTCAAATTAAAGTGGTGGGGATAAAAGTGGCCCCGCCCCGGGGCCCTTTGGTTTTACATAGGCTTATATAGGGATAATCTTTAAAAATCTTCTTCTCTGAAACCACAAGGCCCAGGACTTTGAAATTTGGTATGAAGCTTCATCTAATGGACCTCTACCAAGATTGTTCAAATTATAGCCCTAGGGCCACAAATGCCCCCACCCGGGGCCCTTTGGTTTTACATAGATTTATAAAGCCCTGGGGCCATTTGGTTTTGCATAGGCTTATGTAGGGAATATCTTTAAAAAAAATCTTCTTCTCTGAAACCGCAAGGCCCAGGTCTTTGATATTTGATGTGTAGCTTCATCTAGTGGACCTTTGCCAAGATTGTTCAAATTATAGCCTTTGTTGATGTTTGGTATGAAGCTTCACCTTTAAGACCTCCCTCAACATTATGCACATTAAAGCCCTGGGGCCAATAATGGCCCCCTCTGGGGCCCACTTGTTACACTGTGGATCAGGTGAGCGATCCAGGGCCATCATGGCCCTCTTGTGTTTTATATTAGGATCACTTTTTGTCTGTCATCCGTGCGTAAACAATTTCTTCAAAGGACATCTCCTCCTTAACCACTGATTGGATTTTGACCAAACTTCATAGGAATGATCCTTAGGTGGTCCCCTTTCAAAGTTGTTCAAATGGTTCCGGTCTGTTGCACATCTAGGTCACAGGAGCCAAAAATAATTTTTTTCACCCAAAACTTAAAAAATCTTCTTCTGAAACCACAAGGCCCAGGTCTTTGATATTTGGTATGAAGCTTCATCTATTGGACCCCTACCAAGAGTGTTCAAATTATAGTGCTGGGGCCAAAAATGCACCCGCCCCTGGGCCCTTTGGTTTTACTTGGGCTTATATAGGGAAAATCTTGAAAAAATCTTCTTCTCTGAAACCGCAAGGCCCAGGTCTTTGATATTTGGTATGAAGCTTCATCTAGTGGACCCCTACCAAGATTGTTCTGCTGGGGCCAAAAATGCCCCTGCCCTGGGGCCCATTGGTTTTACATGGGCTTATATGTGGAAAATCTTTAAAAATATTCTTCTCTGAAACCGCAAGGCCCAGGTCTTCTATATTTGGTAAGAAGCTTCATCTAGTGGACCCCTACTAAGATTGTTCGAATTAAAGTGCTGGGGCCAAAAATGCCCCCGCCCCAGTGCCCTTTGATTTTATATGGGCTTATATAGGGAAGATCTTTAAAAATCTTCTTCTCTGAAACAGTAAGACCCAGGTCTTTGCTATTTGGTATGACACTTCTTCGAGTGGACCCCTACCAAGATTGTTCAAAATATAGTGCTTGGGCCAAAAATGCCCCCACCCCAGGACCCTTTGGTTTTACATAGGCTTATATAGGGAAAATCTTTAAAAATCTTCTTCTCTGAAACCTCAAGGCCCAGGTCTTTGATATTTGGTATGAAGCTTCATCTTGTGGACCCCTACCAAGATTGTTCAAATTATAGCCCTGGGGCCAAAAATGCCCCCGCCCTTTGGTTTTACATAGACTTCTATAGGGAAAATCTTGAAAAATCTTCTGTGAAACCACAAGGCCTAGGTCGTTGATATTTGGTATGAAGCTTCATCTAGTGAACCTCTACAAAGATTGTTCAAATATAGCCCTGAGACCAAAAATGGCCCCGCCTCGGGGCCCTTTGGTTTTACATAGGCTTATATAGGGAAAATCTTTAAAAATTTTCTGTGAAACCACAAGGCCTAGGTCTTTGATATTTGGTGTGAAATTCCATCTAGTGGACCTCTATCAAGATTGTTTAAATTATAGCCCTGAGGCCAAAAGTACCCCCGCCATGGGGCCATTTGGTTTTACATAGGCTTACGTAGGGAATATCTTTAAAAAACTCTTCTTCTCTGAAACCGCAAGGCCCAGGTCTTTGATATTTGGTGTGTAGCTTCATCCATTGGACCTTTGCCAAGATTGTTCATATTATAGCCTTTGTTGATATTTGGTATGAACCTTCACCTTTTTAGACCTCCCTCAACATAATGCACATTATAGCCCTCGAGTCAGTAATGGCCCTCCCCGGGACCCACTTATTACTGTATGGATCAGGTGAGCGATTCAGGGCCATCATGGCCCTCTTGTGTTTTATATTAGGATCACTTTTTGTCCGTCATCCGTGCGTAAACAATTTCTTAAAATGACATCTCCTTCTAAACCACTGATTGGATTTTGCCCAAACTTCACAGGAATGATCCTTAGGTCGTCGCCTTTCAAAGTTGTTCAAATGGTTCCGATCCATTGCACATATATGTCACAGGAGCCAAAAATAGATTTTTTTCACCGAAAACTAAAAAAATCTTCTTCTCTGAAACCACAAGGCCCAGGTCTTTGATATTTGGTATGAAGCTTCATCTAGTGGACCCCTACCAAGACTGTTCAAATTATAGTGCTGGGGCCAAAAATGCCCCCGCCCCTGGGCCCTTTTGTTTTACATGGGCCTAATTGGGAAAATCTTTAAAAATCTTCTTCTCTGAAACCGCAAGGCCCAGGTCTATGATATGTGGTATGAAGCTTCATCTAGTGGACCCCTACCAAGATTGTTCAAATTATAATGATGGGGCCAAAAATGCCCCCGCCCCGGGGCCCTTTGGTTTTACATAGGCTTATATAGAGAAAATCTTAAAAAATCTTCTTCTCTGAAACCGCAAGGCCCAGGTCTTTGATATTTGGTATGAAGCTTCATCTAGTGGACCTCTACCAAGATTGTTCAAATTATAGTGCCTGGGCCAAAAATGTCCCTGCCCCAGGGCCCTTTGGTTTTACATGGGCTTATATAGGGAAAATCTTAAAAAATATTTTTCTCTGAAACTGCAAGGCCCAGGTCTTTGCTATTTGGTATGAAGCTTCATCTAGTGGACCCCTACCAAGATAGTTCAAATTATATTGCCCGAGGCCCTTTGGTTTTACATAGGCTTATATCGGGAAAATTTTTAAAAATCTTCTCTGAAACTGCAAGGCCCTGATCTTTGATATTTGGTACCAAGCTTCATCTTGTGGACCTCTACCAAAATTGTTCAAATTATAGCCCTTGGGACAAAAATGCCCCCGCTCCGGGGCCCTTGGTTTTACATAGACTTGTATAGGTAAAATCTTGAAAAATCTTCCCTGAAACCACAAGGCCTAGGTCTTTGATATTTGGTATGGAGCTTCAGCTAGTGGACCTCTACCAAGATTGTTCAAATTATAGCCCTGAGACCAAAAATGCCCCGCCTCATGGCCCTTTGGTTTTACATAGACTTATATAGGGAAAATCTTTAAAAATCTTCTTCTATGAAACCACATGGCCTATGGCCTTGGTCTTTGATATGTGATGTGAAATTTCATCTAGTGGACCTCTATCAAGATTGTTCAAATTATAGCCCTGGGGCCAAAAATGCCCCCGCCCCGAGACCCTTTGGTTTTACATAGACTTATATATATTGATATTGACCATATATATATATATATATATGTTCTGCGCAAAGTAAGAATCGGTACAATTCTAGAATTGTCCTGCGCAAAGTAAGAATTCTCACTTTGTTGCGCAAAGTGAGAATTCCTACCTTGCGCAAAACAATTCCGGAATTGTCTCTGCGCAAAGTGGGAATCGGGACAAAGTGAGAATTCCTACCTTGCGCTATTACAGTATCGGAATTGCCTGTGCACAAAGTGGGAATCGGGACAAAGTGAGAATAGTAAAATATTATTACGGGATTTTATCACATTCATATGGAAACTGACTCTGGTGGTAAAAATCACTCTATAAAATGTAGTCTAAACTTCGCTTCTATATCATGGACATTCCATTTTAATTTTCCTAAAAGAATATGAGCGGCATCACGCATAAAAGGTCCTTAGAGCCTTCGCTGTACGCATGAAGAATATATGGGACTAGAGTAAGGTTCAGACAAAGAATCAAATATCTGGCCTCAGTGAGACTTTGCGCATGTGCATTTATGTGATCAATTTACGGATATACGCTAAGTACCTTTTATGCGTGGCGTCGCTGATTTCATAGGCAGATGCTCATTAGTCCAGTGTTGGTAAGGATTTCTTGATGGCTGGGTACACTTGAGTTTGTTTTGAAATGCATTTTATTTTATGCCGATATCATTATTATGTTTTATTTTTATTGGTGTTGCTTATGAATTTTTCAAACTTCATCAGTAACATCAGTTTTCTTTTACTTACGACAGCAAGATATCGGTAAAGCAGACACATTTCTGTCAAGTTAAAAGTAGTTGTTGCGGCGACGGGTTGTATAAAAAACAGACATGCTCAATTTACTTTTATTATGGTGATAAAACAAAACTGTGAGCACATGATGAATGAACATATGAAAGCACATATGAAATTAGAATGTAGATTATATTAGCGAGTCTCCGCTGTTCTTGTGGATGACCTCAGACTCAGAAATGAACCACAAAATACATCTTAAAAATCATAATGATTCTAAAAACTGGGACACCCAAGTACGTGAGCAAACAGTGTACACTCAAATGAGCATGCATTCTGATCAGAGTGTACAGTGTTTACCATACAGCCTGCACTATGACCTTTATGCGCGAAACATCAATGACTGGAAAAGGAAAGGAAAAGATCAAGGTTTCCCACATTTTAGGCACATTACTGAACACTGTGTAAAAAATGATACATGTAAGTACCCCGAGATTTTTTTAATGTTTTTCCAAAATTACAAGACATAACTTGAAGATCAGAGATTTCATTTCGTACTTCATATTTTATTCAGTGTATACCTAAAATATTGCTAAAACATAAAATAGGAAAATTTCAGAAGAGGTTATTGTGTGTGAAGGAAGTACACTGAACATAATTATTCGCTTTTTGACAATCATAATTCGTACTGTTAATTTCGTTCTTGGGCCCTCTTGCTGAGAGTTATTCTGATAAATTTCATTTTTGGAGGTAAAACAGTAAAACTGAGGTTTACAGGGTATGCATTATTTTTTTTCTATTTCTGCTCCAAAACATAGAGTGTCGGTACTCTTAAAACCGCTTCACTGAAGCGGTTATAAGGAGTTCCCACAATGCATGTTTTGAGCAGAAATGTGAAAAATATCAGAACATTTTATCTGAAAGTTTCCATTCATTTTTTGGAGGTAAAAAAGAACATAATTATTCGCTTTTTGACAATCATAATTCGTACTGTTAATTTCGTTCTTGGGCTCTCTTGATGAGAGTTGACTTGGTATATTGTCTAGTTTATTACGCATTTTAGGTTGATTTCCCATTTTTCCCTGTTTTGATATTTAACAAGTGAAAACTAAAAGATCTTACACAAGTGGTCATTTCATGGATAAGTGACCAGGTAACCCTGACCACACAGTTTCTGGGAAGGCTTAGACCTTCTAAGCGGCTAACCGGTACTCAGAGCTCTTTCTCTAGCCAGTAGCTGAAACCTGTCCTACTTGAATCAGCGGTGGGGAGAGAACCAAATATCTACGAAAGAAAGTGGCTAGCCAACATACCAGCTACATATATCATTCAGACAAATATATTCAGATCGTAACTTGTAGTGAACTCGTATCCTGCTGAATAAATTAATTAAGCCACACCCATTTCTGACTATCAACTAATCATATTACTTAATAGGTATTTGTTCAATTCACAAACAGTGGAAAAACAGAGTAGATCCTGATCAGATGCCTTCTTTATCCCAGATAATCCCTAATTCCAAATAGTTTGTTTGCATTACTAAGGCAGAGATAATTACCAATTGAAATCGTTAAGACGATGATGGTCCTCTTCTCATACTTGAAATTAATCACATGTGTTGATTATGTCTTTTTTGACTTACCGATTTGAAAAATTAAAAATTGAAATTAGCAAATGCATTGTGTACATGTAATATACAAAACATTCAGCTCCTACAATCGCAAATAATTTTCTACTCACAAAACCATCAAAGTAATGTTACCCAGACTATACTGATGATAAATGCTATTCCCACAGATGGAAATTCGATTCTCACTTTGTCCCAAATATTCCCACTTTGTCCATACGGATGAAACATTCGATTCTCACTTTGTCCAAAAGATTCCCACTTTGCGCAGAGACATTTATCTGTTTCATATAACATTCGAATCCCTTGCGCAATTCTAGAATTGTACCGGTACAATTCTAGAATTGCGCAACAAAGTAGGAATTCCTACTTTGCGCAAGACAATTCTAGAATTGTACCGATTCTTACTTTGCGCTGAACATATGGAAATCTTTAAAAATCTTCTTCTCTGAAACTGCAAGGCCCATGTCTTTGATATTTGGTATGGAGCTTCATCTAGTGGACCTCTACCAAGATTGCTCAAATTATAGCCCTTGGGCCACAAATGCCCCCGCCCCGGGGCCCTTTGGTTTTACATAGACTTATATAGAGATAATCTTTGAAAATCTTCTTCTCTGAAACAGCAAGGCCCAGGTCTTTGAAATTTGGTGTGAAGCTTCATCTAGTGGACCTCTATCAAGATTGATTAAATTATAGCCCTGAGGCCAAAAATGCCCCTGCCCGGGGCCATTTGGTTTTACATAGGCCTATGTAGTGCTGGGGCCAAAAATGCCCCCGCCCCCGGGGCCCGTCGTTTTACTTAGGCTTATATAGGGAAAATCTTTCATAAAATCTTCTTCTCTGATACCGCAAGGCCAAGGTCTTTGATATTTGGTGTGTAGCTTCATCTAGTGGACCTTTGCCAAGATTGTTCAAATTATAGCCTTTGTTGATATTTGGTATGACGCTTCACCTTTTTAGACCTCCCTCAACATTGTGCACATTATAACCCTGGGGTCAATAATGGCCCTCCCTGAGGCCCACTTGTTACTCTATGGATCAGGTGAGCGATCCAGGGCCATCATGGCCCTCTTGTGTTTTATATTAGGATCACTTTTTGTCTGTCATCCGTGCGTAAACAATTTCTTCAAATGACATCTCCTCCTAAACCTCTGATTGGATTTTGACCAAACTTCACAGGAATGATCCTTAGGTGGTCCCCTTTCAAAGTTGTTCAAATGGTTCCGGTCCATTGCACATATAGGTCACAGGAGCCAAAAATAGATTTTTTTCACTGAAAACTTGAAAAATCTTCTCTGAAACCGCAAGGCCCAGGTCTTTGATATTTGGTATGAAGCATCATCTAGTGGACCCCTACCAAGATTGTTCAAATTATAGGGCTTGGGCAAAAAATGTCCTGCACCGGGGCCCTTTGGTTTTGCATGGGCTTATATAGGGAAAATCTTTAAAAGTCTTCTTCTCTGAAACTGCAAGGCCCAGGTCTCTGCTATTTGGTATAATGCTTCATCTAGTGGACCCCTACCAAAATAGTTCAAATTATAGTGCTGGGGCCAAAAATGCCCCCAACCCGGGGATCCTTTGGTTTTACATGGGCTTATATAGGGAAAATCTTTAAAAATCTTCTTCTCTGTAACTGCAAGGCCCAGGTCTTTGATATTTGGTATGAATCTTCATCTAGTGGACCCCTACCAAGATTTTTCAAATTTTAGTGCTGGGGCCAAAAATGCCCCGACCCCGGGGGCCCTTTTGTTTTACATGGGCTTATATAGGGAATATCTTTAAAAATCTTCTTCTCTGAAACTGCAAGGCCCAGGTCTTTGCTATTTGGTATGAAGCTTCATCTAGTGGACCCCTACCATGATTGTTCAAATTATAGTGCTGGGGCCAAAAATGCCCCAGCCCCGGGGCCCTTTGGTTTTACATAGGCTTATATAGGGAAAATCTTTAAAAATCTTCTTCTCTGAAACTGCAAGGCTCAGTTCTTTGATATTTGGTATAAAGCTTCATCTTGTGGACCTCTACCAAGATTGTTCAAATTATAGCACTGGGGCCAAAAATACCCCCACTCTGGGGCCCTTTGGTTTTACATAGACTTACATGTATATAGGGAAAATCTTGACAAATCTTCTTCTCTGAAACCACAAGGCCTAGGTCTTTGATATTTGGTATGAAGCCTCAGCTAGTGGACCTCTACCAAGATTGTTCAAATTATAGCCCTGAGACCAAAAATGCCTCCGCCTCGTGGCCCTTTGGTTTTACACAGACTTATATAGGGAAAATCTTTAAAAATCTTCTAATATGAAACCACAAGGCCTAGGTCTTTGATATTTGGTGTGAAATTTCATCTAGTGGACCTCTATCAAGATTGTTCAAATTATAGCCCTGGGGCCCCAAATGCCCTCGCCCCGAGACCCTTTGGTTTTACATAGACTTATAAAGGGAAATCTTTAAAAATCTTCTTCTCTGAAACCTTAAGGCCCATGTCTTTGATATTTGGTATGGAGCTTCATCTACCGGACCTCTACCAAAATTGTTCAAATTATAGCCCTCGGCCCACAAATGCTCCTGCCCCGGGGCTCTTTGGTTTTACATTGACTTATTTAGAGATAATCTTTGAAAATCTTCTTCTCTGAAACAGCAAGGCCCAGGTCTTTGATATTTGGTGTGAAGCTTCTTATAGTGGACCTCTATCAAGATTGTTTAAATTATAGCCCTGGGGCCAAAAGTGCCCCCACCCAGGGGCCATTTGATTTTACATAGGTTTATGTAGGGAATATCTTTAAAAAAAATCTTCTTCTCTGAAACCGCAAGGCCCAGGTCTTTGATATTTTGTGTGTAGCTTCATCTAGTGGACCTTTGCCAAGATTGTTCAAATTATAGCCTTTGTTGAAATTTGGTATGAAGCTTCACCTTTTTAGACCTCCCTCACATTATGCACATTATAACCCTGGGTCAATAATGGCCCTTTCCAGGGCCCACTTGTTACTCTATGGATCAGGTGAGCGATCCAGGGCCATCATGGCCCTCTTGTGTTTTATATTAGGATCACTGTTTGTCTGTCATCCGTGCGTAAACAATTTCTTCAAACGACATCTCCTCCTAAACCACTGATCAGATTTTGACCAAACTTTACAGGAATGATCCTTAGGTGGTCCCCTTTCAAAGTTGTTCAAATGGTTCCGGTCCATTGAACATATAGGTCACAGGAGCCAAAAATAGATTTTTTTCACTGAAAACTTCTTCTCTGAAACTGAGGGCCCAGGTCTTTGATATTTGGTATGAAGCTTCATCTAGTGGACCCCTACCAAGAGTGTTCAAATTATAGTGCTGGGGCCAAAAATGCCCCCGCCCCGGGGCCCTTTGGTTTTACATGGGCTTATATAGGGAAAATCTGTAAAAATCTTCTTCTCTGAAACCGCAAGGCCCAGGTCTTTGATATTTGATATGAAGCTTCACCTAGTGGACCCCTACCAAGATTGTTCAAATTGTAGTGCTGGAGCCAAAAATGCCCCCACCCCAGGGCCCTTTGGTTTTACATGGGCTTATATAGGGAAAATCTTGAAAAATCTTCTTTTCTGAAACTGCAAGGCCCAGGTCTTTGCTATTTGGTATGAAGCTTTATATAGTGGACCCCTACCAAGATTGTTCAAATTATAGTACTGGGGCCAAAAATGCCCCCGCCCCGGAGCCCTTTGGTTTTACATAGGCTTATATAGGGAAAATCTTTTAAAATCTTCTTCTCTGAAACTGCAAGGCCCAGGTCTTTGATATTTGGTATGAAGCTTCATCTTGTGGACCGCTACCAAGATTGTTCAAATTATAGCCCTGGGGCCAAAAATGCCCCCCGCCCCGGGGCCCTTTGGTTTTACATAGACTTATATAGGGAAAATCTTTAAAAATCTTCTTCTGTGAAACCACAAGGCCTAGGTCTTTGATATTTGGTGTGAAATTTCATCTAGTGCACCTCTATCAAGATTGTTCAAATTATAGCCCTGGGGCCAAAAATGCCACCGCCCCAAGACCCTTTGGTTTTACATAGACTTATATAGGAAAATCTTTAAAAATCTTCTTCTCTGAAACTACAAGGCCCATGTCTTTGATATTTGGTATGGAGCTTCGTCTAGTGGACAATTAAAGCCTTTGTTGATATTTGGTATGAAGCTTCACCTTTTTAGACCTCCCCCAATCTTAAAAACATTATAACCTTGGGGTCAATAATGGCCCTCCCCGGGGCCCACTTGTTACTCTATGGATCAGGTGAGCGATCAAGGGCCATCATGGCCCTCTTGTGTTTTATATTAGGATCACTTTTTGTCTGTCATCCGTGTGTAAACAATTTCTTCAAACCACATCTCCTCCTAAACCATTGATCGGATTTTGGCCAAACTTCACAGGAATGATCCTTAGGTGGTCCCCTTTCAAAGTTGTTCAAATGGTTCCGGTCCATTGAACATATAGGTCACAGGAGCCAAAAATAGATTTTTTTCACTGAAAACTTAAAAAATCTTCTTCTCTGAAACTGAGGGCCCAGGTCTTTGATATTTGGTATGAAGCTTCATCTAGTGGACCCCTACCAAGATTGTTCAAATTATAGTGCTGGGGCCAAAAATGCCCCCGCCCCGGGGCCCTTTGGTTTTACATGGGCTTATATAGGAAAATCTTTAAAAATCTTCTTCTCTGAAATCACAAGGCCCAGGTCTTTGATATTTGGTATGAAGTTTCATCTTGTGGACCTCTACCAAGATTGTTCAAATTATAGCCCTAAGGCCAAAATTGCCCCCGCTCCTGGGCCCTATGGTTTTTCATAGACTTATATAGGGAAAATCTTGAAAAATCTTCTACTCTGAAACCACAAGGCCTAGGTCTTTGACATTTGGTATGAAGCTTCAGCTAGTTGACCTCTACCAAGATTGTTCAAATTATAGCCCTGGGGCCACAATGCCCCCGCCCCAGGGCCCTTTGGTTTTACATAGACTTATAATAGAGATAATCTTTGAAAATCTTCTTCTCTGAAACAACAAGGGCCAGGTCTTTGATATTTGGTGTGAAGCTTCATCAAGTGGACCTCTATCAAGATTGTTTAAATTATAGCCCTGAGGCCAAAAATGCCCCTTCCCCGGGGCCATTTGGTTTTACATAGGCTAATGTAAGGAATATCTTTAAAAAAATCTTCTTCTCTGAAACCACAAGGCCCAGGTCTTTGATATTTGTTGTGTAGCTTCATCTAGTGGACCTTTGCCAAGATTGTTCAAATCATAGCCTTTTGTTAATATTTGGTATGAAGCTTCACCTTTTTAGACCTCCCTCAACATTATGCACATTATAACCCTGGGGTCAATAATGGCCCTCCCCGGGGCCCACTTGTTACTCTATGGATCAGGTGAGCTATCCAGGGCCATCATGGTCCTCTTGTTAGCTCTCCGTCACGTAGTGACAAGGTGAGCTTTTGGGATCACTTTTTGTCCGTCGTCCGTCGTGCGTGCGTCCGTCCGTGCGTGCGTGCGTCTGTGCGTCCGTAAACAATTTCTTTAAACGACATCTCCTCCTAAACCACTGATCGGATTTCGACCAAACTTCACAGGAATGATCCTTAGGTGGTCCCCTTTCAAAGTTGTTCAAATGGTTCCGGTCCGTTGCACATCTAGGTCATAGGAGCCAAAAATAGATTTTTTTCACCGAAAACTTAAAAAATCTTCTTCTCTGAAACCACAAGGCCCAGGTCTTTGACATTTGGTATGAAGCTTCATCTAGTGGACCCCTACCAAGATTGTTCAAATTATAGTGCTGGGGCCAAAAATGCCCCCGCCCTGGGGCCCTTTGGTTTTACATAGCCTTATATAGGGAAAATCTTTAAAAATCTTCTTCTCTGAAACCACAAGGCCCAGGTCTTTGATATTTGGTCTGAAGCTTCATTTAGTGGACCCCTACCAAGATTGTTCAAATTATAGTCATGGCCCTCTTGTGTTTTATATTAGGATCACTTTTTGTCTGTCATCCGTGTGTAAACAATTTCTTCAAACCACATCTCCTCCTAAACCATTGATCGGATTTTGGCCAAACTTCACAGGAATGATCCTTAGGTGGTCCCCTTTCAAAGTTGTTCAAATGGTTCCGGTCCATTGAACATATAGGTCACAGGAGCCAAAAATAGATTTTTTTCACTGAAAACTTAAAAAATCTTCTTCTCTGAAACTGAGGGCCCAGGTCTTTGATATTTGGTATGAAGCTTCATCTAGTGGACCCCTACCAAGATTGTTCAAATTATAGTGCTGGGGCCAAAAATGCCCCCGCCCCGGGGCCCTTTGGTTTTACATGGGCTTATATAGGAAAATCTTTAAAAATCTTCTTCTCTGAAATCACAAGGCCCAGGTCTTTGATATTTGGTATGAAGTTTCATCTTGTGGACCTCTACCAAGATTGTTCAAATTATAGCCCTAAGGCCAAAATTGCCCCCGCTCCTGGGCCCTATGGTTTTTCATAGACTTATATAGGGAAAATCTTGAAAAATCTTCTACTCTGAAACCACAAGGCCTAGGTCTTTGACATTTGGTATGAAGCTTCAGCTAGTTGACCTCTACCAAGATTGTTCAAATTATAGCCCTGGGGCCACAATGCCCCTTCCCCGGGGCCATTTGGTTTTACATAGGCTTATGTAAGGAATATCTTTAAAAAAATCTTCTTCTCTGAAACCACAAGGCCCAGGTCTTTGATATTTGTTGTGTAGCTTCATCTAGTGGACCTTTGCCAAGATTGTTCAAATCATAGCCTTTTGTTAATATTTGGTATGAAGCTTCACCTTTTTAGACCTCCCTCAACATTATGCACATTATAACCCTGGGGTCAATAATGGCCCTCCCCGGGGCCCACTTGTTACTCTATGGATCAGGTGAGCTATCCAGGGCCATCATGGTCCTCTTGTTAGCTCTCCGTCACGTAGTGACAAGGTGAGCTTTTGGGATCACTTTTTGTCCGTCGTCCGTCGTGCGTGCGTCCGTCCGTGCGTGCGTGCGTCTGTGCGTCCGTAAACAATTTCTTTAAACGACATCTCCTCCTAAACCACTGATCGGATTTCGACCAAACTTCACAGGAATGATCCTTAGGTGGTCCCCTTTCAAAGTTGTTCAAATGGTTCCGGTCCGTTGCACATCTAGGTCATAGGAGCCAAAAATAGATTTTTTTCACCGAAAACTTAAAAAATCTTCTTCTCTGAAACCACAAGGCCCAGGTCTTTGACATTTGGTATGAAGCTTCATCTAGTGGACCCCTACCAAGATTGTTCAAATTATAGTGCTGGGGCCAAAAATGCCCCCGCCCTGGGGCCCTTTGGTTTTACATAGCCTTATATAGGGAAAATCTTTAAAAATCTTCTTCTCTGAAACCACAAGGCCCAGGTCTTTGATATTTGGTCTGAAGCTTCATTTAGTGGACCCCTACCAAGATTGTTCAAATTATAGTGCTGGGGCCAAAAATGCCCCCGCCCCGGGGCCCTTTGGTTTTACATAGGCTTATATAGGGAAAATCTTTAAAAATCTTCTTCTCTGAAACCACAAGGCCCAGGACTTTGATATTTGGTATGAAGCTTCATCTAGTGACCCCTACCAAGATTGTTCAAATTTTAGTGCTGGGGCAAAAAATGCCCCCGCCCCGGAGCCCTTTGTTTTTACATAGGCTTATATAGGGAAAATCTTTAAAAATCTTCTTTTCTGAAACCACAAGGCCCAGGACTTTGATATTTGGTATGAAGCTTCATCTAGTGGACCCCTACCAAGATTGTTCAAATTATAGTGCTGGGACAAAAAATGCCCCCGCCACGGGGCCCTTTGGTTTTACATAGGCTTATATAGGGAAAATCTTTAAAAATCTTCTTCTCTGAAACCACAAGGCCCAGGTCTTTGATATTTGGTATGAAGCTTCATCTAGTGGACCCCTAACAAGATTGTTCAAATTATAGTGCTGGGACAAAAAATGCCCCGGCCATGGGGCCCTTTGGTTTTACATTGGCTTATATAGGGAAAATCTTTAAAAATCTTCTTCTCTGAAACCACTTGGCCCAGGTCTTTGATATTTGGTATGAAGCTTCATCTAGTGGACCCCTACCAAGATTGTTCAAATTATAGTGCTGGGGCCAAAAATACCCCCGCCCCGGGGCCCTTTGGTTTTACATAGGTTTATATAGGGAAAATCTTTAAAAATCTTCTTCTCTGAAACCACAAGGCCCAGGACTTTGATATTTGGTATGAAGCTTCATCTAGTGGACCCCTACCAAGATTGTTCAAATTATAGTGCTGGGGCAAAAAATGCCCCCGTCCAGGGGCCCTTTGGGTTTACATAGGAGGCCCAGGTCTTTGATATTTGATGTGTAGCTTCATCTAGTGGACCTTTGCCAAGATTGTTCAAATTATAGCCTTTGTTGATGTTTTGTATGAAGCTTCACCTTTAAGACCTCCCTCAACATTATGCACATTAAAGCCCTGGGGCAAATAATTGCCCTCTCTGGGGCCCACTTGTTACACCATGGATCAGGTGAGCGATCCAGGGCCATCATGGCCCTCTTGTTAGCTCACCGTCACGTAGTGACGAGGTGAGCTTTTGGGATCACTTTTTGTCCGTCGTGCGTCCGTGCGTAAACAATTTCTTCAAACGACATCTCCTCCGAAACCACTGATCGGATTTTGATCAAACTTCACAGGAATGATGCCTAGGTGGTCCCCTTTCAAAGTTGTTCAAATGGTTCCGGTCCGTTTCACATCAAGGTCACAGGAGCCAAAAATAGATTTTTTTCACCGAAAACCTAAAAAATCTTCTTCTCTGAAACCGCAAGGCCCAGGTCATTCATATTTGGTATGAAGCTTCATCTAGTGGACCCCTACCAAGATTGTTCAAATTATAGTGCTGGGGCCAAAAATGCCCCCGCCCCAGGGCCCTTTGGTTTTACATGGGCTTATATAGGGAAAATCTTCTTCTCTGAATCCGCAAGGCCCAGGTCTTTAATATTTGGTATGAAGCTTCATCTAGTGGACCTCTACCAAGATTGTTCAAATAATAGTGCTGGGGCCAAAAATGCCCCGCCCCGGGGCCCTTTGGTTTTACATGGGCTTATATAGGGAAAATCTTTAAAAATCTTCTTCTCTGAAACTGCAAGGCCCAGGTCTTTGATATTTGGTATGAAGCTTCATCTAGTGGACCCCTACCAAGATTGTTCAAATTATAGTGCTGGGTCCAAAAATGTCCCCGCCCCGGGGCCCTTTGGTTTTACATGGGCTTATATAGGGAAAATCTTTAAAAATCTTCTCTGAATCCACAAGGCCCAGGTCTTTGATATTTGGTATGAAGCTTCATCTAGTGGACCCCTACCAAGATTGTTCAAATTATAGTGCTGGGGCCAAAAATGCTCCTGCCCTGGGTCCCTTTGGTTTTACATGGGCTTATATAGGGAAAATCTTTAAAAATCTTCTTCTCTGAAACCGCAAGACCCAGGTCTTTGATATTTGGTATGAAGCTTCATCTAGTGGACCCCTACCAAGAGTGTTCAAATTATAGTGCTGGGGCCAAAAATGCCCCCGCCCCGGGGCCCTTTGTTTTTACATAGGCTTATATTGGGAAAATCTTTAAAAATCTTCTTCTCTGAAACCACAAGGCCCAGGACTTTGATATTTGGTATGCAGCTTCATCTAGTGGACCCCCACCAAGATTGTTCAAATTATAGTGCTGGCACAAAAAATGCCCCCGCCACGGGGCCCTTTGGTTTTACATTGGCTTATATAGGGAAAATCTTTAAAAATCTTCTTCTCTGAAACCACAAGGCCTTGGTCTTTGATATTTGGTATGAAGCTTCATCTAGTGGACCCCTACCAAGATTGTTCAAATTATAGTGCTGGGGCCAAAAATGCCCCTGACCCTGGGGCCCTTTGGTTTTACATAGGCTTATATAGGGAAAATCTTTAAAAATCTTCTCCTCTGAAACCACAAGGCCCAGGACTTTGATATTTGGTATGAAGCTTCATCTAGTGGACCCCTACCAAGATTGATCAAATTATAGTGCTGGGACAAAAAATGCCCCTGCCACGGGACCGTTTGGTTTTACATTGGCTTATATAGGGAAAATCTTTAAAAATCTTCTTCTCTGAAACCACAAGGCCCAGGTCTTTGATATTTGGTATGAAGCTTCATCTAGTGGACCCCTACCAAGATTGTTCAAATTATAGTGCTGGGGCCAAAAATGCCCCCGCCCCGGGGCCCTTTGGTTTTACATAGGCTTATATAGGGAAAATCTTTAAAAATCTTCTTCTCTGAAACCACAAGGCCCAGGACTTTGATATTTGGTATGCAGCTTCATCTAGTGGACCCCTACCAAGATTGTTCAAATTATAATGCTGGGGCAAAAAATGCTCCCGTCCCGGGGCCCTTTGGTTTTACATAGGCTTATATAGGCAAAATCTTTAAAAATCTTCTTCTCTGAAACCGCAAGGCCCAGGTCTTTGATATTTGATGTGTAGCTTCATCTAGTGGACCTTTGCCAAGATTGTTCAAATTATAGCCTTTGTTGATGTTTGGTATGAAGCTTCACCTTTAAGACCTCCCTCAACATTATGCACATTAAAGCCCTGGGGCCAATAATGGCCCTCTCTTGGGCCCGCTTGTTACACTATGGATCAGGTGAGCGATCCAGGGCCATCATGGCCCTCTTGTGTTTTATATTAGGATCACTTTTTGTCTGTCATCCGTGCGTAAACAATTTCTTCAAACGACATCTCCTCCTAAACCACTGATCAGATTTTGACCAAACTTCACAGGAATGATCCTTAGGTGGTCCCCTTTCAAAGTTGTTCAAATGGTTCCGGTCCATTGAACATATAGGTCACAGGAGCCAAAAATAGATTTTTTTCACTGAAAACTTAAAAAATCTTCTTCTCTGAAACTGAGGGCCCAGGTCTTTGATATTTGGTATGAAGCTTCATCTAGTGGACCCCTACCAAGATTGTTCAAATTATAGTGCTGGGGCCAAAAATGCCCCCGCCCCGGGGCCCTTTGGTTTTACATGGGCTTATATAGGAAAATCTTTAAAAATCTTCTTCTCTGAAATCACAAGGCCCAGGTCTTTGATTTTTGGTATGAAGCTTCATCTAGTGGACCCCTACCAAGATTGTTCAAATAATAGTGCTGGGGCCAAAAATGCCCCGCCCCGGGGCCCTTTGGTTTTACATGGGCTTATATAGGGAAAATCTGTAAAAATCTTCTTCTCTGAAACGGCAAGGCCCAGGTCTTTGATATTTGATATGAAGCTTCATCTAGTGGACCCCTACCAAGATTGTTCAAATTGTAGTGCTGGAGCCAAAAATGCCCCCACCCCAGGGCCCTTTGGTTTTACATGGGCTTATATAGGGAAAATCTTGAAAAATCTTCTTCTCTGAAACTGCAAGGCCCAGGTCTTTGCTATTTGGTATGAAGCTTTATATAGTTTACCCCTACCAAGATTGTTCAAATTATAGTACTGGGGCCAAAAATGCCCCCGCCCCGGAGCCCTTTGGTTTTACATAGGCTTGTGTAGGGAAAATCTTTTAAAATCTTCTTCTCTGAAACTGCAAGGCCCAGGTCTTTGATATTTGGTATGAAGCTTCATCTTGTGGATCGCTACCAAGATTGTTCAAATTATAGCCCTGGGGCCAAAAATGCCCCCCGCCCCGGGGCCCTTTGGTTTTACATAGACTTATATAGGGAAAATCTTTAAAAATCTTCTTCTGTGAAACCACAAGGCCTAGGTCTTTGATATTTGGTGTGAAATTTCATCTAGTGCACCTCTATCAAGATTGTTCAAATTATAGCCCTGGGGCCAAAAATGCCACCGCCCCAAGACCCTTTGGTTTTACATAGACTTATATAGGAAAATCTTTAAAAATCTTCTTCTCTGAAACTACAAGGCCCATGTCTTTGATATTTGGTATGGAGCTTCGTCTAGTGGACAATTAAAGCCTTTGTTGATATTTGGTATGAAGCTTCACCTTTTTAGACCTCCCCCAATCTTAAAAACATTATAACCTTGGGGTCATTAATGGCCCTCCCCTGGGCCCACTTGTTACTCTATGGATCAGGTGAGCGATCCAGGGCCATCATGGCCCTCTTGTGTTTTATATTAGGATCACTTTTTGTCTGTCATCCTCCTAAACCATTGATCGGATTTTGGCCAAACTTCACAGGAATGATCCTTAGGTGGTCCCCTTTCAAAGTTGTTCAAATGGTTCCGGTCCGTTGCACATATAGGTCACAGGAGCCAAAAATAGATTTTTTCACCGAAAACTTAAAAAATCTTCTTCTCTGAAACCGCAAGGCCCAGGTCTTTGATATTTGGTATGAAGCTTCATCTAGTGGAGCCCTACCAAGATTGTTCAAATTATAATGCTGGGGCCAAAAATGCCCCCGCCCCGGGGCCCTTTGGTTTTACATGGGCTTATATAGGAAAATCTTCAAAAATCTTCTTTTCTGAAACCACAAGGCCCAGGTCTTTGATTTTTGGTATGAAGCTTCATCTAGTGGACCCCTACCAAGATTTTCAAATTATAGTGCTGGGGCCAAAAATGCCCCCTCCCTGGGGCCCTTTGGTTTTACATGGGCTTAATAGGGGAAATCTGTAAAAATCTTCTTCCCTGAAACCTCAAGGCCCATGTCTTTGATATTTTATATGAAGCTTCATCTAGTGGACCCCTACCAAGATTGTTCAAATTATAGTGCTGGGGCCAAATATGCCCCCGCCCCGGGGCCCTTTGGTTTTACATGGGCTTATATAGGGAAAATCTTTAAAAATCTTCTTCTCTGAAACTGCAAGGCGCAGGTCTTTGCTATTTGGTATGAAGCTTCATCTTGTGGACCCCTACCAAGATTGTTCAAGTTATAGTGCCGGGGCCAAAAATGCCCCTGCCTCGGGGCCCTTTGGTTTTACATAGGCTTTTGTAGGGAAAATCTTTAAAAATCTTCTTCTCTGAAACTGCAAGACCCAGGTCTTTGATATTTGGTATGAAGCTTCATCTTGTGGACCTCTACCAAGATTGTTCAAATTATAGCCCTGGGGACAAAAATCCTCCCCCCCCCCACTCCGGGGCCCTTTGGTTTTACATAGACTTATATAGGGAAAATCTTGAATAATCTTCCAATCTGAAATCACAAGGCCTAGTTCTTTGATGTTTGGTATGAACTTCAGCTAGTGGTCCTCTACCAAGATTGTTCAAATTATAGCCCTGAGGCCAAAAATGCCCCCGCCTCGGAGCCCTTTGGCTTTACATAGACTTATATAGGGAAAATCTTTAAATATTTTTATGCCCCCGCATCATATGATGCCGGGGGCATATAGTTTATCGGTTTTCCGTACGTGCGTACGTGCGTACGGTTTCCGAATGTACGAAAGTGTGTACGTACGTACGTAATCCTGTTAGACTCAGGTTAAGGTTTTTGTACAAGGTAGAACTTGAGCTCATATTTTCCAAACTATACAATAGATTTGGTTTATATTTAGTATGATGATAGATATATGTCCAAAGTTTTATTCAGCAATACCCCCACCCATACCCTAGACCTCAAGGTCAAGGTCGTGGACTTTGAAATTTTTAACGTTTAAGACCCAGGTTAAGGTATTTGTACCAGGTAGAACTTGAGCTCATATTTTCCAAACCGTGTAATGAATTTGGTTCATATTCAGTATGATGATAGATATAGGACTGAAGTTTTATTCAGCAATACCCCCACCCATACCCATGACCTCAAGGTCAAGGTCATGGACTTGAAATTTTTATTGTTTAAGACCCAGGTTAAGGTATTTGTACCAGGTAGAACTTGAGCTCATATTTTCATAACCATACAATGGATTTGGTTTATATTTACTATGATGATACATATAGGTCCAATGGTTTATTCAGCAATACCCCCACCCATACCCATGACCTCAAGGTCAGGGTCATAGAATTAGAAAATTTTTAATGTTTAAGACTTTGGTTAAGGTATTTGTACCACCAATTTCAATAAACTTCACACAAATTTTCCTTATAAAAATATCTCGTGCAGGTTCGACTTTTAAGGTCATGGCCTCAAGGTCAAGGTCACAGAGGTTATTTTTAGAAAAACTTTGTCATTGCTCTAGCGCCTACATTTCTTCACTGATTTCAATATAAGTTCACACAAATGTTCCTTATGACAATATCTTGAGCGAGTTCTACTTTCAAGGTCATCACCTCAAGGTCAAGGTCACAGTGGCTATTTTTAGAAAAACTTTGTCATTGCTCTAGCGCCTACATTTCTTCACCAATTTCAATATAACTTCATACAAATGTTCCTTATGACAATATCTCAAGCTACTTTGACTTTCAAGTTCAAGGTCACTGTGGCTATTTTTAGAAAAACTTTGTCTTCGCTCTAGCGCTTACAGTTCTTGACTAATTTCAATATAACTTCACACAAATGTTCCTTATGACAATATCTCTAGCGAGTTCCACTTTCAAGGTCAAGGTCACTGTGGCTATTTTTAGAAAAACTTTGTCACCCCTCTAGCGCTTACATTTCTTCACCGATTTCAAAATTACTTCACACAAATGTTCCTTATGACAATATCTCGAGCGATTTTGACTTTTAACGTCAAGGTCACTATAGGTGGAATGCCAAAACTCGCACAGATTGGTATTTGCACCACTTAAAGATTAATGTGCTAAGCGGGGGCATCTGTGTACTTTGGACACATTTCTAGTTTTCTTCTGTGAAACCACAAGGCCTAGGTCTTTGATATTTGGTGTGAAATTTCATCTACTGGACATCTATCAAGATTGTTCAAATTATAGCCCTGGGGCCAAAATGCCCCCCCCCCCCCCCGCCCCAAGACCCTTTGGTTTTACATAGACTAAAATAGGGAAATCTTTAAAAATCTTATTCTCTGAAATTGCATAGCCCATGTCTTTGATATTTAGTATGGAGCTTCATCTAGTGGACAATTATAGCCTTTGTTGATATTTGGTATGAAGCTTCACCTTTTTAGACCTCCCTCAACATTATGCACATTATAACCTTGGGGTCAATAATGGCCCTCTCCGGGGCGTACTTGTTACTCTATGGATCAGGTGAGCGATCCAGGGCCATCATGGCCCTCTTGTGTTTTATATTAGGATCACCTTTTGTCTGTCATCCGTGCGTAAACAATTTCTTCAAAGGACATCTCCTCCTAAACCATTGATCGGATTTTGACCAAACTTGACAGGAATGATCCTTAGGTGGTCCCCTTTCAAAGTTGTACAATTGGTTCCGGTCCGTTGCACATATAGGTCACTGGATACAAAATAAATTTTTTTCATCGAAAACTTAAAAAATTTTCTTCTGAAACTGCAAGGCCCAGGTCTTTGATATTTGGTATGAGGCTTCATCTAGTGGACCCCTACCAAGATTGTTCAAATTATAGTGCTCAGGCCAAAAATGCCCCCGCCCCGGGGCCATTTGGTTTTACATAGACTTATATAGAGATAATCTTTGAATATCTTCTTCTCTGAAACTGCAAGGCCCAGGTCTTTGATATTTGGTATGAAGCTTCATCTAGTGGACCCTTACCAAGATTGTTCAAATTAGAGTGCTGGGACCAAAAATGCCTCTGCCCCAGGGCCCTTTGGTTTTACATAGACTTATATAGAGATAATCTTTGAATATCTTCTTCTCTGAAACCACAAGGCCCAGGTCTTTGAAATTTAGTATGAAGCCTCATCTAGTGGACCCCTACCAAGATTGTTCAAATTATAGTTCTGGGGCCAAAAATGCCCCCATCCCGGGGCCCTTTGGTTTTACATGGGCTTATATAGGGAAAATCTTTAAAAAATTTCTCCTCTGAAACCGCAAGGCCCAGGTCTTTGATAGTTGGTATGAAGCTTCATCTAGTGGACCCCTACCAAGATTGTTCAAATTATAGTGCTGGGGCCAAAAATGCCTCTGCCCCGGGGCCCTTTGGTGTTACATGGGCTTATATAGGGAAAATCTTTAAAAATCTTCTTCTCTGAAACCGCAAGGCCCAGGTCTTTGATATTTGGTATGAAGCTTCATCTAGTGGACCCCTACCAAGATTGTTCAAATTATAGTTCTTGGGCCAAAAATGCCCCCGCCCCAGGGCCCTTTTGTTCTACATGGGCTTATATAAGGAAAATCTTGAAAAAATCTTCTTCTCTGAAACTGCTAGGCCCAGGTCTTTGATATTTGATATGAAGCTTCAGCTAGTGGATCTGTACCAAGATTGTTCAAATTATAGGCTTGAGACCAAAAATGCCCCCGCCTGGTGGCCCTTTGGTTTTACATCGACTTATATAGGGAAAATCTTTAAAAATCTTCTTCTATGAAACCACAAGGCCTAGGTCTTTGATATTTGATGTGAAATTTCATCTAGTGGACCTCTATCAAGATTGTTCCAATTTTAGCCCTGAGACCAAAAATGCCCCCGCCTGGTGGCCTTTTGGTTTTACATAGACTTATATAGGGAAAATCTTTAAAAATCTTCTTCTATGAAACGGCAAGGCCCAGGTCTTTGATATTTGGTGTGTAGCTCCATCTAAGTGGACCTTTGCCAAGATTGTTCAAATTATAGCCTTTGTTGATATTTGGTATGAAGCTTCACCTTTTTAGACCTCCCTCAGCATTATGCACATTATAGCCCTGGGGTCAATAATGGCCATATCCGGGCCCACTTTTTACTTTATGGATCAGGTGAGCGATCCACGGCCATCATGGCCCTCTTGTTAGCTCACCGTCACGTAGTGACGAGGTGAGCTTTTGGGATCACTTTTTGTCCGTCGTCCGTCGTGCGTCCGTGCGTCCGTCCGTCCGTGCGTAAACAATTTCTTTAAACGACATCTCCTCTTAAACCATTGATCGGATTTTGACCAAACTTCACAGGAATGTTCCTTAGGTGGTCCCCTTTCAAAGTTGTTCAAATGGTTCCGGTCCGTTGCACATCTAGGTCACAGGAGCCAAAAATAGATTTTTTTCACCAAAAACTTAAAAAATCTTCTTCTCTGAAACCACAAGGCCCAGGTCTTTGATATTTGGTATGAAGCTTCATCTAGTGGACCCCTACCAAGATTGTTCAAATTATAGTGCTGGGGCCAAAAATGCCCCCGCCCCGGGGCCCTTTGGTTTTACATAGGCTTATATAGGGAAAATCTTTAAAAATCTTCTTCTCTGAAACCACAAGGCCCAGGACTTTGATATTTGGTATGAAGCTTCATCTAGTGGACCCCTACCAAGATTGTTCAAATTATAGTGCTGGGACAAAAAATGCCCCCGCCACGGGGCCCTTTGGTTTTACATTGGCTTATATAGGGAAAATCTTTAAAAATCTTCTTCTTTGAAAACACAAGGCCCAGGTCTTTGATATTTGGTATGAAGCTTCATCTAGTGGACCCCTACCAAGATTGTTCAAATTATAGTGCTGGGGCCAAAAATGCCCCCGCTCCGGGGCCCTTTGGTTTTACATAGGCTTATATAGGGAAAATCTTTAAAAATCTTCTTCTCTGAAACCACAAGGCCCAGGACTTTGATATTTGGTATGAAGCTTCATCTAGTGGACCCCTACCAAGATTGTTCAAATTATAGTGCTGGGACAAAAAATGCCCCCGCCACGGGGCCCTTTGGTTTTACATTGGCTTATATAGGGAAAATCTTTAAAAATCTTCTTCTCTGAAACCACAAGGCCCAGGACTTTGATATTTGGTATGAAGTTTTATCTAGTGGACCCCTACCAAGATTGTTCAAATTATAGTGCTGGGGCCAAAAATGCCCCCGCCCCGGGGCCCTTTGGTTTTACATAGGCTTATATAGGGAAAATCTTTAAAAATCTTCTTCTCTGAAACCACAAGGCCCAGGATATTTGGTATGAAGCTTCATGTAGTGTACCCTACCAAGATTGTTCAAATTATAGTGCTGGGACAAAAAATGCCCCCCCCCCCCCCCGCCACGGGGCCCTTTGGTTTTACATTGGCTTAAGGCCCAGGTCTTTGATATTTGGTATGAAGCTTCATCTAGTGGACCCCTACCAAGATTGTTCAAATTATAGTGCTGGGGCCAAAAATGCCCCCGCCCCGGGGCCCTTTGATTTTACATAGGCTTATATAGGGAAAATCTTTAAAAATCTTCTTCTCTGAAACCACAAGGCCCAGGACTTTGATATTTGGTATGAAGCTTCATCTAGTGGACCCCTACCAAGATTGTTCAAATTATAGTGCTGGGACAAAAATGCCCCTGCCACGGGGCCTTTTGGTTTTACATAGGCTTATATAGGGAAAATCTTTAAAAATCTTCTTCTCTGAAACCACAAGGCCCAGGACTTTGATATTTGGTATGAAGCTTCATCTAGTGGACCCCTACCAAGATTGTTCAAATTATAGTGCTGGGGCAAAAAATGCTCCTGTCCCGGGGCCCTTTGGTTTTACATAGGCTTATATAGGCAAAATCTTTAAAAATCTTCTTCTCTGGAACCACCAGGCCCAGGACTTTGATATTTAGAATGAAACTTCATGTAGTGGACCTCTACCAAGATTGTTCAAATTAAAGCCCTTGGGCCAAAAATGCCCCCGCCCTGGGACCCTTTGGTTTTACGAAGACTTATATAGGGAAAATCTTTAAAAATCTTCTTCTCTGAAACCACAAGGCCTAGGTCTTTTATATTTGGTATGAAGCTTCATCTAAAGGACCCCTAACAAGATTATTCAAATTATAGTGCTGAGGCCAAAAATGTCCCTGCCCCTGGGCCCTTTGGTTTTACATTGGCTTATATAGGCAAAATCTTTAGAAATCTTCTCTGAAACCACAAGGCCCAGGACTTTGATATTTAGAATGAAGCTTCATCTAATGGACCTCTACCAAGATTTTTCAAATTATAGCCCTTGGGCAAAAAATGCCCCCGCCCCGGGGCCCTTTGGTTTTACGTAGACTTATATAGGGAAAATCTTTAAAAATCTTCTTCTCTGAAACCACAAGGCCTAGGTCTTTAATATTTGGTATGAAGCTTCATCTAAAGGACCCCTAACAAGATTATTCATATTATAGTGCTGAGGCCAAAAATGTCCCCGCCCCAGGGCCCTTTGGTTTTACATAGGCTTATATAGGGAAAATCTTTAAAAATCTTCTTCTTTGAAACCACAAGGCCCAGGACTTTGATATTTGGTATGAAGCTTCATCTAATGGACCTCTACCAAGATTGTTCAAATTATAGCCCTTGGGCCTAAAATGCCCCCGCCCCGGGGCCCTTTGGTTTTACATAGGCTTATATAGGGATGATCTTTAAAAATCTTCTTCTCTGAAACCACAAGGCCCAGGATTTGAAATTTGGTATGAAGCTTCATCTGATGGACCTCTACCAAGATTGTTCAAATTATAGCCCTGGGGTCACAAATGCCCCGCCCCGGGGCCCTTTGGTTTTACATAGATTTATATAGCCCCAGGGCCATTTGGTTTTGAATAGGCTTATGTAGGGAATATCTTTTAAAAAAATCTTCTTCTCTGAAACCGCAAGGCCCAGGTCTTTGATATTTGATGTGTAGCTTCATCTAGTGGACCTTTGCCAAGATTGTTCAAATTATAGCCTTTGTTGATGTTTGGTATGAAGCTTCACCTTTAAGACCTCCCTCAACATTATGCACATTAAAGCCCTGGGGCCAATAATGGCCCTGTCTGGGGCCCACTTGTTACACTATGGATCAGGTGAGCGATCCAGGGCCATCATGGCCCTCTTGTTAGCTCACCGTCACGTAGTGACGAGGTGAGCTTTTGGGATCACTTTTTGTCCGTCGTGCGTGCGTGCGTAAACAATTTCTTCAAACGACATCTCCTCCTAAACCACTGAGCGGAATTTGACCAAACTTCACAGGAATGATCCTCAGGTGGTCCCCTTTCAAAGTTGTTCAAATGGTTCTGGTCCGTTGCACATATAGGTCACAGGAGCCAAAAATAGATTTTTTTCACCGAAAACTTAAAAAATCTTCTTCTCTGAAACTGCAAGGCCCAGGTCTTTGATATTTGGTATGAAGCTTCATCTAGTGGACCCCTACCAAGATTGTTCAAATTATAGTGCTGGGGCCAAAAATGCCCCCGCCCCGGGGCCCTTTGGTTTTACATGGGCTTATATAGGGAAAATCTTTAAAAATCTTCTTCTCTGAAACTGCAAGGCCCAGGTCTTTGATTTTTGGTATGAATCTTCATCTGTTGGACCCCTACCAAGATTGTTTAAATTATAGTGCTGGGGCCAAAGATGCCCCCGCCCCGGGGCCCTTTGGTTTTACATAGGCTTATATTGGGAAAATCTTTAAAAATCTTCTTCTCTGAAACTGCAAGGCCCAGGTCTTTGATATTTGGTATGAAGCTTCATCCAGTGGACCCCTACCAAGATTGTTCAAATTATAGTGCTGGGGCCAAAAATGCCCCCGCCATGGGGCCCTTTGGTTTTACCTAGGCTTATATAGGGAAACTCTTTAAAAATCTTCTTCTCTGAAACCACAAGGCCCAGGACTTTGATATTTGGTATGAAGCTTCATCTAGTGGACCCCTACCAAGATTGTTCAAATTATAGTGCTGGGGCCAAAAATGCCCCCGCCCCAGGGCCCTTTGGTTTTACATTGGCTTATATCGGGGAAAATCTTTAAAAATCTTCTTCTCTGAAACCACAAGGCCCAGGTCATTGATATTTGGTATGAAGCTTCATCTAGTGGACCCCTACCAAGATTGTTCAAATTATAGTGTTGGGGCCAAAAATGCCCCCACCCCCCTGCCCTTTGGTTTTACATAGGCTTATATAGGGAAAATCTTTAAAAATCTTCTTCTCTGAAACCACAAGGCCCATGACTTTGATATTTGGTATGAGTGAGTGAGTGAGTGAGTGTTTGAGTTTTACGTCCCACCAACAGCTAAGGTCATACGGAGACGGGACCTCGGTTTAAAGACTCATCCGAAAGTCTGGAGAAGCCCGGGATCGATCCTGCGACCCCTGGTTTACAAGGCGAGTAGCGTAACCACTGCACCACGGGGGCTTCTATATTTGGTATGAAGCTTCATCTAGTGGACCCCTACCAAGATTGTTCAAATTATAGTGCTGGGACAAAAAAATGTCCCCGCCACGGGCCCTTTGGTTTTACATTGGCTTATATAGGGAAAATCTTTAAAAATCTTCTTCTCTGAAACCACAAGGCCCAGGTCTTTTATATTTGGTATGAAGCTTCATCTAGTGGACCCCTACCAAGATTGTTCAAATTATAGTGCTTGGGCCAAAAATGCCCTTGCCCAGGGGCCCTTTGGTTTTACACAGGCTTATATAGGGAAACTCTTTAAAAATCTTCTTCTCTGAAACCACAAGGCCCAGGACTTTGATATTTGGTATGAAGCTTCATCTAGTGGACCCCTACCAAGATTGTTCAAATTATAGTGCTGGGGGAAAAAATGCCCCCGTCCCGGGGCCCTTTGGTTTTACATAGGCTTATATAGGCAAAATCTTTAAAAATCTTCTTCTCTGAAACCACTAGGCCCAGGTCTTTGATATTTGATGTGTAGCTTCATCTAGTGGACCTTTGCCAAGATTGTTCAAATTATAGCCTTTGTTGATGTTTGGTATGAAACTTCACCTTTAAGACCTCCCTCAACATTATGCACATTTAAGCCCTGGGGCCAATAATGGCCCTCTCTGGGGCCCACTTGTTACACTATGGATCAGGTGAGCGATCCAGGGCCATCATGGCCCTCTTGTGTTTTATATTAGGATCACTTTTTGTCTGTCATCCGTGCGTAAACAATTTATTCAAACCACATCTCCTCCTAAACTACTGATCGGATTTTGCCCAAACTTCACAGGAATGATCCTTAAGTGGTCCCCTTTCAAAGTTGTTCAAATGGTTCCAGTCCGTTGCACATATAGGTCACAGGAGCTAAAAAAAGATTTTTTTCACCGAAAACTTAAAAAATCTTCTTCTCTTAAACCGCAAAGCCCAGGTCTTTGATATTTGGTATGAAGCTTCATCTAGTGGACCCCTATCAAGATTGTTCAAATTATAGTGCTGGGGCCAAAAATGCCCACGCCCCGGGGCCCTTTGGTTTTACATGGGCTTATATAGGGAAAATCTTTAAAAATCTTCTTCTCTGAAACCACAAGGCCCAGGTCTTTGATATTTGGTAAGAAGCTTCATCTAGTGGATCTCTACCAAGATTGTTCAAATTATAGTGCTGGGGCCAAAAATGCCCCCGCCCCAGGGCCCTTTGGTTTTAAATGGGCTTATATAGGGAAAATCTTTAAAAATCTTCTTCTCTGAAACCACAAGGCCCATGTCTTTGATATTTGGTATGAAGCTTCATCTAGTGGACCCATACCAAAATTGTTCGAATTATAGTCCTGGGGCCAAAGATGCCCCTGCCCGGGGGCCCTTTGGTTTTACATGGGCTTATATAAGGAATATCTTTAAAAATCTTCTTCTCTGAAACCGCAAGGCCCAGGTCCTTGCTATTTGGTCTGAAGCTTCACCTGGTGGACCCCTACCAAGATTCCTCTTGTTACTCTACGGATCAGGTGAGCGATCCAGGGCCATCATGGCCCTCTTGTTTTTAGCTCACCGTCACGTAGTGACGAGGTGAGCTTTTGGGATCACTTTTTGTCCATCAGGCGTCCGTGTGTGCGTCCGTCCGTCCGTGCGTGCGTGCGTAAACAATTTCTTCAAAAGACATCTCCTCCATAACCACTGAGCGGATTCTGACCAAACTTCACAGGAATGATCCTTAGGTGGTCCCCTTTCAAAGTTGTTCAAATGGTTCCGGTCCGTTGCACATATAGGTCACAGGAGCCAAAAATATATTTTTTTCACCGAAAACTTAAAAAATCTTCTCTGAAACTGCAAGGCCCAGGTCTTTGATATTTGGTATGAAGCTTCATCTAGTGGACCCCTACCAAGATTGTTCAAATTATAGTGCTGGGGCCAAAAATGCCCACGCCCCGGGGCCCTTTGGTTTTACATGGGCTTATATAGGGAAAATCTTGAAAAATCTTCTTCTCTGAAACTGCAAGGCCCAGGTCTTTGATATTTGGTATGAATCTTCATCTGTTGGACCCCTACCAAGATTGTTCAAATTATAGTGTTGGGGCCAAAGATGCCCCCGCCCCGGGGCCCTTTGGTTATAGCCCCGCTTTGAAAAAGTGGGGCTATATTGGATTTGCCATGTCCTTCTGTCATTCCGTAATTCCGTGATTCCGTTAATTTGTGTTGGCTCCATAACTTTGTATCTGCTTAACATATTTTCATGAAACTTCACACAAATGTTAAACACCATAAGACAATGTGCAGAGCGAAGGAATTATAACTGTGGATTGCCTACTTTTGGAGTTATTGCCCTTTGAACATTTTCCGTAATTCCGTAATTCCGTTAATTTGTGTTGGCTCCATAACTTGGATCTGCTTAACATATTTTCATGAAACTTCACACAAATGTTAAACACCATAAGACAATGTGCAGAGCGAAGGAATTATAACTGTGGATTGCCTACTTTTGGAGTTATTGCCCTTTGAACATTGAAAAATGGCAATTTTAATTGTGTCCCCTTCATAACTCGAAAACCGTTTGAGATATTTTTAGGAAACTTCACACAAATGTTAACCACTATGAGACGATGTGCAGAGCGCAGGAACCATAACTCTGCATTGCTTATTTTTGGAGTTATTGCCCTTTGAACATTGAAAAATGGCAATTTTAACAGTGTCCGCTTCATAACTCGAAAACCTTTTGAGATAATTTCATGAAACTTCACACAAATGTTAAGCACTATGAGACAATGTGCAGAGCGCAAGAACCATAACTCTGGTTTTCGTATTTTCTGTGTGTCTGTCTGTGTGTCTGTCTGTGTCTGTTAACAATTTTCGTGTCCGCTCCATAACTTTAAAACCCATTCACATATTTTCATGAAACTTCACACAAACATTAAACACCATGAGATGGTGTGCAGAGTGCAGGAACCATAACTCTGGATTGCCTAATTTTTGAGTTATTTCCCTTTGAATATTGAAAAATATCAATTTTAGCCGTCTTTGCTCGATAACTCAAAAACCGTTTGAGATAATTTTATGAAACTTCACACAAATGTAAAGCACCATATTACGTGTGCAGAGCGCAGGAACTCAAACTCTGGATTGTCTACTTTTTCAGTTATAGGCTTTTGAATATTAAAAAATGGCAATTTTAACTATGTCCGCTCCATAACCGTTTCTGATATTTTCATGAAACTTCAAATAAATGAAAAGCACCTTGAGATGATGTGCAGAGTGCAGGAACCATAACTCTGGTTTGCCTACTTTAGGAGTTATTGCCCTTTGAACATTTAAAAAGGCAATTTTGACTGTGTCGGCTCCATAACTCACAAACCATTTGAGATATTTTCATGACACTTCACACAAGTGTAAAGCACCATGAGACAATGTGCAGAGCGCAGGAACCCTGACTCTGATTTGCCTACTTTAGGAGTTATTACCCTTTGAACATTGAAAAATGGAAGATGAAATTTAGTATAAACATGGACATTCTGGTAATGTATCATGCTCATTGAAATGAGGGACAAGGGCTCACAACTCTTAGAGTTTTTCCAGATAATGTAAAATTTTCAACAGTTATTTCTTGTTCATAACTGTTTTCTCTGCAGCTTAAATAACTTTCTTCTCTGACAGCGCTGAAGCGGGGCTATAGTCAGATCCTCTGACAGCTCTAGTTTTACATAGGCTTATATAGGGAAAATCTTTAAAAATTTTCTTCTCTGAAACTGCAAGGCCCAGGTCTTTGATATTTGGTACGAAGCTTCATCCAGTGGACCCCTACCAAGATTGTTCAAATTATAGTGCTGGGGCCAAAAATACCCCCACCCCGGGGCCCTTTGGTTTTACATGGGCTTATATAGGGAAAATCTTTAAAAAAACTTCTTCTCTGAAACTGCAAGGCCCAGGTCTTTGATATTTGGAATGAATCTTCATCTTATGGACCCCTACCAAGATTGTTCAAATTATAGTGCTGGGGCCAAAAATGCCCCCGCCCTGGGGCCCTTTGGTTTTACATAGGCTTATATAGGGAAAACCTTTAAAAATCTTCTTCTCTGAAACCGCAAGGCCCAGGTCTTTGATATTTGGTATGAAGCTTCATCTAAAGGACCCCTACCAAGATTGTTCAAATTATAGTGCTGGGGCCAAAAATGCCCCCGCCCCAGGGCCCTTTGGTTTTACATGGGCTTATATTGGGAAAATCTTTAAAAAAACTTCTTCTCTGAAACTGCAGGGCCCAGGTCTTTGCTATTTGGTATGAAGCTTCATCTAGTGGACCCCTACCAAGATTGTTCAAATTATAGTGCTGGGGCCAAAAATGCCCCCGCCCCGGGGCCCTTTGGTTTTATATAGGCTTAATAGGGAAAATCTTTAAAAATCTTCTTCTCTGAAACTGCAGGGCCCAGGTCTTTGATATTTGGTATGAAGCTTCATCTTGTGGACCTCTATCAAGATTGCTCAAATTATAGCCCTGGGGCCAAAAATGCCCCCGCTCCTGGGCCCTTTGGTTTTTCATAGACTTATATAGGAAAAATCTTGAAAAATCTTCTACTCTGAAACCACAAGGCCTAGATCTTTGACATTTGGTATGAAGCTTCAGCTAGTGGACCTCTACCAAGATTGTTAAAATTATAGCCCTGGGGCCACAAATGCCCCCACCCCAGGGCCCTTTGGTTTTACATAGACTTATAATAGAGATAATCTTTGAAAATCTTCTTCTCTGAAACAACAAGGCCCAGGTCTTTGATATTTGGTGTGAAGCTTCATCTAGTGGACCTCTATCAAGATTGTTTAAATTATAGCCCTGAGGTTAAAAATGCCCCTGCCCCGGGGCCATTTGGTTTTACATAGCTTATGTAAGGAATATCTTTAAAAAAATCTTCTTCTCTGAAACCGCAAGGCCCAGGTCTTTGATATTTGTTGTGTAGCTTCATCTAGCAGACCTTTGCCAAGATTGTTCAAATTATAGCCTTTGTTGATATTTGGTATGAAGCTTCATCTTTTTAGACCTCCCTCAACATTATGCACATTATTACCCTGGGGTCAATAATGGCCCTCCCCGGGGGCCCTCTATGGATCAGGTGAGGGATCCAGGGCCATCATGGTCCTCTTGTTTTAACTTTTGGGTTTGGATTTCTCTGTCTGTGTTCGAGAATGGTGCTAGATTATGCTTGTCCTAGGTTTCAGAATAAGATCTGCGCTTGTTTTTGGTATGGCACAATATAACAGTGTGGTTTTCTGTCCTTTCATTTGTTTGTTTGTAAAGCTGTCAACACCTGTTTTAACCCTAGCATCAGCTAGAACGCCTTTTAATCCTTAATCGGCTGAACATGAAAACCCCTACCTCTGCAGACAGTGTAGATCCAGATCAGATGGTTTCTGAAGAAGCTATCTGATCAGGACCTTTGCAGACAGCGTAGCTCCAGATCAGATGGCTTCTGAAGAGATCAGATGGGTTCTGAAGAAGCCATCTGATCAGGATCTATGCTGTTTGTCAGTTGGTTTGTGAATATGATTGGAATATTTTATCAAGTATTTTGATTGGTTGACGATCAGAAATTGGTATGGTTTAATTACTTTTTTCAGCAGGATACATTACGATAACACATCCGTGCGACATAGTGCTTTTTTTCACATCTTGAAAATGGTCATTTTGTTGATGAAAATCTGTGATATTTTTCTTATAAATACTGCAAACTTAGGTTGTGGGTGCTCGTTACAACCGCCTCATTGATCCACAATCTATGTCTTGGAGCAAGAATAAGAAAAATAATAAATGCCCCCGTAAACCCCAGTTTTCTCTATATAAAGTGGGGTATAATGGGGTCTTCATATCACGGACTTGTTCACGTGATGATGGTAAAAGAGGTTTCTTAGGAGAAGCTGTGATTACGGAAAAAAGTCTGAAGCCTTCAAAAACCCTAGTCAGGGGCCAAGTTGATCATAGCATTTATAGCTTAACGAGCTCGTTACTGGTCAATTTGTTAACTGTTCAAGCAAGTACAGTATCTAATATAGTGTTGTTTTTTTTCTGAAAAAAAATGTGAGTAACTTTTGCAAAATATTAGCATTTTTTGCCATATTAAATAATCAAAGTTTTAACAATATGTTAACTAAGAACATCGTTAGTTTTACAACTTGGACCCAGATTTGGCATCTGCAGTTTGGACATTGATTTCCGTAGTATCCTCCACAGTTTGGACATAGACTTCCATAAAATTCTTGTTACTTTAGTATGTCAGTGTTGGTAACACAGATTTAATCACAAGAATGAGGTTATGGCGTACTATTGTTGTTTTAGGTGATACTGGATTGGTTTGTACAAATAGCTATGGCACTGGAGTACATCCATAAAAGAAATATCCTACACAGAGGTAAGATTATGTCTTTCTAACTTTAGAACTAGTATTCTTTAGACAAATGAATTTGATGGTTTCTGAGCACAGATAAGGAAAACAATGTATACCTGTGTAAATGGCACTTTTTTCCTATACAAAACTGGGGGTTACAAGAGTGTATATTGCATGGACTTGTTTGGTTTGGAGGTTTAACAACCCACACAACACTATATAGGTCATATCAAGCGGGTCAGTTTACTTAACAACACTTTGTACAGGCTTGTATATACTTGGAAGCAGTCAATCAGTGAAGAGCCCATTCTTTTGACAGAAATTAACAAGCTACCATAGCCTCAGATCAGAGCAAATATCAACCTATTTTTTTTCTTATTTCCACATGAAAAAATATGTTGTTGGTACTCATTAGAAGCGCCTTGCCGAGGCACTTTTAATGGGTACCAACAACATATGTTTTCAGGCAGAAGTAAGAAAAATATCAATACAGTTTGGAAAAAAACACCTTATCTGGAGCTATGATTATTCAACTGCCTTTCCTGAATCATAGAATATATTTCATTCTCAATCTTCGTGAAAAAATGTTGCTGGACTCGGCAAATATCGAAACCACAACCTTGTGGTCACCAATCAGACACGCATTCATCTGAGGCACCAATGCCAGCACACGCTCTTGTAAGGTGAGATAATTTAATTTTAAATATACATGTAGCTAATTTGCATATTCATGCACATTTATGTAACTCATATAAAATGTAATGAATGAAGACGTTTATTAAAGACTCATCTGAAAGTAAACCTTATTTCGTTATTTCTGCTCTAAAATATAGATTGTGGGTATTTGTTAGAACCGCCTCCATGAGGCAGTTCTAACATGTACCCACACCCTATATTTTGAGCAGAAATAAGAAAAATATCACAATTTTTCATCTTAAAAATTTCATTTTTTTTGGCAGTAAAATTTACAATGTATTTTTATTGGCGTGTTTTTAGCTCACCTGTCACGTAGTGACAAGGTGAGCTTTTGTGATCACATTTTGTCCGTCGTCCGTCGTCCGTCGTCAGTGCGTCCGTGCGTGCGTAAACAATTTCTTGTCCGCACGATAGCATCTTCATTTATGATTTGATTTTAACCAGACTTGCACACAACTTGTACCACCATGAGATCTAGGTTCCTTTCTTGAACCAGTCATATTCCATCATGTGTTAAGGAGTTACGGCCCCTGAAAGGGCATAAATTGCCTATTTTGGTCTTGTCCGCATGATAGCATCTTCATTTTTGATTTGATTTTATCCAGACTTGCACACAACTTGTACCACCATGAGATCTGGGTTCCTTTCTTGAACCATCCATATCCCATCATGTGTTACGGAGTTACGGCCCCTGAAAGGGCAAAAATTGCCTATTTTGGTCTTGTCTGCATGATAGATGGTTCATTTATGATTTGATTTTAACTAAACTTGCACACAATTTGTACCACCACAAAATCTCGGTCAAGTTCGAATATGGGTCATGTCGGGTCAAAAAGTAGGTCAGTAGGTCAAATCAGAAAAAGAACCTTGTGAAGACACGAGAGGCCACAGTTTTGGTCCGATCATCATCAAACTTGCCCAGAATGATCATCTTGACAATATCTCAGTCAAGTTCGAATATGGGTGTTGTCGGGTCAAAAAGTAGGTCAGTAGGTCAAATCATAGAAAAACTGTCTGAACACACAGAGGCCACAATTTATGTCCAATCATCATCAAACTTGCTCAGAATGATCATCTTAATAATATCTTGGTCACATTTGAATATGAGTCATGCCGGGTCAAAAAGTAGGTCAGTAGGTCAAATCATAGAAAAACCTTGTGAATACACTAGAGGCCGCAGTTTTGGTTCAATCATTATCAAACCTGCCCAGAATGATCATCTTGACAATAACTTGGTCACATTTGAATACAGGTCATGTCGGGTCAAAAAGTAGGTCAGTAGGTCAAATCATAGAATAACCTTGTGAACACACTAGAGGCCACAGTTTTGGTCTGATCATCATCAGATTTGCCCAGTATGATCATTTTGACAATATCTCGGCCAAGTTCGAATATGGGGTATGTCGGGTAACAAAGTAGGTCAGTAGGTCAAATCATAGAAAAACCTTGTGAATACACTAGAGACCACAGTTTTTGTCTGATCATCATGAAACTTGCTCAAAATTATTATCTTGACAATTTCTCGGGCAAGTTCGAATATGGGTCTTGTAGGGTCAAAAAGTAGGTCAGTAGGTCAAATCGGAGAAAAACCTTGTGAACACACTAGAGGCCACAGTTTTGGTCCGATCATCATCAAACTTGCTCAGAATGATAGTCTTGACAATATCTGTGTCAAGTTTGAATATGGGACATGTAGGGTCAAAAAGTAGGTCAGCAGGTCAAATCATAGAAAAACGTTTTGAACACTCTAAGAGGCCACAGTTTCAGTCAAATCATCATAAAACTTGCTCAGAATGATCATCTGGACAATATCTCAGTTAAGTTTGAATATTGGTCAGGTTAGGTCAAAAAGTAATTCAGTAGGTCAAATCAAAGAAAAACCCTCTGAACACACATGTGGCTACAGTTTTGGTCCGATCATCATCAAACTTGCTCAAAATGATCATTTGACAATATCTCAGTTAATTTCGAATATGGGTCGTGTCTGGTCAATATGTAGGTCAGTAGGTCAGATTGTTGAAAAACATTGTGAACACACTAGAGGCCCAAGTTTTGGTCCGATCATCATCAAGCTTGCTCAGAATGATCATCTTGACAATATCTGTGTCAAGTTTGAATATGGGACATGTCGGGTCAAAAAGTAGGTCAGCAGGTCAAATCATAGAAAAACGTTTTGAACACTCTAAGAGGCCACAGTTTCAGTCAAATCATCATAAAACTTGCTCAGAATGATCATCTGGACAATATCTCAGTTAAGTTTGAATATTGGTCATGTCAAATCAAAAAGTGGATCAGTAGGTTATTTTGTCATAACTTTTGAACCGTTTGAGATAGAGCCTTCATATTTGGCATGTAGGTTCCTTCTGACAAGGGCTTTCCACTCATAAAGATTTGACCTGTGACATTGACCTGTGACCTACTTTATCATACCTTTTGAACCATATGAGATATAGCCTTCATATTTGGCATGCATGTTCCTTGTGACAAGTTTTTCAAAACTTTTGACCCTTGACCCTTGACCTACTTTGTCATAACTTTTAAAGCATTTGAGATACAGCCTTCATATTTAGCATGTAGGTTCCTTGTGACAATGTTGCTTAGATTATCCTCTACCAAAAAGGCTAAACAATCCCACTCGGATGAACAAAATGGCCACCGGAGGTAAAAATAGAAAAATATTGTAAATTTGATTCAAACGGAAACTCCCCCCTAAACCCTAAGCCAATTTGATTCAAAGTTCCCAGGAATGTTGCCTAGGTTACTCCCTACCAAATAAGCTAAAATCACTCTGCTGATGAACAAGATGGCCACATTGGCTAAAAATAGAATGTACTTGAGACAGTGACACACAGGTGAGCGAACCAGGGCCCTCTGGGCCCTCTTGTTGAAATGACTGTTCTTGGCTGGTGTGCTTCTTGAAAAGCATTGGCTGCATATTAGAGGGTGTGGGCTATTTATGGTGAATACAAATAATGTACATATATAAGGGGGCCAAATAAATGAGTAAAAGGAAATACTGAGCTATCAGTCATTCTTCACCTGTTAATTTCAACAAATTGATTTCATGCACATGGATTACTTGGAGTAAGATATAAAGCAATGAAGTAATGAGCCAAACTATGTTCTCATACCAAAGTGTATAAATTATATACATTATGAAAACATGCCTATACAAATACATAGTAAATATTAGTAAAAATAGTAACTTTTACTGCCATAAAAATGAAAAATTTAAGATGAAAAATTGTGATTTTTTTCTCATTTCTGCTCAAAATATAGATTGTGGGTACATGTTAGAACTGCCTTATCAAGGCGGTGTTAAGGAGTACCCAAAATCAATATTTTAGAGTAGAAGTAAGAAAAATGTGGTTTACTCCTATAAACCCCAGTTTTACTATATGAAAATGGGGTTCAAGGGGGTCAAAACGATATAGGCAGGTTCAAGGGGGTCAAAATGATATAGATGAACATGACTACATCTACATATTGTTGTTTCGCATCTTTTTATATCTTAAACTATTTTATAATGAATAGTGTTATAAAGAGGTTTATTTGAACTTAGAAAGTTCATGCAATATTACGGTGCAAAATGTCTTACTGTTTCAGACTTAAAGTCCCAGAATGTATTTCTGACAGGAAATGAAATCATCAAACTTGGGGATTTTGGGATAGCTAAAGTTCTGCAGAGCCAGGATGATCATGCTATGACAACCATTGGCACACCATTCTATATCAGTCCAGAAATCTGTCAGAAGAAGCCGTATCCTTTGTTATTTCAGCCAGCCACAACGATTGTCGTCTGGTATTTGCTGCAAACAGTGTGGACCCAGGTCAGGCTTATCAGTGTCCATACTGCTTTCCTGTATGCAAAATTACTTTTAAAAAGGTACGCTTTATCTTTTCAAAGAGTGTGGATTCTGATTAGATCCCTGTTTATCATTCACTTGGTGAATTTAGAGGAATACATTACATCAAATAATTTGATTGGTTGAGACTCACAAATGGGTGTGGCAAAATCAGTTTTTCAGCAGTACAAGGATTAATCCATGCATGACAGTTAGAATCTTCCACCTGACAGCTTGGACAAGTACACTTACCGATTAAAGGGATGTTTGGTCAGTTTATTTTAAACTAAACAAAAACTTCTGTACTTTAACGCTGTGCATGCTTGGTATTTTTTGCATATTTTAAACATTGCAGGCCATGATCAGACGCCGCGTTCTGTGGCACCCAATCAGGGCCTGCACTATTTGCCAACAGAATTTTCCATCAAAAAAGAATAAAAACGAAAAAATAGGCCTGACACCCCGTATATGATTTGTCCAACATATAACAATGGAAGAGTCCACTAGTATACAATGGGCTAATTTACTTGTCCATCCATCATCATTCGCATCACCCCTAGAATTGACACTATAAATGTGAATCAGTATTGACCATCACCAGAAGGATATTGCCTGAGCCCATAGGGGCTTGAAGAAATATATGAGCTGAATCTGACCCGCACACTAGTACTGATAAACCGCTTAGAGGATCTAAGCCTGTCTAGGAACCGCGGTCCGAGGCGGACCGTCCATGCTAATAAACCCTATTGGTTTCTTTGGGCGACAGGGCTTGAGATGTCATTTCATCTCAATGTCGGGTAAAAGTCCCACAAAATTGGAAGCAACGTCTCCAAAATGACCTTTACAGTGTTGACGGGGACGTTAAACCTTAAATCAAACAAACAAACAACTGCCTGAGCAAAATTATTGTTCTCTACTGCCATGAATAAAAATGCTTGTAGCATTACGAAAAACACACTTATACAAATACATTGTAACCTTTGAAAATTTTAAGATGAAAAAAAAAAAGTCATATTTTTCTTATTTCTGCTCAAAATATACACTGTGGGTACTCGTTAGAACCGCCTCGATGAGGCGATTCTAACAAGTACTCACAATCTATATTTTAGAGCAGAAATAAGAAAAATAAGGTTAACCCCTGTAAACCCCAGTTTTACTATATAAAAGATGGGTTCAAGGGGGGGGGGTGAATATTATATAGGCGTGTTTTCGTAATGGAATTTTCTTATATTTGACCTTAACTAATGTTCAGATACAACAGTAGCAGTGATATGTGGGCAGCTGGCTGTTTGTTGTATGAAATGTGTCTACTCAGACTGCCATTTAATGCTCCTGACTTCACAGGCCTTGTGTTGAAAATTTTAAAAGGCATTTATGATCCTTTACCCAGGTACATGTATGCATCACAAAAGCATGCCTATATAATTTTGAACCCCACTTGTATGTAGTAAAGCTGGGGTTTACAGGGCTAAACTTTATTTTTCTTTACAGGGGTAAACTTTATTTTTCTTATTTCTGCTCAATAAGGAAATCGAGGTGGTTCTAATGAGTACCCACAATCTATATTTTAGAACAGAAATAAGGAAAATATCACATTTTTCATCTTGAAATTTCGTTTTTTCGACGGTAAAATTTACAATGTATTTGTGTAGGTGTGTTTTCGTAATGATTTCCTTTGGAAACTTGTGAAAGTTCTCTTTAGTTGTAGCTCCAAATGCAATACAGTCAAACTGTGATGCCTTGGATACCTTTGCCTCTTTGAGGCGATTCTAATGAGTACATACATCATACCTTTTTAAGGTAAAATGAGAAAAAAAGTCCATAAATTGTCCTAATACATATGGATATTTGGAAGACCTCCTGGACTCCAGAATGAGTTGAAATTAGCCATGCATCACTTAAACAAGTTCCTGCAATGAGCACCCTTCTATACCCCTCTTAAAAAATTAGGTTTATGAGGTATTCATAATTTTCCTTATTTCTGCTCCAAAACATGGGTTCAGAGTACTCGTTAATTGAGGCAGTTAATTCTAACGAGCACCTGCAACCTATACATAGGATTGACACTATAAATGTGAATCAGTATTGACCGTCGCAGGAAGGATATTGCCTGAGCAAAATTATTGTTCTCTACTGCCATGAATAAAAATGCTTGTGGCATTACAAAAACACGCCTATACAAATACATTGTTACCTTTATCGCCGAAAAAATGAAAATTTTAAGATGAAAAAATTGTCATATTTTTAGCTCACCTGTCACGTAGTGACAAGGTGAGCTTTTGTGATCACATTTTGTCCGTCGTCCGTCGTCAGTGCGTCCGTGCGTGCGTGCGTGCGTGCGTGCGTAAACAATTTCTTGTCCGCACGATAGCATCTTCATTTATGATTTGATTTTAACCAGACTTGCACACAACTTGTACCACCATGAGATCTAGGTTCCTTTTTTGAACCAGCCATATCCCATTATGTGTTACAGAGTTACGGCCCCTGAAAGAGCAAAAATTGGCTATTTTGGTCTTGTCCGCATGATAGCATCTTCATTTTTGATTTGATTTTAACCAGACTTGCACACAACTTGTACCACCATGAGATCTGGGTTCCTTTCTTGAACCAGCCATATCCCATCATGTGTTACGGAGTTACGGCCCCTCAAAGGGCAAAAATTGCCTATTTTGGTCTTGTCTGCATGATAGATGTTTCATTTATGATTTGATTTTATTTAAACTTGCACACAATTTGTACCACCACAAAATCTCGGTCAAGTTTGAATATGGGTCTTGTCGGGTCAAAAAGTAGGTCAGTAGGTCAAATCAGAAAAAAAACCTTGCAAAGACAGGAGAGGCCACAGTTTTGGTCCGATCATCATCAAACTTGCCCAGAATGATCATCTTGACAATATCTCAGTCATGTTCAAATATGGGTGTTGTCGGGTCAAAAAGTAGGTCAGTAGGTCAAATCATAGAAAAACCTTCTGAACACACTAGAGGCCACAATTTATGTCCAGTCGTCATCAAACTTGCTCAGAATGATCATCTTAATAATATCTTGGTCACATTCGAATATGAGTCATGCCTGGTCAAAAACTAGGTCAGTAGGTCAAATCATAGAAAAACCTTGTGAACACACTAGAGGCCACAGTTTTGGTCCGATCATCATCAGACTTGCCCAGAATGATCATTTTGACAATATCTCAATAATATCTCGGTCAAGTTCGAATATGGGTTATGTCGGGTAACAAAGTAGGTCAGTAGGTCAAATTATAGAAAAACCTTGTGAATACACTAGAGGCCACAGTTTTTGTCTGATCATCATGAAACTTGCTCAAAATGATTATCTTGACAATTTCTCGGGCAAGTTCGAATATGGGTCTTGTAGGGTCAAAAAGTAGGTCAGTAGGTCAAATCAGAGAAAAACCTTGTGAACACACTAGAGGCCACAGTTTTGGTCTGATCATCATCAAACTTGCTCAGAATGATAGTCTTAACAATATCCGGGTCAAGTTTGAATACGGGTCATGTCGGGTCAAAAAGTAGGTCAGTAGGTCAAATCATAGAAAAAGCTTGTGAACACACTAGAGGCCACAGTTCTGGTCCGATCATCATCAAACTTGCCCAGAATGATCATCTTGACAATATCTAAGTAAGTTCAAATATGGGTCAGGTTGGGTCAAAAAGTAGGTCAGTAGGTCAAATCATAGAAAAACCCTTTGAACACGCTGGCGGCTACAGTTTTGGTCCGATCATCATCAAACTTGCTCAAAATGATCATTTGACAATATCTCGGTTAATTTCAAACATGGGTCATGTCTGGTCAATATGTAGGTCAGTAGGTCAGATTGTTGAAAAACATTGTGAACACACTAGAGGCCCAAGTTTTGGTCCGATCATCATCAAACTTGCTCAGAATGATCATCTTGGCAAAATCTGTGTCAAGTTTGAATATGGGACATGTCGGGTCAAAAAGTAGGTCAGCAGGTCAAATCATAGAAAAACGTTTTGAACACTCTAAGAGGCCACAGTTTCAGTCAAATCATCATAAAACTTGCTCAGAATTATCATCTGGACAATATCTCAGTTAAGTTTGAATATGGGTCATGTCAAATCAAAAAGTAGATCAGTAGGTTATTTTGTCATAACTTTTGAACCGTTTGAGATAGAGGCTTCATATTTGGCATGTAGGCTCCTTCTGACAAGGGCTTCCCACTCATAAAGATTTGACCTGTGACATTGACCTGTGACCTACTTTATCATACCTTTTGAACCATATGAGATAGAGCCTTCATATTTGGCATGCATGTTCCTTGTGACAAGGGTTTTCTCAGCCATTCAAAACTTTTGACCCATGACCTTGACCTTGACCTACTTTGTCATAACTTTTAAAGCATTTGAGAAACAGCCTTCATATTTAGCATGTAGGTTCTTTGCGACAATGTTGCTTAGAATATCCTCTACCAAAAAGGCTAAAACAATCCCACTCGGATGAACAAAATGGCCACCGGAGGTAAAAATAGAAAAATATTGTAAATTTGATTCAAATGGAAACTCCCCGCTAAACCCTTAGGCCAATTTGATTCAAAGTTCCCAGGAATGTTGCCTAGGTTACTCCCTACCAAATAAGCTAAAATCACCCTGCTGATGAACAAGATGGCCACAAGAGCTAAAAATAGAATGTACTCGAGACAGTGACACACAGGTGAGCGAACCAGGGCCCTCTGGGCCTCTTGTTCTTATTTCTGCTCAAAATATAGAGGAGGCGGTTCTAACGAGTACCCACAATCTATATTTTAGAGCAGAAATAAGAAAAATAAGGTTAACCCCTGTAAATCCCAGTTTTACTATATAAAAGTCGGGTTCAAGGGGGGGTCAATATTATATAGGCGTGTTTTCGTAATGGAATTTTCTTATATTTGACCTTAACTAATGTTCAGATACAACAGTAGCAGTGATATGTGGGCAGCTGGCTGTTTGTTGTATGAAATGTGTCTACTCAGACTGCCATTTAATGCTCCTGACTTCACAGGCCTTGTGTTGAAAATTTTAAAAGGCATTTATGATCCTTTACCCAGGTACATGTATGCATCACAAAAGCATGCCTATATAATTTTGAACCCCACTTGTATGTAGTAAAGCTTGGGTTTACAGGGCTAAACTTTATTTTTCTTTACAGGGGTAAACTTTATTTTTCTTATTTCTGCTCAATAAGGAAATCGAGGTGGTTCTAATGAGTACCCACAATCTATATTTTAGAACAGAAATAAGGAAAATATCACATTTTTCATCTTGAAATTTCGTTTTTTCGACGGTAAAATTTACAATGTATTTGTGTAGGTGTGTTTTCGTAATGATTTCCTTTTGGAAACTTGTGAAAGTTCTCTTTAGTTGTAGCTCCAAATGCAATACAGTCAAACTGTGATGCCTTGGATACCTTTGCCTCTTTGAGGCGATTCTAATGAGTACATACATCATACCTTTTTAAGGTAAAATGAGAAAAAAAGTCCATAAATTGTCCTAATACATATGGATATTTGGAAGACCTCCTGGACTCCAGAATGAGTTGAAATTAGCCATGCATCACTTAAACAAGTTCCTGCAATGAGCACCCTTCTATACCCCTCTTAAAAAATTAGGTTTATGAGGTATTCATAATTTTCCTTATTTCTGCTCCAAAACATGGGTTCAGAGTACTCGTTAATTGAGGCAGTTAATTCTAACGAGCACCTGCAACCTATACATGTATTTGGAGTATAAATAAATAAAAAAATATCACAAATTTTCATCAGAAAAATGACCATTTTGGAGATATGAAAGAATGCATTATGTCACGCGGATGAGCTATCATAATGATAAATGAACTATCCATGTTTGAGTAATCAGTTTTTCACTGTAATTACATTCTAGGTGTATTAAAGACGAAGAAAAAAAAACATCCTATATTTAACTGGTTTGTCGCAATAGTGTTCATACCACATTGAATACATTGACTGAAGCGATGTCACATGATCATTAACCAATTTTGTACAAAATGGAATCTTCCTCCTTACATATAGAACAGGAGTCCATTTCAAAATTTAGGGGTGTCACACTGTGTTTTCTTCAAAATTTACTCGGAAAATGGCTGAACTTTTTGCAAACAGTGTAGGCCCTGATCAGACACCACCATCTGATCTGGGCCTGCACTGTTTGCCAGGGCACCCATTTTGGGGTTTCCAGTACAAAATGGGTTTACCCTTTCCCACTCAGATACGTGTTTTTACGTGTCTGCACCCCCCTCCCCATTTTAAGCCCCAGAAGCACCTAAAATCTGCATTTCTACCCCTGGATAGTTATGTTTGCTTTAGGATTTGTTGGGCAAAAAGTGACCTGTTTTTTCGCGCGCCTCCCCACTAAAAATATTCTGGTGGGGATTGAAGGCGGGGCAACGCCCCCCTCACATCCCGAAAAATTTTGGGTGTATGGCCCAACCGGCCGCTAAAATTTATATCTGAGGGTGTCTGGGGTCAAAAATGCCTGAAAATTGATGCTGATAAAACATGCTGCAAACAGTGAAAATGGCCAGTGCCAAACACATTAATTGTTGCCTTGACAGCTGTGTGAAGATTAATAAAATGTGGTCAAAAATTCACGTGAAAACACACTTTTTGCCAACTTTGAGATGCCCCCTCTTTACCATGACAGCAATGATCCAGTCATGAAAGGTTGCATTTGAAAGGCTTCTGCCCAATGAACATTCATACCAAGTTTGGTGTAAAACAGACCATCCATTATGAAACAATGGCTAGTTGAAGTTGCTGTCAGGTGCAACACTGTGAAAATCAGCGAAATTCACAAAATCCCTGAGTGGTAAAGGGTTAAGTGATGGCAAAATAAACCGTGGTTCCCTCCAATATTATTGGATGATGGCAACAATATAATACAATGTCAGTGATGTTAATAAGTAAACTTGAGAAATTGTTTTCTTGTTTCCATTACGAAAACACTCCTATACAAATACATTGTAACCGTTATAGCCCAAAAAAATGAAAATTTTAAGATGAAAAGATTGTGATATTTTTCTCATTAAAATTTTCTGCTCAAAATATAGATTGTGGGTACTCACAAAAATGAAAATTTTAAGATGAAAAAATTGTGATATTTTTCTTATTTCTGCTCAAGAGTTTATAAATCTATATTTTAGAGCAGAAATAAGAAAAATAAGTTGGTTGGTTGGTTGATTTGAGGTTTAACGCCCCCGTCAACACTGTAAAGATCATTTTTGAGACGTTGCTTCCAATTTTGTGGGACTTTTACCCGACATTGTGATGAAATGACATCTCAAGCCCTGTCACCCAATGAAACCAATAGGGTTTATTAGCATGGACGGTCCGCCTCGCACCGCGGTTCCTGGACAGGCTTAGATCCTCTGAGCAGTTTACCAGTAGTGTGGGCCGGATTCAGCTCTGCGTGGAAGCAGCATGCAGCTCATATATTTCTTCAAGCCCCTGTGGGCGGGGACGATAAGACAAATAAGTTTTACCACTGTAAACCCCAGTTTTACTATATAAAAGTGGGGTTTGAGGGGGTCAAAATTATGTAGGTGTGTTTTGGTGATGAATATAAGATGTCAAGTTCCATAACACTGCATGACCATTTATTTTGCACACCATGCATTCATATTTTCAATAACTATATCCCTCATAATCAGTCTCGCTCTTATCAGTGCATCGGCATTAAATTTACCTCAGCCTTGAAAAAAGAGGAGCTTGCATGTGCAGTTGTGCCAATTTTGCGGAATTTTTCAATTTTCTCATAATACAAAAAATCTGAGGATTTCCAAAGTCAAGATTGAGTTTAAAACTAGCCAGAGGTGCAAATGTTTTGTATCCAGTCTTACTGCATCTGGCAGCATTGCAGAAGATCCAGTCAATAGCTTATTTGAACCAACCCTGGTGTTTAAGTAGCTCAAAACAAGTACGGTGCGCAGTGTTAGGCGCCAAAATTGGTAGTTCAATTTCAAGTGGGTATCCCTTTTCATAGTATTCTTGCCCTGTCAAGAAGTCTCCGTGGTAGTGGTTATGCTACTCTCCTTGTGAATCAGGGATGGCAGCATCAATCCCGGACTTCTCCAGACTTTCGGATGAGTCTTTAAACCGAGGTCCCGTCTCCGTATGACCTTAGCTGTTTGTGTGACGTAAAACTCAAACCCTCACTCTCTTGCCCTGTCTGTTAAAAAAATTAGAGGCCAATTTTCATTGCAGCTTCTTGATAGGGAATTGTTGTAAGGTTTTTGATTGTGGATTTCAAGTGATGGCTTCCAAAAGGTCACATGCAGCTATCAAACACTTTGTGTGCAATGTTACTGGATGTTAGAGGAATGTGAATACCTTCAGGGAAGGCAACTCCTGCAAAAGTATTTTTGTCTCCCATGTCAATAGGGGTCAACTGTTCAAGGAAAGAATTTGCTCCTGAGGAGCAAATTCTTTCCTTTAAGAGTTGACCCCTTTTTCAGCGGGACAGGGCTTATAGAAACTTAGGGTGAACAGGAAGCCCCTAAAGTTGTCTCCCTTTGAAAGATGGCGGAAAAATGTGGGAGGTGTTCTCATTCCCCTTAAAAAAGAACTGGTGTGCATTTTTGAGCATGCACACTAATTATTGTGAATACAGTTAGGAATGAAGAGAAACTGATGGTTCATTGGTCTTTTTCAGTTATTTTGGGCCGCTTATACAACAACTGGTGTCCTCTTTACTTCTCATAGAACCCTCAGATAGATTGTCAGCTTCTGAAATTCTCAGCATGCCAGAAACTTCTGTTGTTGTAAGAAAACTACATTCAAAACATAGTGACCTGTACAGGGAGGGTAGGTCAAGGTCACCAGTTTCTATTTATAGACAGAATAAACATGAAAGGTCAGTGTCACCAAATTGTGAAAAGATGTCCAAAGTAGGTGATAAAGATAATATTAAGGGTAGTGATAATAAGGAAAACAAGTTTACAAACAAGATGACAGGGTTGAAGGATAGAAGTAGACAGAGTGTGATCAAAAAGACATATCAAGGTCGTAGTTTAACTCCTGACCTCAGAAGAGGTCGAAAGGTTGAACGACAGCATAGTGAACCTAGAAGGCATAGTTACAGTAATAATGAAGAGCAGAAAAACACAAGTGATAGAACTAAAAATACAAGACTTTATAATGCTAGTGAATTAGAAAGGAAAACTCTGCAGCATAGAGACAAAGTGCAAACAGTATGTACTGATAGAGAAATTTCTATTGAGAGAGGAAATCCCGTTGATGGTACAGAGATAGCAAGGTCAAGGTTAAAAGATGATGGAGAAAATATCAACAGAAATAATATCAATACGGTTAGTTTGTAAACTACTATTTTATCATTATACTTCATTATGCTGTCGCTATGGTTCAAATTCAAACCAGTATTCGCCGAGTACACATGTGCATTTTGCATTTGCAAAAGTTAATATTTTTTAGCAAAAATATTAATAGATTTGCCATATAAAGTCATCAAAGTTTTAACGAAAGGTTAATGATAGGTTTGGTAAACACACCATTAATTTTGAACAACTAGACAAGGTGCTGATGATTGTGTAGCTAAATTTACCTCTTTGGTTAGAGCTAGGGACTAACTTCCCACATCACAGGTCCTGGTTTTATGAATGTCATTTGACGTGTCACCAGTAACAATTCTGATTCTGATTCTAGACCCTGGCAAAGTTAATACATAAAATGCATGAGTGATCACAGTATTAGACTAAAAAGGACTTTAACTGGTCTGTGCATGTCATGTTTTGGCAGTATGGTACATTGCAGGCCTTTTATGGCCCTTTTAACCCTTGTCTTGCTGAACATGACAATGCCTACCTTTTGCAAACAGTGTGGATCCAGATCAGATGGCTTCTTCAGCCATCTGATCTGGATCTACAATGTTTGTCATTCAGTTTGTGAATTAATGTATACATTATATCCAGTATTCTGACTGTTTGTTAGTCAGACATGGTAGTGGTAAATTAATTTATTCAGCAGGACAAGGCTTAATTGTTTGAATATATAGAAGACTGGTGAAACTGCTCTTATGTGTACTCACTGCCCAACCCCCCTGCTCATGGTGTTGCCGGTTACAGATCCAAATATGGTTAGAGACAGTGACTGAATAATATACTGTATTTGCCGTAATAAAAACAAAATCTTCCACTCTTACAGGAATAGGAACTCCTGGCAGATTTTTCCGCCATTTTTCGAAGGGAGACAAGTTTCGGGACTTACTGTTCGCTTTTCTATAAGCTCTATCCCACGGAAAAGGGGTCAACTCTTAAAGGAAAGAATTTGCTCCTCAGGAGCAAACTAGAATTTGTTTTTCTACAAAAACACAGATGTCTCCCCCGCTTATACTATGTATCACTTTTAGCATTCATTACAATGGGCACAAATTACCAAAATGATAAAGGGCCATAACTCGCAAAGTATTTTTCAGAATTTTGTCATAAGTTAATCAGTTCATATACTCATCACCACCAATATACTCAACAACTTTCAAGGCTCTAGCTCCAATAGTGTTTGAGATATTTTGCTGACAAGATTTTATTAAAAAAATTTCAAAGGGCAATAACTCTTAAAAGGGGCATAATCTGGACGAGAAAAAAAATACGCGTCAGCTAATTTTCCATGAGGAATCCATATATGAAATTTCAAAACCCTAGCATATACGGTTCTAAAGTTAAGCTATGCATCACTTTTAGCATACATTACAATGGGCACAAATTACCAAAATGACAAAGGGCCATAACTCACAAAGTATTTTTCGGAATTTTGTCAAAAGATAATCAGTTCATATGCTCATCACCACCAATATATTCAGCAACTTTCAAGGCTCTAGCTCCAATAATTTTTGAGATATCTTGCTGAAAAGATTTAATTAAAAAATTTCAAAGGGCAATAACTCTTGAAAGGGGCATAATCCTGACGAGAAAAAAAATACATGTCGGCTTATTTTCCATCAGAAATGCATATATGAAATTTCAAAACTATAGCATACACGCTTCTAAAGTTATGCTATGCATCACTTTTGGCATACATTACAATGGGAACAAATTACCAAAATGACAAAGGGCCATAACTCACAAAGTATTTTTCGGAATTTTGTCATAAGTTAATCAGTTCATCTACTCATCTCCAAAAACCTATTCACCAATTTTCAAGGCTCTAGCTCCAATAGTTTTTGAGATATCTTGCTGACAAGATTTTATTTAAAAAAATTTCAAAGGGCAATAACTCTTGAAAGGGGCATAATCTGGACGAGAAAAAAAATATGTGTCAGCTAATTTTCCACGAGGAATCCATATATGAAATTTCAAAACCCTAGCATACACGGTTCTTAAGTTATGCTATGCATCACTTTTAGCATACATTACAATGGGCACAAATTACCAAAATGACAAAGGGCCATAACTCACAAAGTATTTTTCGGAATTTTGTCAAAAGTTAATCAGTTCATCTACTCATCACCACCAATATATTCACCAAACTTTCAAGGCTCTAGCTCCAATACTTTTTGAGATATCTTGCTGACAAGATTTTATTAAAAAAATTTCAAAGGGCAATAACTCTTGAAGGGGACATAATCCGGACGAGAAAAAAAATATGCGTCAGCTAATTTTCCATGTGGAATCCATATATGAAATTTCAAAACCCTAGCATACACGGTTCTTTAGTTATGCTATGCATCAAAAGCGTAACGGACGGACGAACGGACAAACGAACCAGAACCAATTTGCCCCTCCAACTTTTTCAATAATAAGAAAGTTATTGACAGAACACAAAAAAGGCCCTTTTTTACCTTTAACCTCTATGTATGACCTTGACCTTTCAGGTACCAAACTGGGTCATGCGTGCAATACATCATCTCATGGTGGTTAACATTTCTGCCTAGCAATTTCAAAATCCATCTAACAATAAGAAAGTTATTGACCAAACACGAAAAAAGGCCCCTTTTTTACCTTTGACCTCTATGTATGACCTTGACATTTTAGGTACCAAACTGAATCATGCATGCAACACATCGTCCCATGATAGTTAACATGTTTGCCAAGTAACTGCAAATTCTATTTAAAACAAAGCAAGTTATTGACAAAACCCGAAAAAAGGCCCCTTTTTTTACCTTTGACCTATAAGTATGACCTTGACCTTTGAGGTACCAACCTGGGTCATGAGCGCAACACATCGCCTTATATTGGTTAACATTTCTGCCTAGTGATTTCAAAATCCATCTCAAAATAAGAAAGTTATTGACCAAATACGAAAAAAAGGCCCCCTTTTTGACCTTTGACCTCTAAGTATGACCTTGACCTTTGAGGTATGGATCTGCCTCATGTGCACCACACATCATCTCATGGTTGTTAATAATTATGCCAAGTAATTTTAAAATCCATCTCAAAATTAGAAAGTTATTGACCAAATACGAAAAAAAGGCCCCCTTTTGACCTTTGACCTCTAAGTATGACCTTGACCTTTGAGGTACCAACCTGCCTCTATGCACCACACATCGTCTTATGGTTGTTAATAATTATGCCAAGTAATTTTAAAATCCATCTCAAAATAAGAAAGTTATTGACCAAATACGAAAAAAAGGCCCCTTTTTTGACCTTTGACCTCTAAGTTTGACCTTGACCTTTGAGGTACCGACCTACCTCATGCGCACCACACATCGTCTTATGGTTGTTAATAACTATGCCAAGTAATTTTAAAATCCATCTCATAATAAGAAAGTTATTGACCAAATACGAAAAAAAGGCCCCTTTTTTGACCTTTGACCTCTAAGTATGACCTTGACCTTTGAGGTACAGACCTGCCTCATGCGCACCACACATCGTCTTATGGTTGTTAATATTTCTGCCAAGTAATTTTAAAATCCATCAAAAAATAAGAAAGTTATTGACCGGACACGATTTGCCCATACATATATACATACCAACAAACTTCCAAGGGAGATAATTCAAAAAGTATAAATGCGAGAGTTATAGTTCTTGCGCACTGCACGTCGTCTAATGCTGATTAATATTTATACGAAGTTTCGTGAGGATAGCTCTAACGGTTTTCAAGTTACAGAGCGGACACGAATGTGTGACAGACGGACAGACGGACAGACAGACAGACGGACAGACAGACAGACGCCCGGGGGAAAAACAATATGTCTCTCCGAAAAAAAATTTTTCGGGGGAGACATAATTCTTCACTTTAAGAGTTGACCCCTATTGATATGGGAGACAAAATAGTTTTGGAGGAGTTGTCTCCCCTGAAGTATACTCATTCCCCTTAATTGGTGTCAAACATACAATGAACCTTCAATAGCACAAACACTAATGGCTCATTTACCTGGGCTAATTCGAACTTGCTATTGAGTCCCTAGAGAATTTATCAAATAGGTCCTACGGGCCTCCGTGGCCTAGTGGTTAAGAGCGCTGACTCTTGATCATTAGGTCTCTCACCGCTGTGGTTCGAGCCTCGCTCGGGTCACATGTGAGACGCCAAGTTCTGCAACGGAAGGTCAGGTGGTTTTTCTCCGGGTACTCCGGTTTTGGCCCACCTCTGATTAACGATCGGCTCGATATGAGTGAAATAATCTTGAAAGGGCCGTTAAACCCAAACCAAAAAAAAAAAAATCAAATAGGTCCTGATTGCCATATACAGTTGGCCGTCATTGTCTCAAACTCAATGGACTGGAAATTTTGAGTGGAGATAACAGTAGTTTGAGATAAAAGGATTTGAGATAAAAGTATTTGAAATCTAATGAACAAATAGCAAAACTGAAACAAAAGTGGCCAAAGTTTAGTTGGACTTAAGCTGTAGTTTGAGATGTTTGAGATAACAAGAGTCAACTGTTCTTGGATATTTAGGGAGGTTATACTGATTTTATAGTTTGTTGAGTTTACTCAGTTGATTCTAAGGAGTACACACAACATTCCTTTTAATTGAAAATTTAAAAGATGTCCTTAAGTTTTGCCTCTTGGCTCTTAATCTTCAGTGATTCCAACCATCCCTATCTTGAACAAATTTTCATGTTCCCAGAGGTATTTGAGTTATCGAAGTTTGACTGTACCTCTTGAACAACTTTAGTGCATGTGCAATTACAGTAAAATTCCACTATTAAGACTACCTAAAATTAAGACTAAATCTGCTTTTAGAGTAGTAGAAGTAAAACAAAGATCAGGAATTGATACAATTAACTTACTCCACCCATAAAAGACACCAAAGGGAAAGAAATACAAACATTAAGCGACCAGACCATAATGGAAACCTAAACAAAGGAAGGCCATAAGGACAGTTACTTTCCCATAAGGACAGTTACTTTTAGAAGCTTATTTAGTGGGTTGCAGTTATTCTTTCTTTGTCTTTTCTGCATACACTGTCTTCTGGTCAGGGACCACCTTTGGGACTGTTCAAAAGTGGTCTTAAAGACCACATTTGAACAGTCCCAAAGGTGGTCTTAATATAGGAATTTTACTGTTCTATGGTGAACACAGTACTTCTGCAAAATCTCCTTCTCTGTATAAAGAGTCTGGATTACCATAAAAATCCTAAAAGTTTGGACACCTTGAGGACTTGCTGTAAGCTTCCTTAACTTTTAACAAATTTATTTCAAGATCCAGCAAGGAGTCCAGAAGGTAAAGATGGAGTGGCAAATAGTGGCGACACTGATTAGACCACTCCTTCAGGAACAGTCTGATCTGGGCCTGCACTGTTTGCTCAGGCCTATCTGTCTCAATACTTATGATCATTAAGGTACATGTGCTTATAGGAGTGTCATGTTTTGTAGGCCTCATCAGCTACAAAGAGGACATACATTATCAAAGAGTCTGCATTACGTCGTCTGTCACAAGCTTCTCCTGTCCTGAGTGAAACTATACGCCAACAGAGGGCATCGCTGTCTCTTGATACAGAACAAGGCCAAAAGAACGAGGTAAAATCCTAGTAGGAATTGAGGAATTTACAGCCTTTTAGTACATGTATGATATGATTACCTACAATACTGTTCCTGGTATGGTAGGGTATGTGGCTCTTCTTGTCAATTTCAGTGATCACATGAATCAAACCTTTGTCAGTATTAGCTTTTCCTTTAAATCATGGGTTACAAAAAGCAGACAACATTTTCAAAGTATTTTATCCTATTGTTTAGAGAAAATAAGGCATGACCTTACACATTGCAGACTGTCTACATGAAATGTCAAGCCTTATTTTCTCTGAAAAATGATAAAAAAAAAATAGATTGCCCCGAGGCTTATCATTTTCTCAGGCCTCCTAGCAAAACCTATAAAACCTATAATAACCTATAGTTTTGTGCCAAACCTATAAAACCTTTATTTTGTTAATAAAACCTGTAAAAAGCCTGTATTTTCATGAAAAAACCTATATTTTTCACTTTTTGAACCTTCTTGCGACTCAACCCTAACTTTTCTTCAAAATGCACTTTTATTTTTTACTCTTTAGTCCCATAAAAAGTGATGAAAACTGTCAAGAAATTGTAGTTTTTTTCCTCGCTCGCTTGGACTTTGTAAACTTCAGATCAACTTTATCTGAGTAATTGTGGCACAGAAATTCATCAAATATTTTTTCTTCAGTTTTAAATCTTTATGTAAATTTGGAAGACTCTTTTTTTAACCTGTATTTTTATTGAAAAACCTGTAAATAACCTATATTTTGAGTAAGAAGAACCTATATAAAAACCTATATTTTCAAAGTGGGCCACTAGGAGGCCTCTTTTCTTCTACTCTTTACTAATTATGTTCCCCCACCAAGGGGGACATATTGGTTTTGGTGCAGATCCTGTTTACATTGGCGTCGGGGTGAGCCTCAGCATAGCCTGTTTGAAGCACAATATCTCCTGAACTTATTGATGGAATCTGACCAAACTTGCATGGTTACATCACTTCGATGGGGGCAAACAGCCATTAGGTTTTGATGGCCTTGACCTCAGGTCCCAAAGGCTGTCAATTTTGGATTGTCTGCACCCTGGCTTGTGAACGAATTGATGAAATTTAGTCAAAGTTGTTACAATATCATTGCATCTTACCCAAGATTTGGTTGTATTTGGGTGACATTGACCTTATTTTCAAGGGCACAGGCCCCCAAAACTGTCAATTTTTGGCCCAAAATGGCTTGTCTGCATCCTATCATGTGAACAAATTGTTGAAATGTGTTCAATGTGTGTGTGAATTCGGGTTTAACGTCGCTTTCAACAATTTTTCAGTCATATCACGACGGTGTCTGGTTGTGACAGGGAGCTCAATGCTCACTTTTATAGTGCTGCCTCACTGAAGTATCATGTCCCAGACACATTACATGATACCACATCCAGTCACATTATCCTGATACTGGATCGACCAGTCCTAGCTCTACCCCGTAAATCTGAGTGCCAAGCGAGGAGCAGCTAGTACCATTTTTAACGACTTTGGTATGTCGCGGCCCGGGATTGAACCCGTGACCTCCCGTTCCCCGGAGTGGACACTCTACCAACTGAGCTATCGGGGCCGGTGAAATGTGGTCAAACTTGGTACATTATATCATTGCAATCTACCTTGGATTTGATTAAATTTTGGTGACAAGGCAAAGGCCCCAAAACTGTCAATTTTGGCTTGTCTGCACCCAATCCCATGAAAGAACCATTGAAATTTGGTCAAACTTGGTACAATATATCACTGCAATCTACCAAAAAGTTGATTAGATATTGGTGACCTTTGGCCTTATTTTCAAGGGTATAGGCCCCCAAAACTGTCAATTTGTGTTTGTCTGCACACTATGTCATGAACGAATTGTTGAAACTTGGTCAAACTTGGTACAGTATATCTTTGCAACCTACCAAGGATTGTAAAGATTTGGTGATCTTGACTTCATGTTCAAGGTCAAAGTCTCTTGATTATTTGCAAACAAAGGCTTTTTTGCACTCTGCCTCATTTAAGAATTCATGAATATTGGTCAAACTTGGTACAATAGAGATTGAACCTACCAAAGATTTTATTACATTTCAGTGATCTTGACCATTTTTAAGGTCAAAGACTACTGAAAACTGTTCGTTTATGGCCAGAAATGGCTTGTATGCACCTTAGATTTTGGTGACTTAAACCAGTTTTCTAGGTCAAAAGGGTGTTTAAATTATAGTTATGGTTTGGGGTTGATGGGGACATTGTTTTCCTCTGACAGCATTTCTAGTTAAATTATGTCTACAACATCATTGCTATCATGCATTGCAAAACAGAAACAACAAAGCATCAATTTTATAATACCGATAACCTTCTTTATACTGACATTTGATATATAACAACAAAACTTGTAACAACGATTTCAATGGAACACATCCTTTGCTCAAGATGGGAGGGGCTAATGGAGATATTCAAGAAAGTTGAATTTGTTACTCCAAAAACAAATATTGAGCCGGCCTAGGAAGCTCAGTCGGATGCGTTTCTGACTGGTGATCAGGAGGATGGGGCTTTGATACCTTCCGGGGTCATCAACATTCTTTCGTGGAGATTGATCATGAAATCTTTTCTACGGTCATTCTCTCCCTTCTGCTGATTCAAGAAAGGCAGTTGTCAGTTTCTGGCAAAAGAATGTGCACTGTACTGGTTAACCGCTTACGTATAAGCCTGCCCAGGAAAAGTGTTGATAGGTTAACTGACCGGTTCAAAAATTACCTAAATAGTGTTGAATGGTCTGTTTAACTCCAATAAAAACAAAACAAAAACAAATATTGTGGGTATTTGTTAGAATTGCTTTTGAGAGACAAATATAACATGTCCACAGCATTTGTTTCTTGGCGTAATTGAAGACGGGAAAAGGCTCTTTATTACTTATTATACCACTCCTTGTGATGATTCTTTATTAAGGCAAATTCTGTACAATGGAAAAGTGTTTGGGAACAAATACTGTTGTTATAACACAGGTTCTCTAATAATTTGAATGAAATTTGTGGAGCCAGACTGTTGTATATGTCCTTGAACAGCCTTAGAAGTGGGAAAAATATATCATCGCTCGGAAGTCAAAACCTCGTAACTCTGATTTTTGGTAAAATGCCATTTTGATACCATTAGGTTCATGAACCGCAGACACATCTTAGCTCAAAATGGCGTATCTCTAAGCCAATCAGTTTCCAATTTTACAACAGTAAACGTATCTCAGCATAATCTTGATTGATGTAAAACTTGAATCTCAAAGCATATCTCGTATCTCAAGTATGGTGTGGTCAGCAGAACAGTATGTCCAGACAGAGGTTGAGATTTTGATGGCCAGTAGGCAATTCCATAAGTAATTAAATTAAAACAAAGATCCATTTAATTAAGTTAATGCAGATCTAAATAATACAGTCAACAAAAGGTGACAAAAGGATGTAACTTGTGTATAATATGGTAAAATAATCGTCAGAAACTCGTACCTCCATCATCTAGGTCTCTGATATGACACAATCAGCAACTTATATATTGAATATTTAAGGGGTATTGGTAATTCTCCTTTGCTGGCAGAAATTTTTGAATTGAGTCCAGAAAATAAGAAGAAACATGCTTTTTTCAAAAAAAGAAGAAAATCGTCTCTCCTGAAAAGTTGAAAAATCTGAGTAAAGAGGTTTTGACTCCCGAAGGACGATATATTAAAGTATTCTAGGTCCATCATGCACCATATTGCCGTAACACATCTCTTGAGTAACAAGGCACTAGACAGATATTTATATAATTAGATAGCTTGGGCCCTATGGTCTGGATTTGGTATTGGCCCTATTACTTTTTCAATTTCATTTGTTTCAGAAATATCTGATTTATAAATCGTATGCCTTGAGCCCAGATTTATCATATGATGTCATGTCTGAGGTTGTAATACCGCCATGTAATGAATTCGATAATCCACTAGTGGATTAAATATGCAAATTAGTTAGATACGTCCTGTAACATTACATGTACGTCTTTAACAAAATCGCGTTTACTAATGGTGGAATATTGACATTTTTGTAAAACAATGGTGAATAAAATGTGTTTTAAACGCCATATGATAAATAGAATCTTGCATTCATGCTCAAGTACTACTGAATTTATTAAACTTGTTGAGGAAAAGGGATAAAATGCTTGGCAAAGCCTCGCATTTAATCCCTTTTCCTCAACTTGTTTAATAAATTCAATAATAAATGAACACTCATGTAAGATCCTCTATATAACTGTCACAGGGTTGGAAAAAGAACATGACTCGACCGGGACTCGAACCCAGGGCCTTTCGCACACCGTGCGAACACTCTACCGACTGAGCTACCGAGCCACAAGGTCGACCTGCTACATTTTCCCCCTGCTTAATTAGATTCGTCCCGAATCTCTTCTCATGAGATTCGCCCCGAATCTCTAAGTCCTATCCAGTCCGGCTGCGAGACTTATTTTCATACTCTTTCATGCCCTCAGACGCGGTGCTGGACCTACACTGGCCACCAAATGTCACAGGGTTGGAAAGAGAACATGACTCAACCGGGACTCGAACCCAGGGCCTTTCGCACACCGTGCGAACACTCTACCGACTGAGCTACCGAGCCACACGGTCGACCTGCTACATAACCTTTAAAAAAACAATATAATTCCAGATTAGCTTGCATCTTAGAAGCAAACTGATCGTGATCTTTACTGTTTTATATTCTGCTTCTGATTCCATGGTAAAAATATTGGAGAGGAGTGTAGTGTATTGTAATATACAGCACAGTGAGGGTTAAGAGGTTTATACCTTATTATACCCCCGCAAACGAAGTTTGAAGGGGGTATATAGGAGTCAGCTTGTCGTCTGTCGTCGGTCCGTTACAAATCGTCTGTCGTCGGTCCGTTACAAAAAACTTTAACATTAATCATAACTTCCTTATTCTTTGAGCGATTTCTATAATATTCACACACCACACACCTTGCCACTAGTACTTAAGATTGATATACACAAACCTGACCTTGACCTTTACGTTGACCATCCTCAAGGTCAAATACTTGTAAAAATTTGTCGGTAGCGGGGGTATAATTGGCGCCCGTTAGGCGGCAGCTCTAGTTTATTATACACCACAATTTCTTTATAACACTATAAATGGGGTCCAAAGCTTTAAGCAGAAACCGTGTTAGTTAAACAACCGTGTTATATCCAAACAAAAATGTATAGATTATATAGAAAAATGACCATTTATGGTCATTTTTCTATATAATTTATACATTTTTGGGAAAGAAAAATGACCATTTCTGGTCATTTTTCAATATAATCTATACATTTTGGGGACAATCTTGAAACTGTGTTATATCCAGAACCGTGTTATAATCAACCATGCTATAACAAGGTTGTGGTGTATTAGTATCAAAAAGAAACAGCTGGTGAAATTGTTTTGCAGGTAAAGCCTCCAACAGCTTCTTTGTTTGGCAATAAAGATAGACATAGAAATGCAACAGCTTTAGTTGTGTCAACAAAGTCACCAGGAGTTGAAGGAAGTTTTCAAGATTCTCTGGATGACGTCTTTTATACTCAAAACTCTGAGGACTTTGGAAATAATTTAATTACTAGTGAGGGAGTGCTGCAAGGGCAGCAGTCTAGTGAGGGTCTACAGCAGTCTAGTGAGTGTCAACCACAAAAAGACAGGGAGAGCCTACAGCCAGGAGAAGGATACGAGACTGGACCATTTGATATAGAGCCTCAGAGAAGAAGAATAGATTCAGCTACCTATATTGTGAAACCATCAGGTGAATTTTCTAATGCATCACTGTATCACGCTTGTAAAGCAGGAAAAGGTTGTTTGAAACTAATGCGGCCATTAGTTAATGTATCATTTAAACTTTGATCATTTAAATGGCAAATATGCTAACATGTTTGGCTGAAAAAATGTGAGCAGCTTTTGTAGCTGCTCACATTTTTTTAGCTCACCTGTCACGTAAGCTTTTGGGATCACTTTTTGTCTGTCTTGTGTGCGTGTGTGGGTGCATGTGTGTAAACTTTTTCTTCAAACGACATCTCCTCCTAAACCACTGATCGGATTTTGAACAAATTTCACAGGAATGATCCTTTGGCGGTCCCCTTTCAAAGTTGTTCAAATGGTTCTGGTCTGTTGCACATCTAGGTCACAGGAGCTAAAATAGATTTTTTTACTGAAAATTTAAAAATCTTCTTCTCTGAAACCACATGGCCCAGGTCTTTGATATTTGGGATGACGCTTCATCTAGTGAACCTCTACCAAGATTGTTCAAATTATAGCCTGGGACCAAAAGTGCCCCCGCTCTGGGGCCCTTTAGTTTTACATAGACTTATATGGGGGAAAATCTGTAAAAATCTTCTTCTCCGAGACCGTAAGTCCCAGGTCTTTGATATTTGGTGTGAAGCTTCACCTAGTCTAGCCAAAAATGTCCCCGCCCGGGGTCCCTTTGGTTTTACATAGGCTTATATAGGGAAAATCTTTAAAAATCTTCTTCTCTGAAAACGTAAGGCCCAGGTCTTTGATATATGGTATGAAGCTTCATCTAGTGGCCCTCTACCAAGCTGGTTCAAATTATAGCCCTGGGGCCAAAAATGCCCCCGCACCGGGGCCCTTTGGTTTTACGTAGACTTATATAGGGAAAATCTTTAAAAATCTTCTCTCTAACTGTAAGACCCTGGTCTGTGATATTTGGTGTGTTAAGGAATGTTGCTCAGGTGTTTGATATTTGGTATGAAGCTTCGTCTTATGGACCTGGGGCCCTTTAGTTTTACATAGACTTCTATGGGGAAAATTAAAAAAAATCTTCTCTGAAACGGCAAGGCCCAGGTCTTTGATATTGGGTTTGAAGCTTCATCAAGTGATGTCTACCAAGACTGTTCAAATTATAGCCCTAGGACCAAAAATGCCCCCGCCCCGGGCCCCTTTGGTTTTACATAGACTTAAATAGGGACAATCTTTATAAATCTTCTTGTTGGAAACCAGAAGGCTTAGTTCTTTGATATTTGGTACAATTCTTTGTCTAGTGGACCTCAACCAAGATTGAGCAAATTATAGCCCTGGGGCAAAAAAGTCGCCGCCCCTGACCCACTGGTTTTACATAGACTTACATAAAAAAATCTCCTTTTCTGAAACAAGAAGGCTCAGGTCTTTGATATTTGGTATGAAGCTTTGTCTCGTAGACCTCTACTTATAGCCCCGAGTCCATAAATGGACCCACCTTGGTGCCCACTGGTTTAACTTAATAGGGAAAACCTTTGAAAAATTTTCTTGTCTAAAACCAGAAGGCCTAGATCTTTGATATTTGTTATGAACCTTTGTCTTCTGGATTTCTACTTAGATTGCTTAAATTATAGCCCTGGGACCATAAATGGCCCCGCCCCGGGGCCTGCAGGTTTTATATAGACTTATATAAGGAAAAAACCTTTAAAAATCTTCTTGTATGAAACCAGAAGGCTCGAGTCTTTGATGAAAACATGCACACTCCATATTTTTCAGTTCTGTGGTGTATTCCTTGCTTCCAAAGGATAACCGTTTTATAGAACATATTTGATATTTGGTATGAAGCTTCACCTTTTAGACCACTACCAAGATTATTTAAATTATAGCCCTGGGGCCAAAAATGGCTCTTCTCAGGGCCCACTTGTTATACTCCCAGCATACGAAATATGCTATGGGGGTATATAGTTTTCGTCCTGAATTTCTTTCGGTCGTCCGTCCATTCGTCCGTCTTTCTGTCTGTCCGTCCATTAACATTTTGGTTAAAGTTTTACGTCGAAGTTTCTAAGAGATTGTATCTTCTGAACCCTATGATAGATTTAGTTGATACTTACACTGAAGTTACATACTGATCCAAAGATTTCATTGATGCATGTCCCTACCCCCACAGTGACCTTGGGGTCAAGGTTGCAGACTTAGAAATTTTATGTTTGGTTAAAGTTTTACGTCAAAGTTTCTAAGAGATTGTATCTTCTGAACCCTTTGATAGATTTAGTTGATACTTACACTGAAGTTACATACTGGTCTAAAGATTTCATTGATCTATGTCCCACCCCCCAAAGTGACCTTGAGGCCAAGGTCACAGACTTAGAAATTTTTCATTTGGTTAAAGTTTTATGACAAAGTTTATAGATCCCTGTATGTCCTAAACTCAAAGACAAATCCAATTGATACTTGCATACCAGTCCAAATATTTCATTAATGCATACCCCACCTTGCTGCATCAGTAACATTGATGCCCCCACCCCTTCAGTAACTTTGATGCCCTCAATCCCTTGGTCCATATAGAAATTTTATCTTTGGTTTAGCTTTTACAAGCACATTTATAGATTATTATAGCTTCCATATTACATACAATTAAGCTCTAGGGATATATTAGAGGGTGGCGCTGGCCGGGGGTATACATTACCTGACCCACTGGTCGCTTTCTCTAGTTATCCTATGGATCAGGTGAGCGATCCAGGGCCATCATGGCCCTCTTGTTTCAGCAAAAATATATTGTATATTTAACTTACTAGGACTGTAGGACTGTTAACATTTTGTCAACTAATTCGCTCGTAAAGCTAATGATACTTTGAACATGTGGGCCAGGAATCAGTTGTTGAAACATTGTTTGCTTAACGACTCATTAATGGTCAAAATGTTAAATGCTGTAGCAAGTATAGTGCGAGTTGCTTTTGCATTACAGTAGAACTTCGATGGCTCGAACACCGATGGCTCGTTTACCATGGATGATTCGAACCCATTATTGAGCCCCTAGCGAAATTCTCTACATAAGAAACAGTGGGGGGTAATTAAGGAGATTTTAGCCTTTTATCTTGCAAATGTATGCTGTGTGTGCTCATTAGAGTCGCCTCGATGAGGCGATTCTAATGAGTTCACACAGCATACATATTCATTGTAGAACACCGAAAAGCTGTCTAAAAGTACCTTGTTATGCCTCATGAGAGTAACATCAGTGGCTCAAACTACCCCTGTCTCGAACAGATTTTCGAGGTTCCAAAGTTGTTCGAGCCATTGAAGTTTGACTGTACTTGCATTTTTTTTAGCACATAAATGATCACAGTTTCAACATAAGTTAACAACATCATTAATAATAATAGTAACACTAATAATGATATAGAGGAGCCACATTAGAATGACAGTATTTGTTCCCTATTATAGTGCTGTTATAATGAATTTGCCGTTATAAAGAATCCCAGTCAGGAGTATGATAGGTTATAAAAGGTCTTTTCCACACCATTACTCCAAGAAACAATTGTTATAAACATTTGTCTAACAAATATCTAACATTTGTTTCTTGGAGTATAAAATTACAAGACTCTTTCAGGACTATGGATTTGATTTGGGCATTTCCAACCCAAGGGAATCCCACATCGCTAGGAATCGAGGCTAAGCCTTGAGCTAAGAATTCATTCTACTGAAATTGTTGTTATAACCAGTTTTGCCGTTAAAATGATTGTTAGTATAAAGAGGGTTGAATGTGATAATAATCAGCTTTATTAATAGAGGGTAACACATCTAGTACTGATCTTCCATGTGGCCCTCTTTTCTTACTTTTCCTGGATAGAAACCAGTACAAAGCAATGTGGATAAAGTCTCTTGCTCAAGGGAACAACACTTGGCGTGTGCGGGGATCAAACCGGCTACCTCTCAATCTCAAATCCGATGCTTTACCACTGCACTCAAGCACTTAGTTTTGAATAACTAGGCTTTGAACATAGCATTTTATAAGCTGGTATACGGGATCATCAGAGACTTCAAAACTTACACTTTGTTAATTAATGTATCCTTAAAAATTTGATCATCTAATTTGGCTAATATACTAGTATAATTACAAATGCTAAAACGACTCACATTTTTACAGCAAAAATACCAGTGTTATTAGATATTACACTTGCCAGAACTGTTAACATTTTGATCACTAGCAAGCTTGTTAAATTAATGATGTTTTGAACAACTGGGGGAAGATTAGTCTGTGTACTTAAGGGGAATGGAAACACATTGCAGATTTTTATGCGCCCCTGATCTGGATCTACACTGTTTGCAAAGGTAGGTGTTGTCATGAACAGCAAGATAAGTGTTAAGACTTGTAGATTACTCCTTACTTTTTCAGTGCCCCAGGCCATATTCTTAATTCAATGTCCAGAGAACAGATACTTTAGTTTAAATGATCAAGACTTTGAGTTATTAAGAGTTGAAATATATGCATTTCGCAAGATTCTGACTTTGAAATCACTTTGAATAACTGAGTATTTTGTGAATCATCTGAACATTGAGTTATGGAGTGTTGAAATATGCATATTTCACTAGATTGGGGCTTCAAAATCACTTTGAGTAACTGAGGTTTTTGTGTATTAACAAGACTTTGAGTTATGAAGGGCTAGAATATGTGTATTGCACAAGATTGGGACTTTGAAATCATTTTGAATAACTGAGTGTTTTGTGAATTATCTAAACTTTTGAGTTATATAGGATTTAAATAAGTGCATTTTACAAGATTGAGGCTTCAAACTTTGAATAACTGAGTATTTTGTGTATTACCAAGATTTTGAGTTATGAAGGGTTGGCACATTGTACTGCACAAGATTGGGACTTTGAAATCCCTTTGAATAACAGTATTTTGTGAATTATCTAGACTATGAAGATTGAAATTGAGGATTGAAATATGTTTATTTCACAGGACTAGGACTTTGAAATCACATTAACTATGAGTATTTTGTGAATTGTCAAGACATTATGAAGGGTTAGAATATGTTTATTTTGCAAGATTGGGACTCCAAAATTACTTTGAAAAAACAACAACAAATATTTGTGAATTATCTAGACTTCAAGATATGGAGGGTAAAAATATGTGTATTTCACAGGATTGCCTATTTGAAATCACTTTTTAATATCTGAGTATTTTGTGAATTATCAAGACTTTGTGCTATGAAGGGTTAGAATATGTTTATTTCACAGAATTGGGACTTCAAAATGACTTTGAATAAGCGAGAATTTTGTGAATTGTCTGTTATGTATTTAAGGATTGTTGCATGGTGCTATACACCTACTCACTTATTCTTATCAAAGTGATTCATTGTAAGTATTTGTCTGTAGTATAAAAGAGCTAGCTTTATGCAAATTAAATAGTGTGTGTACTACCCAGCAGACTGACTTGTTGTTGTCTTATACCAACAAAACATAACATGGTGTCAGAGAGCGGAGCGGGCTTACGTCTACAGATTTACTCTATTTTCAAAGGATAGAGGAAAAGTCTGACTATTCTCTTTTGTTAAAAGAAAGAGTTAGATTATTTTTAAAAGATAATCGGTGAAATAAATCACACAAAATGGATGAACAAAATGCTAGATATCCATACATGGACTGGGATGCAAAAGACTTAGACACCGCATTCAAATCGTTTAAAGAGCACTGTGACTTTATGTTTGGTGGACCTTTAAAAGCCAAAAGTGAAGAAGAAAAGTGCAATTATTTAATGTTATGGGCTGGTGAAAAAGGAAGAAACATTTATTCAACATGGAATCTTACAGTTGAAGAGAAAAGGAACCTTTCGGTACATTATGAAAAATTTAAAAGTTATTGTAAACCAAAGTCAAATAAGATCTATTCCAGATACATTTTCAAATCAAGAATTCAGGAAGCAGAGGAGCCTTTTGAACAATTTGTGACTGATTTAAAATTATTGTTCAAGGAATGTGGATAAGATGAAACAGTACATGATGACATGATAAGGGATCATATCGTATTTGGAATAAAATCATCCAAGGTAAGAGAAAAGCTAATCAGTGAAGGTAATGACTTAACACTTGAAAAATGTATGGACATAGCACGAACATATGAACTGTCTCAAAAGCAGTTGAAGTCCATGAATGCTGGTGAAGACCCCAATGTATGTGCGATAAAAAGCAAACCCCGGACAAATCAGCGTATTCCAAAATACAAGGGTAACAGAAAACGCACCAGAGATAAGTCAAACCATGACACACATGCAGTAAAATGCATGAAATGTGGTTACAATCATGCTGAAAAACCATGTCCAGCACTGGGTAAAAAGTGCAGATATTGCCGGAAAATGAATCATTTTAGCAAAATGTGCTTACCAAGAAGACAAAAGCATGACAGGCAGCGAAAAGGTATGAACCCTCTTGAGGATTATGATTATGATTCTAACAGCAGTGACAATACGGATTATGACAGTTGCGACAGTGATTTGGTTTATGTGAAAATGTTATCAGATGAAATGGAAATACATAAATTATCAGATGATTGGACAGTGAAAAGTATTATCTATGACAATGAAGTTTCCATGCAGATTGACACAGGGGCAAAATGTAACGTTATCAGTCAAAGTGTTCTCAAACAAATGAAAATCAAAACAGCTTTGAAAGGAACGGATACCAAATTAAGATCTTACAGTGGACACACCATCAAACCAATAGGTTCAATTAGACTACCTTGTTATTTCAATAACAATATTCATGACATAGAATTTCAGGTTATTGAACAGAACGCACCAACGATATTAGGTTCAGAGACTTGCCAGAAGGTAGGTTTAGTTCAAAGAATGTACAAACTGGACAAACCAATTAAACAGGTGAACAATAGTGACATTCAAAAGGAATACTCAGATTTATTTCAAGGAATTGGACACTTACCAGGTAAACATAAAATTCATATTGACCCAAGTATCACTCCTGTCGTACACCCTCCAAGAAGAATACCTATTTCCATGAGAGATAAGGTAAAAACTGAACTGTCACGCATGGTCAAAGAAGGAATCATTAAAAAGGTTAAGAAACCTACAAGTTGGGTCAGCAGTATGGTTGTGGTTAAAAAACCTAACGGATCCATAAGAATTTGTATTGACCCTAGAGATCTGAATAAAGCTATAAAAAGGCAACACTTTCCACTTTTGACAGTTGAGGAAGTCGTATCTCGTATGCCGAATGCTAAGATATTTAGTAAAATAGATTGTACATCGTCATTTTGGCAGCTCGGACTGGACCATGAAAGCTCTAAGTTGTGTACATTCAATACTCCTTTCGGGAGATATCGTTACTGTAGATTACCTTTTGGAGTAAAATGTGCCAGTGAACTGTATCAGTCAGTCATGTCAGAAATGATTGAAGATGTAGAAGGTGCAGAAGTTATTATGGATGACATATTAGTATGGGGCAATACATTAGAAGAGCATGATCAGAGACTGAAAAAAGTCCTAGACAAAGCTCGGAAGTATAATCTGAAGCTTTCGCCGAACAAATGTGAATTTCGAAGGTCAGAAGTCACCTACGTTGGACAGGTGTTGAGTGAACATGGACTCAAACCAGACTATGAGAAACTCAGGGCTGTAGAACAAATGAAAGCACCTGAAAACAAGAAAGAATTGCAGCATTTTCTTGGATTCATTCAGTACCTTGCAAAATTTCTTCCAAACATGTCAGAGGTATCAGCTCCATTGAGAGAATTGTTACACAAGGACATAGAATGGCAATGGGACAGTGCACAAGAAAATAGTTTTCAGTCACTCAAGAAAATGTGTGTAAATGCACCAGTACTAGCGTATTTCGACAAAAATAAACATATTATTCTTTCCGTGGATAGTAGTTCCAAAGGAATGGGAGCAGCAATTATGCAAGAAGGCAAACCTGTTGCTTATGCCTCATGTGCATTAACTGAGACACAGCAAAGATATTCCCAGATCGAAAAGGAGACATTAGCAATTGTATTCGGGTGTAGAAAATTTCACCAATACATATATGGTCAAAATGTAACTGTAGAAAGCGACCATAAACCATTACAATCCATTTACAGAAAGGGAATACATGAAATGCCAGTTAGACTGCAAAACTTAATGTTTCAGTTACAAAGGTATGACATAGACATAGTTTTCAAACCTGGCAAAACAATGTTTTTATCTGACCATCTCTCTAGATCGTATTTAGAAGAGACAAGTAACAATCTTGTAGAAGAAATGAGCGTGAATGAAATTCAGTTATTGTCATATCTGTCAGTATCGCCTGAAAAAAGGGATGAAATACGACAAATGACCAGGGAAGATAGAGAAATGACATTATTAAAAGATGTCACAATCAATGGCTGGCCTGAGACCAAAGATACACTACCGCCAGAACTGAAAACTTACTGGAATTATCGTGATGAAATTGCTACCATAGACGGATTAATGTTCAAGGGATTGAAATTAATAATTCCTAAAAAGCTGAGAAATGAAATGCTTGAAATTATACATTCTTCTCACCTTGGAATAGTAAAGTGCAAATCCAGGGCACGCGAAGTGTTATTTTGGCCGTCTATGAACAGTGACATTGAAAAAAAGGTGTCAAAATGTGCTACGTGCGCAGTAAATCAGCCAATGAACCCAAAAGAACCATTAATTCCTTCTAAAATTCCAGACAGGCCATGGAGTAAAATAGGAATAGACATATTCGAGTACAAAGGACATCACTATCTTATATCAGTGGACTATTTTTCAAAGTGGCCAGAAGTGAGCAAACTAGACAATTTGTCAACTAAGAATGTAATTCAATACATGAAGGGACAATTTTCTAGACATGGGCTAATTGACATACTAGTAAGTGACAATGGGCCACAGTTCGCGAATTCACAAATGCGTCAGTTCGCCAAAGAATATGGATTTACGCATGTGACGTCATCTCCAGGATTTCCGTCAAGTAACGGTCAAATCGAAAGAACTGTCAGAACAGTGAAAAACATCTTCAAGAAGGCCGATGATCCTTACATGGCACTTCTTGATTTCCGTAATTCTCCAATTGATGCAGATACACCTTTGTCACCTGCACAGATATTATATGGGAGACGTTTAAAAACAAAGTTACCAACAGCAACACCACTCCTAAAACCATCAAATACGGAGGAAATAAGAAAAAGTCTCAAACATAGACAGAATAAACAAAAACATTATCATGACAGACATGCTTTGAAAAATGATCTTAAACCTCTTGAAAAGGGAAAAAATGTGGTCATGCGACACGAAAATAAATGGAAGCATGGCACAATAGAACAAAAACATGATTTACCCAGATCATACGTAGTCAAAACACCCGACGGGCGTAAGTATCGACGAAACAGAAAACACCTTAGACCAACAAAATCAGTACCAACACGTACTGAGCCAGAGGAAATCGTAGTACCAACTCGGGATACACCTCAACAATCGACGTCGAACAATAATGAAAGTACAAACAACGGCTCGAGCAAATCGTTTGAATCACCAACATTACAACAGCCTGATCTAGCAGTGCGTATACCAGAAAATACGGGAAAATCACCATATAAAACAAGATCCGGTCGAATCTCGAAACCTCCTAATCGCTTCAGTAGTGTTTAAGGGCCGTAAAGTGCTTCTTGTGTTAATACATGCTTATATTCTGTGATGTGGATATATTGTTAAAATTCTGTGTAATATTCTTCATTTTGGATTACTAAAGTGCTAATTCATAATTGGATTAAATATTCTGAGAATTGTATCAATACTCATACCTTTCACAAATGTTGAATATTTTATCAATGAAAATACTACAGAAACTATGAGTTTACTATATCGTAAGGGAATTCCATTCAGAAAGCCATGAACAATGATGACTCAAAATTTTATAGACTAGCAGCAGTCTACTTCTGAATGAAACAGACAAAGAAACATTTATATCAAATTTTAACAATACATCATACATGTTTAGCTTAAAATATGCTTTCATATGCTTATATATATGCTTAAATTTTGTTTTGTGTCAGTTTTATGCAATGAATGACAGTACAAGAGCCAGAATTGACAATTGACTTTTACCGTAATTCTTTTAAATAAAAAGTAAAAAGAAGTAGGTGAAATACGGTTCAATTAAGTCATCAACCTAGTTTACAGAGAAGAAAGCAGTGTTTTATCTCAAATCTCTCATGAACTATAATTGACTGCAGACTCGCTTATCACAATCATGACTGGTATATGATATTTTAAATGGTGAACGCCTTGATAAAGAACACAGTAAATCTTAATTACCAAGAACATTGTGTCTGTGCGGTAATCATTATAGTATTAGATAAGTGTGTTTCTCCAGTTAGGCCAAGCAAAATAATTATTAGTTTCTACATTTTAAAAATTAGAGATTTTAATTTTCGTTTAAAAAAGAAAGGATGTTATGTATTTAAGGATTGTTGCATGGTGCTATACACCTACTCACTTATTCTTATCAAAGTGATTCATTGTAAGTATTTGTCTGTAGTATAAAAGAGCTAGCTTTATGCAAATTAAATAGTGTGTGTACTACCCAGCAGACTGACTTGTTGTTGTCTTATACCAACAAAACATAACATTGTCTAGACTTGAAATATGTGTATTTCACAAGATTGGGACTTTGAAATCACTTTGAATTACTAAGTGTTTTGAATAGTAGGACTTTGAATAATCAAGGATTTAGTGTATGCACCTTTTCATGAGAATAAATAAGAAATGCCTATAGTAAAATGTTTTATAATTACACAGTGATATGGAAAACAGGAATTGTCACCAGATAGTGCAGCTTTCTGGCTTGGCCCCTGGTCATTGTATAAAAATAATCATGTATTTTGGATTTTATCATTCCAGTGAACTCCTTGAACAACAACAATTACAAGGACAATAGTTTGGATGTTAATGAAGTGCTGTATTTGGCTGCATCGGTCAGTAGACAAAACGTTAATTTAGCCAGGGATATTCTGTGTAATTCTCTGGAGGAGCATCTTGGAGTAGCAGCTGCAGGAAAGTTGGTTTCCATGGTAACAAAACATCTTGATGCAGGGCAGAGCTATCAGAACTTTGTGAACGGTCTGAATAAAACAGAGAAAGAGACTCTGCCTATTGTTATAAGCATGTATAAACTTTTGTGACGATGCAAGCCGTCCTAGATAACAGAAACTTTCTTCATCTCATGGTTGATGAACTGAACCTAACCCTTCTACAACTGAACACAACAATCCCTACCTTTGCAAACAGTGTAGATCCAGATCAGATGGCTTCTGAAGAAGCCATCTGATCAGGATCTACACTGTTTGTCATGCAGTTTGTGAATTGAATGAATACTTTATATTAAATCAATTTATTCAGCAGGATAAAGGTTAACACTTTTTTTACCGAAGATCCAAAAGGGGGCACTGGCAAACAGTACACCCCCAGATCAGATTCCGCATTATCCACATCAGGGTCCAGTTGTTCAAAGCATCATTAGCTTAAGGAGCTCATTAGTGGTCATATTGTTAACTGTTCTGGCATGTACAATATCTAAAGTTTTGGTATTTTTGCTGGAAAAAAGTGAGCAGCTTTTGCATTTGCAAAAGCTGCTCACATTTTTTTCAGCAAAAATATTAGAATATTTGCCATATTAAATGATCAAAGTTTTAACGATATATTATAACTAACGACGTCATTGGTTTAGATCAACTGGCCCCTGTTCAGGGTTTTTTCTATTTGTAAAAGGTTCAGCCGTGTTCTAAATGGCTGAACTAAAAAATAACTTGACACCCCTAACTTTCAAAATGGACTCATACTACGTATAAAAGACAGAAGTTTGTACTAAGTATCATAATTGATGTATGTGTTACAGTTTTACATCACACAAAAAACTAGGCAGGACCTCCCTTTAAAAACTCATGCGAAAGTCTGGAGGAGCCGTAATCAAAAGCAAAACCCCTGGTTTATGAGGGAAGTGGTCTTACCAGTTTACCACAGAGCTTTCTATCATTAATGATAAACTTTAACAGCAGTTTACTTACTTAGAGGTGGTGATACCAGCTGTGACCAATTTGCCACTTATTCTTTATACATATATGTAGGAGTCAGACTGAGGCTGGTCCCTCGATGGCTTTTCCACATTGAGGGACAGTCTCATTGCAGACCTTGGACAAACTTCTTTATTTCTCATGTCAAGGGCTGATCTTCTACTGATTTTCTTTTTCCTACATCAAGGGCCTATTGCATCCTGTCAAGCAAAAAGTCTTCATTGTGCCAAGTGATTCACTGGGAAGAATCAGATCAGTCTGTGCATCCACACAGTCTTCAATTCGTGCTATATGGATGCCCCATTATGATAACTCATCCGTGCGACATAGTGCATTTTTCATATCTCCAAAATGGCAACTTCCCTGGTGAATATCTGTGATATTTTTCTTACAAATGCTCAAAACATAGGCTGTGGGTGCTTGTTAGAACCGCCTTACTGAGGCGGTTCTAACGAGTACCCACAACCTATGTCTTGGAGCAGAAATAAGAAAAATAATGTATACCCCGTAAATCCCAGTTTTCTCTATATGACGTGAAGTTTAGGGGGGTCTTCATTTCTCGAACACGTTCACGTGATGCAAAGCTGATTGTTGCTTGTCTTCAGTATGTCCAACTTCAATAACTTGAATATCTTTGGGACCATGAAAATTAGTTAGAGAGGCGTAGTTTGAAGGTATATTATGTGTACACATTAGAATCGCCTCATTGAGGCAATTCTAATGAGTATGCATAACATACCTTGAATTCTAGAGCCAGGAATAATGGGAATCACTTAAGGATATCTTTACTATCTTCTTATAGAAGGTATGTTATGTATACTCATTAGAATTGCCTCAGTGAGGCGATTCTAATGAGTACACACAATATACATTTAAAGGATAGAACCAGGAAACACTCACTAAATTATACAAATATATGGCTCTCTGGAGATATTGGATGGATCTTCTAGGGACTCAAGAGTGAGTTCCAATTAACCCAGGTAAAAGAGCTTCCCGTGTTTGGCTTATTGAAGTGTCACTGTACATATGTATTCTTTTGTGAAATGCTTTTTATGTGAACAAGAAATGCACATATAAGGGCTGTTTAATTATGCCCCCCCACCACCACCACCACCAAAAGGGAGGAGGATGTGGATCCTGTTGGCGTCGGCATATGCGTCTGTGTCGACGTGACACTTTCTTGTGTGCAAGATATCTCATGAACTACTGGTGGATTTTAATCAAATTTGAATGGATTTAACATTGGGACAAAATGAAGAACTGATTAGGTTTTGGTGACCTTGATCTCATTTTCAAGGTCACAGCCAGGCTAAATAGGTCAAATTTAGGCCAAAGTTGGGTTGTATGCAGTGTATCTCATGAACTGGGAGGATTTTAATCAAATTTGCATGGATATAACATTAGGACAGGATGAAAAACTGATTAGGTTTTCGTGACCTTTCAAGGTCACAGTGGTGCTGTTAAATTAACCTTTGTTTTGAAAGTTGTATGTGGTGGGGGGACATCTGTTTTCTCAGAAAACGTCTAGTTTGTTTTGTCACTTGTGCTTGGAATCACAGTCAAAGCAGTCTGAGTCTATTTATTTGAAATGTTTCAAAATACTCCATTTTGGCATTTATCCAATGTTTTAGCCTTCTAACCCACATATGAAAGGCGCTACAGTAGTCAGTCATCTCATAAAGCACTGGTAAACTGCTGACCCTATCCATTTTCTGGTTTGAATATTTTCTTTCAGCTAATTTATTTTACAACTTTGAAAACAGAAAGCAGTCACATTTTGCTAAATGCGACAAATGAATCTGGGCTGTTTTGCCCGTGGATTGTTTCACTGGGTCATTACGCCCAGAATTATTTCGCCCTGATTTAGGGATGAGTAAGGTGAGTTTTTTGCCCGTGAGTCGTGGTTTGGTCCCAATGATTTTTTTCTAAGGGAGGGACAAACGAGATGGATGGGTAAGCAGACGGAGTGCTGCGTAAGTAGTTGGACAGATGAATGGACCTGTGAATATTTGAATGGATGAGATAGATAGATAGATAGATAGATAGATAGATAGATAGATAGATAGATAGATAGATAGATAGATAAGATAGATAGATAGATATACTAATGGATAGGCAGATGGGTGGAATGGTGAGTGACAGGATGGATGAATAAATGATAGTGAATAAATAGGCCAGAGCTATAACCAAACGCGCACAGACTTCCCATACTCACCAAATTGGGGCAAAACGACACCCGGGTGAATCAACCCAGGGCGAAATGATCCTGAGCAAAATGTTCCACTGACAAAACGGCTCACGGACGAATACAAGGATGTGGTAACACCTGCAAATAGGTGCAAGGTTTGTCATGAAAAGGGAAGTGAAGCCAATGATCAGGGATTGATACAATTAACCTACAGCTCCCGTCAGAGACACCAAAGGGAAAGAAGCACAGACATGAAACAACTAGACCCCAATGGAAACATCAATAGCGGAAAGCCCAAAGGACAGTTACTTTCCCACTAAATGGCCAATTCATAGTTTTCACAGCTCTCCAAAGGCTGGTTTCATAAATATGATAGAATTTTACACTTGTAACCATTTCGTACAAAGTTTTTGCAGCTCTCCAAAGTCTAGTTTCAAAAATTTTATAGAATCTTACACTTGTAACCATTTCATACAAAGATTTTGCAGCTAGTCAAATGCTTGTTTCATTAATATAGAATCTTACACATGTGACCATTTCATACAAAGGCTTTTTTCATAAATAATAAAGAATCTTACACTCGTGACCATTACATACTAAGTTATTGCAGCTCCCCAAAGGCTTGTTTCATAAATTATATCGATTTACACTTGTGACCATTACATGCAAAGTTTTTTTGCAGCTCGCCAAAGGCTTGTTTCATAAATCGTATAGAATCTTACACTCGTGACCATTACATACTAAGTTATTGCAGCTAGCCCAAGGCTTGTTTCATAAATTATATCGATTTACATTTGTGACCATTACATACAAAGTTTTTCTGCAGCTCGCCAAAGGCTTGTTTCATAAATCATATAGAATCTTACACTCGTGACCATTACATACTAAGTTATTGCAGCTAGCCCAAGGCTTGTTTCATAAATTATATCGATTTACACTTGTGACCATTACATGCAAAGTTTTTTTGCAGCTCGCCAAAGGCTTGTTTCATAAATCATATAGAATCTTACACTCGTGACCATTACATACTAAGTTATTGCAGCTAGCCCAAGGCTTGTTTCATAAATTATATCGATTTACACTTGTGACCATTACATACAAAGTTTTTTTGCAGCTCGCCAAAGGCTTGTTTCATAAATTATATAGAATTTTACTACATGTGTGGTCATTTTGTACAATGTTCTTGCAGCTCGCCAAAGTCTTGTTTCATAAACTATATAGTCTTACACTTGTGACCATTCCGAACCAAGTTTTTTTGCAGCTCGCCAAAGGTTTGTTTGATAAATATTATAATTTTACTTTATACAAAGAGTTTGCAGCTTGCCAAAGGCTTGTTCAATAAATTATATAGAATCTTACGCTTGTGGTGATTTCATACAGTCCATTACTACAACACAAACATGCGACATAATGCATTTTCTCACATCTCCAAAATGGCTACTTTTCTAGTGAAAGTTTGTGATATTTTCCTTATTTTTACTGCAAACACAGGTTTTGGGTGCTCTTTAAGGCGGTTCTAACGAGTACCCACAACCTATGTCTAGGTGCAGAAATAAGAAAAAATAATGTATACCCCCGTAAAACCCAGTTTTCTCTATATGGCATTGACATATTCATGTGATTGTTTCTTTATATGTCTTACACTTGTGACTGTTCAATACAAAGGTTTTGCAGCTCACCAAAGGTTTCTTTCATAAATCATATAGAACCGTACGCTTGTGACCATATCATAAAGTTTTTAGTTCTGTGGCGTTTCCCTTGCTTCCAAAGGATAACCCTTTCATAGAACATACATGTATTTAACATCACAACAGCTGGTGTTAAGGGAATTGTATGGCGGCCGTTAAAAGTCTCCCTGCGCTTCATCATAGTGTATGTAGTTTATATTTTCTTGTCTTATGCGGTCATTGATTCCATTGTGGAATTTGAAAATATTTGATGGTCACTGATGAGGCCTAATTGGTTGAAACCAGCTGTCTGTCCCAGAAAAACTTGTGCACTCCATACTTTTCATCACGTAAACAAGTCCGTGAAATGAACACCCCCTTAAACCCCACTTTATATGAGAAAACTTGGGTTTGTGGTGGTAAACATTATTTTTCTTATTTCTGCTCCTAGACATAGGTTGTGGGTACTCGTTAGAACCGCCTCATTGAGGCGGTTCTAACGAGCACCACCAACCTATGTTTGGAATAAAAATAGGAAAAATGTCACAAATTTTCATCGCAAAAGTAACCATTTTGGAGATATGAAAGACTGTGCTAAGTCACACGTGTGTGTTATCGTAATGTTAGTTCTGTGGTGGTTTCCTTGCTTCCAAAGGATAACCATTTCATAGGACATGTTTCATAAATGACATGGAATCTCAGACTCATCATTTTGTTCAAAACTTTGGCAGCTTGCCAAAGCTCATATCATAGAATGCCCACTTGTGAGCTTTTCATAAATTATATAGCATCTCACATGCTTGGTCATTTCATACAAAATTTATGCAGCTTCCATAAAGGCTCATTTTTCAAGTTATACAGAATGCCTCACTTGGGACGTCAACTAGAACCATCACTGACTGTCATGATCAGGGCCCCTCGATAACAAGTTTGGGGTGGGGGGGGTTGGTATGATTGCTTGGTTTTAGAACTATGGCAGATGTAAAAGATTTTAAGTCGATAAAGGGGCATAAGTCAAAATTAACTAGAGCTGCCACCTAACTGGCGCCAATTATACCCCCGCATGCGTTGTCAGACAAATTTTTACAAGTATTTGACCTTGAGGAAGGTCAACGTAAAGGTCAAGGTCAGGTTTGTGTATATCAATCTTAAGTACTTGTGGCAAGGTGTGTGGTGTGTGAATATTAAAGAAATCGGTCAAAGAATAAGGAAGTTATGAGCAATGTTAAAGGTTTTTGTAACGGACCGACGACGACAGACGACAAGCTGACTCCTATATACCCCCTTCAAACTTCGTTTGCGGGGGTATAATTAAAGCTAGAGTTGTTGCCCTTTGCGTCATGTGTGTATTGTCGCTCTTAATAAGTACGGCAAATTTCATTGAAATATCTTGAATGGTTTTGAAATTATGAGGAAAAAAAAAGATGAAAAATGATGAAGTTTTTAAGTTGATAAAGGGGCAGAAGTCAAAATTAATTAAAGCTAGAGTTGTTGTGGAAAAAAAAGATGAAAAATGATGAAAATTTGAATTTTACAAAGGGCCATAACTCTGACGGTTTTGTGGCCAGTGCAACATGACTTGATATTAAAGAATGCATTGTTGTTGTGACCTTATGTTTGATAAAGGGGCAGAAGTCAAAATTAATTAAAGCTAGAGTTGTTGGGGGAAAAAAAAGATGAAAAATAATGAAAATTTGAATTTTACAAAGGGCCATAACTCTGACGATTTTGTGGCCAGTGCAACAGGACTTGATATTAAAGAATGCATTGTTGTTGTGACCTTATGTTTGATATTTGAAGTTTATGCATGTCATGGTTTGCAAGTAATTAAGAAAAAACATGAAAAATTTTGACAGACAGATGGACGGATAAAGGGGCATAAGTCAAAATTTATTTAAACTGGAGTTGTTGCCCTTTGCTATACCTGTGCATTGTCACCGTCAATGACTACAGCAAGTTTCATTTGAATACCTTTAACAATCATGAAATTATGACAAAGAAAAAAGAAAAGATAAAAAATGTTGAAATTTTCAAAGGACCATGACTCTGACAATGACAATGTTATGGCTAGAGTTACATAACTTGCCATGAAATTGAGTATTGTTGTTGTGACCTTATGTTTAAATTTTGAAGTTAATGCGTTTGACGATTTTAAGTTATTGAGAAAAAAAACATGAAAAATGTGGATGGACAGACAGGGTGATTACTATAGGGCACCCACATTACAGGCACAAAAATTTTTTGGGGCCCTAATTACATATGTACCTAACTTGCACACATGAAACATTCTTATAACCTTGGGCTATGATCATGCAGAGAATGGGCAGGTAAGAAACAGAACTCTAGATTGTACACAATTTATCTTTATTCAGCTGTGTAGAGCAGAGAGAAAAATGAGAATGATAACAATGATGACAACTAGTTAATAAATACACTTAAAACTTGGACAATCTTATGCCCTACAATGTAAACAAGCTGACTTGATCAACATGCCATTTGTCTAGATTCTGCTACTGGTCTATGATAAATAATGTGAACACTGATCAGAAGCAGGATTTAGACATTTGCTTCAGATCAGGCTTTGCTTTGTTTCTATTGCATTATAAGCCCAAGCAGGAGAAAACCTGTTTCTGCTAATGGTCTGGATCTGGAGTATTGGGACAGGCAGGCCTAAGCAAACAATGTAGACCAAGATCAGACTTCTCTTGAAAGAACAGTCTGATCAGGGTCTACACCATTTGCCATTCCATCTCAACTTTTTGCGTACAAAACAAACCCATTAAATTTTTAGGAAAATTACAGCAAGTCATCAAGGTGTCCAAATTTGTGATTTTTACGGTAAAAATGGTACAGATCAACCTGTGCATGTGTGCAGTCTGGTCAGCATCCTTGCCGTTTGCTGCTTGAATATACCAACTTTCTAGAATCTTGCATAATAAATCTACAGTCGAACTTCAATGGCTCGAACACCTTTGGGACCTCGAAAATCTATTCGAGACAGGGGTAGTTCGAGCCACTGAGGGTTACTGTCAGGAGGCATAACGAGATACTTTTAGACATCTTTTCGGTGTTCTATTATGAATATGTATGCTGTGTGTACTCATTAGAATCGCCTCATTGAGGCGATTCTTAATAGTACAAACAGCATACATTTGCAAGATAAAAGACTAAAATCTTCTTAATTATCCCCCATTATTTCTTATGTAGAGGATTTTGCTAGGGACTCAAGAATGTGTTTGACTCATCCATGGTAAACGAGCCAACAGTGTTCGAGCCATCGAAGTTCTACTGTATGTACCCTAGCAGGCCTGTTTGTGTCTTCTCTGGTCACAAAACCCAGAGTGCACCCCCCCCCCCCACCCCCATCAGGGCTGGGCTGCATGGTGTTTCAGACTGAACTCAAGTATAGTAGTCGCAGATAAGATTGACTAGGCAGACCTATTCAGGTGTTGTCAATATATGTCAAATTCGCCGAGTCCAACAGAAGATTCGGTAGAGTGCCTTTTGCAGGCTTTATACAAGCGCACAAAATGGTCATATACGCCACAGCTATAGTTGTGTTATAGTTGAATTCACATAATCGGGTGACTTGGTTTACCTTTTTGTTCATGGAATATTCCTGAGGCAGGTACAAACGATAGCTCCGCCTAGTCAATTTTATCTGCGACTACTATACTGGTAAAGCTGTTAGAAGGTCTAAGCCTGCTCAGGAAAATTGGTGCAGTTTCTTTTGGGGGATGGGCTTGAGATGTCATTTCATTTCAATGGTGGGTCAAAGACGGAAGCAACATGTCCAAAATGACCTAAATAGTGTTGACTGGGATGTAAAACTCCAACACAAAACACCAAAGGCAGGTTCTCTCATGACGGGTGCATATGCAAATATACCGTGTTTAACATAACAGCTGCAGGTGCTCTTTACCGCTCTGCATGCTGGGTATTATCGCAGCAGACATTTTGAATATTTTGAAATTTTCCCCAGAAAACAGGATTTGACATCTCATGCAATTTGTATGGGATTCAAGTCCTGTTTTGTGGGAAAAATAAGAAAAATATCAACAATTTGTCTTGTGCTGAATTTACCATGAGAGTGGCAAAGGTTAAACCTGATATGATTTCACTGTAAAACAGTTTTCATTGACATTCAAAAATCCATAATATTTGCAGCTCAGCAAACATCACTTATATTAACCCTTTTTATACCAAATGGAATCTTCGTCCTTATATATAGCAGTCCATTTAAAAATTTAGGGGTGTCAGGTTGGGTTTTCTTCAAAATCTATGTGGAAAATGTCTGAACTTTTAGCAAACAGTGGAGGCCCTAATCAGACACCGTGTTCTGCCTGATCTGGGCCTGCACTGTTTGCCAAGGTCCGTTTTGGGGTTTCTGCTACTCAATGGGTTAAAGTTATGCTAGTTTGTTTGGAGTTTCAGGACCCAGTCAACACTACTTAGGTCATATCAAGCCGGTCTGTTTACCTAACCAGGCTTATGCCCAAGTCGTTAACTAGGTTAGCACACATTCTTTTGCCAGAAACTGACAACACCCGTCTTGAATCAGTAGGTGCAAGAGAATGCCTGTAAAAAAAGAGTTCATGATCTATCTCCGTGAAAGACTGTTGCTGACCAACCAGGCAGATATCCAATCCACACTGGACTTAACTTAAGCTCATGAGGACCACTTATATGCATCTATTTTTCACAATTTTTGCAAGGGGGACATTGGTTGTGTTGGGGTTTTTAACCCACTGAATACTAGTGGAGTCTTCCATTGCTATATGTTGGACAAGTCCATTTTTCAAATACCGGTAAAGGTTGTTAGGACTATCTTTTTCTATTTTTGATGGACAATTCTGTTAGCAAACAGTGCTGGCCCTGATCAGACGCTGCATTCTGCGGCGTCTGATCTGGGCCTGGACTGTTTGCCAAGGTAAACCTTATGGGGTTTCCCGCACGCAATGGGTTAACAATGGATAAAAATTGAATAGATTACACAGAAAAAAAGACCACAAATTGCCATTCTATAAAAATGGGTTAATGAACATGCCAACCCTTGTGGGTCATTTTAATATCAAATATAACTACCCATCACTACAATTATAGCCTTTTCACCAGACGCAGGTCTGGGACAGTCTGACACAAAAAAAAATCTAGCCAGAAATGCCACCGGCATGTCCCTTTTCCCGTGACCTCTCCAGCGTCGAGTCCTGATTGGTCGCTGATGTCACATGACCTATCAGACCAATAGGCAGACGATACAGGTCACGTGACCGCGATTTTCGCGCCGAGAAGGTCATTATTTTTTCAGACTTGCTTGGGATAGGTCGTCAAACTACATTCCATGGAAGAATGAATAAACGGATAAGTGTTTTATTCTTTTTTGATTTTGCACTTACCTTGAGTTTCCACAACGTACTTAGGTTTTTTAAGCTTACTGTTTATTCCGAAATTCTTAGAGACTTTATTTCGCGTGTTTCTGCCGACATTACATGTGTAGTGGTTGTCCGCCATTTTGAATTTTCACTTGGAAGTTTTGTTTATCATGTGATCAACCGTTTTTGGTTTTTGATAAGCACCACACTTCTTTTCATGTTATGTGCCAGGGTATACGCTCGTATTATTCCTGGTAATGTTTTAATAGAAGTCGGCGTTGTGGAAACTTAAATTGCCAGAAAAGAGGACGGTTTTTGTGCGTGTTCCTTCCACTTCCGGTATCGGAAGACGTTGTATCGCTGAATAAAAATTCTCAGCATTAATTTAGTTTTGAACATGTGCAAGACCCGTCTTCGTTTAGCACTTATAAATCCCACGATGCAGATGGATAATATTCAGGTCCCTTTGTGGCCTTTCTATAGTATCTTCTAAACAGAATCCATCCAATTCGTGTGGGTCACCTTTGCCGAATCAAGATGAGCCAGTCTATGTCCCCTCCTCCCATTTGGGCCTGGGTTGACTAGGATAGGTTCGTCGACCGCCCCGTAGAGACCCTGCTCATAATTGCGGGGACTCCGGGGTGCGGGGAACCTATGCCCAAAAATTTTTTCCGAATCCCATGTTACATACGAATTTTGGTACGGTTCCGATCCCGGTTTTTATCGGGTAACCTTTCCGGACCTTCGGTACTTAGTTTACCTTGGTCATATGCTTCTTTCCTCTTATTATGATAAATTTTTGTTATCATAATCATTAAATTGGATTGTTTTCCCTTGTAAAACATAGATTTGGGCATCGTTTATTGGAATACCGTGACTATTGCAAGTGAGTCCGGGACGTTTCGGTACGGAGTCGTTTCGGCCTGGGTCGTTTTCGACCCGAATTTGCACCTGGATCGATTCGGCCTATTTCGGTGGGTCGTTTCGGCCTTGTGTCGATTCGGCTTTGGGTCGATTCGGCCTTGATCGTTTTAGGCACGGCTCCTTGAATGCTCAATTTTGATTCGGCAATTTCGCATGTTCAGTGCACGATACACAATAAAGGGCCTAACACTGGGGAAGTTTAATTGAGCCTCGAGTGTTTTGCCCCTAGAGCTGAATCTGGGCCTAGTGAATTATCCTCTGGGGATATATCAATACTCAGAGGTTGGTCTTTTTTCGTCTTTACTAATTAGCGATTATGAGAAGGACATATTTAGAGCCTCATCACCTATTGATTCTAAAACTATAAGCGGACCATGTCTTCCCAACGTTTTCAGAATCAAGCTTCAAGACCGGGGGCACTCGTGCGAAAAGAACTTGGAACATTGGTTCTAACAACAAAAAACATCAATTTTTTGTTCTTATGAAATTCCAAAATTCTAACCAGATTCAGACTCTGTATATATGACGTCAGGGAAATTGGCATTACTTCCTGTTTCGACGCTCTAACATTGGAGCTTCTTACCAGGACTATTATTAAGTGGGTTCTCATTATGACTGGTATTCTAATTCTACCCACTTTGCCTTCAAACAAGAGCATTCCGACCATATAGCTGCTATTCTAATGCTTTTGTTTATTTCCCGGTCATTTTTTCACATGCCATGGCTGTCTACCACCATGTTGCATGTTTGGCGCAACTCTGCTCTTGATAACTGGTTCAGTTTTTACTGAGCATAGTAAATGAAAACTTAGAGCCTCAGCGCCTCTTGATTCTAAAACTATAAGCGGACCATGTCTTCCCAACGTTTTCAGAATCAAGCTTCAAGACCGTGAGCACTCGTCTTTTTTTTAAGTCTTCGGAGAGCGTATCAAATACAGGTACCGCAACCAAGAGACGCTCTTCGACTACTTCCGATGACTTTTAAGTGCTTATCACCCTCGACTAGAAGATCTCAATCAGTCCTCGTCTACTAATAGATCATTCTCAGATCAGGGTACACGGTCCTTTCGTTCCAGAGGTCGGACTGGAACGAAATCTCCCAATAGAGGAAGACAGAGGTCTAACAAATGACTTTCTTCCTTCCCCTCCTCTTCATCTTCTCCCAGTAGGAGCCGAGCTATTTCAGTTCTATCAAGCCTTGGCTTCTTTTATTAAATATTTTTTGAGTTTTATGAGTTGTGAGAAAGGGTTACTGGATTGCGTTCGTTAGGAATCCTTTCTCTTTCTCACATGCAAATACTATTTCTGGTAAATAGTATCAAGAAAAGAAATCTTTTTATTGGAAGAGGAAGGGTTCTTCTCCAAAAGAAAGCCGTGTAAGTAGAAAAATTTCTCCTTTCCACCAGGATTCTACAGGCGGATCTTTCTGTTCGAGAAGAAAATGGGAAAATCGACTCATCATCGAGTTCTCACACTTAACACAGATGATGCAAGTCGATCATTTCAAAATGGAAACTTCGTCCTCGATTAGTCAGGTCATTTCTCCCAAATTCGGGGACGATTTCCGTAGTTTTAAAGGACGCTTACCTTCACATCTCCATCCATAGGTCATTACGCAAATTCCTTCGTTTCACCTTGGATGGAATGTGGTGTATCAGTCCGTTGCCTTTCCTTTGTTGGATTTGTCAACGGATCAATGAAAAGAAAGAAGAAAATGGGAAAATCGACTCATCATCGACTTCTCACACTTAACAAGATGATGCGAGTCGATCATCTCAAAATGGAAACTTCGTCCTCGATTAGTCAGGTCAAATTTCCCAATTCGGGGACGATTTCCGTAGTTTTAAAGGTCGCTAGCCTTCACATCTCCATCCATAGGGCATTACGCAATTCCTTCGTTTCACCTTGGATGGAATTTTTGTGTATCAGTCCGTTGCCTTTCCTTTGTTGGATTTGTCAACGGATCAATGTTTTCCCTGTTCACCAACTTAATGGAAATTAATTAAGCAGCTCTCATCATAGAATTAGGCCCCAATCTCGTGTAGTGTTCCGATGATGGGTTTTGTCATCATTTTTACAGATACTGTTTATCATACCTTGTCCTAACGTGTACAGGTTATTGTGAATTTAGATTTCATACACTTTATCGAGAAGTTGAAATTGACTCTACCTCAAAGATACTTCTCCAATTTTTTCACGCCCCGAAAAACTTTCGATTTATGTCAGGGGTTTGTTTCCCCTTTTTAGAAAACTTAGTAATTGGATCCAGTTTCCCTGGACAATCTCATCTTAGACCTTTCCAGTTTTTTTTTGCTAATATTATCACTGGAAATACCATACGGTCTATAGGAGCAATAAATTCCATTATCAAGATTGCTCTCTACGATTTATGAATCCCTCAGTATCAAATGGGGTCTCCTCTTTTAGAGACTATTCCCTATTTGTTTTTTTCGCATGCCAGCCTTTCAGGTTGGTTTCCCACTTCGAACCTCAGGGATTAGTTGTTCAGGGAACGTGGGGCCTATATTAGGCGGGGCTATATATATATATATATGTGTGTGTATGCGTATATGTATGTATATATGTATATGTGTATAAACATTCTGAAACTTCAGAGAAATTTCCTTGGTTTATCAGTTCTTCATAGCTCCAAACTGAGGAACAGCTTCATTATTGTTACTCCAGACAAATGAATAGTGTAGTTTTTTCTACTTATCAGGGAGTGACTCATTACTCTTCCCTGTTGGCTTTTACATGGAAGATTATAACTTGGTGTCTTCAGGAAGGTATGTCTATCCTTGTCGGACACCTCCAGGGCAGATTATGTCATTGGGATCGCCCCTATAGACCAGTTCACCATCCGTTCTCTACAGGGCGTTTTCTCAAATGGAGAGAACCTTTATTGGGCCTTTTTTAATCAAATGTCCAAACAACTCGGTTCTCCAATCAACTTCCATTGTGTTTCAAGTTTCAGATCACCTGGAACGTGCAGTTGATTTAAAATCTCTAGATTGGGGGAATCTTTTACATATGCGTTTACATCATTCAACTGAATTCCTCTAGTTCTAGGTAAAAATTCAAGCGTCCAAAAGCCGAGACATTCTGATTACGCCTCCTATGGCCTCAGAGATCTTGGTTTTTTAGTCATTGTGAGCCTAGTCTCAAGACTTACAACCCGTCTTCCAGTAGTTCCAGATCAAATATCTAAAAGGTGTGGGTCAAGCATTCCATTTCAATCCAGAAATGCTTTACTTACACATCCAGATGTTGTCAGGAATCAAACCAGAGGTAGACACTTTTCTGGTTTCTCTGCCGAGTGTATCTTCAAATATAGAAAGATCTCCACTCTCAAGTTTTACTCTGGAAGATGGAAGATATTTTCTAGTTGGTGTAGAAAAAGGGAAATAAATCCAGACAATTCCTCTAGGGAGGTTTTTTACTGGATTTCTTTTTCTGTCTGTTCTCTACCCTTCAATTTCTATTTCATCTAATAGAAGGGTACAGATCAGTAATCTCGAACATGTTAAAATTTTAGTCGGCTTCACACTTATTCATTAAACCCTACCATCACCAGCTTATTAAAGGGTTTTTTTTCACTATGCCGACAGGTTTCCAGGACTTTGAATCCAAATGGAATCTTGCATGAGTGTGGTGGTCTTATCTAAACCACCTTACGATCCGGTGAATTCAGCTTCTTTTGTTCATTTGATAGTCAAGCTGTATTTCATTTGACATTTGCTTCAGTTCGTAGAAGTTATAGTCATGCTTTGCCAATTGCAGAGGGTTGTTTTCAGGTATGAGAAGAACAATGACTTCTTTTTCTCTTCTCATTCAACCTATTTTTGTTTCAGGCTATAAATCACCTTGTTTGAAACTATTATTTGTCCTGTCATTTCCAGGATTCGTGGATCGTAGGCTAATGTGAATTTTTTGTATACATTAGAACGTTTAAAACGTTTCGAGATTATCATGAGAATTTTTTCTTTCCAATCAAGGGGTTTTGGATATATTTCTAACCTTCCTTGATTGCAAAGTGGATTTGTAAAGTGATAAAGCTTCTACCAGTATATGCTAATTTCACTTCTGCCCTATTATCATTCAGAATACAGTATGAGGTTAGAACCTTCTACATTTTGGGCATATTGGAACTCCGTTTTTTCTTCAGAATGTTTTTTCTTACCGCGTAATGGATGTTCCAAAGCTACTTTTCATCCCTTCACCTAAGGAGCTTGGTTCTCATTCGTAGTGGTACTCATTCCTTGGGTAGTTTAGTAGCTTCTCAATCTATTATGAGCAGCACTTATTTTGGGATTTTATTTTCCTTGGTTGTTTGTTAGCCTGTTTGAATAGGTATGAACCTTGTATTTTGACTCCGGTTCCTGTCCATTTATCTTCTCCACTTGTGAATTTTGGATTTGGATCCCTTGCAGTCATGGTGGATACTCCCTTACGTTACCATCATTGGATGGTTTTAAAAGGGGTATAAACAACCAAGGTTGGAGGAGTTAGGTATGTGTAACTTTATTTTTCATCCAACCCTCCACTTGCTTTGAATTCAGGCTATAATTGTAGTGATGGGTAGTTATATTTGATATTAAAATGATATTTTTAATGTAAAATTAATTTTAATTAATAATATACCTACCCATCACTACAATGGTATGTCCCGCCTCCCAGCCCCGCCTGAAATATTTGTTTTCTTGAAAGAAATAATGACCTTCTCGGCGCGAAAATCGCGGTCACGTGACCTGTATCGTCTGCCTATTGGTCTGATAGGTCATGTGACATCAGCGACCAATCAGGACTCGACGCTGGAGAGGTCACGGGAAAAGGGACATGCCGGTGGCATTTCTGGCTAGATTTTTTTTTGTGTCAGACTGTCCCAGACCTGCGTCTGGTGAAAAGGCTATAATTGTAGTGATGGGTAGGTATATTATTAATTAAAATTAATTTTACATTAAAAATATCATTTTGTGTCATCTCTGGAGAAAGAAATAGAGAGGACACAGAAGAGACAGTTGAGGAGATGAGAGCCAGGGACAGAGGAAAAAAGAGGAAAATGAATGAAAATGTAGATGCTGGAGAAAAAAACATTCCCCATCAACCCTTAACCCTTATCTTGCTGTTCACGACAACCCCTATCTTTGCAAACAGTGTAGATCCAGATCAGGATCTACACTGTTTGACATTCAGTTTATGAATTTGTAGCAATAAATTACATCAAGTAATTTGATTGGTTGATAGACAGAAATGGGTGTGGCTTAAATGAATATTCAGCAAGAGAAGGGTTACCTGCTGCAAGGACAGCAGGCATTGCCCAACTGTAAGCCAGTATCAGTTGGACGCCCAAGTGACGCCAGATACAAGTCACCTTTGCCTCACCCAAACACTCCTTCCCAAAAGAATGTTGCCCACCTGATGGGTATTGAACGAGCGATGTCCTGATCACCAGTCAGACTGGCATCTGCCTGAGCTTCCAGAATTACAGTAAAACTTCAATGGCTCGAACCCGGATGGCACATTTATCGCAGATGAATCTAACCCGTTCTTGAGTCCGCAGAGAATTCCTCCAAATACGAAATGGGGATAATAAAGGATACCTTGCAAATGCATGCTGTGTTTACTCATTAGAATCACGGCGAAGACAACATATATTTGTTATATAGAACACCCAAAAGAAATCCACAATTATCTCCATTATTCCTCATAGTATGGCGCTAATAGTAACACTGTGGCTTGTGCCACCTCTGTCTTGAACAGATTTTCTTGGTCTAAAAGGGGGTTCAAGCCATGGAAATTGGACTGTATTACTGATTTCAGGATTTTTTTTTTGTCCCTATATTGTGTAAAAGCAAAGGCTTTTTTCAGGATTTGACAATATGGATTTCACATCATTTCAGGATTCTTGTATTTCAATACTTGCCAGCAAGAAGACTGGACACAATACAAATTACTTCATGCACAAGCTACCCCACTTTTAGGTGTATCCATTTGTCTTAACCCATAAGATGTCAATCACAACAATTGCAATCTGCTTTGTTGTCTGCTTGTTACTTTATAAGTCACTGATGCAAACAGTGTGGATCCAGGGACCACAGTTTGCCTGGTTTTGTTTGTTTGAATTGAGTTTAATGGCCCAGTCAACACTATTTAGGTCATTTATGAGCCGGTCAGCTTACCTATCCATACTTTTCCTGGGCAGGCTTAAACGTAAGTGGTTAACCAGTACAGTGCACATTCTTTCACCAGAAACTGACAACTGCCCTTCTTGAATCAGCTGAAGGGAGAGAATGACCGTAGAAAAAGATTTCATGATCAATCTCCATGAAAGAATGTTGCAGCCCAGCAAACTCGCGTCCTCCTGATCACCAGTCAGACGCACATCTGACTGAGCTACCGAGGCCGGCACAGTTTGCCTGTATCCAAAAATATTTTTAAACAGTTTAGAAGATGCAGCAGATGACATATACTAAAAAAAAAAAAAAAAAAAATTGTCTTCTTTAGGATTTTACTTTATACAAAACATGTGAAACTGGAAAATGGAAGAGGCCAAGGATTGACTGATTGAAGGTGTTTTAGGCTGTTTCCTGGTAGTCTTGTAGAGAAACAGAAAAGAGATAGAAGAGATCATACAGGACAACAGAGAGACATGGACAGAGGAGAGAGAAGAATAAAAGAGAAGAAACTTTAGAAATAAATACAGTAAATTCCTAAATTAACCCTTGTCCTGCTGAGCCCTGATATGCCTTACCTTTCAAACAATGTAGATCCTGATCAGATGGCTTCTCAAGAAGCCATCTGATCAGGATCTACATTGTTTGTCATTCAGATTGTGAAATTGTTGCAATAATTTAAATCAAGTAATCTGATTGATTGATAATCAGTGGTGTGTGTGGCATATTTGAATATTCAGCAGGACAAGGGTTAAGAAGGAGTTTATTTCATGATTTCTACAGAACACATTGAATCATTAAAGCAACAAGAAAACTTCTGTAGAAGACCACATTAAAAATTTTGACATTACTCTCCAATGAATATCAGATGACGTTTCATGTGAACTGTTGACAGTTAACATGCAATGTCAAGTCTAGATATTCTACTTCTTTGCCAAGCAGACAAGTCAGTTATAATGTTAACGTAATTTGCCAAGCAGACAAGTCAGTTATAATGTTAACGTAATTATCTTAATCAGTTATAATGCTACCATCATGATCTTAATTATCTGTGCAGACAGGCCTAAGCAAACAATGCAGACCCAGATCAGACCAGTCTGATCAGGGTCTACACTGTTTGCTATTCCATCTACACTTCTTGGACTCCTTGCTGGTCTGTGAAACAATGTTAAAATTTTAGGAGAATTTCGGCAAGCCCTCAAGGTGTCCGAATTTTTTTTTATTTTTACAGTAAGCTTGATTTTCTCTGATAAACAAGAATTCTCCCAAAGGCTACGTTGAGCCTGTATGAACTTTAATAGTTGGCGCAAATGTTGACAGAATGACAAATAGACAATCAGGGGCCAGTTGTTCAAAACTAACGTCATTCATTAACAAATCGGTAAAACTTTGATCATTTAATATGGCAAATATACTAATGTTTGCTGAAAAAATGTGAGTAGCTTTTGCACTTTAGCTATGCACATTGTTTGAGCAAAAATAAAATTTTAGTTATTGTGCTTGCTAGAACAGTTAACAGTTTCACCATTAACAAGCTCGTTAAGCTTTGAACAACGGGCCACTTGTTCAAAACTAACGATATAGTAAGTTAACATATCATTAAAATTGATCATTCAATATGGCAAAGACGATATTTGCTCAAAACTAACGATATTGTTGGTTAACATATTGTTGAAACTGATCATTCAATATGGCAAATATGATATTTTTGCTGAAAAAATGTGAGCAGCTTTCTTTTCTCAGCAAAAATACTATATTAGATATTCTATTTACTAGGACAGTTAACTACTAACAAGCTCAATAAGCTAACGATGCTTTGAACAACTGGGCCTAGATGGAAAACTGGACTCCTATACCACACTTGAAGCAGGAATGACAACAAATGAAACAATATCTGAAAATGTCTGCAACAGATGTTACTGATGGCTTTACGGATTCACATACACTGTACCTTAATGATCTTGAGTATTGGAACAGACAGACACAGACGTAGCAAACCAGTGTAGACACAGATCAGACTGCTCCTTTAGGAGCAGTCTGATCAGGGTCTACACTGTTTGCCATTCCATCGGCACTTTTTGGACTCCTTGTTGGCTCATGAAAAAAAGTTGTTGAAATATTAGGAGAAATACAGCGAGTCCTCAAGGTGTTAGAATTTTTAGGATTTTTATGGTAATGACAATTTACAGCTAAGTCCGTTCCTTCTTTTTGATTGGTCTTTTACTCATATGTTTTTGCACTATTTCTGTTATTCTTTGTTTATGCTCGAGAACTTTCAACATGGATGATTTCGCCTCTGTTAGCTGGTCAGTGATCAGCTGACATCTTTGTATGTTACCCTGGAAACAAAAATAGAGAATCTTATTTGTGGTCATAAAATGTGACATTTACAGAGCATGACTTTAGTGCATCACATTTACAAGTCCGTGAAATAAGCAACCCCCTAAATCCTACTTTATATAAAGAAAAATGGGGTTTACGGGGGTGTACATTATTTTTCTTATTCCTGCTCCAAGAGATAGGTTGTGGGTACTCGTTAGAACCGCCTCAATGAGGGGGTTCTAACAAGCACCCATAACCTATGTTTGCAATATCAATAAGAAAAATATCACCAATTTTCATCAGAAAATAGCCATTTTGGGGATGTGAAAAATGCACTATTTCGCACGGGTGTGTTATCGTAATGGTGTTTCATATGACCATGCAAGAAGGTTTTTGATAATAGGCCCTTTTAAGACAATTTTTTTTAAAATGAATTTTAAACGTTTTTTTTTTTTTCTCTTCCTATGCTAAACTGCTATATAAACAACTTTTCTAAGAGAAGCATATTGTGGCACAGGACTAGTGTGTGTACTCGTAAAGTTTTATCTGAAAACCAGTGGACAGATATACCAAATAGAACATTCCTGATATGGAAGGTGTTATTAATCTTACAAGTTAGCTAGATAGCAAAGTTTTAAGCCACCTTTCTTGAACATTTTAAAAAATTTGCTAAAATTAAAGTTTGTTTTGTTTTCATCAAAATACGTTGTTTTTTTTTTGTTTTTTTTTTTTTTAAATAAGTTTTCAGACAAACTATAGGCTGCAAAATACAGGTTTTTAAAGGTTCCCGAGGGATCTGTACAATTAATCATAGATTCTTTTGAGCAACTTTACTTCCCAATAAGTTCCTAGTTTTTAAAAAATCAGTCCATTAAAATAGCAAAATCTGGGAAGGTGGTTATAAGCCTCCGTGGTGTAGTGGTTACGCTACTCTCCTTGTAAACCAGGGGTCGCAGGATTGATCCCTGGCTTCTCCAGACTTTCGGATAAGTCTTTAAACTGAGGTCCCGTCTCCATATGACCTTAGCTGTTGGTGGGAAGTAAAATTCGAAAACTCACTCACTGGGCAGGTGAGTGTTGGGTGGTCGTTTGTTTGATATGAGATTTAACGTCCCTGTCAACACTGTATAAGTCATTTTGGAGAAGTTGCTTCCAATTTTGTGGGACTTTTACCCGACATTGAGATGAAATGACATCTCAAGCCCTGTCGCCGAAACTGATAGGGTTTATAAGCATGGACGGTCCGACTCGCAACACTTTGCCTGGGCAGGCTTTGATCCTTTAACCAGTTTACCAGTACTCCTGCGCGGTCGGTATCAGCTCTGCATGGAAGCATCATGCAGCCAATCTATATCTTCAAGCCCCGATGGACGGGGGACGAGTGGGTTTTGGGAGATGTCCGAGGGGTGTTGGGAGTTGTCCAAGGTTGGATTGGTCAGAGTTTGAAATGAGTAATTTATTCAACAGGAAGGTTTAACTGCATTATTTGAAACATGAAAATTACCTGAGTCAGTTCATGTAGCATTCCAGCTTCATCTTCTAACAAACTATGTCTTATTGGTGGGTGGGGTGCCACTATAGTCTGTAATTCTGTAATGTTCTTATTTAACTCTTTCTCCAGTTCAACCTGAAATTAACGAGAAAACATTTCTTTATTTATTTATTTTTTGCATAGCAGTTACAGGGATTTTGCTAAGGACCAAATTCCTATTGGTCCACAGGACCAGCTTACCATAACATCAATTGGTCCAGCATCAGTTTAGCTGGTCCAAATTTTGGCATCACAGATACAGTCAGGGTCATGCTAAATTAATCATCACTTCCAAGGTAAACTAGAGCTCTAAGGCCCGGCAGTGCCATCAGAGGAGTTTGATTTTATTTCAAAGGGCCATAACTCTTAGAGTTACGTAACTTGCCATGTATTTGTGTAATGATATTGTGACCTTATATCTAAAGTTTGAAGTTGATGCATTTGACGGTTTGTAAGTTATGAACAAGAGGGCCATGATGGCCCTGAATCGCTCACCTGAATCCAAGATGTTTCAAAGCTTATGGAAATGAAGGATTCACTGCTTTAAGGAGATGTGGACCAAAGACTTTTACCTTTGGAGGCTATTTTTCATTGTAGTGGAATTTGAAGGTTTCTATTTTTAGCTCTGGTGTCCATTTTGTTTAACAGAGCGGAACAGTTTAGGCAATTTTGAAAGAGGGTCACTCAAAGAACATTCCTGGGAAATTATTTTCAAATCGGGCCATTTGCCTAGGAGGAAATGTCATTTAAAAGTTTTTCTATTTTTAGCTCTGGCGACCATTTTGTTTAACGGAGTGCAACGATTGAGGAAATTTTGAAAGAGGGTCAATCAAGGAACATTCCTGTGAAATTATTTTCGAATAGGGCAATTTGCCTAGGAGGAGATGTCATTTAAAGGTTTTTCTATTTTTAGCTCTGGTGGCCATTTTGTTTAACTAAGCGGAACCATTTAGGCAATTTTGAAAGAGGGTCACTCAAGGAACATTCCTGTGAAATTATTTTCAAATCAGGCCATTTGCCTAGGAGGAGATGTCATTTAAAGGTTTTTCTATTTTTAGCTCTGGCGGCCATTTTGTTTAACGGAGCAGAACGATTTTGGAAATTTTGAAAGAGGGTCAATCAAGGAACATTCCTGTGAAATTCTTTTCAAATCGGGCCATTTGCCTTGGAGGAGATGTCATTTAAAGGTTTTTCTATTTTAAGCTCTGGCAGCCATTTTATTTAACGGAGCGTAACGATTAAGGCAATTTTGAAAGAGGGTCACTCAAGGAACATTCCTGTGAAATTATTTTCAAATTGGGCCATTTGCCTAGGAGGAGATGTCATTGAAAGGTTTTTTCTATTTTTAGCTCTGGTGGCCATTTTGTTTAACGGAGCAGAACGATTTAGGGAATTTTGAAAGAGGGTCACTCTAGGAACATTCCTGTGAAATTTTTTTTCAAATCGGGCCATTTGCCTAGGAGATGTCATTTAAAGGTTTTTCTATTTTTAGCTCTGGCGGCCATTTTGTTAAATGGAGCGGAACGATTAAGGCAATTTTGAAAGAGGGTCACTCAAGGAACATTCCTGTGATATTATTTTCAAATCGGGCCATTTGCCTAGGAGGAGATGTCATTTAAAGGTTTTTTTCTATTTTTAGCTCTGGCGGCCATTTCATTTAACGGAGCGGAACAATTTAAACAATTTTGAAAGAGGGTCACTATAGGAACATTCCTGTGATATTATTTTCAAATAGGGAAATTTGCCTAGGAGGAGATGTCATTTAAAGGTTTTTCTATTTTTAGCTCCGGTGGCCATTTTATTTAACGGAGCAGAACGATTTAGGCAATTTTGAAAGAGGGTCACTCAAGGAACATTCCTGTGAAATTATTTTCAAATCCGGCCATTTGCTAGGAGGAGGTGTCATTGAAAGGTTTTTCTATTTTAAGCTCTGGCGGCCATTTTGATTATCGGAGCAGAACGATTTAGGCAATTTTGAAAGAGGGTCACTCTAGGAACATTCCTGTGAAATTCTTTTCAAATCGGGCCATTTGTCTAGGAGGAGATTTCATTAAAAGGTTATTCTATTTTTAGTTCTGGCGGCCATTTTGTTTAACGGAGCAGAACGATTTAGGCAATTTTGAAAGAGGGTCACTCAAGGAACATTCCTGTGACATTATTTTCAAATCGGACCATTTGCCTAGGAGGAGATGTCATTTAAAGGTTTATCTTTTTAGCTGTGGTGGCCATTTTGTTTAACAGAGCGGAACCATTTAGGCAAATTTGAAAGAGGGTCACTCAAGAAACATTCCTGTGAATTTTTTTTCAAATCGGGCCATTTGCCTAGGAGATGTCATTTAAAGGTTTTTCTATGTTTAGCTCTGGCGGCCATTTTGTTTAACGGAGCGGAATGATTTAGGCAATTTTGAAACATGGGTAATCCAAGGAACATTCCTGTGAAATTATATCAAAATCCATTCACTGGTTTAGGAGATGTCGTTTGAAGAAAAAGTTTACGCACGCACGGATGGACACACGCACGGACAAAAAGTGATCCCAAAAGCTCACCTCGTCACTACGTGACAGATGAGCTAACAAGAGGGCCATGATAGCCCTGGATCGCTCACCTGATCCATAGGGTATCAAGTGGGCCCCTGGGAGAGCCATTATTGGCCCCGGGCTATAATATGATAAATCTTGGTAGTGGTCTAAAAGGTGAAGCTTCATACCAAATATCAAAGAATGGAGACTTCTGGTTTCAGACAAGATTTTTAAACATTTTCCTTATGTAAGTCTACGAGTCGTATATAAACCTTGGGGTCCCCTGGGCAGGCAATTTTTGCCTCCAGGGCTATAATTTGAACCATCTTGGTAGAAAACCACAAGACAAAGCTTCATACCAAATATCAAAGACCTTGGCCTTCTGCTTTCAGACAAGAAGATTTTCAAAGGTTTTCATTGCCTTGACTTCTATTTCCTAGGTCTATAATTTGAACAATTTAGATGAAGCTTCACACCAAATATCAAAGACCCGGTGTAACGGTCAGTTTCTTCCCCCGGCCCGGTTCTTCCCCGGGGGAAGAAACTGACTAGTCAGTTTCTTCCCCACCCAGTCAGTTTCTTCCCCACCAGAAAATTTTTTCAGAACCATAGTCGACGAGCAATTTTCAGCTCACAATTTGTTATAAATGAGAAATGAGACTATTATGAATAACTTCCGAGTCCTTTAAGCTTGAATGACAAAATTTGCTCTACGCTACACCCTTCATGGAGATGCATCCATATTCAAGCCTCTTTGATGAATTTTCTTTGCTTTTTAAGACATAAATTAGTATTAACTAAACAGATATAATAAGGCACAAATGTTTGGCACTCAAATCCACACAAAATTTGGAGACTGGGGGTGGGGAAGATCTGGGCCGGCCCATTTCTTCCCCACCCCCGATTTTTCTGTTCGCAAAAAATTCTTGTGATGAATTTTCTTCGCTTTTTAAGACATAAATTGGTATAAACTAAAAAGATATAATAAGCAACAAATGTTTTGAGCTCAAATCTAAATATAATTTGGAGACTGGGGGTGGGGAAGAACTGGGCCGGCCCGTTTCTTCCCCACCCCAGATTTTTCTGTTTACAAAAAATTTTTGTGATAAATTTTCTTAGCTTTTTATGACATAAATTGGAATAAACTAAAAAGATATATTAAGCAACAAATGTTTGGAGCTCAAATCTAAATAGAATTTGGAGACTGGGGGTGGGGAAGAACTGGGCCGGCCCATTTCTTCCCCACCCCAGATTTTTCGGTTTACAAAAAATTCTTGTGATAAATTTTCTTCCCTTTGTAAGACATAAATTGGTATTAACTTAACAGATATAATAAGCAACAAGAGGGCCATGATGGCCCTGGATCGCTCACCTGATCCATAGTGTAACAAGTAGGCTCCAGAGAGGGCCATTATTGGCCCCAGGGCTTTAATGTGCATAATGTTGAGGGAGGTCTTAAAGGTGAAGCTTCATACCAAACATCAACAAAGGCTATAATTTGAACAATTTTGGCAAAGGTCCACTAGATGAAGCTACACATCAAATATCAAAGACCTGGGTCTTGCGGTTTCAGAGAAGAAGATTTTTTTAAAGATATTCCCTACATAAGCCTATGCAAAACCAAATGGCCCCGGGGCTATATAAATCTATGTAAAACCAAAGGGCCCCGGGCTGGGGGCATTTGTGGCAAAAGGGCTATAATTTGAACAATCTTGGTAGAGGTCCATTAGATGAAGCTTCATACCAAATTTCAAAGACCTGGGCCTTGTGGTTTCAGAGAAGAAGATTTTTAAAGATTATCCCTATATAAGTCTATGTAAAACCAAAGGGCCAAGGGGTGGGGCCACTTTTGGCCCCAGCACTATAATTTGAATCATCTTGGTAGGGGTCCTTTAGAAGAAGCTTCATACCAAAAGTAAAAGACCTAGGACTTGTGGTTTCAGAGAAGAAGATTTTTAAAGATTTTCCCTATATAAGTCTATGTAAAACCAAAAGGCCCCGGAGCAGGGGCATTTTTGGCCTTAGGGCTATAATTTGATAATTTGAACAATCTTGGTAGGGGTCCACTAGATGAAGCTTCATACTAAATATCAAAGTCCTGGGCCTTGCAGTTTCCGACAAAAAGATTTTTAAAGATTTTCCCTATATAAGCCTATGTAAAACCAAAGGGCCCAGGGGCGGGGGCATTTTTTGCCCCAGCACTATAATTTGAACAATCTTGGTAGGGGTCAACTAGATGAAGCTTCATACCAAATATCAAAGTCCTGGGCCTTGCGGTTTCAGAAAAGAAGATTTTTAAAGATTATCCCTATATAAGCCTATGTAAAACCAAAGGGCCCCTGGGTGGGGACATTTTTGGCCTCAGCACTATAATTTGAATAATCTTGTTAGGGGCCCTTTAGATGAAGCTTCATACCAAATATAAAAGACCTAGGCCTTGTGGTTTCAGAGAAGAAGATTTTTATAGATTTTCCCTATATAAGTCTACGTAAAACCAAAGGGCCCCGGGGCGGGAGCATTTTTGGCCCAAGGGCTATAATTTGAACAATCTTGGTAGAGGTCCATTAGATGAAGCTTCATTCTAAATATCAAAGTCCTGGGCCTTGCGGTTTCAGAGAAGAAGATTTTTAAAGATTTTGCCTATTTAAGCCTATGTAAAACAGAAGGGCCCCGGGACGGGGGCATTTTTTGCCCCAGCACTATAATTTGAACAATCTTGGTAGGGGTCCACAAGATGAAGCTTCATACCAAATATCAAAGTCCTGGGCCTTGTGGTTTCAGAGAAGATGATTTTTAAAGATTTTCCCTATATAAGCCTATGTAAAACCAAAGGGCCCCGGGGCGGGGGCATTTTTGGCCCCAGCACTATAATTTGAACAATCTTGGTAGGGGTCCACTAGATGAAGCTTCATACCAAATATCAAAGTCCTGGGCCTTGTGGTTTCAGAGAAGAAGATTTTTAAAGATTTTCCCTATATAAGCCAATGTAAAACCAAAGGGCCCCATGGCGGGGGCATTTTTTGCCCCAGCACTATAATTTGAACAATCTTGGTAGGGGTCCACTAGATGAAGCTTCATACCAAATATCAAAGTCCTGGGCCTTGTGGTTTCAGAGAAGAAGATTTTTAGAGATTTTCCCTATATAAGCCTATGTAAAACCAAAGGGCCCCGGGGCGGGGGAATTTTTGGCCCCAGCACTATAATTTGAACAATCTTGGTAGGGGTCCACTAGATGAAGCTTCATACCAAATATCAAAGACCTGGGCCTTGTGGTTTCAGAGAAGAAGATTTTTTAAGTTTTTGGTGAAAAAAATCTATTTTTGGCTCCAGTGACCTAGATGTGCAACGGACCGGAACCATTTGAACAACTTTGAAAGGGGACCACCTAAGGATCATTCCTGTGAAGTTTGGTCAAAATCCGATCAGTGGTTTAGGAGGAGATGTCGTTTAAAGAAATTGTTTACGCACGCACGGACGGACGCACGGACGCACGGACGACGGACAAAAAGTGATCCCAAAAGCTCACCTCGTCACTACGTGACGGTGAGCTAAAAACTGTTTGGTGTTCAAATCACATCTTCAGTGATATAACTGACATAACTGTACAATACTACCCTGGGGTGGGGAAGAAACGGGCCCGCCCAGTTCTTCCCCACCCCAGACACCTTTAATGTCATAATTGACTTAACAGTATAACACTTACCAAGGGTGGAAAAGAAATGGACCGGCCCAGTTCTTCCCGACCCAAGACATCTTCTACTTTCATAACTGTACAACACTACCCAAGGGTGGGAAAGAAACAGGCTGGCCCAGTTCTTCCCCACCCCCAAGTCTCCGAATTCTATTAAAATTCAAGTGCCAAACATTTGTTGCTTATTATATCTGTTTAGTAAATACCAATTTATCTCTTTAAAAGTGAAGAAAATTTATCACAAGAATTTTTGGTAAACAGAAAAATCTGGGGTGGGGAAGAAACGGGCAGGCCCAGTTCTTCCCCACCCCCAGTCTCCAAATTTTATTAAGATTTGAGTCCCAAACAAACGTTGCTTATTATATCTGTTTAGTTTATACCAATTTATGTCTTAATTAAAAAGCAAAGGAAATTTATCATCAGAATTATTAGTAAGTAGAAACATCTGGGGTGGGGAAGAACTGGGCCGGCCAAGTTCTTCCCCACCCAGCCTCCAAATTCTATTGATATTAGAGCTCAAACATTTGTTGCTTATTATATCTTTTTAATTTCTACAAATTTTTGTCCTAAAAAGCAAAGGAAATATATCACAAGAATTATTAGTAAACAGAAACATCTGGGGTGGGGAAGAACTGGGCCGGCCCAGTTCTTCCCCACCCCCCAGTCTCTGAATTCTATTGAGACTTAAGGGCCAAACATTTGTTGCTTATTATATCTCTGTAGTAAATACCAATAAATGTCTTTAAAAGTGAAGAAAATTTATCAAAAGAATTTTTAGTAAACTGAAAAGCTGGGGTGGGGAAGAACTGGGCCGGCCTCTTTCTTCCCCGGGGAAGAAATGGGCCGGCCCAGTTCTTCCCCACCCCCACTTCCCAAATTATATTTAGATTGGAGCACTAAAGAGTTGTTCCTTATTATATCTGTTTATTTAATGCCAATTAATGTCATAAAAAGCTAAGAAAATTAATCATAGATACTGGAATTGGGATGAAAATATCCTTGGATCTCCATATACTGTATGGCATATAGAAAATTTTGCCATTCAAGCTGTAAAGACTCAAAACTATTTCAGAATGGTTTCTTTTCGAATTTTTAACAATATGTGAGGCATAAATTACTCTTTCTCTGTGGTTCTAAAAAAATTTCAGGTGGGGAAGAAACTGACTGGGTGGGGAAGAAACTGACTAGTCAGTTTCTTCCCCGGGGAAGAAACGGGCCGGCCCAGTTCTTCCCCGGGGAAGAAACTGACTGGGGGGAAGAACCGACCTGTTACACCGGGCCTTGCAGTTTCAGAGTAGAAGATTTTTTTTTAATTTCCCTATATAAGTAAAATATATAATGTAAAAACAAAGGGTCCCAGGGTGGGGGCATTTTTGACCCAAGGGCTATGATTTGAACAATCTTGGTAGAAGTGCACTAGATGAAGCTACACACCAATTTCAAAGAACTGGGCCATCCGGTTTTGGAGAAGATTTTTAAAGATTTTCCCTGTATAAGCCAACATTAAACCAAAGGGCCTGCAGGTGGGGGCATTTTTCACCCTAGGCCTATAATTTGAACAATCTTGATAGAGGTCCACTAGATGAAGCTTCACACCAAATATCAAAGAACTGGGCCTTGCTGTTTCCGAGAAGATGATTTTTAAAGATTTTCCCTGTTTAGGTCTATGTAAAACCAAAGGCCCCCCCGGGGCGGGGGCATTTTTGGCCCCAGGGCTAGTAATTGATAAATCTTGGTAGAGGTCCACTAGCTGAAGCTTCAAACCAAATATTAAAGACCTGGGCCTTGTGGTTTCAGAGAAGAAGATTTTTAAATATTTTCCCTATATAAGCCTATGTAAAACCAAAGGGCCCCGGGGCGGGGGCATTTTTGGCCTTAGGGCTATAATTTGAACAATCTTGATATAGGTCCACTAGATGAAGCTTCACACCAAATTTCAAAGAACTGGGCCTTGCGGTTTCAGAGAAGAAGATTTTTAAAGATTTTCCCTATATAAGCCTATATAAAACCAAAGGACCTCAGGGCAGGGGCATTTTTGGCCCCAAGCTATAATTTGAACAGTCTTGGTAGAGGTCCACTAGATGAAGCTTCCTACCAAATATTAAAGACCTGGGCCTTGTGGTTTCAGAGTAGAAGATTTTTAAATATTTTCCCTATATAAGCCTATGTAAAACCAAAGGGCCCCGGGGCGGGGGCATTTTTGCCCCCAGCACTATAATTTGAACAATCTTGGTAGGGGTTCACTAGATGAAGCTTCATACCAAATATCAAAGACCTGGGCCTTGCGGTTTCAGAGAAGAAGATTTTTAAAGATTTTCCCTATATAAGCCTATGTAAAACCAAAGGGCCCCGGGGTGGGGGCATTTTTGCCCCCAGCACTATAATTTGAACAATCTTGGTAGGGGTTCACTAGATGAAGCTTCATACCAAATATCAAAGACCTGGGCCTTGCAGTTTCAGAGAAGAAGATTTTTAAAGATTTTCCCTATATAAGCCTATGTAAAACCAAAGGGCCCCGGGGCGGGGGTATTTATGGCCCCAGCACTATAATTTGAACAATCTTGGTAGGGGTCCACTAGATGAAGCTTCATACCAAATATCAAAGACCTGGGCCTTGCGGTTTCAGAGAAGAAGATTTTTAAAGATGTAAACCTATATAAGCCCATGTAAAACCAAAGGGCCCCGGGGCGGGGGCATTTTTGGACCCAGCACTATAATTTGAACAATCTTGGTAGGGTTCCACTAGATAAAGCTTCATAACAAATATTAAAGACCTGGGCCTTACGGTTTTAGAGAAGAAGATTTTTAAAAGTTTTACCTATATAAGCCCATGTAAAACCACATGGCCCCGGGGCGGGGGCATTTTTGGACCCAGCACTATAATTTGAACAATCTTGGAAGGGGTCAACTAGATGAAGCTTCATACCAAATATCAAAGACCTGGGCCTTGTGGTTTCAGAGAAGAAGATTTTTAAAAGTTTTACCTATATAAGCCTATGTAAAACCAAAGGGCCCCGGGGCGGGGGGCATTTTTGGCCCCAGCACTATAATTTGAACAATCTTGGTAGGGGTCTACTAGATGAAGCTTCATACCAAATATCAAAGACCTGGGCCTGGCGGTTTCAGAGAAGATTTTTAAAGATTTTCCTTAAATAAGCCCATGTAAAACCAAAGGGCCCCCAGGGCGGGGGCATTTTTGGCCCTAGCACTATAATTTGAATAATCTTGGTAGGGGTCCACTAGATAAAGCTTCATACCAAATATCAAAGACCTGGGCCTTGTGGTTTCAGAGAAGAAGATTTTTTAAGTTTTCGGTGAAAAAAATCTATTTTTAGCTCCTGTGACCTGGATATGCAACGGTCCGGAACCATTTGAACAACTTTGAAAGGGGACCACCTAGGATCATTCCTGTGAAGTTTGGTCAAAATCTGATCAGTGGTTTTAGGAGATGTTGTTTGAAGAAATTGTTTACGGATGCACGCAGGGACACACACACACACGGACGCACGACGGACAAAGTGATCCCAAAAGCTCACCTCGTCACTACGTGACAGGTGAGCTAATAGAAAATGAAAAGGTATTACTATAGGGCAACTGTCAATAACTTCAGCTTCATTTTCATTTGGATATCTATATTGGTTTTGAAATTAACAAGAAAACATTTTTTTATTTATTTATTTTTTGTCTCACAGTTAGTCTGCTGTCAGATGGCAGTGACGTAGCTTACTATTCATAAATATTTCTGTTTCCCATGTCAATAAGGGCCAACTCATAAAGGAAAGAATTTGCCACTAAGGAGCAAAATCTTTCCTTTAAGAGTAGACCCCCTTTTCCTTGGGATAAGGTTTATAGAAAGGCAAACAGGATGTCCATAAAGTGATCTCGCTTTCAAAAATGGTGGAGAAATCTGTCCATCTCCTTAAATGGACTTATTGAGTGAAGCATTATGAAAACATGCCTATACAAATACATTGTAAATTTTACCGTCGAAATTTAATAATTTTTAAGATGAAAAATTGTGATATTTTTCTTATTTCTGTTCAAAATACTGATTGTGGGCACACGTTAAAACCGCCTCATCGAAGCAGTTAAACAAGTACCCACAATCTGTATTTTAAAGCAGAAATAAGAACAATAAGGTTTACCCCAGTAAACCCCCCCAGTTTTACTTTATAAATATGGGGTTCAATGGGGTCAAAATTATGTAGGCATGTTTTCCTGATGTAGAGTCACATAAGCAACATTCCTATTAAGTTTGAATGAAATTTGCCCAAGGGAACAGGAGGAGTTGTTATTTGAAGATTTTTTCTGTTTTTAGCTCTGGCGGCCAGCTTGTTCATCGGAGTGGAATGATTTTATCTATTTTGGTAGGTAGTCACTGGGCAACGTTCCTGTTTTTTGTTTGTTAGTTTGATTTGAGGTTCAACGTGATTTGGGGTTTAACGTCACCGTCAACACTGTAAAGGTCATTTTGGAGGCATTGCTTCCAATTTTGTGGGACTTTTTCCAGACGTTGAGATGAAATGACATCTCAAGCCCTTTCGCCCAATGAAACCAATAGGGTTTATAAGCATGGATGGTCCGACTCGCACCGCTTGCCTGGGTAGGCTTAGATCCTCTAAGCGGTTTACCAGTAATCTTGTGCGAGTTGGATTTAGCCCTGCGAGGAAGCATCGTGCAGCCCATATATTTCTTCAAGCCCCGATGGGCGGGCGCTACATTCCTGTGAAGTTGAATCAAATTGGCCCAAAGGGTTTAGGAGGGGTTCGCGTTGGAAGCAAATTTATTGTTTTTCTTTTTTAGCTCTGGTGTCAATTTTGCTCATTGGAGCAGAACCGTTTTAGCTACTTTGGCAAGCGGTCACCTAAGCAACATTCCTATGAAGTTTGAATGACATTGGCCCAAGGGTACAGGATGATTTGTCATTTAAAGGTTTTTTCTTCTATTTTTAGCTCTGGTGGCCATCTTGTTCAATGGAGCATAACGATTTTGGTAGGGAGTCACCTAGACAACATTCATGTGATGTTTGAATCAAATTGGCCCAAGGATTTAGGAGGAGCTCGCATTTAAAGCAAGTTGTGGAGGACACAAGATGGACGACACTTGACGGACGACGGACATTGACTGAACACAATAGCATACCATGAGCATTTCGTGCTCAGCTGAGCTAAAAAACACATACCAAATCTTCTATTTGTGCTGCCATATGAAACAATTTCCAGCCAGAGGCCTTCTGTACAACTCCTTTCTGATTTGACAGTTCATTCACTGTTGGCCGACGCTCATCTACAAATAAAAGTAAAAGCCGGTCTAATCCTGCTTGAGAGATACATGGACATTTTTATAATACATAGAGGATGTTTACTTTTTTGAGATGAATATCAAATATATTTCATCGAGTGTGTTGAAAATTCTGATATTTTCAACACACGAGATGAAATATTTTTTATATTTATCGAAAAAAGTAAATTTACTTTTTATTTAGTAATAATTTAGGACAATTACTGTAAAGGATAAATTGGAACTTATGTCACAATTTTTGACTTGGCTATGACGTCACAAATGTCAAAACATGAACAGATATTTTGAATACACCATTTTTACAGTACAAAGAGTGCTTTTCAAGGTATTTTACAGAATATTTTATAGATATAGATAACATATGGATTTGGGCGAGAAAAGTAGTCCGGGCTGCTACTGTGAAATAACACGGTCATGTTATTTTTCACATTGTGAAAATATCACTTTTATTTGTTTCAGATATGCACTGATTTCACTGCTATGTCTAAAATAAAATTCATTACAATACAAGCTAGGATCTAAAAGTTTTTTTTTTCTCGGATTCCTTTCTTTGCTTAATGTGCACATTAGTTTACTGTAAGCCAAGTTAACCCTACAACCATGAAGCATCTTTCTTATTTTTCGGTAAAAATGAGGCTTGATGCTCAGTCTCTGGTCAGGCCCATCAGAGTCTAACTGTTGGTTTTCTTTTGCTCCAGTATTTCAGTGGTTTCTTGCAGTTGAGTCCTCACTGTTGTTTCATCTCTGTGGTTTTTTGATTTTGGTATTCCCTGAGATGTTGCAGTGATGAGTTTGGAGGCCTTCATGTGGACTGAACAAATTATTCATCTAAATCACGAAGGAAGTAAGGGCGAGGACTGCGGCCGCGTAAAATTGATTTAAGCCCCCCAGTGAAAAGAGTTTTCACCGACTGTTCCAAGGTTGTCTTCTGTCACGGTTTATTTTTGTTATGGTTTGTCTTTGATTGTATAGCTTATACTTTTTGTTTTCAAGCAGGGATTTTCCTACCCTTCAGAATCAGGGTCCAGGGGCCGCTGGGTTTGGGTAAAAACATCTCGCTAATATATATAATTGGGAATTTAAATCAGCTGTAACTTTGTCAATTTTGGTTCAATTTTCAGGAATTTTTTATCAAAATGTAGCACATCAGAAATTGGGAAATTTGTTATAAAATTTTGGGAATATCTGTCTCTAAATTGGGAAAAATAGGGGCCGATTACCGGCCCCAAAGTTGCACTAAGAAAATCCCTGTTTTGGGTAGCCAGTTGGCTATTTTGTGTGACAATAACTGTCCTTATGGCTTTCTGCTATTGATGTTTCCATTAGGGTCTAGTTATTTCATGTTTGTGTTTCTTTCCCTTTGTTGTCTCTGATGGGAGCTGTGGGTTAAAAGTATCCATTCCTGATCATTGCCATCACTACTTTTCTTTATTGACATTACATGTGAACAGTCTGCCTTGTTTTCAATGACAATGCTTCACAGGCATCCTCAATCTCTTAACCTGCTTAACACTGAAAATTTTAAAAAGGGTCACTAGAGCAGGCCTAGAGCAGACGCTGTAGAATGTATCCTCTGGTCAGAGAAATCACTATTGCAAAACATCCATGCATTTTCTTAATAAATTTCTGAAAATATCTCAAAACTGTCACTCCTAAGTTTTGAAATGGACTCCTGCTATGTACAATGTGGAAAATTGCATTTAGTATACAGTGGGTTAATCTGGCATCTTACCTTTCTGTTTGACATCTGTGTATCTTTGGAAGTGATTGTTTCTTTGGCGGTATTTGACTGGTGATTTCGTGGTCCATGAATTGAAGCGTGGAGCACGATTTGCATTTGACTGGGAGATTCGTGAAATTTCAAACAATTTCCTATATGGATAACAAAAGGGCCCAGAGGGCCCTGGTTCGCTCACCTGTGTGTCACTGTCTCGAGTACATTCTATTTTTAGCTCTTGTGGCCATCTTGTTCATCAGCAGAGTGATTTTAGCTTATTTGGTAGGGAGTAGCCTAGGCAACATTCCTGGGAACTTTGAACCAAATTGGCCTTAGGGTTTAGGGGGAGTTTCCGTTTGAATCAAATTTACAATATTTTTCTATTTTTACCTCCGATGGCCATTTTGTTAATCCCAGTGGGATTGTTTTAGCCTTTTTGGTAGAGGATCATCTAAGCAACATTGTCGCAAGGAACCTACATGCTAAATATGAAAGCTGTATCTCAAATGCTTTAAAGGTTATGACAAAGTAGGTCAAAGGTCAAGGTCATGGGTCAAAAGTTTTGAATGGCTGAGAAAACCTTGTCACAAGGAACATGCATGCCAAATATTAAGGCTCTATCTCATATGGTTCAAAAGGTATGATAAAGTAGGTCACAGGTCAAGGTCACAGGTCAAATCTTTATGAGTGGGAAGCCCTTGTCAGAAGGAACTTACATGCCAAATATGAAGGCTCTATCTCAAACGGTTCAAAAGTTATGACAAAACTAGAGCTGTCAGTGAAACTGACTAGGGCCCCGGCAGCGCTATCAGAGGAGTAGGAAAAAATTTGTGGACGGACAGACGGACGGACAGACAGACAGACTGACGGACAGAGTGATTACTATAGGGCACCCACACTTTCAGTGCGGGGCCCTAATAATAAGAAAGTTATGGAGGATAAAAAAATTTGTGGACGGACAGACGGAGGGACAGAGTGATTACTATAGGGCACCCACACTTTCAGTGCGGGGCCACATTATGGTTAACATTTCTGCCAAGTAATATTTAAATCCATCCAGGAATAATAACAAAGTTATTAATTGGACACAGGAAAGACTCTTTTTTGACCTTTAACCTCTAAGTATGACCTTGACCTTTGAGGTACGGACCTGAGTCTTGCGCGCAACACTCCATCACATTATGGTTATTAACATTTCTGCCATCCAGGAATAATAATAACAAAGTTATTAATTGGACACAGGAAAGACCCTTTTTTGACCTTTAACCTCTAAGTATGACCTTGACCTTTGAGGTACGGACCTGAGTCTTGCGTGCAACACTCCATCACATTATGGTTAACATTTCTGCCAAGTAATATTTAAATCCATCCAGGAATAAGAAAGTTATGGAGGATAAAAAAATTTGTGGACGGACAGATGGACAGACAGACGGATGGACAGAGTGATTACTATAGGGCACCCACACTTTCAGTGTGGGGCCCTAATAACCTACTGATCTACTTTTTGATTTGACATGCCCATATTCGAAATTAAAACTGAGATATTGTACAGATGATCATTTTGAGCAAGTTTTATGATGATTTGACTGAAACTGTGGCCTCTTAGTGTTCAAAACGTTTTTCTATGATTTGACCTGCTGACCTACTTTTTCACCCGGCATGACCCATATTCAAACTGGACACAGATAGTGTCAAGATGATCATTCTGAGCAAGTTTGATGATGATCGGACCAAAACTTGGGCCTCTAGTGTGTTCACAAGGTTTTTTACGTATTGACCAGACATGACTTATATTCGAAATTAACCGAGATATTGTCAAATGATCATTTTGAGCAAGTTTGATGATGATCGGACCAAAACTGTAGCCGCCAGTGTGTTCAGAGGGTTTTTCTATGATTTGACCTACTGACCTACTTTTTGACCCAACATGACCCATATTTGAACTAGACTGAGATATTGTCAAGATGATCAGTCTGGGCAAGTTTGATGATGATTGGACCAAAACTGCGGCCTCTAGTGTGTTCACAAGCTTTTTCTGTGATTTGACCTACTGACCTACTTTTTGAACCAACATGACCTGTATTCAAACTTGACCCGGATATTGTCAAGATGATCATTCTGGGCAAGTTTGATGATGATCGGACCTAAACTGTGGCCTCTAGTGTGTTCAGAAAGTTTTTCTATTATTTGACCTATTGACCTACTTTTTGACCCGACATGACCCATATTCGAACCTGACCGAGATATTGTCAAGACTATCATTCTGAGCGAGTTTGATGATGATCGGACCAAAACTGTGGCCTCTAGTGTGTTCACAAGGTTTTTCTATGATTTGACCTACTGACCTACTTTTTGACCCCACATGACCCATATCCAAACTTGACCGAGAAATTGTCAAGATAATCATTCTGAGCAAGTTTCATGATGATCAGACCAAAACTGTGGCCTCTAGTGTATTCACAAGGTTTTTCTATGATTTGACCTACTGACCTACTTTGTGACCCGACATAACCCATATTCAAACTTGACCGAGATATTGTCAAAATTATCATTCTGGGCAAGTCTGATGATGATCGGAACAAAACTGTGGCCCCTAGTGTGTGCACAAGGTTTTTCTATGATTTGATCTACTGACCTATTTTTTGACCCGACATGACCCGTATTTAAACTTGACCGAGATATTGTCAAGATGATCATTCTGGGCAATTTTGATAATGATTGGACCAAAACTGCGGCCTCTATTGTATTCACAAGGTTTTTCTATGATTTGACCTACTGACCTAATTTTTGACCCGGCACGACTCATATTCGAATGTGATCAAGATATTATCAAGATGATCATTCTGAGCAAGTTTGATGATGATTGGACATGAATTGTGGCCTCTAGTGTGTTCAGAAGGTCTTTCTATGATTTGACCTACTGACCTACTTTTTGACCCGACAACACCCATATTCGAACCTGACTGAGATATTGTCAAGATGATCATTCTGGGCAAGTGTGATGATGATCGGACCAAAACTGTGGCCTCTCCTGTCTTCACAAGGTTTTTTTTCTGATTTGACCTATTGACCTACTTTTTGATGCAACATGACCCATATTCGAACTTGACAGAGATTTTGTGGTGGTACAAATTGTGTGCAAGTTTAGTTAAAATCAAATCATAAATGAAACATCTATCATGCAGACAAGACCAAAATAGGCAATTTTTGCCCTTTTAGGGGCCATAACTCCGTAACACATGATGGGATATGGCTGGTTCAAGAAAGGAACCCAGATCTCATGGTGTTACAAGTTGTGTGCAAGTCTGGTTAAAATCTAATCATAAATGAAGATGCTATCGTGCGGACAAGACCAAAATAGGCAATTTTTGCCCTTTCAGGGGCCGTAACTCCGTAACACATGATGGGATATGGCTGGTTCAAGAAAGGAACCTAGATCTCATGGTGGTACAAGTTGTGTGCAAGTCTGGTTAAAATCAAATCATAAATGAAGATGCTATCGTGCGGACAAGAAATTGTTTACGGAGGCACGGACGGACGCACGGACGACGGACAAAATGTGATCACAAAAGCTCACCTCGTCACTATGTGACCGGTGAGCTAAAAAAAAACAAAAAAACTTTCAAGTTAAAATTCCTGCATCCTGTGTGGATCTGATGAGAGAGCCAAATATTGACCATTTTAGCTTCCACGATTTTTACCAGATCTTGCACGGGCACAGCCATTATGTTTTTAAAAATTTACGGTCTATCACGTGACTAGCTTTGACATTTGACCATTCACCATGGTGCCTATCCGCAAATCTATTACGAATATATTTGATCATTTTTATTTGCTTTTGCTTTCTGTGCAACCGAGGGGCTTACAAGAATGCTAAAATATGAAACAGTCATATTAGTTTTTCATATTCTTGCTTTAGGCATCAAACCAGAAGCCATTATAGCGTGTGAAGCACGAATTGCATTCGACTGGTACAAAATGACCGGACACTGCACATCGTGGGCAGAGCTAGTCGTGCTCCACGAAAGATCTCCAGTCGAATACCGCCTTTGACTGTTCTTGGTTTCTGAGTTATTATATGTTCTGTTTTTCTCACCTGTCACAATGTTTTTCAGTACAAAATACACTATAAATGACTTAATCCGGCATATTACCTTTCTGTTTGACATCTGTGTATCTTTGGAAGTGATTGTTTCTTGGTTTCCAAGAGATATTATAGAAGCCCATCAATGTGACAGGTGATCTGTTTTTCTCTAATGTCCATCGAACACCCTCTTCATCAACATATTCTGAAAGTAATTCATTCAATATCATGATAAATCAAACAAAATTATACGGAAAAGTGTCCTCCAGAATGAGACCACGTCTGGAACTGTTCAAAAGTGGTCTTAAAGACCACTTTTGAACAGTCCCAAAGTGGTGTCAAATCAGAGGTTCCTTGTTGAAAGAGTAACTGAAAACATTGATATATTATTTTAAAGGAATACTTAGTTATAATTTTATCTGTTCTTAATAGCCAAATTTTTCTGTATTTCTTCAGAAGTCTATAGAACAAACTTAAATCAACATACAGTTAGTTACTTGGGACACAACTGTCTGTTGTGCGACCAGAAGCTTTGGGTCTAAGACTTTCCATAGACACTCAAGAAAACACATAAGGCCCATTTACCACAGCTGTTTTGAGTTCCTTCTTTAGTCCATTTGCAATATTTTCCATAACTGCAGCTATTAATATATTTGGGATAATATTCTATCTTGAAAGTATACATGTTTAGTGTACTCATCAATCAAATGAGTACACACTTCTGATTGATGAGTACACTTCATACCTCTGTTTCTCCAAAAAAATTTAATGAATTTGTTTCAAGATTAAGCAAGGAGTCCGAAAAGGTGCAGACAGAGAGACAAACAGTGGAGACCCTGATCAGACTGCTCCAGTCTGATCTGGGTCTGAACTGTTTGCTTAGGTCTATCTGCCCCAATACAAGGATCATTACGGTAGCTGTCACAAAATTTAATTTGATCCCAACCAAAAAATATAGTTTATGGCATATTTTATCAAAGAAAATCATTGCCTATAATTTCAAGAAAGAAAACATCCAACATCAGTATGAGTTTGATCATAGAATCATACACATCACTTACCACCTCTAATTTCATGCTTAACATCCTCTAACAATGGACTTTCTTCTTTTACACAGGCTTCTACGAGTTTGTCGAAGTCATTGATGGTAACTGGTAGATCTTTTCGCTCCTCCGTGGCATTTCTGAAATTAGATATTATCTTTGTACATAAATTGTTTACACGCACTACAAGTTTGTCACACGCACTACAAGTTTGTCAAAGTCATTGAGTGCTACCGGTAGATCTTTCTGCTCTTCCGATGCATGTTTAGAAAATGAGAAGTATCTTTGTACTGTACATACACTGCAAAACTGGCGGGGAGTAAAATTACACCTAAGACAGTCCACCATGGAAATTTTCAAAAATGAGACATTACAACCAGGTAAGAGAAGCCTCCGTGGTGTAGTGGTTATGCTACTCCCCTTGTAAACAAGGAGTCACAGGATCGATTCCGGGCTTCTCCAGACTTTTGGAGGAGTCTTTAAACCGAGGTCCCATCTCTGGATGACCTCAGCTGTGGGTGGGATGTACAACTCAAACATTCACTCACAACCAGGCAAGTTGAGAAAAAAGAGAGAAGATATAGCAGAGTTGATTAAAAAGAGGAATAGGTTGGTTTTCTGGTTTAGATGCTAATGACCCTGTCAAAACTATCGTGGTCGTGCCAAGCCTGTCAGTTTACCTAACCATAATTTTCCTGGGCAGGCTTATACAGAGGATCCTTGTTATAATGATAGTAAATGTTCCCTAACACTAAGTCACTATAGCCAATTTGCCACCATAAAAGATCCCAATAAGGAGTAGAACAGTACATAATAGACAGCAAAGGATCTTTTCCCTTAATTAATCCAAAAAAAAAAAAAATGTTGTGGAAATGGGTTATCCATGGCAATATCCACGGCATTTGTTACTTGGAGCATTAATGGGAATGGGTACACCTTCAGGGGAAGCAACTCCTGCAAAAATGTTTCTGTCTCCCATGTCAATAGGGGTCAACTCTTAAAGGAAAGAATTTGCTCCTGAGGAGCAAATTCTTTCCTTTAAGAGTAGACCCCTTTTTACGCGGGAGGGCGCTTATAGAAAAGTGAACAGGAAGTCCCGAAAGTTGTCTCCCTTTGAAAAATGGCAGAAAAATCTGCCATGTGTTTCAATTCCCCTTAAATAATGACATTATTCTTGAATATATTCTTGAAAATCTTCATTAATCATCTCATCTTGAGCTAAGGTTTTGTTCCATGGAATGTGTGTGTGTGTGTGTGTGTGTGTGTGTGTGTGTGTGTGTGTGAATTCGGGTTTAACATCGCTTTCAACAATTTTTCAGTCATATCACGACGGTGTCTGGTTGCGACAGGGAGCTCAATGCTCACTTTTATAGTGCTGGCTCAATGAAGTATCATGTCCCAGACACATTACATGATACCACACCCAGTCACATTATCCTGACACTGGGTCGACCAGTCCTAGCTCTACCCGGTAAATCTCAGTGCCAAGCGAGGAGCAGCTAGTACCATTTTTAACGGATTTGGTATGTCGCGGCCCGGGATCGAACCTGTGACCTCCCGTTCCCGGGAGTAGACACTCTACCAACTGAGCTATCGGGGCCAGTGTGTTTCATGGAAACTGCCGCTATAAAGAGTTTTGTCGTTACAGTCTAACCTGTCTACAAAGACCACTCAAGGGAAAGAAGAAATATGGTCTTTGTCCACAGGTGGTCTTTATTCAGAGGGTCAGTTTTCCATCAACTGCTCTTCCTCTTTAGAAGACAAGGATTACTTCAAAGCATTTATGCAGATATGTATTGGATAATCCCAGTTACACCTGAATGATTCACTGATTAAATCCCCTAAAGGTAACATTATGTCAGGTTTTAATAATGAATCACTAAAAAAATAATTTGGCTCATAAAAGGATGTCCACAAACAATTAATTGCCCAATTAAAACTTCGGTCAATGCTGTTCAAAGCACAAAGTGGTCTTTGTTCAGGGTAAAAATATGTATTTGGGAAGGACTTTGACTATCCTCTGGTCCTAGTGCACAGGTGGTCTCTGTTGACAGGTGCACTATATAGTATAATTAGATGGGAGGAATTGGAAGTGGTCTTTGTAGACAGGTGGTCTTTGTTCACAGGTGGTCTTTAAGACAGGTTTGACTGTATATCAAATGTATAAAGAGGGTTGACTGTAGTTAAGCAGTTACCCAAAACAATGCACATTCTTTTGCCATACATTACGCAAACACGCCTATACAAATACATTGCCACATTTTTCGCCGAAAATGAGAATTTTAAGGTGAAAAATTGTGATATTTTTCTTATTTCTGCTCAAAATATAGATTGTGGGCACTTGTTAAAACCGCCTCATCGAGGCGGTTCTAACGAGTACCCACAATCTATATTTTTCTTATTTCAGCTCAAAATATAGATTGTGGGAACTTGTTAAAACCGCCTCATCGAGGCGATTCTAACGAGTACCCACAATCTATATTTTAGAGCAGAAATAAGAAAAATAAGGTACACCCCCCCCCCCCAACCCCAGTTTTACTATATAATAAAAGTGGGGTTCAAGGGGTTCATAATTATATAGGTGTGTTTTCATGATGACTGTCAAATGTGAGTGAGTATTTGAATTTTATGATTCACCAACAGCTAAGGTCATATGGAGACAGGACCTCAGTTTAAAGACTCATCTGAAAGTCTGGAGAAGCCTGGGATCGATCCTGCGACCCCTGGTTTACAAGGCGAGTAGCATAACCACTACACCACAGAGGCTTCTTACTGACAAATGTCCTTCTTGAATCAGTGGCAGGTAGAGAAAGACTATAAAAGATTGCATGATCTATCTCCACTAAAGAATGCTGCTGACCCTTGCAGATATCAAACCCGCAACCTGATCACCAGTCAAATGTGCATACAACAGAGGTCTGAGTGCATAATGTACAAAAGTGGTTTCATTGAAATGAAGTTTTACATGACTTGTAATATATTAGAGCAAGACCTAGATCTTGATCCATAAGCCCCACCCCAGAGCCTGACCCTAGGGACTGGTGTCATGGAATAAAAGTTTACCTGTTGGATGATTGAGTTTGAGTTTTATGTCTCACCAACAGCTATGATCATACGGAGACTGAACTTTGGTTTAAAGACTCATCGGAAAGTCTGGAGAAGGCTTCAGGGATCTATCATGCGACCCGGGTTTACAAGGCAAGTAGCATAACCTTGGAGGCTTCTTTACCTGTTGAATGATTATATTCCATTTAAAGTGGGCATTACGCAGATGCAAACATCTGGGTGACAACAATTTTAGCTCTTCTGAACATTTGTTCAGATAAGCTAAACAAGAGGGCCACAGAGTAACAAGTGGGCCCCAGGGAGGGCCATTATTCACCCCAGGGCTATAATGTGCATAATGTTGAGAGAGGTCTAAAAAGGTGAAGCTTCATTTTTGGCCCCAGGGCTATAATTTGAACAATCTTGATAGAGGTTCATTAGATGAAATTTCACATCAAATATCAAAGACCTAGACCTTGTGGTTTCACAGAAGAAGATTTTTAAAGATTTTCTCTATATAAGTCTATGTAAAACCAAAGGGTCCCGGTGCGGGGGGCATTTTTGGCCCCAGGGCTATAATTTGAAAAATTTGGTAGAGGTCCACAAGATGAAGCTTCATACCAAATATCGAAGACCTGGGCCTTGCGGTTTCAGAGAAGAAGATTTTTAAAGAGTTTCCCTATATAAGCCTATGTAAAACCAAAGGGCCCTATAGCGGGGGCATTTTTGGCCCCAGCACAATAATTTGAACAATCTTGGTAGGGGTCCAATAGATGAATCTTCATAACAAATAGCAAAGACCTGGGCCTTGCGGTTTCAGAGAAGAAGATTTTTAAAGATTTTCCCTATATAAGCCCATGTAAAACCAAAGGGCCCCCCGGGACCGGGGCATTTTTGGCCCCAGCACTATAATTTGAACAATCTTGGTAGGGGTCCACTAGATGAAGCTTCATACCAAATAGCAAAGACCTGGGCCTTGTGGTTTCAGAGAAGAAGATTTTTAAAGATTTTCCCTATATAAGCCATGTAAAACCAAAGGGCCCCGGGATGGGGGGCATTTTTGGCCCCAGCACTATAATTTGAACAATCTTGGTAGGGTTCCACTAGATGAAGCTTCCTACCAAATATCAAAGACCTGGGCCTTGTGGTTTCAGAGAAGAAGATTTTTTAAGTTTTTGGTGAAAAAAATCTATTTTTGGCTCCTGTGACCTAGATGTGCAACAGACCGGAACCATTTGAACAACTTTGAAAGGGGACCACCTAAGGATCATTCATGTGAAGTTTGGTTAAAATCCAATAAGAGGTTTAGGAGGAGATGTCGTTTGAAGAAATTGTTTACGCACACACGGACGGATGGACGGAGGCATGACGGAAGACGGACAAAAATTGATCCCAAAAGCTCACCTCGTCACTACATGACGGTGAGCTAAAAAGTGTTAAATCTGATGCCTATGTCTATGGCAAAGTGACAAGAGCTCCCTGTGCTTTTGTACAGGTGAGCTTAAAACTGAAACAGCAATTTTTTTTTTTTTTTTAAATAAAAGAACAATTTCATACTTACAGGAGCTGTTTTCTTGGTTTCTTTCGAGGTGAGGCCTCTGTATTTGATGAAAATCCTGTAACATAAACGATAATATACCTAACGATTTCAATGACACAGTATTAAGCCTAAATATTTGGATGCCTTAACTCATTACTATACTTGTTCTTAAAGTTGAACAAGTACAACTTGCTACCTTATCTGCCTAAAAATAGCTGGATGAGTCGCAGAGAAAACACTGATAAGATGCTGCATTCTGCATCATTTTATCAGAGTCTACACTGTTTGCTCAGGCCTGTTAAATATGGTAAGCTGTTTTGTTTATTGTCATTTGGGTTCTGTGACCCGATCATGACAATTTGACTTATATCCAACCAATCATTAATCAGGGGGGCAGCAAAAACTGGAGTATGCGAGAAAAAAAATCTAACCATCTATTGCAAAACTTGGAATTTTACACACGATCTAAGCTAAGCTTGAATCTAAAGCAGTGAAAACTTTTACCAGTCAATATAGCAAAATGTTGCTGGAAATATGTGAGTAGCAAAATATTTTGCTGGAAAATGAGTTTGTAAGTCCAAAAGCTACCGGTGCTCAAATTTTTCCAGTAAAAATACAGAAGTATTGAATATTAAATACTAAACTTGATAGAACAGGATACAATTTGACCCCTTAATGAGCTTGAGCTTATGATGCAAATGATGCGTTTGAACAACCACTTTCAGTAGTATTATGCCCTACCATTTTCTTGCGTCTCATGTGGCTCTTGTTTCACCTTCACGTCACCAGATTGTGTGGGGGTGGTCGCCTCACTAGACAGAGCTGTGTCTGTTGACGACTGACTTTCCCTGAAACAACAGAACACAAACACATTTATTCATTCATCTTAACCCTTGTCCTGCTGAATATTTAGATATGCCACACCCACTACTGATTATCAACCAATCAGATTACTTGATGCAAATTATTGTGACAAATTCATAAACTGAATGACAAACAATGAAGATCCTGATCAGATGGCTTCTTCAGAAGCCATCTGATCTGGATCATCATTGTTTCAAAGTTAAGACATATCCGGGCTCAGCAGCACAAGGGTGACTGTATACACCGTACAATAACAGCCTACTCTGAATAACTAACTACAAACAAAAATTCTGCAGACAGCTCAGTCATGATTATTGGGGGCAAATCTGCATTGAGTGAGTGAGTGTTTGAGTTTAACGTCCCACCAACAGCAAAGGTCAAACAGAGACAAGGCCTCGGTTTAAAGACTCATCCGAAAGTCAGGAGAAGCCCGGGATCGATCCTGCGACCCCTGGTTTACAAGGCGAGTAGCGTAACCACTTCACCACGGAGGCTTCTCAAATCTGCATTTAAGGGGAATGGGAACACCTTCAGGGGAGGCAACTCCTACAAAACTGTTTTTGTCTCCCATGTCAACAGGGGTCAACTCTTAAAGGAAAGTTCATTTAAAGAGTGGACCCCTTTTCCTATAGAAAAGTGAATAGGAAGTCCCGAAAGTTGTCTCCCAGTGAAAAATGGCAGATAAATGTTCTAGGTGTTGCCATTCCCCTTAAGTTCTACATGTACCTCTCACCAACAACTAAGGTCATTAGTGGATGGGACCTTGGTATAAAGACTATAAACAAATCTGCCTTGAACACTAAGGCCGAAGCTAGAGGTGAAGTGAATCTTGATGGCCGGACAAGCAAATGAAAGGATGGAAAAACAGATCCCTATATCATGCCAATCTATAAACAGGCATTACGAACAGGAACTACTGTTAACTCTTTACATGCTGTGTAATTTTGCAAGCTTTTTTTGACTTAGCGTTTTTTTTTCCGTTAAATAACAAAAATCATTCAGGAATACCAGAGTGTCATGCAACATACGACAACGGACAACTGCCTATCCTATAAGCTCCCTCTGAGCCTTCGGCTCTGGTGAGCTAAAAATGTTTCAGGAATACCATCAGAGTGTCAAACAGTTTTGATCCAGATCAGGCCCCGAGGTTACAAAACTTTTTTCATGCTCAACTCTGCTGAACATGAAATTTAAAATGCTCATAAATATTGAAATACAAACGAAAGATGCAAATTTTCAGCTCAAATCAGCACAGAATGTTATTTGTCATGCTCATAAATTTTAAAATGCCAACTATTGTTGGCATTTTAAAATTTATGAGCAAGACAAAATTTCACGCTCAGCCGAGTTGAGCATGTAAAAAGTTTTATAACCTAGGGGCCCGGCTAGACGTTCTGTCAGGCCTAATCTGAGTTTAATCTTATTTGTAAAGGTTATCAGCAGGAGACATTGCATCGGGATAAATAAAGTCAAAGTTCATTGGCTCAAACAATTTTGGGACCATAAAAATTTGTTCGAGACAAGAGTAGTTTGAGTCATCAAGGTTTAAATATAGCGGCAGGTGAGGAGGCATAATACTGTTTGTTAGTATTGAGTTCAACAGCCCAGTCAATGCTATTTTAGGTCATTTTTGAGCCGGTCAGTATACCTATCCACACTTTACATGGGCAGGTGTATACGTAAGCGGTTAACCAGTACAGTGCACATTCTTTCGCCAGAAACCTTCTTGAATCAGTGGAAGGGAGAGAATGATCGTAGAAAAGATTTCATGGTCAATCTCCACGAAGAATGCTGCCGACCCCCGGCAGGTATCGAAGCCGCATCCTCCTGGTCACCAGTCCGTCGGGCATCTGACTGCATACAGAGGCAGGCTAGAGGGATATCTTTTTGATTTACATGGAAATAAATGTATGTTGTGTAATGAGGCGATTCTAATAAGTACACACAACATACTTATCCCAAATACATGTATATTAATATCTGCAATTATGAGACTTGTTTCTTGGGGACTCAAGAAAGAGTTCAAACCACCCATCTGTTTTCAAGTCATCAAAGTTTCACTGTAATATGAGTTATTTCTCTGAACTGGAGTGTCCTTGAGGTCACAGGCATGAGTGGAGGTATTGCTGAATTAAACTGTGGACCTTTATCTATCATACCAAGAAATAAATCTATCATATGGTTTGGAAAGTATGAGCTCATATGAAATCTGTCTGTGACCTTGGCCTTTAGGTAGACACACATCACGTTAACAAGTCTGTGAAATGAATACCCCCTTAAACCCGACTTTATATAGTGAAAACTGGGGTTTACATGGGTATACATTATTTTTCTTATTTCTGCTCCAAGACATAGGTTGTGGGTACTCGTTAGAACCGCCTCAATGGGGCGGTTCCAACAAGCACCAACAACCTATGTTTGGAGTATTAATAAGAAAAATATCACAGATTTTCATCGGAAAAGTAGTCGTTTCGGAGATATGAAAAATGCACTTTGTCACACAGGCGTGTTATCGTAATGAGTGATGGCCCTCATCAACAATCTGTGTTTCTGACAACAATGTTTACTGCCCCCAGCCCCATCTTTCATATGATGTGGGATTCACAGGGATTTTTATTATACAGACTTGTTTACCTGCTGAAACCGTTTCTGATTCTTTTTTTTTTTTGAGGGCGGGGGGTTTCACAGCCCTTTCAAAATTATTTCACTTATTTTGAGCCAGTCATTAATCAGGTGGCCAAAAAACAGGGTACCCAGAGAAAAACCACCTGACCTCCCGATGCAGAACTTGGGGAGTTTCACTTGACACGAGCAAGGATCGAACCTAACCAGTGAGAGACCTAATGATTAAGAGTCAGCTCTCTTACCCAATAGGCCATGGAGGCCCATAGTACAGTGCAATTAAGCTATTAAGACCACTGAAAATTACGACCAATTCTGCTTTAAAAACCTTAATCACTAGATTTCACTTATTCTTTCCTTGTGTTTTCTGCAGATACTGTCCTCTGGTCAGAGGACCTTTGGAACTGTTCATAAGTGGTCTTAAAGACCACTTTTGAACAGTCCCAAAGGTGACCACTTTTGAACAGTCCCAAAGGTGGTCTTAAACTAGAGCTATCACTAAAGGTGATGAATACCCCCACAAAAACTGCCTTGATAGTACAACAGTGCCATTTTGCAATTTTTTCACTTGGAAGGGGCCATAACTATGTCGAAAATTGACGAATTGTAGTGGAAATCGAACTTGACCTGTATTTTATGATGTTACATCAGTGTACCAAAAATTATAAAAATCGGTGAAGCGCTTTTTGAGTTATCGTCTGGAAACCAAGTCAACAGACCGACCGACCGACAAGCTCACTCCTATATACCCCCCCCAAATTTCATTTGTGGGGGTATAACTAGGAATTTTACTGTATTTGGAATTAAAATCGGAGATCTACCCAGAAGCTGGTGTTCTAGGTGAAACTCATATTTGACTGTGGTGTACTGTCCGGTCTTAAAGACCACTTTTGAACAGTCCCAAAGAGGGTCTAGACTACCTTTGGGACTATTGAAAAGTGGTCTCCCAAAGGTGGTCTTAATATAGGAATTTTACCGTATATGGAATTAAAATCACAGATATACCTACCCAGAAGCTGGTGTTTTGGGTGAACTCATATTTGACTGTGGTGTACTGTCGGGTCTTGGTTCTGGCTTTGGACTATGATGAGCTTCACTGTTTACCGCTGTCATTTGTAGCTGCTTCTTCACAGCGGATATACTGGAGAGAAAAAACAAATAACACTGAAGTCACCAATCACAACAATGGTTGTCTGCTTTGTTGTCCGATGGCCATTTTAAAAGTCATTATTGTAACAGTAAGGAACCTGATCAGGGTCCACACTGTTTCAAAAATATCTCAGAAGATGCAGAAAACAACAACAAGAGGGCCATGATGGCCCTGGATCGCTCACCTGATCCATAGAGTTACAAGTGGGCCACAGGGAGGGCCATTATTGACCCCGAGGTTATAATGTGCATAATGTTGAGGGAGGTCTAAAAAGGTGATGCTTCATACCAAATATCAACAAAGGCTATAACTGTCCACTAGATGAAGCTCCATACCAAATATCAAAGACATGGGCCTTGCAGTTTCAGAGAAGAAGGTTTTTAAACATTTCCCTATATAAGTCTATGTAAAACCAAAGGGTCTCGGGGCGGGTGAGTTTTTGGCCTCAGGGCTATAATCTTGATATAGGTCCCCTAGATGAAATTTCACACCAAATGTTAAAGACCTAGGCCTTGTGGTTTCACAGAAGAAAATTTTTAAAGATTTTCCCTAGAGAAGTCTATGTAAAACCAAAGGGACCAGGACGGGGGCATTTTTGGCCTCAGGGCTATAATCTGAACAATCTTGGTAGAGGTCCACTAGCTGAAGCTTCATACCAAATATCAAAGACCTAGGCCTTGTGGTTTCAGAGAAGTAGATTTTTCAAGATTTTCCCTATATAAGTCTATGTAAAACCAAAGGGCCCCGGAGCGGGGGCATTTTTGGCCCCAGGGCTATAATTTGAACAATCTTGGTAGAGGTCGACAAGATGAAGCTTCATACCAAATGTCAAAGACCTGGGCCTGGCAGTTTCAGAGAAGAAGATTTTTAAAGATTTTCCCTACATAAGCCTATGTTAAACCAATGGGCCCCAGGGCGGGGGCATTTTTGGCGCCAGCACTATAATTTGAACAATCTTGGTAGGCACCACTAGATTAAGCTTCATACCAAATAGCAAAGACCTGGGCCTTGCAGTTTCAGAGAAGAAGATTTTTAAAGATTTTCCCTATATAAGCCCATGTAAAACCAAAGGGCCCCGGGGCGGGGGCATTTTTGGCCCCAGCACTATAATTTGAACAATCTTCGTAGGGATCCACTAGATGATGCTTCATATCAAATATCAAAGACCTTGGCCTTGAGGTTTCAGAGAAGAAGATTTTTACAGATTTTCCCTATATAAGCCCATGTAAAAGCAAAGGGCCCCGGGGCGGGGACATTTTTGGCCCCAGCACTATAATTTGAACAATCTTGGTAGGGGTCCACTAGATGAAGCTTCATACCAAATATCAAAGACCTGGGCTTTGCGGTTTCAGAGAAGAAGATTTTTTAAGTTTTTGGTGAAAAAATCTATTTTTGGCTCCTGTGACCTATATGTGCAACGGACTGGAACCATTTGAACAACTTTGAAAGGGGACCACCTAAGGACCATTCCTGTGGAGTTTGGTCAAAATCCGATCAGTGGTTTAGGAGGAGATGTTGTTTGAAGAAATTGTTTACGCACGGATGACAGACAAAAAGTGATCCTAATATAAAACACAAGAGGGCCATGATGGCCCTGGATCGCTCACCTGATCCATAGAGTAATAAGTGGGCCCCAGGGAGGGCCATTATTGACACCAGGGCTATAATGTGCACAATGTTGAGGGAGGTCTAAAAAGGAGAAGGTTCATACCAAATATCAACAAAGGCTATAATTTGAACAATCTTGGCAAAGGTCCAATAGATGAAGCTACACACCAAATATCAAAGACCTGGGCCTTGCCGTTTCAGAGAAGAAGATTTTTTTAAAGATATTCCCTACATAAGCCTATGTAAAACCAAATGGCCCAGGGGCGGGGGTATTTTTGGCCTCAGGGCTATAATTTAAACAATCTTGATAGAGGTCTACTAGATAAAGCTTCACACCAAATATCCAAGACCTGGGCCTTGCTGTTTCAGAGAAGAAGATTTTTCAAAGATTATCTCTATATAAGTCTATGTCAAACCAAAGGGCCCCGGGGCAGGGGCATTTGTGGCCTGAGGGCTATAATTTGAACAATTTTGGTAGAGGTCCACTAGATGAAGCTCCATACCAAAATATCAAAGACATGGACCTTGCAGTTTCAGAGAAGATTTCAAATATTCCCTACATAAGTCTATGTAAAACCAAAGGGTCTTGGGGCGGGGGCATTTTTAACCCCAGGGCTATAAATTGAACAATCTTGATAGAGGTCCGCTAGATAAAATTTCACACCAAATATTAAAGACCTAGGCCTTGTGGTTTCACAGAAGAAAATTTTTAAAGATTTTCCCTATATAAGTCCATGTAAAACCAAAGGGCTGTGGAGCGGGGGCATTTTTGGCCCCAGGGCTTTAATTTGAACAATCTTTGTAGAGGTCCACTTGATGAAGCTTCATACCAAATATCAAAGACCTAGGCCTTGTGGTTTCAGCGAAGAAGATTTTTCCAGATTTTCCCTATAGAAGTCTATGTAAAACCAAAGGGCCGCGGAGCGGGGACATTTTTGACCCCAGGGCTATAATTTGAACAATTTTGGTAGGGGTCCACAAGATGAAGCTTCATACCAAATATCAAAGACCTGGGCCTTGCGGTTTCAGAGAAGAAGATTTTTAAAGATTTTCCCTATATAAGCCTATGTAAAACCAAAGGGTCCCGGGGCGGGGGCATTTTTGGCCCCAGCACTATAATTTGAACAATCTTGGTAGGACTCCACCAGATGAAGCTTCATTCCAAATAGCAAAGACCTGGGCCTAGCGGTTTCAGAGAAGAAGATTTTTAAAGATATTCCCTATATAAGCCCATATAAAACCAAAGGGCCCTGGGGCGGGGGCATTTTTGGCCCCAGCACTATAATTTAAACAATCTTGGTAGGGGTCCACTAGATGAAGCTTAAAACAAAATATTAAAGACCTGGGCTTTGCGGTTTCAGAGAAGACGATTTTTAAAGATTTTTCCTATATAAGCCCATGTAAAACCAAAAGGCCCCGGCGCGGGGGCATTTTTGGCCCCAGCACTATAATTTTAACAATCTTGGTAGGGTCCACCAGATGAAGCTTCATACCAAATATCAAAGACCTGGGCCTTGCGGTTTCAGAGAAGACGATTTTTAAAGATTTTTCCTATATAAGCCCATGTAAAACCAAAGGGCCCCAGGGCGGGGGCATTTTTGGCCCCAGCACTATAATTTGAACAATCTTGGTAGGGGTCCACTAAATGAGGCTTCCTACCAAATATCAAAGACCTGGGCCTTGTGGTTTCAGAGAAGAAGTTTTTTTAAGTTTTCAGTGAAAAAAAGGTATTTTGGGCTCCTGTGACCTAGATGTGCAATGGACCGGAACCATTTGAACAACTTTGAAAGGGGACCACCTAAGGATCATTCTTATGAAGTTTGGTCAAATTCTGATCAGTGGTTTAGGAGAAGATGTCGTTTGAAGAAATTGTTTACGCACGGAAGACAGACAAAAAGTGATCCTAATATAAAACACAAGAGGGCCATGATGGGACTGGATCGCTCACCTGATCCATAGTGTAACAAGTGTGCCCCAGAGAGGGCCATTACTGGCCCCAAGGCTTTAATGTGCATAATGTTGAGGGAGGTCTAAAAGGTGAAGCTTCATACCAAACATCAACAAAGGCTATAATTTGAACAATCTTGACAAAGGTCCACTAGATGAAGCTACACATCAAATATCAAAGACCTGGGCCTAGCGGTTTCAGAGAAGAAGATTTTTAAAGATTTTCCCTATATAAGCCTATGTAAAACCAAAGGGCCCCGGGACGGGGGCATTTTTTGCCCCAGCACTATAATTTGAACAATCTTGGTAGGGGTCCACTAGATGAAGCTTCATACCAAATATCAAAGTCCTGGGCCTTGTGATTTCAGAGAAGAAGATTTTTAAAGATTTTCCCTATATAAGCCTGTGTAAAACCAAAGGGCCCTGGGGCGGGGGCATTTTTGGCCCCAGCACTATAATTTGAACAATTTTGGTAGGGGTCCACTAGATGAAGCTTCATACCAAATATCAAAGACCTGGGCCTTGTGGTTTCAGAGAAGAAGATTTTTAAAGAATTTCCCTATATAAGCCTATGTAAAACCAAAGGGCCCCGGGGCGGGGGCATTTTTGGCCCCAGCACTATAATTTGAACAATCTTGGTAGGGGTCCACTAGATGAAGCTTCATACCAAATATCAAAGACCTGGGCCTTGTGGTTTCAGAGAAGAAGATTTTTAAAGATTTTTTCTATTTAAGCCAATGTAAAACCAAACGGCCCCGTGGCGGGGGCATTTTTGGTCCCAGCACTATAATTTGAACAATCTTGGTAGGGGTCCACTAGATGAAGCTTCATACCAAATATCAAAGACCTGGGCCTTGTGGTGTCAGAGAAGAAGATTTTAAAAGATTTTCCCTATATAAGCCTATGTAAAACCAAAGGGCCCTGGGGCGGGGGCATTTTTGGCCCCAGCACTATAATTTGAACAATCTTGGTAGGGGTCCACTAGATGAAGCTTCATACCATATATAAAAGACCTGGGCCTTGTGGTTTCAGAGAAGAAGATTTTTAAAGATTTTCCCTATATAAGCCAATGTAAAACCAAAGGGCCCTGTGGCGGGGGCATTTTTTGTCCCAGCACTAAAATTTGAACAATCTTGGTAGGGGTCCACTAGATGAAGCTTCTTACCAAATATCAAAGCCCTGGGCCTTGTGGTTTCAGAGAAGAAAATTTTTAAAGATTTTCCCTGTATAAGCCTATGTAAAACCAAAGGGCCCCGGGGCGGGGGCATTTTTGGCCCCAGCACTATAATTTGAACAATCTTGGTAGGGGTCCACTAGATGAAGCTTCATACCAAATATCAAAGACCTGGGCCTTGTGGTTTCAGAGAAGAAGATTTTTAAAGATTCTCCCTATATAAGCCTGTGTAAAACCAAAGGGCCCCGTGGCGGGGGCATTTTTTGTCCCAGCACTATAATTTGAACAATCTTGGTAGGGGTCCACTAGATGAAACTTCATACCAAATATCAAAGTCCTGGGCCTTGTGGTTTCAGAGAAGAAGATTTTTAAAGATTTTCCCTATATAAGCCTATGTAAAACCAAAGGGCCCCGGGGCGGGGGCATTTTTGGCCCCAGCACTATAATTTGAACAATCTTGGTAGGGGTCCACTAGATGAAGCTTCATACCAAATATCAAAGTCCTGGGCCATGTGGTTTCAGAGAAGAAGATTTTTAAAGATTTTCCCTATATAAGCCTATGTAAAACCAAAGGGCCCTGGGGCGGGGGCATTTTTGGCCCCAGCACTATAATTTGAACAATCTTGGTAGGGGTCCACTAGATGAAGCTTCATACCAAATATCAAAGACCTGGGCCTTGTGGTTTCAGAAGAGAAGATTTTTAAAGATTTTCCCTATATAAGCCTATGTAAAACCAAAGGGCCCCAGGGCGGGGGCATTTTTGGCCCCAGCACTATAATTTGAACAATCTTGGTAGGGGTCCACTAGATGATGCTTCATACCAAATATCAAAGACCTGGGCCTTGTGGTTTCAGAGAAGAAGATTTTTTAAGTTTTTGGTGAAAAAAATCTATTTTTGGCTCCTGTGACCTAGATGTGCAACGGACCGGAACCATTTGAACAACTTTGAAAGGGGACCACCTAAGGATCATTCCTGTGAAGTTTGGTCAAAATCCGATCAGTGGTTTAGGAGGAGATGTCGTTTAAAGAAATTGTTTACGCACGCACGGACGCACGGACGGACGGACGCACACACGACGGACAAAAAGTGATCCCAAAAGCTCACCTCGTCACTACGTGACGGTGAGCTAAAAACAGACAACATTTTCAGTTGCAGTTTTTCTTTGCATCTTATAAGCCGTGATATTTTTCTTATTTATACTGCAAACATAGGTTGTGGGTGCTCGTTAGAACTGCCTCATTGAGGCAGTTCTAACGAGAACCCACAACCTATGTCTTTGAACAGAAATAAGGAAAATAATGTATACCCCTGTAAACCCCAGTTTTCTCTATATATAGAGGGGTTTAGTGGGATGTTCATTACAAAGACTTGTTAACGTGATGGTTATCTATTGAGATGTAATGAAAGGATGTTGCCGAAACACGGCCAGGTATCAAACCCACGTCCTCCTGATCATCAGTCATACGCTCATCCGAATGAGCTACCGAGGCCGTCTTATTCAAATGACTTGATTTTGTTTGTTTGATTTGAAGTTGAACTTCCCTGTCAACACTGTAAAGGTCATTTTGGAGACGCTGCCTCCAATTTTGTGGGACTTCTACCCGACATTGAGATGAAATGACATCTCAAGCCCTGCCGCCCAATGAAACCAATAGGGTTTATAAGCATGGACGGGCCGATGCGCACCGCACTGGCTGAGCAGGCTTAGATCGTGTAATCGGTTTACCAGTACTCGTGTGCGGGTCGGTTTCAGCTCTGCGTGGAAGCATCATGCAGCCTATCTGTTTCTTCAAGCCCCGATGGGCAGGGGCTATCAAATGACTTGATATAGTGTATTTACTGAATTCACAAACTGTATGACAAACAGTGTAGATCCTGACTGGATGGCTTCCTCTGATCTGGATCTGCGCTGTTTGCAAAGGTAGGCTGGTACTGCTGAACCAGAAAATGTGCTATCTTTTGCAAACAGTGTAGATACAGAAAAAGTCATCTGATCAGTATCTACACTGTTTGACATTAATTTGCGCATCACGAGAACACACATATATAGTTTTGACCCCTTGAACCCCACTTTTATATAGTAATACTGAAGTATACAGGGGTAAACCTTATTTTTCTTATTTCTGCTCTGAAATATAGATTGTGGGTACTCGTTAGAACCGACCAGTACCCATCGTCTATATTTTGAGCAGAAATAAGAAAAATAACACAATTTTTCGTCTTAATTTTTTTTTTCGGCGGTAAAGTTTACAATGTCTTTGTATTGGTGTGTTTTCATAATGGGATTGCAGGAAAAATAATATTAATCAATCTGACTGAATGAACGTCAGAAATGGGTGTGGCTAAACTGCTTTATTCAGCAGGACAGGAGTTAAATAAGTTGGAGTCTTTACCCTTCATTTGTCCTTTTCCTCAGTATGCTAGGTCTAGGAGAAGCACTTGGATTGTTCAATGGAGTAGAACTGGGTGTGTTTGGAGCTTGCTGCGCGATCTGTGGTCCATTCTGTGGCTGTGCTGTAGCTGTGTACAGACTGCTGGCTACCGCGGCAACTGTTGCTATGGAGCTACCGCCCAGGGAGTTGATTGGGAGAGCACTAAATGGGAGGTTGGGTTCTGATGCTGATGATATTCCAGTGGAGCCGCCTGAAAAGGAATACAGAGGACCCTCGTTATAACGACAGTATTTGTTTCGTAATATTTTGCCGTAATAAAGAATTTGCTGTTATAAAACATCCCAGTTAAAGGGGCTTTTCGGCTTCATTACTTCAAGTCAAGTCAATGGGTATAGCTGAATAAAACTTTATCATCGCACCAAAGTTCTTAACTTAAACCTAAATGTGGACGCCTGTGCCAATTCCAAAGCCAATGCCAACACCAGTGCTCATAGTCCAGGCCTGCTAAAAGTGATATGACTACATGTGCAATAACACTTGGTTAACTCGTAAGACGTTAATCACGACAATTGTCATCTGCTTTGCAGTCTGCCGGTTACCTTAAAATTCATTTTTTGTAAACAGTGTGGCCCCAGATCAGACTGCTCCTGAAGGAGCAGTCTGATCTGGGCCCACGCTGTTTGCCTGTATGCAAAAATATTTTTAAAAAGTTTGCAAAAGGATTCAGCAGACGACATAAGCAGACAATATTTTTAGATGTAGTTTTTCTCTGCGTCTTAAGGGTTAATACATGTACTGACAATCTTCACAAACTGCATGACAAACAGTGTAGATCCTGATCAGATGGCATCATCAGAAATTTCTGATCTGGATCTACACTGTTTGCAATGGTAGGTGTTCTCATGTTCAGCAGGAGAAGGGTAAATGACTGCAAAGACAAATGACTAGGGCCCCGGCAGCGCTATCAGAGGAGTAGGAAAATGTTGATGTTAAAAAATTTGTGGACGGACAGACGGACAGACAGACAGACAGACAGACGGACGGACGGACAGAGTGATTACTATAGGGCACCCACACTTTCAGTGCGGGGCCCTAATAAGAGCACACATATTAAAACTTTGTATTTTTTTAACCATTGCCCTACTGAATAAAGCCTCACCCATTTCTGATTTTCAACCAATCAGATTACCTGATGTAATTTATTCCTACAAATTCAAAACCTGAATGTCAAACAGTGTAGATACTGATCAGATGCCATCTTATCTCTATCTACTGTTTGCAAACCTGAGTTTAGCCTGTTTTAGCAGGACAAGGGTAATGGTACATAAAATCTGCGTTTTCTTTTTCCACAGTAACATTACGTCTTATATATAGTTGTAAAATAGATACAGTCAAATTTCGATGGCTCGAACCACTTTGGGACCATGAAAATTTGTTCAAGACAGCGGTAGTTCAAGCCATGGAGGGTTACTGTTAGTGCCATACCAGGAGACATACTGGAGATAATTGTGGGATATCTTTAAGGGGTTTTATATTACAAATGTATAGCGTGTGTACTCATTAGAATCATCGAGGCGATTCTAATGAGTACACACAACATACATATGCAAGATAAAAGACGAAAATCGCCCTACATTATCCCTATATGGTAGTTGGAGAAATTACCCTGCGGACCCAACAACAGGTTTGACTCATCCAAGGTAAACGAGCCATCGGGGTTCGAGCCATCGAAGTTCCACTGTATAAATACTTCTTGACCCAATGTATACTAGTGGATTCTTCCATTGCTATAATTGGACGAGTCCATTTGTAGTATCAGGGTTGACAGGCCTGTTTTTTCATTTCTATTCTATTTTCGACGGAAAATTCTGTAAGCAAATAGTGCAGGCCCTGATCAGACGCCACATTCTGGGCCTCCACTGTTTGTCAAGGTACCCCTTTTGGTGTTTCCCGCATGCAATGGGTTAATATGGATTTGAGTGTAACTTGAAAAAAGGATTCCAAAAGTCCTATATTATCTACAGAAAGCAAACCTTTGGCTTGTTTCATGAATTCTACATGAAAAGAAAGTTGAGATTACTTCGTAATGACCATTTTTGTGTATTTTTTACCTTCTGAGGGAAAGCTTAGTTTTCATAGACCACAAGATGATGTTCTCTGGCATTACTATGTGATATGACAGAAATGTTACAAACGCAAAATATGAAATGATACCGATTCCAAAGTTAGTAATATGGTTAATATAATTTTGCTTTATATGAAAGCGTATTAAGCCATTGCATGCGGGAAACCCCTAAAGGTGAACCTTGGCAAACAGTGCAAGCCCAGATCAGATGCCACAGAACGCAGAGTCTGATCACAGCCTGCACTATTTGCTAACAGAATGCTTTATCAAAAACAGAATAAAAACGACAAAAATAGGCCTGACACCCCTTATATGACAAATGGACTTGTCCAACATATAGCAATGGAAGAGTCAACCAGTATACAATGGGTTAAGACAAGCAAAAAAATACAGTCGAACTTCGATGGCTCGAACACTTTTGGGACCTCGAAAATCTGTGCGAGACAGGGGTAGTTCGAGCCACTGAGGTTACTGTCAGGAGGCATAACAAGATACTTTTAGACATCTTTTCGGTGTTCTATAATAAAAATGTAAGCTGTGTGTACTCATTAGAATCGCCTCATCGAGGCGATTCTAATGAGTACACACAGCATACATTTGCAAGATAAAAGACTAAAATCTCCTAAATTATCCCCCACTATTTCTTATGTAGAGGCTTTCGCTAGGGGCTCAAGAATGGGTTCGACACATCCATGGTAAATGAGCAATCGGTGTTCGAGCCATCAAAGTTCTACTGTATGTACGTTTAGGGTTTCATCTTTGAAAAAAATAAAACTGCAAGCACTGCATGATGCCCTGCCACTACAATTACATCAAGCAAGTACCATATCACAGTGAAAAAGGAATTCAAAGTAAGGATGCATTACTCTTTTCCTTTATAAAATTTACAGGAATGCATGATTGAGATGACTATTTCCAATGTTCGAAGTGCCATGGCTCCAAAAGAAAGTAAACCAGAAAAAAAATTCTCATTTTCAGTTTTTTGGGGGCCAGTGCCCTTTAAACTAAAGTCAAGGTCTTCAAAATCTATTCAAATCTTTGGTCAATTGCAATGGTATTTTGTAACAAGTTAGACCACATTCATTGATGTGTTCATGAGATTTGGTGCAGACAAGCCATCTTTAGCCCAAAATTGAATTTTTTGGGGGCCGGTGTCCTTGAAAATAAGGTCAAGGTCATCAAAACCTAATGGCTGTTCCCCACCCCCTCCTAGTGATGTAACCATGCACCTTTGGTCAGAATCAATCATTAGGTTCAGGAGATATAGTGCTTCAAACAGACTACATGATTGAAATGGCTATGTTCAAGGGGCGATAACTCAAAAAGGAGGAAAATCAGTTAAGGGTCATTATGTCGTCTCATGGTGCAGCTCTATATATCTGTGAAGTTTCATGGAAATACCTCAAACAGTATCGAAGTTATGGAGCAGACACGAAACTATGACAGAAATAGCTATGTTCAATGTTCATAGGGCAACAACTCCAAAAACAGGAAAATCAGAGTTACGGTTCATATTTTCTGCACATCGTCTCATAGTGCTCTACATATCTGTGAAGTTTCATGAAAATATCTCAAATGGTATTAGAATTATGGAGTGGACGCGAAACTGATAGCAGCAGCTAAATTCAAAGTTCAAATGGCAATAACTCTAAAAGTAGGCAAAATCAGAGTTATGGTTCATATGTTCTGCAAGTTGTCTCATGGTGCTCTACATATCTGTGAAATATCTCGAACGGTATCGAAGTTATGGAGTGGACATGAAACTATGACAGAAATGGCTATGTTCAAAGGGCAACAACTGCAAAAGTAGGAAAATCAGAGTTCTGGTTCATATTTTCTGCATGTCGTCTCATAGTGCTCTACATATCTGTGAAGTTTCATGAAAATATCTCAAACGGCATCAGATTTATGGAGCGGACAAGAAACTATGAGGCCCTGATGGACTGACATACAGATGGACACTCAAAACTTCGAAGGGTATAACATAATACCCCACTATTTTTTAATGGCGGGCATAAAGAGGGGCAGGTAAGGATTTTTTTTTTTCATAGCTATATATCTTACTTGAAACATAGTGTCAGATATAAAGGGCAAATGAGGATATTTTTGCTTATGTCTTGTCAGACACTATCTTGTGTGTACTTGTTAGAATACTGGAAAACCGCTTGGAGGATCTCAGACTGCCCAGGCTAAGTGGTGCGAGTCGGACCGTCAATGCTTATAAAACCCTATTGGTTTCATCAATAACTCCAAAGGGCTTGAGATGTCATTTCATCTAAATGTCAGGTAAAACTCACACAAAATTGGAAGCAACACTTCCAAACTGACCTATACAGTGTTGATGGGGATGTTAAACCTCAAATCAAACAAACCCATGACACATGTTTTTATGAGAAATTATTCCTCTATTATTCTTTTTGGGCCTCCTTATCTGGAGTCATGCATTAAGTGAGCAACCTTTTTTTTTTGAGAAAGTTGCAAAAAGGATAAATTCATTAAAATCAAAGGTTAACCACCTGTATTAAGCAAGCTTCTGTCTTTAACAAGTAAATTCTGGGTATTACTTCGGTGCTTGCTTAATACAGGTTGGACAATAGTTTGTACACAGGTCCACCAAAAACTTACCATCCGAGCTTGTAGGGACATATTGTGCAAGAGCTGCTTGTGGTGTAGTGTGTCTCAGGGAGTCCTGCATAACCAGCATGGGGTTCAACCTGACCCCAGCAGTTGAGGACTGGGGAGTACTCTGGGTAGTGGCAGCTTGTTGGAGACCCGTCACGCTGGCCGATGTATGGGCTGGAACTGTTACAAACAAACCATAGCTCCAGATAAGGTGCTATTATTTATCCGCAAAGTACTGATATTTTTCTTACATCTGTACGAAAACATATGTTGTGGGTACTCGTTAGAAGCTCTTTGGCGAGGTACTTCCAATGTCTACCCACAACATATCTTTTCATGCAGAAATAAGAAAAATAATTTGTAGAGGCAATGCAAACTTTGACAGGCCAAACTTAAAACAGTTTTTGCTTCGTTTTACCCAACTAACCCCCAAAAATTGGCCACTACCAAGATAATTTTTTCATGATTTGCAATTTGAAGATTTTATCTCTTCCTTTACCGCAATCCAAAACACTAAAACCTAAACCTCCATAACACTATTGTTGGGGTCAAGCAGAAAATACAGTATAATATCCAAACAAAAATGTATAGATTATATGAGCCCCGCCAAGCGAATTTTTGCCTTCGAGCATTCCGTCATGACAAATTTTAACTGCGCATGCCCAGCCATTCAGAGGGGCCAGGGATATGGCTTTCTATCTGAAGGTTCCTCTTTATTCACTGCTTGTATGAGCGACCAGCTAAGGTTCTGGCGAGACTGCGCGGATGCGCAGGCTCGCCTGAACCTTCACTGCTCGCATAGGCGATAAGTACCAAAATCGCTTGACGGGGCCCATATACAGCAATGACCTTTTACAGTCATTTTTCTACATAATCTATACATTTTTAGATCTATCTTTAAACGGTGTTATATCCAAAACCATGTTTAAGTGAACAGTGTTGTACAGAGGTTTAGGTGTATTTTAACCCTTATCCTGCTGGATAAATTAATCTAGCCACACCCATTTATATTTTAACCAATCAAATTACATGATGTAATTTATTGATTCAATTTCGCAAATTGAATGGCAGTGTAGATTCTCATCAGATGGCAGAAGCCATCTGATCTGGATCTACATTGTTTGCAAAGGTAGGGGTTGATCAGCAGGATAAGGGTTAATATTTTTATGCTTTACTATACAGCAACGTTCGGAAAGCAATAGTGTCAGTAACTATTTTAACCCTTGACCTGCTGAATATTTATATATGACACACCCACTACTGATTATCAACCAATCAGATTACTTGATGCAAATTATTGCACCAAATTCATGAGCTAAATGACAAACAATGAAGATCCTGATCAGATGGCTTCTTCAGAAGCCATCTGATCTGGATCTTCATTGTTTTAAAGATAAGGCATATCCAGGCTCAGCAGAACAAGGGTTAACTACATTTTGTACTGAATAAAACCTTCCACCTAATATAAAGCAGGCATCTATTTTAAAGTTTAGGGGTGTCAAGTTCAGTTATTTTTTTAAATTTATTTAGAAAATGGTTGCAAACAGTGAAGGACCTGATTAGATGCCGTGTACTGCAGCGCCTGATCTGGTCCTGCAGCGTTGGTCAATGACCCGCAAAACGGTTAAAGAAATTATTAAAGGTGGTATTGACCATTGCTGATTTTGTTTGTTTGATTTGTGGTTTACACGTCCCCGTCAACACTGTAAAGGTCATTTTGGAGACGTTGCTTCCAATTTTGTGGGACTTTTACCCGACATTGAGATGAAATGACATCTCAAGCCCTGTCGCTCAATGAAACCAATAGGGTTTATTAGCATGGACAGTCCGCCTCGCACCGGGGTGCCTGGACAGGCTTAAATCCTTCAAGCGGTTTACCAGTACTAGTGTGGATTCAGCCCTGCGTGGAAGCATCATGCAGCCCATATATTTCTTCAAGCCCCTATTAGCAGGGGCTACCATTGCTGAAAAAATGACTTCAGCCACAACATTTCTGACTTTCAGCCAATCAGATCACTTGATGAAAAATAATTCTAAATTCACGAACTGAATGTTGAACAGTGTAAGTACTGATAAGATTGCTTCTTCAAAAGCCATCTGACCTATATCTATACTGTCTGCAAGAGTAGAGCATCTATTTCAGCAAGACAAAGGGTTGATATTTTTCTTATTGTTAAGATTTGATAGTTATTCTTCCAACCATAAAAGAAAGGTATTTCATCAACCAACTGACTATGGTTGGGCAAGCGGTTTGGCAAAGTTTTTTTTTTTTTAAGTTTTGCCTCACCCAATGGCCTATACCGGGTTTTGAGGTTAGTGTCTCATAATGTGACCCGAGCAAGGCTTGAACCCACTTGATGATTAACCCTTCTCTTGCTGAATATTCATTTAAGCCACACCTATTTTGGTCTCTCAACCAATCAAATTCTTTGATGTAATTTATTGCTACAAATTCATGAACTGAATGCCAAACAGTGTAGATCCTGATCAGATGGCTTCTCCAGAAGCCATCTGATCTGGATCTACACTGTTTGCAAAGATAGGGGTTGTCGTGAACAGCAAGATAAGGGTTAAAAGAATGTGCTCTTAGCCACTAGGCCAGCAAGTCCCATTCCACTTTCTGATTTAGCGCCACTCTTAAGGATAGAATTTGCTACCAGAGAAGCAAATTCTTTCTTTCCTTTAGTAGCAGTCTCAAAGAATGACTGAACGGGATGGTAAATCCTCTCTTGCAATAATATTCTAGTAGCACTCTCTAAGAGGCATATCTATTTACAACAAGAGGGCCCAGAGGGCCATGGTTCGCTCACCTGATCCAATGTATAACAAGTGGGCCTCGGGCAGGGTCAATTTTGGCCCCAGGGCTATAATTTGAACAATCTTGGTAGAGGTCCACAAGATGAAGCTTCATATCGAATATGAAGGACCTGGGCTTTCTGGTTTCAGAGAAGAAGATTTACCCTGCATATAGAAGTCTATGTAAAACAAGATTTTCCCTACATAAGTCTATGTAAAACCAAAGGGCCCCGGAGGGGGGGGGGGGGAGGGCATTTTTGGCCCCAGGGCTATAATTTGAACAATCTTGGTAGAGGTCCACTAGCTGAAGCTTCATAACAAATATCAAAGACCCAGGGCTATAATTTGAACAATCTTGGTAGAGGTCCACTAGCTGAAGCTTCATAACAAATATCAAAGACCTGAGCCTTGTGTTTCAGAGAAGACGATTTTTAAAGATTTTCCCTATATAAGTCTATGTAAAACCAAAGGGCCACATGGCGGGGGCATTTTAGGTCTCAGGGCTATAATTTGAACAATCTTTATAGAGATCCACTAGCTGAAGCTTCATAACAAATATCGAAGACCTAAGCCTTGTGGTTTCAGAGAAGAAGATTTTTCAAGATTTTCACTATATAAGTCTATGTAAAACCAAAGGGCCCGGGAGCTGGGGCATTTTTGGCCCCAGGGCTATAATTTGAACAATCTTGGTAGAGGTCATCAAGATGAAGCTTCATACCAAATATCAAAGACCTGGGCCTTGCAGTTTCAGAGAAGAAGATTTTTAAAGATTTTCCCTATATAAGCCTATGTAAAACAAAAGAGCCCCGGTGTGGGGGCATTTTTGGCCACAGCACTATAATTTGAACAATCTTGGTAGGGGTCCACTAGATGAAGCTTCATACCAAATATCAAAGAGCTGGGCCTTGCGGTTTCAGAGAAGAAGATATTTCAAGATTTTCCCTATATAAGCCTATGTAAAACCTAAGGGCCCCAGTGCGGGGGCATTTTTAGCTCCAGTACTATAATTTGAACAATCTTGGTAGGGGTCCACTAGATGAAGCTTCTTACCAAATATCAAAGCCCTGGGCCTTGTGGTTTCAGAGAAGAAAATTTTTAAAGATTTTCCCTGTATAAGCCTATGTAAAACCAAACGGCCCCGGTGCAGGGGCATTTTTGGCCCCAGCACTATAATTTGAACAATCTTGGTAGGGATCCACTAGATGAAGCTTCAAACCAAATATCAAAGACCTGGGCCTTGCGGTTTCGGAGAAGAAGATTTTTCAAGATTTTCCCTATATAAGCCCATGTAAAACCAAAGGGCCCACGTGCGGGGACATTTTTAGCTCCAGCACTATAATTTGAACAATCTTGGTAGGGGTCCACTAGATGAAGCTTCATACCAAATATCAAAGACCTGGGCCTTGCGGTTTCATAGAAGAAGATTTTTAAAGATTTTCCCTATATAAGCCCATGTAAAACCAAAGGGTCCCGTTGCGGGGGCATTTTTGGCCCCAGCACTATAATTTGAACAATCTTGGTAGGGGTCCACTAGATGAAGCTTCATACCAAATATCAAAGACCTGGGCCTTGCGGTTTCAGAGAAGAAGATTTTTTAAGTTTTCGGTGAAAAAAATCTATTTTTGGCTACTGTGAACTATATGTGCAACGGACCGGAACCATTTGAACAATTTTGAAAGGGGACCACCTAAGGATCATTCCTGTGAAGTTTGGTCAAAATCTGATCAGTGGTTTAGAAGGAGATGTCGTTTGAAGAAAAGTTTACGGACGCACGCACGGATGCACGACGGACAAAAAGTGATCCCAAAAGCTCACCTTGTCACTACGTGACAGGTGAGCTAATAAAACACTTTATCATATGACATCGTGTCTCAGAATGTAAATACGCCATGCAATAAATTTGATAATCCACTAATGGATTAAATATGCAAATTAGTTAGATACGTCCCGTAACGTTACACCTATGATGTCCTTGACAACGTCACGTTTACTCATGGCGAAATATTGACATTTTTGTACAAAAATTGTGAATTAAATGCATTTTAAATGTCATATGATAAATAGAATCTTGTATTCGTGCTCATGTATTACTGAATTTATTAAACTCGTTGAGAAAAGGGGATAAAATGCTTGGCAAAGCCTTGCATTTTATCCCTTTTCCTCAACAAGTTTAATAAATTCAATAATACATGAACACTCATGGACTCTGTATATCTTCATAGATCAGCCACCTTGGTTGGGAGTTTAACAGCCCGGTCAACACTATTTATGGAATGTTCAGTCTCTCAGTTACATAAGCAAACTACGGCCCCCGCCCATCGGGGCTTGAAGAAATATATGGGCTGCATGATGCTTCCACGCAGAGCTGAAACCGACCCGCACACGAGTACTGGTAAACCGCTTAGAGGATCTAAGTCTGCCCAGGCAAAGCGGTGCGAGTCGGTCGTCCATGCTTATAAACTCTATTGGTTTCATTGGGCGGCAGGGCTTGAGATGTCATTTCATCTCATTGTCGGGTAAAAGTCCCATAAAATTTGAGCAACGTCTCGTAAATGACCTATACAGTGTTGACGGGGATGTTAAACCTCAAATCAAACAAACAAACATGAGCAAACTTTTCCTAGGCTGGCTTATAAATAAGCAGTTAAAGAGGACAGTGCATATTCTTTCACAAGAAACGGACAACCACCTTCTTGAATCCACAGCATGGAGAGAATGACCATAGGAAAGATTTTATGATCAAATCTCCTAAGGAGCAAATTCTTTACTTTAAGAAGACCCCGGCTCGGAGAAATATACTGGGCTGCATGGGGCTTCTGTGCAGAGCTGAAAACAACCAAACTTTAGTACTAGTAAACCACTTAGGTCTAAGCTTACCCAGGAAAAGTGGTGCCGGTCAGACCACTCCTCAAACCCTATCAGTTTCTTTGGGTGGTAGGTCTTGAGATGTCATTTCACCTCATTGTTCGGTAAAAGTCCCACAATATCAGAACTTGCAATGTCTCCAAAATGACCTAAATAGTGTTGGCAGGGACATAAAACCTGAATACAAACAAGCAAAGAGAAGACCTTAAAAACTTTAAGCATCAACACTTTTTCCAGAAGGACTTGGTTAATTAAGAATTGAACAGGAAGTCCCAAAAGTTGCTTCCCTTGTACACTAATAGTGCATTACATGTGTATATACCAAGACCCTATGGTTCAAAACTAAAGACGTCGTCATTAGGTGGATAAAACTTTGACCATTAACCCATTTAGTACCAGAAACCCCTAAACAGGTACCCTGGCAAACAGTGCAGGCACAGATCAGACGTCGCAGAACGCGGCGTCTCGCAGAACAGGGCCTCCACTGTTTGCTAAAAGTTCTGACAGTCATTTTCTAAATAAATTTTGATGAAAACACAACCTGTCACCCCTAAATTTAGAAATGAACTCCTGCTTTATATAATGAGGAAGACTCCATTTGGTACAAAAAGGGTTAAATATGGCAAATACATCTGTGCTAATAGTTTGGCTGAAAATATGTTAAAAGCTCCCTTGCAGACAATGGTGCATTTTATACCAGGGCCCTGTTGTTCCAAACTAACAACCTCGTTAGTAAGGTGTTTAAAACTGCGACCATTAAATATGACAAATACATATATGCTATTAGTTCAGGTGAAAAAATGTGAGAAACTTTGCGAATGTAAAGTCTATCGCAATGCTCCTTAGTATTGGGACAGACAGGGTCTAAGTGAACAGTGCAGACCCAGATCAGAGAGGATCAAGGAGCAGTCTGATCAGGGTCTACACTGAAGCAAACAGCATAGACCCAAATCAGACTGCTCCTCAAGGAGCAGTCTAATCAAGGCCTATACTGTTTGTAATTCTGTTGGCACTTTTTGGACTCCTTCCCGGATTGTGAAATAAATTTGCTGAATTTTTTAGGAGATTTACACCAGATACTCGAGGTGTCTGAATTTTTAGGATTTTTACCATACTCACATTTTTTTCCGAAAAAAAAAAAAAATATATATATATATATATATACAGTAGAACTTCGATGGCTCGAACACCGATGGCTCATTTACCATGGCTGAGTCGAACCCGTTTTTAGTCCTTAGGGAATTCCTCTGCATAAGAAGTCGTGCGTGATGATAAAAGAGATTTTAAACTTTTATCTTGCAAATGTGTGCTGTGTGTACTCATTAGAATCGCCTCGATGCATACATTTTTATCATAGAACATCGAAAACATTAAAATTAACCTTGTTAAGCCTCTTGACAGTAAAATCAGTGGCTCGAACTACCCCTGTCTCGAACAGATGTCCGTGGTCCGGAAAGTGTTCAAGCCATTGAAGTTCAACTGTATAATGTATTAGATATTGTACTAGCTAGAAGAGTTAACACTTCAACTACTAAGCTAAAGATGCTTTGAACAACTTGGGCCATCCTTAAAAATATTTTTGTTTGCTGTGCTCCTACCCATTATATGTGAGGTAGGTAGGAAGGTAGGTCCTTTTTTTTTTAGATCTGAAAAGATATTTGACCCTTAAACACCATACAACAACTGGAAACATCATTTCAAATACTTATTTTCTGATTTTTCAGAGAAAATCAGGCTTGACATTTCATTTGAATGGTCATTCAAATGAAATGTCAAGCCTGATTTTCTCTGAAAAAAAAAAAATAAAACAGCAAAAAAAAAAAACAAAAAAAAAACAAGAATGTCATCTTCTTGAAATTTGGCATAGTGTGTTAAATTTGAGTTTAATGAGGATTTAAAAAAAAAATCTTTTCCTCAGAATGGTAATAAAATTTTTTGGGTAGGGGCAATCTGTGTTGGTGGGTAGGAGCACAGCAGACCAAGAATTTTTTAAGGATGGCCTGGGCCCTGATTTATCTATTCTACTTTGCACAGCGTTATATGTGTATTGGCTGCACCAAGTGAAAACCAGTCTTTGACATTGAGTACCTAGCAAAGACTAAGATCAGCCTGCCCATCACTGCAGTTGGATCAGTCTTCATTGTGCAATATTTAGATGGCTAATAACCCAATCGTTTTGCCGGCCTCTGTAGCCAAGCCGGATGTGTGTCTGATAATTAGAAGTTGTAAGTTCAAAACCTGCTGGGTTGGCAAAAGTTTTTCAGGGAGATTGATCATGAAATCTTTTTTGTACAGTCCCTTCTGCTAATTCAAGAAGGGCAGCTGTCAGTTTCTGGCATATGGGCCCCGTCAAGCGATTTTGGTACTTATCGCCTATGCGAGCAGCGAAGGTTCAGGCGAGCCTGCGCATCCGCGCAGTCTCGCCAGAACCTTTGCTGCTCGCTCATACAAGCAGTGAATCAAGAGGAACCTTCAGACGGAAAGCCATATCCCTGGCCCCTCTGAATGGCTGGGCATGCGCAGTTAAAATTTGTCATGACGGAATGCTCGAAGACCCAAATTCGCTTGGCGGGGCTCATATGAATGTGCACTGTACTGTGAATGTGCACTGCACTGTGCTTGATCACTTCTGTACAAGCCTGCTCAGAAAAAAGTATTTTCGATATATAAAGGGAAGGCTGTATTCTCATTGAGTGGTTTTGTTTGATTGATTTGAGGTTTAACATCCTCATCCACACTATTTAGGTCATTTTGGAGAATTTGCTTACAATTTTGTGGGACTTTTACCCAACACCGAGATGAAATGACACCTCAATCCCTGCTGCCCAATGAAACCTTAAGGGTTTATATGCATGGACGGGCCGACTCGCATCACTTTGCCTGGGCAGGCTTAGACATTCTAAGCGGTTTACCAGTACTCATGTGTGGTCTGTTTCAGCTCTGCGTGGAAGCATCATGCAGCCCATCTATTTCTCCATGCACCGATGGGCAGGGGCCGTCACTGAGTGGTATACAGGCTGATTTTTTTCTTTTCTGAGTGCACATGCACAAAACCCCCATTTTACTGGCATAGGTCATTACACTTGCATAGGGAAGATGTGTTTTTGGTGATTTGTTTGTTTCATTTGAAGTTTAACGTCCCCGTCAACACTGTAATGGTCATTTTGGAGACGTTGCTTCCAATTGTGGGACTTTTACCCGACATTGAGATGACAGGACATCTCAAGCCCTGCCGCCCAATGAAACCAATAGGCTTTATAAGCATGATTTTGGTGATATTAAAGGATAATTTTTGTTGTTTCTCCTCTCAATATAAACCTTTGTTGTGGATATTCATTTGAACCGCCTCATGAGGCGGTTCAAATGAATATCCACGACAATGGTATTTTTTTTGGTTTTTGGTTTTACAGCCCTTTCAAGATTATTTCACTTATTACTTATCGACAACATTTTCAGATCCACTTTTTCTTGGTGTCATAAAGGTTATAATCCTGGTCGCAAGCAAACAATACGGATATATTATAAGTAATAATCCCAATAACAAGCAAACAATACAGATACCTGATCTGCCCTGTGCAGCCACTGCTGCCACCTGGTACCGAAGTAAATGTTGATAATATGGATTGTCACCCGCAGCAAACATATAGGGGAAGAATGGCATTGTGGGTAATCTGAAATATAACAAATCAATCAAAGTGGAACTTCGAACAGTCCAAGTCATTTCTATTTAACAGTAATTAGCACTGAAAGACATATTTTTTATCACATTTTATACAAGGCAATAAAGTTTTAAAGATAACTTAGCTAAGGAGTGAGTGAGTTTTAGTTTTACGTCCCATCAACAGCTAAGGTCATACGGAGACGGGACCTCGGTTTAAAGACTCATCCGAAAGTCTGGAGAAGCCCGGCATCGATCCTGCGATCCCTGGTTTACAAAGCGAGTAGTGTAACCACTGCACCACGGAGGCTTCTAAACTTAGCTAAGGACCATCTTAGGTTTTAACCCATTCAGTACCAGAAACCCCTAAAGGGGTACCTTAGCAAACAGTGCCGGCCCAGACCAGACGCCGCAGAACGCGGCGTCTGATCAGGGCCTCCAATGTTTGCAAAAAGTTAAGCCATTCCTCGAATAAATTTTGAAGAATACACACAATGACACCCCTAAATTTCAAAATGGACTCCTGCCATATATAAGGTGGAAGATTCCATTTGGTACAACAAGAGGGCCCAGAGGGCCCTGAATCGCTCACCTGAGAATTAGTATCTCCAGTACATTCTAGGCCCAAGGGCTATAATTTGAAAAAACTTGGTAATTGTCTACTAGATGAAGCTTCATACCAAATATCAAAGACCTGAGCCTTCTGGTTTCAGACAAGAAGATTTTTAAAGGTTTTCCCTATACAAGCCTATGAAAAACCAAAGGGTCCTGGGGTGGGGGCATTTTTGGCCCCCAGGGCTATAATTTGAACAATCTTGAAAGAGGTCCACTAGATGAAGCTTCGCACCAAATACCAAAGATATGGGCCTTGCGGTTTCAGAGAAGAAGATTTTTAAAGATTTTCCCTGTATAAGCCTAGGTAAAACCAAAGGCCCCCGGGGCGGGGGCATTTTTGGCCCCAAGGCTATAATTTGAACAATCTTAGTAAAGGTCCACCAGGTAAAGCTTCACACCAAATAATAAAGACCTGGGCCTTGTGGTTTCAGAGAAGATTTTTTTAATGATTTTCCCTATATAAGCCTATGAAAAACCATAGGCCCCCGGGGCGGGGGCATTTTGGCCCCAAGGGCTATAATTTGAACAATCTTGGTAGAGGTCCACTAGATGAAGCGTCACACCAAATAAGATCTGGGCCTTGCGGTTTCAGAGAAGAAGATTTTTAAAGATTTTCCCTGCATAAGCCTATGTAAAACCAAAGGCCCCCGGGGCGGGGGCATTTTTGGCCCCAAGGCTATAATTTGAACAATCTTAGTGGAGGTCCACCAGGTAAAGCTTCACATAAAATATTAAAGACGTGGGCCTTGTGGTTTCACAGAAGAAGATTTTTTAATGATTTTCCCTATATAAGCCTATGTAAAACCATAGGCCCCCGGGGCGGGGGCATTTTGGCCCCCAGTGTTATAATTTGAACAATCTTGGTAGAGGTCTACTAGATGAAGCTTCACCCCAAATATCAAAGATCTGGGCCTAGCGGTTTCAGAGAAGAAGATTTTTAAAGATTTTCCCTGTATAAGCCTATGTAAAACCAAAGGCCCCCGGGGCGGGGCATTTTTGGCCCCAAGGCTATAATTTGAACAATCTTTGTAGAGGTCCACCAGGTAAAGCTTCACACCAAATATTAAAGACCTTGGCCTTGTGGTTTCAGAGAAGAAGATTTTTTAATGATTTTCCCAATATAAGCCTATGTAAAACCATAGGCCCCCGGGGCGGGGGCATTTTGGCCCTCAGGGCTATAATTTGAACAATCTTGAAAGAGGTCCACTAGATGAAGCTTCACACCAAATATCAAAGATTTGGGCCTTGTGGTTTCAGTGAAGAAGATTTTTAAAGATTTTCCCTGTATAAGCCTATGTAAAACCAAAGGCCCGCGGGGCGGGGGCATTTTTTGCCCATAGGCTATAATTTGAACACTCTTAGTAGAGGTTCACCAGGTAAAGCTTCCCAACAAATATTAAAGACTTGGGCCTTGTGGTTTCAGAGAAGAAGATTTTTTAATGATTTTCCCTATATAAGCCCATGTAAAACCAAAGGCCCCCAGGGCGGGGGCATTTTGGCCCCAAGGGCTATTATTTGAACAATCTTGGTATAGGTCTACTAGATGAAGGTTCACACCAAATATCAAAGATCTGGGCCTAGCGGTTTCAGAGAAGAAGATTTTTGAGGATTTTCCCTGTACATGTATAAGCCTATGTAAAACCAAAGGCCCCCGGGGTGGGGGCATTTTTGGCCCCAAAGCTATAATTTGAACAATCTTAGTAGAGGTCCACCAGGTAAAGCTTCACACCAAATATTAAAGACCTGGGCCTTGTGGTTTCAGAGAAGAAGATTTTTTAATGATTTTCCCTATATAAGCCCATGTAAAACCAAAGGCCCCCAGGGCGGGGGCATTTTGGCCCCCAGGGCTATAATTTGAACAATCTTGGTAGAGGTCCACTAGATGAAGCTTCATACCAAATATCGAAGACCTGGGCCTTGCGGTTTCAGAGAAGAAGATTTTTAAAGTTTTCGTTTAAAAAATCTATTTTTAGCTCCTGTGACCTAGATGTGCAATGGACCGGAACCATTTGAACAACTTTGAAAGGGGACCACCTAAGGATCATTTCTGTGAAGTTTGGTCAATATCCGATCAGTGGTTTAGGAGGAGATGTCATTTGAAGAAAAAGTTTACGCACACACGCACGCACTGACGACGGACGAAAAGTGATCACAAAAGCTCACCTTGTCACTACGTGACAGGTGAGCTAAAAAGGGTTAGAGGGAAAACTGGAACCAAGAGTTCAAAACTAACAGTCTTTATTTAACCCTTTTGGTACCAAATGGAATCTTCCTCCTTATATATAGCAGGAGTTCATTTCATAATTTAGGGGTGCCAAGTAGTGTTTCATATGAAAATTTATTTGGAAAAAAAGACTGAACTTTTAGCAAACAGTGGAGGCCCTGATCAGACGCTGTGTTCTGCAGCGTCTGATCTGGACCTGCACTGTTTGCCAGGGTACCCGTTTTGGGGTTTCTGGGACTAAATGGGTTAAGCAATAAGTCCAATTTTTGGCTGGGCAAGTGAATTTTTATTTATTTGCCCAGAAAAATATACAGAATACAGTAAAACTCCTATATTAAGACCATCTTTAGGACTGTTCAAAAGTGGTCTAAAAGACCACTTTTGAGCAGTTCCAGAGGTGGTCCCTGACCAGAAGACACTGTTTTCAGAAAACACAAAGAAAGAATAACTGCACACTTCTAAGTAAGAGCCATTTTCAAGCAGCTATGGAATGCTGGGGAAGTGTCTGAAAGCTGGATTTTTCAGGCCCTGATTTAAGGTATTGTTACAACTTTGAATGTTTTTCTTGATTTGGTTTTGAGGCATTTTCTCTTATTTCGAGCCATTTTTTAATCAGAAGTGGGGAAAAACCAGAGTACCCTGAGAAAAACAAGGTGACCTTCCGCTGCAGAACTTGGTGTCTCACATGACCCGAGCGAAGCTCGAATCTCGGCAGTAAGAGAACTAATGTTAAGATTAATTTCACTGCCAAGAAGTTCATTCAGCTGAAAGTGCCTTTAACAACTTGGCCCAAGTAGCTCCAGTGAGACATACTGAACAGGATGAAGGCTGGGTCCAGTTGTTCAAAGTATCCTTAGCTTAACGGGCTTGTTAGTGGTCAAAATGTTAACTGTTTTGGGGCCAGTTGTTCAAAGCCTTGTTAGCTTAACGAGCTTGTTAGAGGTCAAATTGTTAATCACTCTGGCAAGTACAATATCTCAAATTTTGTTATTTTTGCTGAAAAAATGTGAGCAGCCTTTGCAATTGCAAAAGCTGCTCACATTTTTTCAGCAAAAATATTAGTATTTTCACTATATTGAATGATCAAAGTTTTAATGACAGCTACACATCATTAGTTTTGAACAACTGGTCCCTGGTAAGCATACAGTGGTATGTTTGCTGCCAAAATAAATGGCAGCAGCATTTGCAAGGCAGCTTCAAGAGAAATGCCAAAAACAGAATATGGACCTCTACATGACCTTTGTTGACTTTACCCATGTATTTGACACAGTCAATTGTGAGGAGCTATGAACAATTATGGCAGTTCATAGCAATGATGAGGCAGTTCCACGATGGTATGCTTGCAAGGGTCCAACATGATGGCAAGTTTTCCGATGCATTCCCTCTGACAAATGGAGCCAAGCAAGGCTGTATTCTAGCCCCAAGGCTGTTCAGCATCATATTTTCTCTATGCTCATAGATGCTTTCCAAGAGGTGACAATGGTATACCTATCAGATATCACTTTGGATGGAAGCTTTTCAACCTAAGAAGGTTGCAAAGCTAAATCCAAGTTGCAGATGGAAGTACTAGACGATTTTGGATCTGACAAAAATTTTTGTTTGGATGTAAACAGGGTTGTTCAACTAACAGGATTTTTGCTTTTGGGCCCCGACAATAGTGTGGTGTAAAAGCATCCTCTTTTGGGACTGTGCATATCCGCTGTAACAAATTCTTACCCTTCTCTGGCTTCTGTGTGTTGTGTTGCACTGGGTAACGATGAGACAACTGGGGTCGGCTTCTGCTGCTGCTGGGGGACAAATATACTGGTTACCGGCTGACTGTGGGCTGGCTGCTGCCCATGGGTGGGTGGCTGCTGTCCCAGTGCCTGGCTGTGAGGCTGACTGTGGGCTTGTGGAGGCTGAGGATGGGGATATGTTGTGGAGTCTTGACGATGGTCTAGGGTGGTAGTGAGGGTGGTTGGGGTTGCTATGGAGATGGGCTGGGCCTGGTGCTGCCTCTGTGGAGGAACTTTGGCTGAAATGTATCAGACAAACAGGTCTGGCAAATACACTAATATTTTGGCAAGAAAAATGTGAGGCGGTTCAAAAGAATACCCATAACAAAGGCTAATACAGTTGTATTTTTGTGGGACTTTTACCGGACATTGAGAAGAAATGAAATCTCAGGCCCTACCTGCAAACAAACCGATAGGGTTTACTACAGGGAGGGACCTGCACCACTTTGCCTGGACAGGCTTAGAACTTCTATGCAGTTTACTAGTGCTCATGCATGGTCAGTTTTAGCTCTGCCTGGAAGCATCAAGCAGCCAAATCTATTTCTCCAAAGACCCTATGGTTGTGGGGCAAAAACCTTAACACCATGCATTTCATTAAGACTGATCACTGTCGGTAATGACACTATTCCTAATCACGATAGCACTTTTGCTTAAGGGGAATGGGAGCATCTGGCAGTTTTTTTCGCTATTTTTCAAAGGGAGACAACTTTTGAGACTTCCTGTTCGCTTTTCTGTAAGCCCTGTCCCAACGAAAAAGGGGTCTACTCTTAAAGGAAAGAATTTGCTCCTCAGGAGCAAATTCTTTCCTTTAAGAGTTGACCCCTATAGACATAGGAGACAAAAATACTTTTGCAGGAGTTGCCTCCCCTGAAGGTGTTCCCATTCCCTTTAAGTCACTATATTGTGATATACTGAGCTTGTAAACTACTGTGATATGTCAATATTCTGATGTACTTATCATAACTCTGGAGTAGTTATAAGGTTAATGAAGGATAGTTTGTCCCTTTTTTTTTTTTCTTAAAACTTCTCTTGTTGGTACTTGTTTGAATCGCCTCATTGAGGTGATGCTTACAAGTACCAAGAGCATATCCCCTGAAGGTCTATCCATTCCCATTAAGACTGCATAGGACTTCTCTAAAAAAAAGACCCCAAAAGTAGAAGTCTGTGATTGAAGAGAAGAAGGCAATTTAGCCTCCTGCTGGCCACTAAATTGTTTGTTTGATTTGAGGTTTAAACGTCATTTTGGAGATGTTGCTTCCAATTTTGTGGGGACTTTTACCCGACCTTGAGATGAAATGACATCTCAAGCCCTGCCGCCAAATGAACCAATAGGGTTTATTAACATGGACGGGCCGACTAGCACCCTTTGCCAGGGCAGGCTTAGATCCTCTAAGCGGTTTACCAGTGTGCGGGTTGGTGTCATCATGGAAGCATGCAGACCATATATTTGTGCAAGCCCCGATGGGTGAGGCCGGCTCTTGTTGGTACTTGTTTGAAGCACCTCATCGAGGCGATTCTAACAAGTACCAACAGTATATCCCCTGAAGGTCTATCAATTACCCTTAAGACTGTATAGGACTTGTCTAAAAAAAAGACACCAAAAGTAGAAGTCTGTGCAATTTAGCCTCCTCCCGCCCACTAATGTAACTGTTATATGCCTGGTTGACAGTTTACTAAAACTAACTGTCTTAGCTCCAGATAAGGAGTGAGTGAGTGTAAGAGTTTTATGTCTCACCAACAGCTAAGGTCATACAGAGATGGGACCTCGGTTTAAAGACTTATCCGAAAGTCTGGAGAAGCTCGGGATCGATCCTGTGACCCCTGGTTTACAAGGCGAGTAGAATTTTATAACCACTACACCACGGAGGCTTCTACTCCAGACAAGGCGGCATAACAAAGGTAATTAGCGGATAATTTTCCGAGGCAGTTCTTTCAGAAATATATTTGTCTCCTATATCAAATGGGGTCTATTCTTAAAGGAAAGAATTTGCTCCTGGGGTGCGAATTCTTTCCTTAAAGAATTGACCCCTGTTCAGAGGGGCTCAATTTACCAAAAAACAAAATGTCATGCATGTTGTCTCCCCTTTTAAAATGGCAGAAAATACAGCAGGTCTCTTAAAGGTGCATTATTGAGCTATCCGGAAAAAATGCTTTCAAAAATAAAATACATATAGCCGGTATTTTTCTTTAAAACAATACAAATGAATGCATTTTATGCAAAAATGCGAACAATTATGATGACAGGTAAACGAATTTGAGAGGGATTCCCTAACTAGGTTTCGAACACTAGTTAGATCTATTTTTAGTTTGTGACAAAAATAGAATCCCCATATATGACGTTATGCGACGTTCATTTTTTGCCTTGTTTGCTTAGGCCATGCCTGAATCGGAAAAAAATATGACGCTGAATACCACGCCATAGGTATTGACACTCAGAGACGATACTGTCGCCATGTATGTGTAAAGTGACAGATTTATTTTTAGAACAGAAATTCCGAACACATGTTCAGAGCGAAGGGTAAACTACCTTTTGCAGTGTAGATCCAGATCAGATGGCTTCCGAAGCCATCTGATCTGGATCTACACTGGTTGCCATGCAGTTTGTGAATGGAATGAATATAATATGAGCCAGCATATGACAGAACCTATAATAAGACCAGTGTGACCAGCAGAGACTCATATCAACCTGTGCACCCATCCACCATTACAAGACCTTTTGCTTATGTCTCTTTGCATAGGTATTAGTCTACAGAAGGAACATGCGATCAGCAAAGACTTTGATCAGACTGTGTGAATGCGCAGGCTGATCTGAGTCTTCGCTGGTCGCTCAAGCCTTCTTGAAAATTTTGTCATCTACTCGCTCATATATCAAGTTATCTGATTGGCTGATAGGTTGTAATGGGTGTGGCTTAGTTAATATATTCAGCAGGATAAGGTTTAATGTATATGCTGGACAACACAACAAACTTACCTATAGGGATAGTAGATGACGACGTTGTTCCACTTATGATTGGTATCGTGACAGTTGCCGTAGACAATGACACTGTTACCGTCGACAACGACGAGCTTATAGGTGCTCCTTTGTTACCCTTTGCCGCAAGTGTCTGGTGATGCATTACCGGTGTCACAGGTTGTGACATGACAACTTTCGGCTGTGATGTCATATTCAATCCTTGATTTACGTGAAGTTTTGCCGTCTGGAAGGTTGTGACTGGTTTACCCGCTACTTCTGTGTTTGTTCTGGATGCCTGCAGGGTGATCTGGATGCTTGGTGTGGTGTTGGTGGTCACTACTGTATGGAGTGACAAGCCTTGTCTGAAACAGATTTAATTCAACCCTTATCCTGCTACACAAAATAATTTAGCCACACCCATTCACATTACAAGCAACCAATCAAATTACTTGATGTAATGTAGTCATTCAAATTCACAAACTGAATGACAAACAGTGTAGATCCTGATCAGATGGCTTCTTCAGAAGCCATCTGATCTGGATCTACTCTATTGCAAAGGTAGAAGTTGTTGTGAACAGCAGGATAAAGATTAATTTATTTAAGAAATAGATCAGCTCTAGCTGTGATTTGTTGAGTTATAAATTACAGTTTGGAGGTCAGTTGAAAAGTAGACAAACCATGAGCGCGTAGCTCGTGTGATTTGTCTACTTACAACTGACTCACAAACTGTGGTTTATTACCCAACAAATCACTGGCGAGAGCTGATCTATTTAGATTTTAACACACTTAATATCGGTAATTATGTTGTTGTTTCCTTAAAATTCCCACAATCTTTCGCCATTGTTAAAAGAAGTCCGGCAAAAGGTACTGACTGTAATACATACATGCATTTATGTCCTTTTGTAATGTTTCGATGCGAGAAATTGACGTTACACTGTCAAATGTCAAGGGATTGATGAGGGACGTCAAATATTACCTGCATTTAATGACGTCACTCGTCACGCTCTTCCGTGATTTGTCGCATAATAATTCACAGTTCCTTTCCACTGCCTACATCGGCGCACTGTGTTAGAAATATTTATAAATAATGATTTTCACGGAAGATGAGAAGGACAGTTTGTGTCTAACGTGGTTGTAAACCCAAAGACAGGTTTTCTCATATAATCTACCAAAAAATATGGACAAATTTAGAACTGGTACGAGATGAAGGTGTTACTTTGCTAACGTCCCTGTGAAAATCACTGACGGTGCAAATAGCATTTGTATGCAATGCATTGACTGTTATTTACTGCTGCGCTATTCCTGTCCCTGTGACATGTGCTCTGTAACTTGGCCCTGTGACATCTTGTCCATGTGACATCAAAATGCTGTGTAACTTGTTCCTGTGAAGTCAGAGTGCTGTGTAACTTGTCCCTGTGAAGCAGAGTGATGTGTAACTTGTCCCTGTGACATCAGAGTGATGTGTAACTTGTCCCTGTGACATCATAATGCTGTGTAAATTGTCACTGAGACCTCAGATTGCTATGTAACTTGTCCCTGTGACATCAGAGTGCTGTGTAACTTGTCACTTTGACATCAGAGTGCTGTATAACTTGTCCCTGTGACATCAGAGTGCTGTGTAACTTGTCTCTATGACATCAGAGTGCTGTGTAACTTGTCCCTGTGACATCACAGTGCTGTGTAACTTGTCACTGTGACATCAGAGTGTTGTGTAACTTGTCCCTGTGACATCAGAGTGCTGTGTAACTTGTCTCTATGACATCAGAGTGCTGTGTAACTTGTCCCTGTGACATCACAGTGCTGTGTAACTTGTCACTGTGACATCAGAGTGTTGTGTAACATGTCCCTGTGACATCAGAGTGCTGTGTAACTTGTCTCTATGACATCAGAGTGCTGTGTAACTTGTCCCTGTGACATCACAGTGCTGTGTAACTTGTCACTGTGACATCAGTGTTGTGTAACTTGTCCCTGTGACATCAGAGTGCTGTGTAACTTGTCACTGTGACATCAGAGTGCTGTGTATATTGTCCCTGTGACATCAGAGTGCTGTGTAACTTGTCTCTATGACATCAGAGTGCTGCGTAACTTGTCCCTGTGACATCAGAGTGCTGTACAACTTGTCACTGTGACATCAGAGTGCTGTGTAACTTGTCCCTGTGACATCAGAGTGCTGTGTAACTTGTCACTGTGACATCAGAGTGCTGTGTAACTTGTCACTGTGACATCAGAGTGCTGTGTATCTTGTCACTGTGACATCAGAGTGCTGTGTAACTTGTCCCTGTGACATCAGAGTGCTGTGTATCTTGTCACTGTGACATCAGAGTGCTGTGTAACTTGTCACTGTGACATCAGAGTGCTGTGTAACTTGTCCCTGTGACATCAGAGTGCTGTGTAACTTGTCACTGTGACATCAGAGTGCTGTGTAACTTGTCACTGTGACATCAGAGTGCTGTGTATCTTGTCACTGTGACATCAGAGTGCTGTGTAACTTGTCCCTGTGATATCAGAGTGCTGTGTAACTTGTCTCTATGAAATCAATATATTTCTATATAAAGTGGGGTTTAGGGGGGTCTTCGTTTCACGGACTTGTTATCGTAATGTGTGGTCATGGTACCCAAGCCAAACTCATAAATCTGTAAACAATTGATAAATCAGAATGTTCAGACCAACAGAGTTGGACCCCACAATGAAGGATGCAAGCGGGCATCTGCGGAATAGTATTACTCGGTAAGGAAGCTTCGCCCTTACATGCCTATCAGTCTGAACAAAGGAAATGTAGGGAGAAGCGTAAGTCTGGGTCTTTAAAAGTAAACATACAAACCTGTGAATATCAGTGCCCTGTGTAGTTCCTATACTGACAGCTGGGGATGCTGGTCTGTTCACTGGGGGTGCTGTTGCTCTCAGGCCCTGGGGAAGTAGTGCACCCCTGATCTGGCTGTGCAGGCCTGGTGGTAGAGCAGTAGAGAGTGTATGGGCCGAACTGACTGGCAACTGGATGGGGGTAGGTGGCCCTGTTCTTGGTACGCTGATCATCTTTGGGACTGGCTTAAGGAGATGAGAGGCTGCTACCATACCTGAAAATAAGTTGTTGTTTTGGTTTTTTGGCCAATTAACCCTTTTTGTACCAAATGGAATCTTCCTCCTTATATATAGCTTGAGTCCATTTCAAAATTTAAGGGTGTCAGGTTGTATTTTCATGAAAATTCATTTGGAAAATGACTGAACTTTCAGCAAACAGTGGAGGCCCTGATCAGACACCACGTTCTGCAGCGTCTGATCTGGGCCTGCACTGTTTGCCAGGGTACCCGTTTTGGGGTTTCTGGTACTAAATGGGTTAATAATTATTTCACTTATTTCTAGCAGGTCTTTATTACAGGGTGTCCACAATTTGAGTAAAGCCAAATTCCCTGACTTTTCCCTGACTGAAATCAAATTTCCCTGACCAATGTTTTTGACATTTTGCACATTAAGTTCTAACATCTGTTGGCCTCCTGCTCCCCTACAGCCAACTCTTTCCTCTTTTTACAATACTGGCTGTAATTGTCTTACTCTTTAAATATGTTTTTGTTTGCTTTGTTGTTTTTTTTATGTTTGTATTTTCCCTTGAATTTATTTTCTATTTTTCTTTTTTCTAAACACATACATGTACATGTTTACATAAGTCATTTGTATTGTTGGATGAAATCCTTGAAACAAGAGGCTCAATGAGCCTAACCGCTCACCTGAGGAACATTTTAGAAAGCTGTTTGTCTCAAAAGAAGATTTTTTGAAGTTCTTCCAATTATAAATCAATGGGAGATAATGAGCCAAGGTTAGTAGCCAATTTGGACGCCAAAGGGTTGGCAGGATTCATGCTGATGGCCATTTGATGTTGCAACAATACTAAATATCTAATCTCAGGACCTTATAGATTCAGAAGAAGTCATATTATTAGTCTAAAGGAGCTAATGAGTGTGTTTTAGTTTTACGTTCCACCAACAGCTAAGGTGATACCGAGACTGGACCTCAGTTTAAAGACTCATCTGGAAGTCTGGAGAAGCCCAGGATCTATCCTGCGATCCTCTGTTTATCAGGCGGATTGCATAACCATTACACCAACCATTACAAGAGGCATCTATAGGAGCTAATGGTATAGTCAATTTGGACCGTAAGGGGCATGGTTGGTAGGATTTATACATACTGAATATCTAAGCTCTGGGCCTTATGGTTTCAGAGAAGAAGATTTTTAAAGTTTTTTATTCATTATTAGTATTATGATAAGTCAAGTGGGAGCTAATGAGCACTGGGGAGTAGCCAAGATGGCGCCCAGGGGCATGATTTGTAGGATTTATATAGATGAACACATAGCATTGTTACATATGAAATATCCAAGCTCAGAGCCTTATGGTTTCAGAGAAGAATTTTGAAGTTTTTTTCCATTACATGTCCATGGGAGCTAATGAGCCCTGGAGCAAGGCTATTTTGGACCCCAGGGGTATGATTGGCAGGATTTATGTTGGTGAGGACTTGACATTGCTACATACTAAATATCTAAGATCTGGGTCTTATGATCTCAAAGTGTTTCCATTTTTAATTTATGGGAGCTAATGAGCCCCAGGGCCAGGCCACTTTTGACCCCAAAGGCATGGTTTGCAGGATTTATGTAGCTGACCAATTCACTTGGCTACATTGTAAATATCTAAGCTATGGGCTTTATGGTATCAGAGAAGAATTTTTTTAAGCTTTTTCCTTTATAAATCTATGAGAGCTAAGGAGTCCCGGGTTGTGGCCAATTTGGACCCCCAGGGGCATGATTGGCAGGATCAATGTAAGGGACCACCTGGCCTGGCTACATTCTAAATATCTTAGCTCCGGGCCTTGTGGATTCAGAGAAGAAAATTTTTATTTTTTTTTCCATTGTAAGTCTATTGGAGCTTCTGAGCACCGGGGTGAGGCCAATTCTGACCCCAGGGGCATGATTGGCAGGATTTATGTAGATGACCATATTACGTTGTTACATACTAAATAGCTTAGCTATGGGCTTTATGGTTTCGGAGAAGAAGATTTTTGAAGTTTTTTTTCATAATAAGTCTATGGAAGCTAAGGAGCCCCAGGTTGTGGCCAATTTGGACCACAGGGGTATCATTGACAGGATTAATGTAGGGGAACAAATTGACATTGCTACATACTAAATATCTAAGCTCTGGGCCTTGTGGTTTTAGAGTAGAAGATTTTTTTTATGTTTTTTTCCTATTGTAAGTCTATGGGATATGGCCATGGGAACAAGAGTTTCCATCTGATCTGCCCCAAAACATTATGCTTCTTTTCACCCTACCTGATAAAGCTTCATATGAAATTTAATCATGACTGGACAACTGGCTTTAAAGATATACTTATTTGAAACTTGGGAGCTTGGGAACCCCAGGGCCTGGCCAATTTGGACCCCAGGGGCATGATTGGCAGGATTTATGTAAGGGACCACTTGGCTTTGCTACCTACTAAATATCTAAGTTTTGGGCCTTAAAGTTTTTTTTCATTGTAAGTATGTGGGAGCTTATGAGCACCAGGGCGTAGCCAATTCTGATCTCAGGGGCATGATTGGTACAAATGGTGGGCTTCAGGTAGATTACCATTTTACATTGCTACATATTAAAGATCTATGGTTTTGGAGAAGAAGTTTTTGAAGCTTTTTATCCATTAAAAGTCTATGGAAGCTAAGGAGCCCTGGGGCATGGCCAATTTGGATCCCAGGGGAATGATTGGCAGGATTTGTGTAGGGGACCACTTGACATTGTTACTTACTAAATATCTAAGCCCTGGGCCTTGTGGATTAAGAGAAGACCATCAATTTGGACCCCCAGGGGCACGATTGGCAGGATTTATGTAGAGGACCACCTGACGTTGCTAAATACTAAATATCTAAGCTCTGTGCCTTGTGGTTTCAGAGAAGAAGATTTTTTTTTAAGTGTTTCCCATTGTTAGTCTATTGGAGCTTTATGTTGCCAAACAAGAGTTTCCATCTGATCTGCCCCAAAACATTATGCATCTTTTCCCCCTACCTGATAATGCTTCATATGAAATTTAATCATGATTGGTTTATTTGCTTTAAAGATATACTTATTTGAAAATGTGAACAGACGACAGACGCCAAAGCATTGGCATACTATTACCTCACACGAGCCTTCAGCTCAGGTGAGCTAATGAAATACATGTCCAAATACAAAGAGATCTGTTGGCCTCCTCCTCCCCTATAGCCAACCCTTACCACCCTTTAAATTCTTCTCAAAGAATAATTTACCAAATGCAATACTTAAGAAGAGGACAAGACATTTTTGTTATTATAATAATTATTATTATAATTATTATTATCAAGGTAAAAGCCAAACATGAAGAAACTGCCTTAGCTTTTATTTTTGATGTTTTTTTATCATCCATGGACAAATTTTTTCCAAATTCCCTGACTTTTCCCTGACTTTTGCTAAAATTTCAAAATTCCCTGACCAATTCCAAAATTCCCTGACAATTCCCTGACCTTGAAAAAAAATTTTTTTCCCTGACTTTTTCCCTGACCGTGGACACCCTGTTTAATAAGGGGAGGGCAAAAAACTGGAGCACCCAGAGAAAAACCACCTGACCTTCCATTGCAGAACTTGGCATCTCCCAAGTGACCTGAGTAATGCTCACAGCAGAAAGAGACCTAAAGATTAAGGGAGGGCTATTACCCACCAGGCTACTGTGGCCTGTTGAAAATACAATGTAAGCATGACTTTCTTTATTGTATATTTTATTGAAAAAAATATTTTGAGTTGGCACAGGACTGGTCATCTGGCAAGTCCTACCAGAGTATCAGGCCTCATACTGTCCGAGTTTTTCCATGCCTGAAAGGCCCGATTTTGCAGACTTAACCCTTATCCTGCTGAACACAACAACCATTACCTTTGCAAACAGTGTAGATCCAGATCAGATGGATCAGATGGCTTCAAAGAAGCCATCTGATCAGGATCTACACTGTTTGTAATGCAGTTTGTGAACTGAACAAATACATTATACAAGTAATTTGATTGGTGAATAGTCAGACATGGGTGTGGCTAAATTTTTCTTTTCAGCAGAATAAGCGTTAAATAGTCATTGTAAGCAGAATATAGGAAGAAAAATCAAAATCTAAAATCCAGAAATCAAGAAAAAAATCAAACACTAAAAGCATGAAATCCTGCAAATGCCTGAAAAATATGAGGTCTCGAGTAGTCAATTAATGCTCTTCGAATAGCCAATACTACAGGAAGAGACCATGATCAGACTGTCCAGATACAAAAGCTAAATTGAATCTTAGCCTTTTAGTACCAATGGAATCTTCCACCTTATACATGTACACATGTATATAGCAGGATTCCACTTCAAAATTTATGGGTGTCAGGTTGTTTTCTTCAAAAACTATTTTGAAATTGGCTGAAACTTTTGCAAACAGTGCATGCCCAGATCAGACGCTGCAGAATGCAAACAGTGTAGGCCCTGATCAGACGCCGCATTCTGCGGTGTCTGATCTGGGCCTGCACTGTTTACAAACTTCACGTTTTGGGGTCTCTGGTACAAAATTGGTTAACAAGTCTGTGTGTTAACAAGTCTGTGTGTTAACAAGTCTGTGTAATGAACACCCCACTAACCCCCACTTAATGGAGAAAACTGGGGTTTGCAGGGGTGTATATCATTTTTCTTATTTCTGCTCTCAGACATAGGTTTTGTTTAATCGTTAGAACTGCCTCAATGAGGCAGTTCTAGCGAGCACCCACAACCTATGTTTGGAGAAAATTAGTAAGAAAAATGTCACAAATTTACATCAGAACTAGAAATGCGCCCATAGGACACTAACATGTCAATTTTTTCTTTAAAGTAGGTCACAGGTCAAAATTTTTTGTATGAGTGGGAAGCCTTTGTCACAAGGAACCTACAATTTTCCGGGAAGACGTATGCTAAACAGTCACAGGCTACAGAAATGAAGTGGTCAATAACTTACTCCTGGGTAGATGTGTTGTATGGTGAACAGTCACAGGCTGGCCTCGGATGATTGAACTGACATTGGGAACCTGTAGTGTACTGATTCCGTGACTCGCTGATGTTGAACTGATTTCTATGATATTTGGTATAGAAGATACACTGGGACCAACTGCTGGTGTCACAGGAGAGGTGGATGTTAGGGATAGAGGAGTTTTCTGTACTTCTGCAAATAGAAACAAATATACCACAACCTCATTATAACACTTCGATACAACACAGTTATGGATAACACGGTTTCAAGGTGTTTTTTTTTTAGGTTTTGGTTTTACGACCCTTTCAAGATTATTTCACTCATATCGAGCCGATCGTTAATCAGAGGTGGGAGAAAACCGGAGTACCCGGAGAAAAACCACCTGACCTTCCGTTGCAGAACTTGGAGTCTCACATATGACCCGAGCGAGGCTCGAACCACAGCGATGAGAGACCTAATGATCAAGAGTCAGCGCTCTTAACCACTAGGCCACAGAGGCCCAGTTTCAAGATGGATCTCAAAAATGTATAGATTATATAGAAAAATGACCATAAATGGTCATTTTTCTATATGATCTATACAATTTTGTTTGGATGTAACACGGTTGTTTAACAAACACGGTTTGTGCTTTGGACCCCATTAATAGTGTTATAAAGAGGTTGTGGTGTATGAGGATAAAAAGTCCTGGGGTCGGTTGTTCAAAGCATTAATAGCTTAATGAGCTCGTTAGTGGTCATACTGTTAACTTTTCTTGCAAGTACAATACCTAATACAGTGGTATTTTTGCTGAAAAAAATGTGAGCAGCTTCTGCATCTGCAGTGGAATTTTCCAACCCCGGGTATGAAACGGTTTATTGCTGCATGGAAGCTGTCTTAGCCCATGGACGAAAAGAATTTTCCCAGCAATGCTAAAAATACAACTTAGCAGGAGAAATTCCAAGGCTTCTGTGTGCTAACATAATGGCTAAAAATGGTCTGTTTCATCAATTTAGTCTGATCTGTTTCATCACTGTCTGTCTCATCTGTTCTCAAAACATAACCCATATTTAAACCCTGCCACAACTACCTTTCTTCTACCTTTACAACCCAGGACAAGTTGCTCAAAATTAATGGTGTCATTAGCCAGCGTATTAATAAAACTTTGTTGATTTACTATGGTAAATATTCTAACATTTTTGCTGAGAAAAATGTAAGCTAGTGTACTGCTAAAACTTTCATGATTTACTATGTCAAATATATAAATATTTTTGCTGAAAAAATGTGAGTAGCTTTGCAAGCTACTAATAAAACTTTGTTGATTTACTATGGCAAATATACTACTATTTTTGCTGAAAAAAATGTGAGAAGCTTTTCCAACCACTGAAAGCTACTCACATTTTTTGCAGCAAAAATACCACTTAAAGCTACTCACATTTTTTTGCAGCAAAAATACCACTTCGTCTGATATAGCACTTGCTAGAACAGTTTATTCATTTTCCCCACTAATGTGCTTTGAACAACTGGGCCCAAGCAAGACAAAGATCACCCTGCTCAGCCACACCGACTAAGAGTCTTGAAATATAGCACTTACTAGAATAGTGATTATTTTGACCACAAATGAACTGATTAAGCAAACAATGCTTTGAACAACCAGTCAGGTGCATAACCTATACAAGTTATTTTTTATAACCTGTTACATTTATAAAGTCACATACCGCCATTGAATTTCAAAGTGAGGCTATAGAAAATAATTTGTTTAGGTTATGTCACAAGTTCTTTAGGATTATGTTAAATTGAAAAATATTAACGTGAATGTGTTAATATTCTCGTCACACCACTCTTGTTTGAAACATGTGCGTACAACTTTTTAGACAATGCGTACAAAGAATTTCGATTTCAATCATCAAAATAAAGTCTTCTTTCCATTTTAAAATTGTCGCCACATGCGGCAAAATTGCGATAAGGTGGGAATTCAAGTTTTAAAACCATTAATTTTACCGTTTTGGTGCTCAAAATCCACTCAAAAAACGATTTTTTCTGAATGACAACTCGATCGTTTTGACGAATCCACCATCTTGTTAGAAAGAGCCCCTCTCGTGGAATCTTGCGATAACGTTATAATGACGCAAAACGTCGCGAATTTCAAAAAAAGATGAGAAAAACTAGGCCGATTTTTTACCGATTCTCGAAAAACCAATACAACGCAAATGAGTTATTTTTTTTTAACTTGTTCAGGATATGCACCTGACTGACAACTGGGCACAGGAAAAACAAATATCACCCTGCTCAGCTACACAGATTAAGAGTCTTGGAATTTAACATACAGAACCTACAAGCACTGCACAATCCAAGCAGCAAGCATTAAGGTGGTGATCAGCTTGCACAAATGTGCAATCTGGGGACAGTTATTCAAAGCATTGACATCTTAATAAACTTGTTAGTGGTCAAAATGTTAATTAACCCTTGTTCTGCTGAATATTCATATATGCCACACCCACTACCGATTATCAACCAATCAGATTACTTGATGCAAATTATTGCAACAAATTCACAATCTGAATGGCAAACAATGTAGATCCTGATCAGATGGCTTCGTCAGAAGCCATCTGATCTGGATCTTCATTGTTTGGAAAATAAGGCATATCCGGGCTCAGCAGGACAAGGGTTAACTGTTCTAGCAAGTACAATATCTAATATACATGTAGTGTTACTTCTGCTGAAATAATGAGAGCAGCTTTTGCACATTTTTTTCAGCAAAAATATTAGTATATTTGACATATCAATCCATTTTGTACTGGAAACCCCAAAACCGGTAAACTGGGAAACATTCTGGCCAGGACTACACTGTTTACAAAAAGTTCAGCCATTTTCTTAAATAAATTTTGAAGAAAACATATTTTGAAATGGACTCCTGCTAGATACATGTACAAGGAGGAAGATACAAAATGGGTTAAATGGTACGTTTACAATTGACGTCATTAGCAAATGACAAAAACAGGTTTTCTCATGCCATCACGCATACTGTGGATGATCAGGAAGAGTGGGGCAATTTCTGACTAGAGGGGAATGAATACACCTTCAGGGGAGGCAACTCCTGTAAATCAATAGAATTTTGGTTTCCCATGTCAATAGGGGTCAACTCTTAAAGGAAAGAATTTGCTCCTCAGGAGCAAGGAGCAAATTCTTTCCTTTAAGAGTAGACCCCTTTTTCCGCAGGACAGGGCTTATAGAAAAGCAAACAGGAAGTCCCAAAAGTTGTCCCCCTTTGAAAAAATGGCGGAAAAATCTGCCAGGTGTTCCCATTCCCCTTAAATACCTTTTTTCAATGCAGCTGGAGTAAGCCCAGTAATCTGATGGGCTGCCACGGGTTTAATTGCTGTGCCCGTTCCATGAGCTCCTGGGGCTGGGGCTATTGGTCTGGCTACTGATTTAGTCACAGCCTGGAATAAAGATAATGTTATTTAAATTTTCACATATACAGGACTGACATGAAAAACAACAACAAAAAAACACACACACAAAACTCTTGAAAAATGTTAAACCTTTCACCTTAAAATTTCAGGAATGGAATTCTCCATCTTTTCTTTTGGCCATGTCTATTCTTGGAGATGGAGTTTAGTCAAAATCATAAAGATGACATACATGTATTTCTCATTAAATCAAATTTTGAGTAATTTACTTCAACTTTTCATTTCTGACTCCAACTTTTTGGAAAGTTTCAACAGAAAAGTTGGTAATACTCCAACTACTTCTGGAGGACTTCATTTTTACTCCAATACCGGCCCCGATAGGTCAGTGGTAGAGCGTCCGCTTTGGGAATGGGAGGTCGCAGGCTCAATCCCCAGCCGTACCATACCAAAGGCATGAAAAATGGTACTTGCGCTCCACTGGCTGACGCTTGCATTATCAGGGGTAGTCCTAGGAAGATAAATGAAGGCAGGTAAGCATTTGTTATTTAAAGGATACTTTGTTTGTCGCAATAAAAGCTCTACAGAGCTTATGTTATTTGTTTCGGATATGCGGCATTAAATAAAGCTTCTTTATCTTTAATTTTCACCAAGTGAGAAGACTGTACAGTATGGCAAACAGTATTGATCCTCATCAATACTGTTTGTTTGTTTGTGTTGGGGTTTTATGTTTCTGTCAACAATATTTACAATGTAGGTCATTTTGGAGACACTGCTTCTGATTTTGGGGACTTTTACCCAACACCGAGATGAAATGACATCCCAAACCCTACCACCCAAAGAAACCGCTGGGGTTAAAGGAGCAGTCAGACTCGCATCACTTCCTGGACAAGCTTAGCAGTTTATCAGTACTCAAGTTCGGTTGGTTTCAGCTCTGCACAGAAGCACCATGCAGACCAATCTATTTCTCCAAGCCCCAATGGGCAGGTGCACAGAAGGCTCATTATGAGCTGTCTCAACTGGATCTACACTGTTTGTTTAGGTGACTGTACCAGTCTACAGTGTTGGAGGCTTGCAAAGAAAGGCTAAATTTTGTGACCTACATGTATATTAATGTCCCTAGAAACTGGAACAAATAGCCCCAGACTAAAGGGGTTATCTATATTTGATTTTTCTTATTTCTGCAGGAAAACTATGTTGTGGGTACACATTGGAAGTGCATAACAGAGATCTTCTGATGATTACCCCAAAAGGTGCTTCTAATGTGTACCCAAAATGTTTATTTTTATGCAGAACTAAGAAAAATATCAGTACTTTTCTGAAGAAAAAAAGCATCTTATTTGGAGCTACTGTATGCTGGAATAAGACCACAAGGAAATAGAATGCACCTGTATATGAACCTAAATCTGATCAATGACTGCTTGTATATTATTTTGATATCAAGACATTTTTCACACTACGTTATATCACAAAAGAAACAGCATGTTAACCCTTATGATGCAGAGAAAAAATACATCTGAAAATGTTGTCTGCTTATGTTGTCTGCTGTATCTTCTTGCAAACTTTTGAAAAATATTTTTGCATACAGGCAAAGTGTGGACCCCATATCAGACTGCTCCTGCAGGAGCAGTCTGATCTGGGTCCACAAAGTTTGCAAAAAAAAATCTTTTAATGTAACCGGCAGATGGCAAAGCAGATGACAGTTGTAGTGATTGGCGTTTTATGAGTTAAAGTTTTAGGACTGATTGACTGTGTTGGGGTTTAAGGACAGGTTTAACCCTTGTGGGCCATTTTGTTGTCTCTCCCAGGGAAAGGGAGAAAAGAGAAAGAAGAGATATATGCAGTATCTCCGGCTAAAAACTTCTGAAACATTTCACTCAATGACATGCAAATTTTGGTAAATATCATAGATGCTAGACAAAATAGCTTGAAAATTTTACTATTCACGGCAAGTGGACAAGTGGAATTAGCATTCCAGGTGTGTATTTTGTGATAATTGATTTGTTTGATTTGAAGTTTAACGTCCCCGTCAACACTGTAAAGGTCATTTTGGAGACATCGCTTCCAATTCTGTGGGACTTTTACATGACAATGAGATGAAATGACATCTCAAGCCCTGCCACCCAATGTAACCAATAGGGTTTATAAGCATGGACGGGCCGACTCGCACCGCATTGCCTGGGCAAGCTTCGATCCTCTAAGCGGTTTACCAGTACTCGTGTGCGGGTCGGTTTCAGCTCTGCCTAGAAGCATCATGCAGCCCATCTATTTCTTCAAGCCCCAATAGGCGGGGGCTATTGTGATTAATCAAGGATTATTTTCCTTTGATGAGGCGGTTCTAATGAATACTCAGGTCTGAAAATTCTTCAAAATTTCTCTTGTCCTGCATGACCAAGAACATGTAGATATGGGAAATTTTCATAGGGAAATGACAAAATTTTTACTTGTCGTCCAATATTTTTACACGTCATGACGATAGGGCAAGTGGAATTTTCCAGTATTGATACCCAAAACACAGGTTTTTATCGAGAACTGATAAAAGTTATCCTTAACCCTTCTCTTGTTGAATATTCATTTAAGCCACACCCATTTCTGACTTTGAACCAATCAGATTACTTGATGTAATTTATTCCAACAAATTCATAAATTGAATGTCAAACAGTGTAGATCCTGATCAGATGGCTTCTTCAGAAGCCATCTGATCTGGATCTACACTGTTTGCAAAGCTAGGGGTTGTCGTGAACAGCATGATAAGGGTTAAATTAACTCACCATATCAGTTTCTAAGTGAAAGGATACAAGAACTTACCTGGTAGGTTTTAAGTATATCTGAATGTTGTGTAGCGGCATGTGTGACAACTAGGGGCAGTGCCGTTCCTGCAAGATGAGCTCTAGCCGCTACTCTCACAGGCAAATCCTTTTGCGGGTCTTCAACTCTGCGATCCACTGGTGTGAAACTCTGGTTACTCATCTTTGTATCTGCTGTTAAAATAATGGACAAGATTACATGTATATATTATATATAGAGGATCTTACATGAATGTTTATGACCTCATGTATTATTGAATTTATTGAACGAGTTGAGGAAAAGGGATAAAATGCGAGGCTTGGCTGCCAATGGCAGAGCATTTTATCCCTTTTCCTCAACTGGTTTAATAAATTCAATAATACATTTATTAAACGAGTTGAGGAAAAGGGATAAAATGCAAGGCTTGGCCGAGCAGTTTATCCTTTTTCCTCAACGAGTTTAATAAATTGAACATGAATGCAAGATTCAATTTATCATATGACATTTAGAGTCAGTGAGTGTTAGAGTTTTACGTCCCACCAACAGCTAAGGTCATACGGAGACGGGACCTCAGTTTAAAGACTCATCCGAAAGTCTGGAGAAGCCCGGGATCGATCCTGCGATTCCTGGTTTACAAGGCGAGTAGCGTAACCACTACACCACGGAGGCTTCAATGACATTTAGAACACACATAATTCACAATTTTTGCAGAGTCAATATTCCACCATTAGTAAATGTGATGCCATAAACCCATTCAGTACCGGAAACCCCAAAACGGGTATTGGCAAACAGTGCAGGCCCAGATCAGACGCCGCAGAATGCGGCGTCTGATCAGGGCCTCTACTGTTTGCTAAAAGTTCAGTCATTTTCCAAATCGATTTTGAAGAAAACACAACCTGACACCCCTAAATTTTGAAATGGACATGTGCTATATATTTATAAGGTGGAAGATTCCATTTGGTACAAAAAGGGTTAATGACGTTGTATGTGTAACGTTATGGGACGTATCCAATTAATTTGCATATTTAATCCACTGGTGGATTACTGAATTTATTACAAGGTGTTATTACACTCTCAGACATGATGTTATATGATAAATAAGCATTATGAATCTTTGTAAGTAATTCTTCTATAAAAATTCCTAAAAATTGGGACACAACTTGCTGTAAAGTGTAATACTCCTAAAATTTTAACAAATTTGTTTCATGATCCAGCAAAGAGTCTAAAAGTGCAGACAGAATGGCAAACAATGTAGACCCTGATCAGACTGCTCATGAAGGAACAGTGTTATCTGGGTATGCACTGTTTGCTCAAGTCTGTCTGTACAATTACTTAAGATCATTATGGTACACTGCTAAACTCTTGTGCGCTTTAGGGGCAATATTCCTGTTAACACACCTTTACCCCAGGAGGGGACACAGACTTACTACATACACTCCAGTTATGCAGGATGAAAGCCTACACAGTAATCATTTAAATACGGTAGGGATCTGGGTTCTTTAACCCCCTAGTCACTGGTCTCTGTTTTTACTTTTAACTATACTAACATGTACTCTCTATCTATCTATCTTCATATACTGAGTCGGTCATATTTGGTCATTACCTCAGTTAATCCTCGCACTGTACAAACTCATTTCACCTTATATCCTTATCTTTTATTTCAATTAACCTCCTTTAGTACTTGGTATACTGGAACCCCTTCAGAAAGTCCTCCTCAAGGTTAAAAAGTATTAGCAGATAGAGCATCAGACATCCAATCAGATCTACCAAAAACATGCATACTATGCACCACATTCAAACTCTACTACTGCCAGTTACTATAAATACAGTTTCTTTCCCTTGGCCGTGGTACAATGGAATCACCTTCCTCCTCATGCTGTTGTGTGCTCCAATCTGGACTCCTTCAGATCAGCCATATGCACTCTCCACCATCCAATGTCATGAACCATTGTTTTTACCTAATTTTAATCTCTACATTACCAGCACTGTTTTTACTTTTAAATTCTCCTAAAATCCAATACTTTTTCTTCTATCACACTTTTCTTTTTCTGGCGCGTGCAGCTGCACATAATCCTCCTGAGAGGGTGATGCAGGATGTATAGATAGATAGACTAAGTAAGATAGGGGATTGCTCTCCCTGGGCCTCCAGTTAACATCCCGATCCAAAGGACAGCACACTTATGACATTCATCCCTGCAAATGATGCCAATGAAGCGTGTTCGGACACTGAAATTACCCCTACCACCAGGGATCGAACTGAGGCCTCTAGCATCAGAGGCAAATGGGCTAACTTTCTCTATATACTGCCATACGCCCTTGCGGACATTCTAGGCAGGTGTATATTACATACACTCCAGTTTTGCAGGATGAAAGCCTACACAGTAATCATGTAATTATGGTAGGGTTCTTTAACCTGCACAGGGGATGATTCTCCCTGCACAGGGGGCCTCTAGTTAACGTCCCGATCCGAAGGATGGTGCACTTTATGACAATCATCCCTGCAAATGATGCCAATGGAGAGTGTTCGGACACCGAAATTTTATCGCCGCTGCCTGGGATCGGACTCTGGACCTCTAGCATTAGAGGCAAGTGCACTAACCACTGAGCTAACCACACCAATGCGCTGAGTGTTTGAGTTTACTTCCCACCAACAGCTAAGGTCATATGGAGATGGGACCTTGGTTTAAAGACTCATCCGAAAGTCTGGAGAACCGGGATCAATCCTGTGACCCCTGGTTTACAAGGCGAGTTGCGTAACCACTACACCAGAATCAGAATTGTTACTGGTGACACATCAAATGACATTCATACACCAGGACCTGTGATGTGGGAAGTTAGTCCCTAGCTCTAACCAAAGAGGCAAATTTAGCTACACAATCATCAGCACATTCAGCTGTCGAAATAATCAAATCGGGAAGGGCATTCCAATCACTAATGGTTTTGGGGAAGAACGACTCTTTTTTTCTCCTATTACTGCTACTCGCTCACATCTGAGCATTACCAGCAGGATTTCCTGGGTGGTAACCAGTACTTTTTTTTAATTATTTTAATTTTTTTTTAAGCATTGTCAGAGAGCCAGATAAGCTTCGTATTTTCGTAAATTACGGATTAAAAAATGCAAAATACGAAGTAGTTGAAAATTTAAATTGTACCATTTACGGTAGACCTTTCTTAGGTTACGAATGAGACAATGATATGGCGCGTATTTACGCAGTAATCCTTGCATAACGTTTCGTAACATGACCATCTACAATTGTCAGCTCAAAGACAATGAAAGGGTATGTAATTAATACCCTTCCTCTACCCGACGGCTATCCGCTGTGATTAGAAATAAGAAGAAGAATCCGAAACGTGTTTTCACACCTGCAGCTGTAGTTAGTCACTTCACTGGTCTCACAAATGTTTTGCTTTTTTTTTTTCCGTGCACATAATTTCCCGCATGTACGTTTGTTGCATTAATACATTAGCGGAAAATATGACTGTGGGATAGGTGAAAACAGACAAGCCTGTGCAGTCTGATCTGTCTGTACACTCCTTTTATGCCTCTGGTGTTTTAAAACAGCAGCAAGCGGCTTGTCTAGACTCACTAGTTAATCTGGTCTTTTGTAAAAAAGTAACAAATTTTTGGCTGTTCGTAGACTCATTAACCTTGTTTGTTTCGACTGTAGAATGCGCCTGAATGCAAACTATTACGTTGTAAGTGAATAGGTACTTGGATCAGACTGTTCAACATCTCTCACATGAAATGACGTCCTGAAAATCTTTGAATGTGCAGTCACTGTTCACAAGGTTTCATATCGCTTAAAAACGTGTTTCTTGCCGTTTTCCAATGCCTTTGATAATTGAATCATGATGGTTGTTTACTTCTGATACGGTTCAAGTATCTATTCACTAAAAAAATATATATTTGTCACAAACCGGTAAATTGACTGGCGTATTAGGTGTTCATAAAGTTTTTGCGGCATGCTATGATCGCACATCTCAGTTATAATAGCTGATTTGCACGGGATTACCAGTATTTATTCATAATTTGATGCAGCGCATGTAATGTATGTTATAATTGAAACAGAATTTATTAAATCTTTTTCTGAAGATAAAAGAAACAATTAAACTAGAATCGCGCAGTCGATGGCACGCCATCGCATATCCCCACGCTTTTTTTAAAGATACGCCACTATATAAGTTCTCAATTGCAACTCCCACCCAATCTTAAGATCAAAATTCCGAAAGTGTCATGCACTCCTCAGACCAAAGACCTATCAGTTCCCAAAGTTTCATGTTTCTATCTGAAACGGCATAGGAGTTATCCGGTAATCGTTAAAAAGGGGGTTATGGGGCTGAAAATCCAAGTTTTTGATCTCTGGTGAACTCAAACCTGACCCTAGGGGTCAAATTTTGATTGTTATGTATTCTACTCATTATGCCGTTCGATTTGATATGTCACACGACCAGGTTCTGAAAACTTTGATTTTTTTAACCCCGGGGCACCCCACCCCCTGGCCTGGCCCCTAGGGGTAGGATCAAAATCCCGAAAGTGTCATACACTCCTCAGACCAAAGACCTATCAGTTCCCAAAGTTTCATGTTTCTGTCTGAAACGGCGTAGGAGGAGTTATCCGGTAATCGTTAAAAAGGGGGTTATGGGGGTGAAAATCCAAGTTTTTGACCTCTTGTGACCTCAAACCTGAACCTAGGGGTCAAATTTTGTTTGTTACGTATTCTACTCATTATGCTGTTCGATTTGATATGTCACACGACCAGGTTCTGAAAACTTTGAATTTTTACCCCCGGGCACCCCACCCCCTGGCCTGGCCCCTAGGGGTAGGATCAAAATTCCGAAAGTGTCATGCACTCCTCAGACCAAAGCCCAATCAGTTCCCAAAGTTTCATGTTTCTATCTGAAACGGTGTAGGTGGAGTTATCAGGTAATCGTTAAAAAGGGGGTTATGGGGGTGAAAATCCAAGTTTTTGACCTCTGGTGACCTCAAACCTGACCCTAGGGGTCAAATTTTGATTGTTATGCATTCTACTCATTATGCCTTTCGATTTGATATGTCACACGACCAGGTTCTGAAAACTTTGATTTTTTACCCCCTGGGGCACCCCACCCCTGGCCTGGCCCCTAGGGGTAGGATCAAAATTCCGAAAGTGTCATGCACTCCTCAGACCAAAGACCTATCAGTTCCCAAAGTTTTAAGTTTCTAGCTGTAAAAGTGTGGGAGGAGTTGTCCGGTAAGACGGACGGACGACGGAGACAATTACAATATCCCCACTTTTTCTTCGAAAAGCGTGGGGATAATAAATAGGCTGCGTCTCCTGACAACCGGTTGTCAGGAGCATTTTTGCTATGTAAAATGCTCCTGACAACCGGTTGTCAGGAGCATTTTTGATGTCAAAAATGCTCCTGACAACCAGCAATATTTTTTCCAGTAAAATCCTGCTATAGTTGCAATATTTTGGTTACTTAACCCAGTATTTTAAGTTTCTTGATGCATGTTTAATATTTTTTGTCTTCTTTGGTATTATAACAGAACTACTGGAGTGAAAATAAAAGAGAAAAAACTTATGGTACTTGCAGAATTTACTGTTTCATTTTTTACTGAAAATAAATACCAAATACTTGTAAATATAGGGGCAATTTAACTTTAGTGCTATGGAAAAAAGAAAACATGTCATAAATTCCCATTTAGAGAATATACATGTTTATGGTTAAGGGGTGGGGATGTGAACAGTTTCTGAGATATATGGCTTTTAATGAAGTTAAGGGGTGGAGCATGCCCCGTGGCACTGATGTCACTGATTGTGTCTTATCCTTAGGAACAAGAATATATATGGTTTAGGGGTGGGGCTCTTAACAGTTTCTCAGATATATGGTCTTTTGTGAAGTCGAGGGGTGAAGCATGGTCTGTGCACCCCTGGGTGACCCCTAGGTTGGTGTCACTGAATGTGTCTTATCATAAGGAACAAGAATATATATGGTTTAGGGGTAAGGATCTGTAAGGTTTCTGGAATGTTGGGCCTTTTATGAAGTGGAGGAGGTTGGGCATGGCCCTGGCACATCCTGGGGACCCCCAGGTTGTTGTCACTGATTGCGACTTACCATAAGGAACGAGAATATATATGGTTTAGGGGTAGGGATCTGTAAGGTTTCTGGAATATAGCCTTTTATGTGGTGGAGGGGGTGTGGCATGGCCCTGGCAGATCTCGCTGGACCACCAGGTTGGTGTCACTGAGTGCGTCTTATCAAAAGGAACAAGAATATATATGGTTATTGGGTGGGGATCTGAATGATTTCTGAGATAAATGGCATTTTATGACATGGAGGGAGTGGGGCATGGCCCCAGCACAACCTAGGGGCATAAAAACATGGCTAAGAGAAGTTTTCTCAAGGAACATTTCTATGAAAGTCAGGCAAAATATCTGCAAAGGTTTGCCAGTTAATGCCATTTTTTAATTGCCCACATTATAAGTCTATGGGAAATCTATGTTGACATTGCAACCCATCTAAATGGCTGAATTTCATAAACAAGAGGGCCATGATGGCCCTGGATCGCTCGCCTGAGCCATAGTATAACAAGTGGGCCCCTGGGAGAGCCATTATTGGCCACAGGCTATAATTTGAATAATCTTGGTAGTGGTCTAAAAGGTGAAGCTTCATACCAAATATCAAAGACCAGAGGCTTTTGGTTTCAGACAAGAAGATTTTATAAGGTTTTTCTTATATAAGTTAATATTAACCTTGGGGTCCCCAGGGCGGGTAAATTTTGGCCCCAGGGCTATAAATTTGAACAATCTTGGTAGAAGCTTCATACCAAATATCAAACCCCTTGGCCTTCTGCTTTCGAACAAGAAGATTTTCAAAGGATTTCAATGCCTTGATTTCTATTTCCTAGGGCTATAATTTGAACAATTTTGATAGAGGTCCACTAGATGAAGCTCCACATCACATATCAAAGACCTGGGCCTTTCAGAGAAGAAGATTTTTTTAAATTTTCCTATATAAGTCAATGTACATTGTAAGACGGAAGGGCCCTTGGGCGGGGGCACTTTGGGCCCAAAGGCTTTGATTTGAAAAATCTTGGTAGAGATCTACTAGATGAAGCTACACACCAAATATCAAAGAACTGGGCCGTGCGGTCAGAGAAGAAGATTTTTAAAGATTTTCCCTGTATAAGCTCTTTTTTTGTTGAATTTGAGGTTTAATGTCCCTGTCAACACTTTAAAGGTCATTTTGGAGACATTGCCTCCAATTTTGTGGGACTTTTACCCGACATTAAGATGAAATGACTTCTCAAGTCCTATCGCCCAATGAAACCAATAGGGTTTATTAGCATGGACGGTCCGCCTCGCACAGCGGTTCCTGGACATGCTTAGATCCTATAAGCGGTTTACCAGTACTAGTGTTGGGGTCCCTGTACAAGGTTGGTCGGTAAATACCGGTGGCGGGAATTCCCACTGGTATTTACCGGTAATTACTGTCCTGGGAAATACTCCAAAATTCAGTAAAAGTGGGAAATACTGGTAAATAGTGGGAAATATGATTTTTGTTTAGTTATTTCATAGAAAAACACTATTAATATTTGTGTAAAAATATTGAACAGTTAGCTATTTTGCAATATGCCTCCCCATACATATAATGTCATGCGTCTGCTTTATTTAAAATAAAATACCATAATACCATAATGATCCCAATATTTAGGATAGACATGCCTGGGCAAACAGTGCAGACCCAGATCAGAATCACTTAGCTTCTTTAAGAGATTTTGTCATTGGAACTACTATGTTTTGTATGCATTAGTGTAACACTAAACCACATGGTTCAATTTTTTTGAGATTTACAACAACTCTTTGGATGTTTGAATTTTAAGGATGTTTACACTAGAGAAAGTTTGTCAAGTAATCATACTTATAATGCTTAAAGGTGTGATAATTTAATTGTTTGTTTGAGACAGGTATTAAAAGAACACAGTTAATTTAAGCATAAAAGGTTTCTTAAATTGTTTACAGATATTCACCAAATTATTTAAAATACATGTATTTACAAGTCAAGGGAAATAGCTGAAAGTTAAAATCTAATATTTTAGAATCACATTTGAAAAGAAATTATATACAAATGTACATTCTATATGAAGGCAGGGTCTATAGATCTTTCAAGTTATTCAGTATAAAAAGGACTGGAACATTCTTCACAATTTCATTTGTCCTACATGACTAAGTGCATGTAAACTTTGGTAAATGTCGTAAGGACTAGACAAACTTTTTACCTGTCCATCATTTTTTTTTATCATTGCAAGCAGACAAGTGGAATTTTCAAGCCCTGCATGAACTTAAAATAATTTTGCTTTCAAATAGCCAGGTAGTTGGGGTATATTAAGCTGTCTCAATTGGTACAACCTATGTAAATATATATTTCCCAGTATTTCCTGGGAATTCCCTGTTTTTCCCGGGAATTCCATGTATTTCCCACCGTCCAGGGAAATATGAGTATTTCCCGCTTTTTTGCCAACCTTGTCCCTGTATAAGCCAATGTAAAACCAAAGGGCCCCAAGGTGGGGGCATTTTCGCCCTAGGCCTATAATTTGAGCAATCTTGATAGAGGTCCACTCAGGGATTTTCCTACCCTTCATAATCAGGGTCCAGGGGCTGTTGGGTTTGGGAAAAACAGCTCACTAATATGTAAAGTTGGGAATTTATATCAGTTGTAACTTTGTCAATTTTGGTTCAATTTTCATGAAATTTTCATCAAAATGTAGCACAAAATCAGAAATTGGGAAATTTGTTGTAAAATTTGGGAATTTCTGTCTCTAAATTGGGAAGAAATAGGGGCCGATTACCGGCCCCAAATTTGCACTAGAAAAATCCCTGCCACTACATGTGGCCACACACCAAATATCAAAGAACTGGGCCTTGCGGTTTCAGAGAAGATGATTTTTAAAGATTTTCCCTATATATATAAGTCTACTTAAAACCATAGTTCCCGAGGCGGGGGCATTTTGGCCCCAGGGCTATAATTTGAACAGAGGTCCACTAGATGAAGCTAAAATACCAAATATCAAAGACCAAGGCCTTGTGGTTTCAGAGAAGAAGATTTTTAAATATTTTCCCAATATAAGCCTATGAAAAACCAAAGGGCCCCAGGGCGGGGGCATTTTTGGCCCTAGAGCTATAATTTTAACAATCTTGATAGAGGTCCACTAGATGAAGCTTCACACAAAATATCAAAGACCTGGGCCTTGCGGTTTCAGAGAAGAAGATATTTAAAGATTTTCCTATATAAGCCTATGTTAAACCAAAGGCCCCTGAGGCAGGGGCATTTTTGGCCCCAGGGCTATAGTTTGAACAATCTTGGTAGAGGTCCACTAGATGAAGGCAACCATAAAAATAGCCCTCGGAAGAGATGGCAAATCCCCTGACCAAAAGCCAATATGGCCTTCAGAAGATTGTTCACCAATAGAAAGTGCACCAGAATTAAACCAGCAATTTATCACAGAAGTTTTGGAGTTATGAGCTGAAAAATCTGAATAAAAATTACATGAATTGAGTTCGTTTGAATACTAAAAACTGACAAAAAAGCATTAAATATGTATCAAGAACCATGAAATATTAAAAAGGTGACTAAAATAATACTAATATCATAGGTTTTTACAGGAAAAATATTGCTGGTTGTCAGGAGCATTTTTGATCGCAAAATTGCTCCTGACAACCGGTTGTCAGGAGCATTTTTGATCGCAAAATTGCTCCTGACAACCGGTTGTCAGGAGCATTTTATATGGCAAAAATGCTCCTGACAACCGGTTGTCAGGAGACACTTCCTAATAAATATGTACTATAAAATGGTTATCCTTTGGAAGCAAAGAATACACCACAGAACTGAAACGTATGGAGTGTACATGTTTTCATGGCCAGACTAGCTAGTTTCGACCAATTAGGCCTCATCAGTGACCCATATTCATATTTTCATCATTCCGACGCTTTTTTTCCCCACAACATTGTCATCAATGCACGGTTGTGTGCTATTACATTTTAGTTCAAACGGAACCGTTTTTTCACTCTTTATCGCTGCACAGACCGATCTCTTTGTTTGCCGTGTTCTATACCACATTTAACCAAAATACAATTAGTAGGATCAACTTGTAATTAGGGCTGGGTACCGCCTTTGGAAATTGTACCGCGGTATACCACGGTATACACCCATGTACCGCGGTACGTACCGTGGTATACCACAGGTTTCAAACACCAAGTGTTTGTACTTCGTCAAAATAAAACAGACAAATAAACAGAGAATCATTACGCGTTTTCTAGGTGTTTACGGTCGCGAAAAATGTGACATTGGCAATAATATTGTCTTAGCAGGTTATCTGGCTGCGATCTTTACTGATTGCTATTAATCTGTCCATGGCCTATCACTAATCTTTTGCCAATAAATTAGTTAATCCTATTAATCAATAAGACAAAATGTTTTTTTTTCTTAATTGCTATGTGATTATGAGATTAAAGTAAGCCAAGATTGCAAGTCATTCTTTTCATGTGTCACTTAATATCGATACCTGCTGGTTAAGGACACGACCACGCCTGAGGTTCAACACGCCGATATAGCGGTTCTTTTGAAATTATTTATTCACAGTTCGACACAGCGCAATAAAATGTTATATATGTCGTCAGCATAATGATTTTATAAAAGGGAACAGTAAAATTTATTCATCTTTTAAAACATTTTTATCCAGAAACAAACGAAATGTATAAGTAAAAAAAGTGTTGATAGTATGTGCCAGACGTATTTTTACTCAAGACATTTAAGTCAATACAAAGCTAAAGCAAGAACTACATGTCATTATTATATTATTGCAAACGGGACCGTTTCTTCCTCTCCATTGCTGCACAAACTGATCAACACAAAACATGCTGTCTTGCAATGTCATCTTTGTCAGTCGTGTTCCGACAAGCAGTGCATATATATGTTACAAACTTTTCACGCAAGATTACTTTGAGCCCCAATTAGCAGGATTAAACTGTTACACTTTGGTTATAAATTTATTACCTATTTATCTGTGTTAATCCGAAGTGGCCGGCATGCGGAGCATGCTCTATTAGTTATTACCGCTATTCATCTCAAGTAGCAGATAATTTTCGCGCCCTTTCGGTCGCGTCGGCGTCTTTGAACTTAACAGTGCTCAGCATGTCTAGCGGCGCATTATAAAAATATAATTTGCGTCCCTGCGAGGTATTTTTTTTTTTGCGGTCGACGCTAGTGAAATCGTTTCGCAAACATATTTTTGTTCTTACGAAAACATTGAATTAAATTATATATAAAATTTCCGATAAAATCCGGAACTTGCCGAAAGTACCGGTACGGCCAAAAAGTACCGCGGTACGCACCGCCGGAAGAAAATACCGCGGTTTACCGGTGCACCGGTTTTACCGCGCACCCCTACTTGTAATACTTTGGATTTCATGCATATATCGATCTGTGAATCGCAGGTGGCCAGGCCAGCACGAAGTGCATGCTTATTTACAACTATTCATCTCAATTTGAAAATAGAATTATCGTCCTATCAAGCTTCTTAGATGTCTCGTCGGCGTCTTTGAACATGAAAGCAGAAAAACTGGCAGTGCATCAAAGAAGTTTCTTAGCGTCCTACGACACAGACGGTATTTTTATACGCCATTGATATCGAGTGCCACACTCCCACTTTCCTGCTAGCGCAAACACTGAGCATAATATGTTCAGAAAGTGTAGTCTGATCTGGGTGTGTGCTGTTTGCTAAGACATCTGTCCTGAAACATAAGGGTGATTCTGTTTACTGGCTAGATATGTCTTCCAAATCAGTATCAGTGAACTATTAACTAGCTTAAATTGTAATGAATCGGTAGTTAACCAGGTTCATAAAAATACGAAACGACCTCCCGATTTGATCAGTATATTTACTGACCCATTTTTCAGTTTACTGAAAAGGTTTTAATTTTGATAAGTAAATACGAAGTGGGGATAAAAAATTATCTGGAGCTATGCATTGTGGATGAAGTGCCTTGCTCAAGGACACAACACTTGTTGTTGTTGTTGTTGTTATGGTAGATTTCCGCCGTTGACTTCTCGGCGAACCGTCGACGTCGACGTCACAGGGTTATCGTTTTGAGCTTGAAGCGTGCGGGTCGCTGAAACGGACTTCGAATCGGGTAAAATTTGACCGGAAACCGCGAGACCCCGTTGTCCTTCGGTTAGTGTTAAAAGTCTTAGGCGTTTGTAGTGTAATGTATGGATCAGTTCTCTACTATGTAGTTCTAATTTATAAATGTCTTGGTCACTGTCGGCATACACTGATGGGTCCAGAATAAGACGAGTAAGCACATCAGGAGATGATGTATCTATATGTAGTCTTTCAGATATTTCCCTGACTTGGTCGACGAACTTCTCTCTATCTTCACAGTATGCAGGACATGCTGCAAGAAGGTGTTGGCGATTTTCTGGAGCACTCTTGCAGAGATTGCACGTAGGGTTTATCGAATGTTGATTGAATACTGCCTTGTTGCTCTGTAGAGTGTAGGTGCCAGTAAGCAGTCGACATTTCAGCTGGGCTCTCCTGCTGTCAAACACGCTATCTCTGACTGTCGCCCACACTGGATGCGGCTGACCAACCCTGATTCTGTTGGGGTTAATATATTTCAGTGTTGTCTTTTCCTGCATATCCTCCCTCCAGGTTTCCTCTACTTGATTTCTGATGGCTTTGTCTACAGTCGTCTTCCATTTCATTTTGGAAGGTGGGTTTTCCATAAGTTCGGAGGGGACGGGTAGGTCATACTGGATAAGCAACTCACGAATCCGGCTGAACCAGGAATTTTCTGTTGGGGCCTTCATGGCAAGCTGTCGAAGACATATCTCTTTCTCAATTCCCTCACTGGTTATCCATCTCCAGAAGAGGCCCAGCATGTTCTTATGTAGGACCCTCTCGACCGGAAGAATACCAAGAAGAGCTATGGATGCAGATGATTGTGTTCTGTCCGGTAGATGTTGGACCTGTTTCATCGACTTTCTCTGGTACTGCTCCAGTTGATTGATGTCTGCTTGCTTAAGCTCTTGAACTTCAAGGCCATATAACACTCTTGGGATTACATATGTCGTCCACAGCTTCCCATTCACACTCTGCTTCAACCCATTCAAACTGTGAAAACCAGCCCCCATCAAAGAATATGCCGTTCTTCTGCCCAGGTTAATTTTATCCTGGATATTGGGTTTCTGATTAATATTCCTCAGTATTCCTAAATGTTTTGTTTGGTTTTCCTGTTGAACTTTGTCACTGCCCATAGTGTACACAACGTCTCTGGGTTTTTTCGGACCGTAAGGGTATGTGAGAACACAACTCTTGGTCGGATGGATGCCATACCTGCTCCTTCCCGCGTAAGAATGCCCGGTATCCAACATAAATTGCATTTCCAGCTGTGAATGTGTCAAAAGGGCTAGATCGTCAGCCACTGTAATGTGCGGAATTTTAATATGTCCGATTAAGGCCCCCGTAAAACGGTTCTCAACTTCGAGTAGGAGTGGGTTATTATATCGCTTGTAGTGGGACGTAGAGAGAACTCCTCCCTGCCGGACACCTTGGCGAATGTTGATTGGGCTAGACAAGTTTGCTTCCCACTTGACAATCGAAGTCAGGTCAACATACATGTCATTCAGAAGAAGCCAGTCGTCACCAGTGATCCCATCGGAGAATAGCTTACGGAGCAGAATACAGTGGTCCACGACGTCAAAAGCCTTTTGGGCGTCGAGCGTGGCAAGGATCAGTGGTTTACGTATATTCTTTGCCTCAGATATACACTCCGACAGGATCAGTGCAGCATCAATTGATGATGATCCAGCGGTGAAACCTTTCTGTAGGTGGGACTGTGACTTTTCAAGGTGAGCATTATGCCTCTTGTTGAGAATATGTTCCACTATTTTCAGCAGTATAGAGGTCACTGTAATTCCCCGGTAGTTAGCAGGGTTTGTCTTCTCACCCTTCTTGAAAATTGGAGTTATCAGTCCACTTTTGAGCACCGGGTGTACTTTTTTCGTTGCGAAAATGAAGTTCACCAGATTCATTAGGTAGATCTCAACACATCTTCCACCATACTTTAGATGCTCACTGGTCAGGTCCATGTAGTCTGCGGCTTTATTAGTTTTAAGCCGTTTAATTGCGAGTTGAACTTCATCCAACGTCGCCGGAAGAATGTTCTGATCCATTTTGGTACAAATATTTAAGATATGCTCGGTATCTTTGGAGTACAACTCCTTCAACTCGTCGTCATAGTTTTTGTTCGCACTAGGGGTTGCCAAGTCCTGAAAATATGTTGCCCATCCCTCGCAGATGTCCTCAGGAGTATCAAGTATCTTGTTGTCTACAGTAAGGAAAGGTAGTGAGTGGTCTTGGGTTTTTCTCTGTTGTTTGACGAGACGGTAGAGTTCCTTATCACTGCCTGAAGAGGCCATAATTCGTTCCACATTCTCCGCTCTCCGCTTGGCTTCGGTTTGTCGCTGAGTCTTTCTGAGGCTCCTCTTACAATGTTTCATCTGTTGCACAAGAGGGTGGTCATGGTTTTCAGGAGCACCAGCCGCTCTCCACTGCCACCAGGCTGTCTTGCACTGTTTATCAGCATTGGAAATATCCTCGTTCCAGACTCTGTTCTTCACCGGGTGCATCTTCTTGGAGTCTTTATGTCTGGGGATGCTGACTCTTACGGCACTCTTCAGGGTTGACGTAAAGTGGCCCAATGATAGTGTAAACTCATAGTCTGTCTGGGGTGTATTAAAGGGGTGCAGCAAACTCGCTACATAGGTACTGTATAGATGGGTGTCACATTTTTCCCATTTAGGTTTTACTTTCATCACTATAGATTTCTGGTTCTTTGTGGATACCTTCAGCTTCAGCGTCACCGTGACAGGAACATGGTCCGAGGTATTTGTATCAGTGTGTCTCTCAACACATACAGCCCTTATGTGGTCCTGGGCGTTGGAACTGGACAAAACGTAATCAATTTCAGCTGTGTCCTTTCCGTTCACATGCAGAAATGTTGGAATTCCACTTTGGTGGGACTTAAGACTATTCCTGTCACAGAACTCTGTTAATTTCAGGTCTTGTGGGTTGTGTGGACGAAGTTTCAAGGAAGCATTCATGTCACCAAGTAGAAATATTAAGTGGGTTCCTGCAAATTTATTGATGATTTCTTGGATTTCGGATAAGATTTGGTCATATGCATCACTGGAATTGGTATTCCGACTGGGCATATAAACATTTATAATGCAAAGGGGTGGTTCTGATAAAACTTCGGAGACGACGACTCGGTTTCCTCCATCTAGGCATTTTCTAACCTTCAGGTCTATGTTTTTACGGTAGAGTGTTGCAACACCACCATAGCCTCTTGGCTTCTGTGTTGGAGGGAGCGGATCATCGTCATCCACTGCCTTACCATATCCCTCGAGGGCGTTGTGTAAAACACTTAACTGTTTCAGTTGGAAATTAAAGAGCCAAGTTTCCTGTAGGCAGAGGACGTCTGAGGTTCTCATAAGTTTAAGAAGATATTGTTTATTGGTTTCTATATTCTTTACATTAAAAGTTGATATTTTTAAAAGCTTCTCCTCTTTCTGCAGGTCTGGTGGGAGGCTCGGCCCATGCATAAAGCGTGAGGCTCGAACCTGGAACCTCTCAATCACAAATCTGATGCGCTACCACTACACCAAAGCGCTCCACCTCTGATGCTCTTTATAAATGTCACCACAGAGGCTTCTAACCGCTGAGCTATCAAGCTCCTTCAAACCGTTTTTGGGGGCTGTTCCAAGCTTTTTTTTTTTTTTGGGGGGGGGGGGGGGGTGGCGGGGCTTTGTAAAAGTCGCCAAATCAGCGAATATAAAAGGCTTTTTTTTCCATCAGAGAAGGCTCAGATTTCTCAAAAGTGCAAGCAAATTTTTGGCAAAGCAAGTGCTTGTCAAGAATTTCGCCAGAATTTTTCTTTTTTGGCAAAATCTGTCAATCCCTGGAAGTAGCAGCCAAAGTTTACGAGAAAAAAAGCAAGGGCATGTTATTCGTACTAGCTTACCATATCAGGGGTAGCATATATTTTCAGAAATTTATGAAAAATCTGTATGTTTCTCTGCGAATATTGATATTTGGCTCGCTCTAATACGTTCATGTATAGTAGTCATTGATTGGTTGAGGAAATCACATGGCATTAAACTTCCGGGTCAAGTTTTTTTCTTTTTTTTTCAAAAGTCAGTCCCACGATCTACCGATAATCATTGTCTGAATCTGAATCGTTACTGGTGAGACGTCAATCCAGGACCTGTGAAAAGAGAAGTTCAGTCCTGTAAGCTTATTCTGTGCATCTGCCAATTCTGCGCATTGGGATCATTTCAAAATTAAATGAACCAGATTAACTGTTTTCATTTTCCTTTGACAGGACCTTCATATATTAATTTGGATGAGACTTGGACTGTAAACTGGGCGAATGAAACCCATTTTTTTACCTTAATCAGGTTTAATGAGCGTCACAGGCTCTTATTTAATTTTGAAAAAAAAAAAGTTACTGACAGCTATTTATTTCAACCAACTGGAAGTCATATGTGTATGCCTATGTAGAACATTTAATAAGTAATTCGCATGTATTTATACTTTGCTTCTATTCTTTGTAGGCTACACCCTCTTCTATGTTATACATCTTCTATGTGACACATCTTCTAAGTGATACCTCTTCTATGTGATACCTATTCTATGTGATACATCTTCTAAGTGATGCATCTTCTATGTGATACATCTTCTATTTGATACCTCTTCTATGCGATACATCTTCTAAGTGATAAATCTAGATCTATGTGATATATCTTCTATGTGATACATCTTCTAAGTGATACCTCTTCTAGGTGATACATCTTCGAAGTGATAGATCTTCTATGTGATACCTCTTCTATGTGATACATCTTCTAAGTGAAACATCTTCTAAGTGATACATCTTCTATGTGATAAATCTTCTATGTGATACATCTTCTAAGTGATAAATCACCTATGTGACTTCTTTATGATACCCATCTTCTACTTGACAAACATCACAATGCATGTTTACATATTCAAACTAGTACATATTAGAGCAGATCAATGACAATGGCACCCAACTGAAAATTACCCATGTGCATTATATAAAAGGATCGGACCACGGCATACAACATACAGTACAGTACAGTCATATATGCCCAAATAATCAACATTGGATCAACTATACGTATATAAATTCATATTAACACATCTACCTAGTGCTTGAATCTTCCATACATCCAAGTTAACATGGAGTTTGTGTTATATGTTTAAAATGACCATAATTACATAATCCGGAATATCTATATAATGATTGTGTGCAAGCTTGCTAGCGCGATATCTCAGTTATAAAATTAATACTTACGGACGAGACGGTGAGTTCAACTCGAGTATTACTGTAAAGGGATTGTGTTCTTCTTCGTGAAGCATAGACTGCGTTATATATATTCATAATATATAGACACATCCAAACACTACGTCATCAATCAATAATACTATTTGCCGGGACTTACCGGTGGTTGGCAAAAAACGTCTTTGGTAGTTTATCGCCATTGAAAATGCGATGTTATTTTCTCTAAACTTGTAGTTTGTTTCGATTCAAAACGACACAATTGACCTTTAAACTTTTATAATAGACATGTCTTAGCTAGTAATTATATATTGATGTCTAGAAGATTTGAGGATGTTTTAATGATTAAATTACCTATTAAATAAAAATAAAAAATGAGTTCCTTTAAGAGCAATGAAAACATTCATAAGAAAGAAGATGGGCCATACTACGTAGTTTCGGCTAATAAAGCCTCATCAGTGACCCTGTAATGATCCGGCAAAGAAAGCCAGAGGAACCATACTTATACAGGTAACGAGGCGGGGCGGTCTTAATTATTTGTAATAAAAATGTGCAAAACGAATGACTAAACGCGGAAGATGCATGAATGAACTCTAAAATATATTTATCTTAGTACTCATTTAAAGTGTAATTCGATCGAATTTCTGTGACATTCAACTAAAATATGCCTGTAGTATTATATATATATATATATAAGCCCAATAGGGCTTATGTTTGTAGTTAATGTATATCCGGCGTTAAATAAAGTTTGTCTATGTCTAGTTTGTCTAGTATTAAACCTATTTATAATATGTTTATATGGAACCAGGGGCTTTTTGCCAACCACGAAAGATCATTAGCAAAAGGAAAAGTGATTTTGCACATGCGCAATGACATGTAAACAAGGTCACGTGTCAGAACATTGGATCCGTCGATAGACATTATATTATTGACATTTTATTTTCATTATTTCATGTGTCTTATCATGTGTCATGTCCTAACTGCTATTAGCATATGCATGCCATCACTGCACTGCACATACTAACTATGCCTTTTTCAGCTTCCTATATGTGAGTGGTGTGAGTGAATTGTTTTTATCTCATATTTTTGTTTTATAGGATTTTTCTCCCCTGTCAGAATATGATGTCGCGGTGATACAGTACTATCGCGAACACGGTTTCAAGTCACAAGTAAGTAATTTCTCTATTTTTCTTAACAGTCTCCTTTTCATTTCTACATGACTACAAAGAAAAAGTTAACAGAGTTTGCAAATAAAAAAATCCATTTTGATGGAAATTTAGTCCGGCAGCCAATTCGTATTAATGATAGTAAAGGTGTTTATTTGAAAAATCATGGCTCTGCTATTTTCAATTCTTTTTTGTGATATAGATTTTGAGTGCAGAAAAGGAGCCTGATTTCCTGATTATTTATATTGACTGAAATGGTTTACATAAGAAAGTTTGTAGATTTGGATACATTACACTTTATATATTTCTAGGTTGTTGTAACTTGGCAACATTGATTTACGTCACTGAAAGAAATGGCGTTTCCACTAGGCGAAAGCGTTATATAGATCCGTGCCACAATACTGACACTTCTGCTGTTAATTAATTAAGTGATCAGATAGACAAGTTCTTTCTTTTCGTTTCAAATTTCCCTACTGTTTCTATTGTGTTTTTGGAAATCCCCACGTATAGTATTAAAGAGTGGACTCGATCTCAAGGTCACCCAGATCCAGAAAAATTTAATGTTTCCAAGTTCTAAATTATATGACAGAAAATTCCCTGTGAATGAGTATATTAGGCAAGTGACTGAAATTTCTCATGTTGAGAGCCCAGTTTTCAGCAAAGACGGGGTAGAAAAGCTGATGGTGATAGGAACAGAAGATACTCACTTTATTTTAATGAGTACAAAGATGGTATTCATGCTGGTCCACAGTTAGCAAGACTGTGGATGAAAAGAATTGTTTTGAGAATCATTAAAGATTGTGTCTAAGTGCATGGTCATTTTGGGGGAAAGTATCTGTCCTTTTGGCTTTACGCTAGTGATGTTTCCATTAGTGTCTAGTTGTTTCATGTTTGTGTTTCTTTCCCTTGGTGTCTCTGATGGTAGCTGTGGGTTAATTGTATAGATTCCTGATCATTGCCTTCATTTCTATTTTGTGTGTTTAGACGATATCTAGATCGCTAACTGGCTAGTGGTAGTTTGGTTGTTGTAGGCCATGCTCTTGAATACAATTTAATATGCATTGTAGATTGTCACTCTTGCTGGTGGTGTGTCTGTGTTAATTTTTCATCTCAGTCTGTGCTCCATCAAAACTACCATTTCAGTGACATTGATCAAAGCAGAACAGTGATTGTGTTTTATATCTTTCTTTATGTTTTACTGTGACATTAAGTAATTTCCACTGTGACATTAAAGCATTTGGGAGGAATTAAGCAAACTGACATAATGTCATCAAAAGAAGAGAGATTCGAAGAGTATAACAATCAGCTTGAGGCTGAAAATAAATAAAAAGTCCTTTCACAAGCTGAATATGAAGCTCTCTTAGCCCTTAGTAATCCAAGACCTGTATTGGGTCATGAAGCAGGGGCAGGTGCAGATACTGTATGTACAACTGCAGGTTCAGTTCTTGGCACGGCTTTTAGTACTTCTAGTGGTATTGGTGCTATTCCAAACTTTACAGTACCACCAAGTACTAAAGTCACATTCCCATTTAGTACAGTACCGCCAAGTTCTTCAGTAAGTACTCCCACGTGGTCTTGGAGCTGTGCTAAAATTTACATCCCCATTTGCTGTATATTCCCCTATTCCACCTCCAAATATGTTCTACAAAAGGGTTATCCTTTGGAAACAAGGAATACACCACATAACTGAAAAATATGGAGTGTGCATGTTTTCTGGGCCAGACTAGGTAGTTTCGGCCAATTAGGCCTCCATCAGTGGCCCTAAATATATTCAAAATTCCAGAATGGAATCAATGATCCCAAAGGACCAGAAAATGTAAACTACACTATCATGTAGGATAGGGAGACGTTTTACGGCCGCCACACATTCCCAGACACCAGCTGCTGTGAGGTTAAATATATTCTATAAAAGGATTATCCTTTGGAAGCAAGGGGTACACCACATAACTGAAAAAATATGGAGTGTGCATGTTTTCTGGTCCAGACTAGATAGTTTCGGCCAATTAGGCCTCATCAGTGACCTTAAATATTTTCAAAATTCCAGAATGGAATCAATGATCCCAAAGGACAAGAAAATATAAAATTCAAACCGTGTTCCTTCGTTAAATGCATCGTACAGTCACCCCAAACTGCCTGTATTCAGCGGCCATGAAAATAAGTGTGAAGTTACATATGAAAAATAGAAGTGGAGGCAATGATCAGGAATAGATACAATTATGTAGTTTTCAGGTAAAATGCCTCCAAAACCCCCACACTCTTCCAGAATATGTTCTTTTGCAAACTATTTTTATTCTGACTATTAAAAACATAGTCACTCTATTGTAGAGTATGGCCCACGTTTAGAGCAGACGCTATCTCGCGCCATGCGAAATATAAACATGGAGCAGTCTGCTAAAGACGCAGTGCTAAGAACACAATTTTGGAATGGTTTAAATAACCAGCAGTTGAAAAATTTAATCAATAAAAGAGTTCCAACTTTTATTGAGAGAAATTAGGAAAGTGGAACAGGAGCAGATAAGTGTTGGTCGTCCTGCTGGTAGGCAGAAGATTGCTCAACAGCATTCTCAGACTTCAGCAGAAACCAATACTGCACAGCTGCTGAAATGAATGAATGAAATGATGAAAAAATGAATGTTATGGTAAAGAAGATTGAGTCGCAGCAGCAATGTTTTTTTTTCTGGTGAAGGTCAATATCAGCAGTTGGGTAGAACTGGTTTTATTAGAGGTCGAGGTAGTAGTGTTGACCGAGGCTGGAAACGAGGTTCTTACCGAGGCTCTGGTAGAGGTAGAGGCTATGAAAGAGGCTATCAACATCCCCATTACAATGTTCAGGAGCAATCAGGTCACAGTGGTACTGATTCTCAGAAAAGACGGCGCGGGGGTGCCAGCGGCCGAGGTGCTACCTGTGGGGGATTTTCTAGGTGGAATTAGGAAAACTAACTTCTTCCTCTGTTATTGGGCAAACGGAGGAAGCGCACATTCAGCAAAGCCCAGCACAAATGCAGATAAAAACTTCATTTTTAATAGGCTTGTCACCGAGGCCTTGTTTTTGGATTTACACCTATCTATTGTAGATGGATTTGTTTCTTGCAAAACTTATGATAAACGCGAGGATTTAGATTTTGAGATTGTAAATTTTCCTTTCTTGGATGGTGATGTTCCTCGTGCGACATCCTATGGTGTTTATATTTTGCAAATAATTTGATTTGCCAGAGTGTCCAGTCATGTAACTGACTTCAACTCTCGTAATAAATTGTTAACTGCTAAATTTCTTAATCAGGGTTTTCCGTATTATAAACTATGCAAAGCCTTTTCAAAATTTTATAGACGTCATTCCGATTTAATTTCAAAATTCAATGTTGGTCTTAAATCTCTTCTGCAACAAGGTCAATCGGAACCCGAATTTTATGATGACTTAGTATATAAGTTCAGAAAAAGTATATAATTGCAATGACTTCAGTACCCTATTTTGTAAAATCATTCTTCGATATAAAAAGATTGGATACAATATAAATGTTATACGGCAGACTGCACGCATGGTAGGTAACCCAATTACGGTTGACAACTTTGCTTCCATCTTTAATTGCACACCGGTGGGTCAGGCCTCAAATTCTATGACGGTTCCAGCGTAAAGGCTTACTGAGAATTAGAGAAAATATAATTTTATACAATGTTGGCTGGTGCCTGATGCTCTGTCTCTGGTTGGGCCTATCGGAGTCTAACTGTTGGTTTTCTTTTGCTCCAGCATTTCAGTGGTTTCTTGCTGTCTAGTCCTCATCGTTGTTCATCTCTGTGGTTGATTGATTTTTTGTGTTCACGGAGATGTTGCACTGATGAGTTAGGAGGCCTTCATGCGGACTGAACAAATTATTTGTCTAAATTGCGACGGAAGTAAGGGCGAGGATTGTGGCCACGTAAAATCGATTGAAGCGCCCCCACCACCCCAAAGTGGAATTCGTTTCACTGACACTTCCAAGGCGGTTCGTCTGTCGTGGTTTATTTTTGTTTTGGGTTTCCCCTAGTGGCCTTTCCATTAGGGTCTAGTTGTTTCTTGTTTGTGTTTCTTTCCCTTGGTGTCTCTGATGGGAGCTGTGGGTTAATTGTATCGATTTCTGATCATTGCATTCACTTCAATTTTGTAGCAGTTAACAAAGCTGGCAAGAGCGCTCTTGTTCCGGATAAGATTTTTAACATGTCAGCTAAAATTCTGACTGTTCCTCCGCATATACTGTAATGTCAGATACACGAGGTAAAGGTTTTGCGGTCATGCAATCCCACGTCAGATGATCGAAATACTGCTTCTACACACCAACAAACTGTTGTGGAGAAACTACTGGCTATAAGAAAGAATTTACACTTTCTGATATTGGTGTTAATCTTACAGATTCATGTATAAGTGAAGATCACAAAGGGAAAGCTACATTGAGCTTTAATAAGTGGTTTTGTTTGTTTGTTTGTATTAGAGTTTAACGGCCCAGCCAACACTATTTAGGCCATTTTTGGGCCAGTCAGTTTACCTATCCACACTTTTCATTGACAGGCTTATACGTAAATCATTAATGCATTATATTTTTGAGTACATTTGAGCATCTGGACTTTGTGTGTTACGTCTGATGACTTCTGTAGACATTCATGAGTATGGATATCATGCATAATCAAAAGAATTTAACATAACAAGACATCCTCTGAATATTAGCTTTCTTAAAGTTTAGTAGTAATTATATAGCTTTTTAGTATTATTTGTCATCTTTACTCAAACATGTATCTAATTGGAATAACGTAGCAGCGCTGCATGGTTATACGCATACTTCAAGGCAGATCGCCTTAGAGTCCGAAGTGAAAAGTTGTATTTTCCATTCTCTTCAAATACATTTTCATTCTATGTATTTATTATTGTTATTGCAGCCATCATCATGTAAATAAACCACCATATAACGTCACCAATCGACCTTTTGCTATATTTGGAACAATAAGAACCCATCTAGCTGTGACAGAAGCCTTTAGCTCGACTTCTAGATATTTGGATGATTTATTAAATATTGTCAATACATAAAATGCATGCAGTCTGTCGTATAACATTTATATTGTATCCAATCCTTTTATATCGAAGAATCATTTTACGAAATTGGGTACTGAAGTCATTGCAAGTATATATTTTTCTGAATATATATAGGAAGCCACCATAAAATTTGAGCTCCGATAGACCTTGTTGCAGAAGAGGTTAAGTTCCAACACTACCGGTAAATGTTGAAACCAAAACGCAAGGACGTCTTTAACACTTAGAAATGCCTTTGCGTAGTTTATGATACCGATAGCCCTGATTGAAAGTTGGGCAGTTAACAATTTATTACGAGCGTTGAAGTTAGTTACATTACTAAACACTCTGTTAAATTGAATTAATTGTGAAATATAAACGCCACAGGATGCCACACGAGGAACATCAGCATCCAAGAAAGGAAACTTGATTGTGGAGTCTGGCCCAGAAAACATGTACACTTCATATTTTCCAGTTCTGTGGTGTATTCTTTGCTTCCAAAGGATAACCGTTTTATAGAACATATTTAACGTCACTACAGCTGGTGTCTGGGAATGTGTGGCGGCCGTAAAAAGTTTCCCTGCCCTACATCATAGTGTAGTTTATACTTTCTTGTCCTTTGGGATCATGATTCCATTATGGAATTTCGAAACTATTTGAAGGTCACTGATGAGGCCTAATTGGCCGAAACTAGCTAGTCTGGCCCAGAAAACAGGTACACTTCATATTTTCCAGTTCTGTGGTGTATTCTTTCCTTCCAAAGGATAACCCTTTTATAGAACATATTTACAATCCAAAAATCACAATCATCGCGTTTGTAATAAATTTTGCAGGAAACAAACCCATCTACAATAGAAAGATGTAAATCTAAAACCTGGGCCTCGCTGTCAGAAGAATTTGCTTTATTTCACTGAAGTTTGACTGCTCAAACCATCGAAACAGGTATTGTCAATATTTAATAAATCATCCAAATATCTAAAGTAGAACTAAAGGCTTCAATGATTTCTGACTGGTTTTCAACGAAAAGGGACATCATGAAGTCTCTTTCATAACAAAAGAACAGATAAGCCACAAGTGGTGCACAATTCGTACCCCATTAGTACCCTAAGACTCACTCAGGGCCATTCGGACCAGTTGTCTAAGTACCCTATACAAATTTTGTTTGATACTGTTCTGAAATTGAGGGCGAGGGTTGACATTTCATAAACTCCGGAGTTGGAGCCACCCAGTAGTTTTACTACTGGCCGTCCAAGGCGGTCGTTCTTTTGCAGTGTCTTATTTGTTATTTGGCTTTGTGCCGTTGGTTCATGTTTCGTCTGTTTTTGTGTGTGCCTCTTTGTCACGTCCTATAGGTGACTTGAAACTGCTGCGTTCTTTGATTGTGGCCTTTCATGAGCGACCTTTTCTTACTAGTTTATGAAATATCCAGTTATTACAACAACACACGTCGACAACGGCCGTTTATATGCCCCTCGGTGCTTCACCCCTTGAAGCAGAGCAACATAAGAGACAGTTAAGCTTGTTATATAGTACCATTGGTAGTGAAAACGAGTGTCGAAAGGGCATTGTTGAGAGACAGTTAGCTTGTTCATTTGGAAATCTCAATAGTATCTTTTACACTGTGAGAGACATTTTAATGAATTACGGGCTGCCATTGTCAGCTCGTTTGTAACAACCCAAGTACATCGTATATGGAAACAGTTATATACTGGATCAAGAAATAACTTTTGGACAAAATTACTGGTTCGGGAGATAAATACTAAGAAAACTCCCAAATACCTTGCCGTACAGAATCTCCATATAGGTACTACACGGAGAAGCCTTGGTTGATCAGTTACAGATGTTAGAAGAGGAACTGTAAATGCCTTGTGTCGTCATTGTCAGCTAGAGGAAGTTGACCTGATGCATCTGTGGCGTGTTCTCAAGCATTTTACCATATTCGTGCTTCAATTTAATTGCACGCCGGTGGGTCAGGCCTCAGATTCTATGACGGTTCCAGCCTGAAGGCTTACTTATGTTATGTTGGTTGGCACCTGATGCGCGGTCTCTGGTTGGGCCCATCGGAGTCTATCTGTTGGTTTTCTTTTGCTCCGGTGTTTCAGTGGTTTGTTGCTGTCGAGTCCTCACCGTTGTTTCATCTCACGACGGAATTGTGCAGATTGCGTCCGCGTAAAATCGATGTAAGCCCCCAAATGATTTTTTTCTCTGGCCCTTCCATGGCGGTTCTTTTGTCGCGGTTTATATTTTTGTGTGTGTGAATCGCTAACATATTTTTGTTTTGGATAGCCAATTTGCCATTTTGTGGGAAAGTAACTGCCCTTTCGGCTTTCTGTCACGATGTTTCCATTAGGGTCTTGTTATTTAATGTACGATTGTTCTTTCCCTTCGGTGTCTCTGATGGGAGTTATGGGTTAATTGTATTTATTCCTGATCATTGCTTTCACTTCTTTTTTCTACCATACAAACACTTGAGAAATCACAGTTAGTGAAACTGGCTTCCAGCTACTTTCAAGATGGGTCATTTATATTGAAGACACTAGTATGTGCTGAAATGTCACTTAAAGTTATACCTGGTATTAATGGCTTAGGGGGTCGGATAGAAAACCTCTTCAGAGACTGTTTCTTTAAAATTCACTCTCATAAACTGAAGCTACAAAATCAATAGGCATGCATTGTTGTCCACTATGGTCAGACATGTTTGTAAAGATGTTTACATGTAATTTATGTGTGCTTTTTACTGATCGTTCCAAGTCGGTGCTTTTGATGTGGTTCTTTCCTATTTTATATTGGTGGTTCTGATTCTTCCCCTAATTATGTATGTTGTTATGTAGTTGATTCTGATTCTTACCCCTTTTAGTTGTTCATTTTAGTTACGTTTGTCCTTCCTATTTAATGTTCATCATGTTGATGGTTCTGATTCTTTTCCCTATGTATGTTGTTCCTTTTTAGATACATTTGTATTTTCTGAGTCATCACCTGTTAAGGAAAAAGCTGCTGACTTGGTTTACAAGTGGTTTGTTTTGTTTACCGTCGTCACTCCATGTTTCGACTTCTGTCCCTAGTGATACTATGTGTTTATGTGTGTGTGTGTGGGGGGGGGGGGGGGGGGTGGGGTGGGGGATGGGTACTTGGGATCCGATTGTATAAGTTCCTGATCATTTCTCTTTTCAATTTACAAGTTACAGTTTTAAGTGTTCGACGTTTTTCTCACCTTTTATGAGATTTGTTATTTTACTTCTGCATATGCAAGGGACGCTTCTACCAGAAAAGGGAAATACATTCGACAATATCATCTGTCTCGAAACCGTGATCGAGATACTCAGTGCCATTAACTTACCATGGCTCATCATTCCTGGGACAATTATTGCAACCGGGTAAGCAATGTTTTGTCCATTTTGATACCTTCTTGGTCTTGGAGCAACTATTCACCCGGCATGTAGCACGCTGGACTAAATCTGAAATCATATCCGCGCCAGTGGTTATTTTAAGTTGTGATTTAAATGTATTCAGTGAATGGAGAGTTACCACCTGGTTTAGACGTCCGCCACTCTGTTTAGGAAAGCGTTGGCCCTTACTTGTAGACTTGATCGACTACGGAAAGAGCAGTGCAGATGCACATCACATAATAAACTAAAAGATAGTTTATGGCCTTGTCGAGATACCCCGGCACTCAATCAAAACCACTTAAACATGCATCCGATATTCCTCATACAAATTCCCACCACTGCCAGTTACCACAAACTTTGTTGTACAGTTGAATCATCTTCCATCTCAGGCTGTTGTTCCTTTTGATCAGCCATATGCACCCTCCAACATACAATGCCATAGACCATGTAAAATAGTTTAACCCTCTTAAATCCCTGCTTAATTAACACTGATTTTTCTTTTAAATTATCTTAAAATGTAGTAATTTTTCTTCCATCACACTTTGTTTTCTCTGGCGCGCGTAGCTGCACACAATCCTCGAGAGTGCGTGTTGCAGGATGTATAGACAGATAGTAGGAAAGAGCATCAGCAATGACACCCCCTTCTGAGGAAGTGTGCAGGACATGAACTACTGATGACCATCACAGTCGTCAGTCTGCCAATCCGCATCAAGATATCATTGATGTATCCTTGCTAAAAAACTGAGGCATATCATTGACTATATCATAGCATGAAGGAAGGACAGACAGAATGTTTGAGTGACAACGACAATATGTGTTGGAGACTGCTGGACTGATGACATGCTAAATTGTTGTCAGCAAACTCATTCTGCACATTCAACCCGCACGGCTACCGCAAAGCCACTTAATCTTTAAAAGTTTTCTAAACCTGTTATTCTTAATATTCTTTATGTTGGTTGGCGCCTGATGCTCCGTCTTTGGTCGGGCCCGTCGGAGTCTAACTGTTGGTTTTCTTTTGCTCCAGCAATTCTGTTGTTGTATGCTGTCGAGTCCTCAACCTTGTTTCATCTCTGTAGTTTTTTTGATTTGTATGTTCTCGGAGATGTTACACTGATGAGTTAGGAAGCCTTCATGCGGACTAAACAAAATTAGTGTATACCGCGACAGAGGTAAGGGCGAGGATTATGGCCATGTAAAATCGATTTAAGCCCCCCAGTGGAATTCTTTCCACTGACCGTTACAAGGCGGTTCTTCTGTGGCGGTTTATTTATGTTGTTGTTTGTTACTTACTGTGTGTATCACTTGTGTCTTTTTATTTTGGATGGCCATGTGGCCATTTTGTGGGAAAGTAGCTGTCCTTATGGCCTTCCTTTGTTTAGGTTTCCATTAGGTCTGGTCCTTAATGTTCGTGTTTCTTTCCCTTTGGTGTCTTTGATGGGTGGAGTAATTTAATTGTATCGATTCCTAATCTTTGTTTTACTTCTACTTTCCATTATGGTCTGGTCGCTTCATGTTTGTGTTCATTTCTCTTTGGTGTCTTTGATGGGTGGAGAAAGTTAATTGTATCGATTCCTGATTTTTGTTTAACTTCTACTTTGTATGGAAGTGGTTTAGTCTGTGTGCATGCCACTGTTAAACTGTCTTAGTTTCATATGCGTATAACAGTGTTGGCAGCACTACAGCTGTTGTCATTGAAGTCCAGAAAAGGGCAGGGATGCAGTATGTACATGTACACTTCTGAAACTAAGATGGACAGGCCATGTCATAGTTCGAGGAAACTGACCTGAGACTCGTAACGTAATTTCACACCCGACTGAATGCATGTATTTATCTTCGCCGTCTCCCGAAAATGGCGATTTTTTATTCAATACATATAGGTCGGTTAATGGGCTGCAGTTCACGAGATGCCGAAAATGCATGAGAAGTTTACGAAAGCCGACGTATTAGGTGATAACATTGACTAATTTATTCGTCGCATGAAGGTCAGTCTCATGTCAAATTGTTCGAACCATATCAGGATGCCAGAGGAACGTTTGCCAAAGACAAACCTCTGCGGAGAATTGAAAAGTGCAAACGCTGGTGGTCAGAAGTGACACAAGGAACCCTCAAAGCATCACTCAGGGAGCAGCCGTGGGGAAAAATGCACAGGATTAGCAAACTGGAGAGGCCTCACCAGAATGGATGCTCGTGAATATGGGGCAAACGTATCGGTTAATCGACCAGAAGTTGCTAATTAAATCCGAGTTATTTAGCTAATGTCCACGTGACATTCACTTTTTTGTACAAAATCCAGGAAACGGTAATTTATAGCCACGGTATTCTTGTCATTGTTACCCCAGAGTGTTGAAAAGAGAGGGTTATCTAAAAAATGTAGACTGTCAATAGTTCTACCAGTGCTCTTAGTGGTTTGATTTGAAAGTGGAATCTCTAGAGCCATAAGTGGACTACTTTTCTGCCTACGGGGAACTAAATGAAACCACGATTGTTATCAAGAGACCTGTCACGCGGTACGTATTTTTTGTTTGTTTATTTGTTTTTGTTTTGCTTTCCGAGACTATTTAGGTGTGTGTCATGAGAAAACTTTTATTTCATTTGCGAACAACAAAGGTACAGATCAGACTGCGCATCCGCGTTCGCTGGTGTTCGCTGCTTTGATTGTTTGTTTGTTTGTTTGATTTGAGGTTTAACGTCCCCGTCAACAATGTACATGTCATTTTGGAGACGTTACTTCCAATTTTGTGGGACTTTTACCCGACATTGAGATGAAATGACATCTCAAGCCCTGTCGCCCTATGAAACCAATAGGTTTCATAAGCATGAACGTCCGACTCGCACCGCTTTGCCTAGGCAGACTTAGATCCTATAAGCGGTTTACCAGTACTCATGTGCGGTTGGTATCAGCTGTGCGTGGAAACATAATCTGCTTGGAAAGTACAATACCTCTGTTTCTGGATCTTAAATTTCAATACTCTTGTCTGTGTACGTGAGCAGGCCGGCTTGTGTCTTACCGAGCCGCAGTTTCCTTGTGCAGGAGATCGTTCTTCTTTGTTTTACTTCTACTTTTCTTACTCTGGGTGCAGTTGATTGTTACTTGACCTCGACACCTGTATCTTTGTTTTTTTTCTGTGATGTTTGCAGCATGTAATATTTAAGTAGTCTGGGTCCTAGAAAGCGTCATGTCAAGTTTAGTCAAAATCGGCCCAAAACATCATTATTCGGCCCGCCCATTGGGGCTTGAAGAAATAAATGGGCTGCATGATGCTACCACGCAGAGCTGAAAACGACCGCATACGAGTACTGGTGAATCGCTCGGAGCATCTAACCTAGCCCGGGTAAAGCGGTGCGAGTTGACCGCCCATGCTTATAAACCCTATTGGTTTCATTGGGCGGACTCGGCTTGAGATGTCATTTTGTCTTAACGTTGGGTAACAGTCCCACAAAATTGGAAGCAACGTCTCCAAAATGCCCTTTACAGTGTTGACGGGGACGTAAAACCACAAATTAATCAATCAAAAAGCAACACTCTTGTCTGCGCACGTGAGCAGGCCGACTTGTGTCTTACCGAGCCGCATACCCAAATTACAGGTTTCCTCGTGCCGGAGATCATTATCCTTACTCTTAGTGTCGTTGATTGTTTCTTGAGCTCGACATCTTTGTTTTTTTTCTGTGATGTTTACAGCATGTAATGTTTCAGTAGTCTGGGTCCTAGAAAGCGTCATGTCAAGTTTAGTCAAAATCGGTCCAAACATAATTATTATAAAGAATATGCCAGTGCCTCTGTTGCGCTTAAGCGTAGTCCTCCATTATATGTTGGACAAGTCCATTTGTCATTAAAGGCTTGTCGGGTCAATAATTTCAATTAAATTTCATTATATTTTTCACGAAAAATCCTGCTAGCGAACAGTGTAGACCCTGATCAGATGCCGTATAAACTAGAATTATTTGTTTTCTACAAAAACACAGATGTCTACCCCTTTTTGACCTCTAAGTATGACCTTGACATTGGAGGTACTGACCAGGGTCTTGTGTGCAACACATCATCTAATGAAGGTGAACATTTCTGCAAAGTACATTTAAAAAGTCAATCGAGAAATAAGAAAGTCATTGACAGTACATGAAACAAACCCTTTTCTTTCATTTGACCTCTAAGTATGACCTTGCCCTTGGAGGTACCGTTCTGTGTCTTGCACGCAACATATTATCTCATGATGGTAAAAAAATGTCTGCCAAATAATTTCAAAAGCCACCAAGGAATAACAAAGTTACTGATTGGACACGAAAAAATGACCCTTTTTGACATTTGACCTTTAAGTATGACCTTGACCTCTGAGATATCGACTTGGATCTTGAGGGCAACACATCGTCTCATGACGGTTTACAGTTCCGCCAAGCAATTTCTTAATCCAGCAAAGAATAAGAAAGTTATTGACCGTACACGAAAAAAGGCCCCATTTTTACCCTTGACCTCTAAGTATGACATCGACATTGAAGTACGGACCTTGGTCTTGCGCATGACGCATCGTTTTATGAAGCTGAATATTTCTGCAAGGTTACTTTAAAATGTGCACCCAGAAATAAAAAAGTTATTGTCCGGACACGAAAAAAAGATCTTTTTTACCTTTGACCTCTAAGCATGACCTTGGCCTTCGAGGTACCGACCTGGGTCTTATACGCAACACATCGACTCATGATTGTTAACATTTCTGCCTATTAATTTCACAATCCATCCAGGAACAAGAAAGTCATTGACCAAACACGAAAAAGACCCTTTTTTGACCTTTGACCTCTTAGTTTGACCTTGACCTTAGAGGAACTGACCTGGGTCTGGCGCGTACACATTGTCTCATGATGGTTAACATTTCCGCCGAGTAATTTAAAAATCGATCGAGGAATAAGAAAGTTATTGACCAAACACGAAAAAAACGACACTTTTTTACCTTTGACCTATATGTATGACCTTGGAGGTACCAACCTGAGTCTTATGCGCAACACATCGCCTCATGATGGTTAACTTTTCTGCCTAGTAATTTCACAATCCATACAGGAATACGAAAGTCATTGACCGAACAAGAAAAAGACCCTTTTTTGACCTGTGACCTCTGAGTATGATATTGACCTTTGAGGTTACGACCTGGTTCATGCGCGCGACACATCGCCTCATTGTTGGTAACATTTCTGCCAAGTAATTTCAAAACCCATCTAAAATAAGAAAGTTAATGACCGGACACGATTTGCTCATACACACATACACGATTTTGTGACCTTCCAAGGGGAATAACTCAAAAAGTATAAATGCAAGAGTTATAGATCTTGCACTCTGCACGTCGTCTAATGTTGATTAATATTTATAAGAATATTCGTGTAGATAGCTTGAACAATTTTCAATTTATAGAGTGGACACGATTTTGTGACAGACGGACAGATGGACAGACAAACGGACAGACAGACGCCCGGGGGAAAAACAATATGACTCCCAGAAAAGGGGGGAGGCATAATTACCCTGACCTGCACTGTTTGCCTACATGTTCCTTTAATGGGTTCCAAGGTAATATAAGAATGGGTTATAGGAATATCTTCAGGCTACATCATAGTGTAGATTATATTTTCTTGTCCTTTGGGATCATTGATTCCATTGTGGAATTTTGCAAGTATCTGGGGGTCACCGATGAGGCCTAATTGGCCGAAACTAGCTAGTCTGGCCCAGAAAACATGTACACTCCATATTTTTCACTTCTGTGATGTATTCCTTGCTTCCAAAGGATAACCCTTTTATAGAACATATTTATTTACAGAGGAATTCATTCGACCACTGCTTTTTGAAACATGGCGATATATAATTAGCCTGACCTTCCTGTGTTAACGGGTGGCTTTCTTTTGTTCTGGCTTAGTTACGTGTTGGGCGAGCTACTGTCAGTCCCGTCATTGTTTCATCTAAACATCCATGTAGATTTACTACTGACCGTTCTGAGGCGTCAGTTCAAATATTAATTAGGGGATAACTGTATTGGCGGTTTTAGTCGGATATTTTTGTCAGCGGCCGATAAACCTAAGATCTACATTTATCGCCCCAAATGGCAACAGTACAGTTACCCGTATTCAATTGCATTTATTTAATTGTTTGTTAGCAAATGCCAGCCAATGAAAATCGACCTTACATGATGAGATCCGGTTTCCGACAGTATACCTCGGAATATACTGTCGCAAACTTATGACGGTAAGCAGTCAGAATTACAAATAGGGGATAACTACATTCAAAGTAGTCATTTGGAGAGGTAAATTGCCTGTCTTACGATCGGTTCATCCATAGAATTATGCCACGGACAAACGCCCAAAAAAGATCTGGGAATAACTTTCAAAAGCTGTTCGACACTTACACAGGAACAATTCGAATACTCTGACATACCACATTCGACCCTGATGACGTTATGGCCTGCCTTTCGCTCGGATCAATGGAGGGGAAGCACAGCTAATATTCTTTAAATATTCGGTGAGTACACTAAGCTTTTAATTTCTTCCAAACTATTATAAACTATTCAGTGGATTAGTGTATTAATGCAACACTAGGTTAGAACCTATATGTTAGTGGTTAGACTCAGTTAAAATTTCATCGGCACATCCAAATAACCGATAATCGATTAAACATCGATCTATCTGTTAAACGTCGTTCTATGAAACTTATAGAAATATTTATAGTGTCGTTCTTTATCAAATGATTTTTGGACATAACAGAAGTGAAAGCTAATTGGTTATATGAAACATATATGGGCCTTGACGCAATAAAACGTTCCTGCTGACAAACTTGAAGCTTTTAGTTCCACTTCTCGATATTTGGATGATTTATTAAATATTGATAATACCTATTTCGATGGTTTGATCAGTCAAATTTACCTCCCAGAGCTTCAGTTAAATAAAGCAAATTCTTCTGATACCGCGGTCCCGTTTTGGGATTTACATCTATCTATTGTAGATGTGTTTGCTTCGTGCAAAATTTATGATAAACGCGATGATTTTGATTTTTAGATTGTAAATTTTCCTTTTTTGGATGGTGATGTTCCTCGTGCGGCATCCTATGGCGTTTATATTTCGCAATTAATTCCGATTTGCCAGAGTGTGTAGTCATGTTACTGACTTCAACACTCGTAATAAATTGTTAACGGCTAAACTTCTTAATCAGGGTCATCGGTACCATAAACTACGCAAAGCCTTTTCAAAATTTTATAAACGTCATTCTAATTTAATTTCAAAATTCAATATTGGACTTAAATCTCTTCTGCAACAAGGTCTATCAGAACCCGAATTTTATGGTGACTTAGTATATAAATTCAGAAAAATATAAAACCGCAATGACTTCAGCACCCAATTTCGTAATATCATTCTTCGATATAAAAAGATTGGGTACAACATAAATGTTATACGACAGACTGCATGGTAGTTGATGCAATCACGGTTGACAAATTTGCTTCCCTCTTTAATTGCACGCCGGTGGGTCAGGCCTCAGATTCTATGATGGTTCCAGCGTAAAGGCTTTTTGCGAATTAGAGAGATCTAATTCAATGTAATGTTGGTTGTGGCCTGATGCTCTGTCTCTGGTCGGGCCCATCGGAGTCTAGCTGTTGGTTTTCTTTCGCTCCAGCATTTCAGTGGTTTCTTGTTGTCGAGTCCTCACCGTTGGTTCATCTCTGAGGTTGTTTGATTACTTGTGCTCACGGAGATGTTGCACTGGTGAGTTAGGAGGCCTCCATGCGGACTGAACAAATTATTTGTCTAAATCGCGACGGAAGTAAGGGGCGAGGATTGTGGCCAAGTAAAATCGATTTAAGTCCCCCCCCCCCCCCACTGTGGAATTCGTTTCCGCTGACACTTCCAAGGCGGTTCTTCTGTCGCGGTTTATTTTTGTTATGGTTTGTCTTTGGGTGTTTGTCTCGCTTATATTATTCTATTTTGGATAGCATATTTGGCCATTTTGTGGGAAAGTAACTGTCCTTTTGGCTTTCCGCTATTGATGTTTCCATTAGGGTCTGTTGTTTCATGTTTGTGTTTCTTTCCCTTTGGTGTCTCTGATGGGAGCTGTAGGTTAATTATATCGATTCCTGATCATTGCCGCCACTTTTATTTTGCATGGGAGTGCTCTATTTAGATTTCCAGAAAGACGAGTTTTTATTTCAAAGTACAAAATATTTTATTTTACAAAGATTCACCGTGTTTTACGGAAGTTATTCAATATTTTTTGAAAGTACCCTTATTGATGTCGATTTCGAGAATTATGACGTTAACATAAAGTATAGCATTTTTAGGCTTACAAAAAATTGAAATTCTAAAACCTTGCGTCAAACTATGTAATACGTGGATAGAAAATGTTGTAACCCCCAAATGACGAAATACAATGCACGCTTTTGTTTTTTCACGTAATGTTTCGGCTGCAAAATAGTAGCAATATGCGAAAAAATAGCGGTAAGTGTCACCTGACTGGCAATTAAGCATGTGCAAAACATGTCGCCAGGGTTTTAAATATTTTTTCGGCAAAAGATAAAACCAAACTTGAAAATGCAAGATTATTTGAATAATGCTCAAGTAATCACTTTTTCACTTTCACACCGTTTGCTGATATTGACCTTAGATTGTTCGAATGGCCCTTTTCTTTCGGCTCTTATATAGAAAAATGAGCGAGTGAAGCAAAGGGGTGTGAATTAATACACTCATGGTTCAGCTTGAGGACTCAAAAGCAACCGAACTTCAGTACAAAAGAAAATCACCAGTTGGATCATGAAAGACAGGACTAAGGACATGAAACATTGGCTTTAAAACGATTTCAAAAGGATGCGTCACCGAGTTCCACGAGCAGTCGTAATGCAACCTTGATTCATGATGAATTAATTCACAAGTAGTTTTTTATTGCTCCTTATATTGGTGCCATGACTCATTTTAATTATAGGATAACTCAGTTTGTTTCTGTTGATATGTATGAGACTATTTTGCAATTGGGGGGGGGGGGGGGTTGAAATGCCATAAACTCGGGAGATAAGCCCCCAGTTCACAGCTTGCAGAGACTGCCGGGCAACATATCGAAGTCGACTCGACGTCGGCCCGCTGTTTAGTACTGGCTGTGTAGTTTTGCTGCTATATGTTCAACGTCGTTTGTTCTTATGCAGTTCCTTATGAATTCACGTGTATGCGTAATGCGTAAGTATGCACGTACGTGCATGTGTGTGTGTGTGTGTGTGTGTGTGTGTGTGTTTGTGTGTGTGTGTGTGTGTGTGTGTGTGTGTGTTTGTGTGTGTGTGTGTGTTTACATTCGCATAACAAATCTTTATTTTCATTAAGTGGTTTGCTCTGGCTATGTTCTTTTATCATGGCTGTTCCTGTACGTTTTTTCTGTAATATTTGGCTAACATAGTACGGAGAATATTATTCACTATTCTTGATCATTTTTTCCATGATACAGCTCCTTCAGTTATGAAAACTTCCCCACTTTTTCTCGCATTCTCAATGACCCTGTTGGCTTCTGAATGTTCTTCTTTAGCTACAATATCTAATGCCTGTTTATGGTCACTTTTGTCATTTTTCTCAGCCTTGTATTCCAATGGTTTTGGTGAACGTAATTCTGCAACATTATTTTTGCACATACTTTTAAGTTCCTCTAAACACTGCTCTGAAGCAAATGCTTGACCGGATGTCTCGGTTAGGATCACCTCACGCGCATTAACCTTTTTCTTAGAGTCGGACTTTTTATTTGAAAACCTTCGTTTCATGAAAGACCCTTGCCTGCATTTCTTTTCAGAAACCGCATTAATATCAGAGTCACAACATAACACAGTCACTCCATCCGTTATAGTTTCATTTGGTTTTTCAAGAATAATGTTTGCTTCTGTATCCGCCACGTTTTTGTTCTTACTTTTGCCTTCCTTTTTGTCTACCAGAACTTGGTGACTTCTTTTGTCACTATCAAAAGTATAAATTTCTCCGTTTGGAATTGCTGTGTTGTTTTGCTCTTTCAGGCTTTTGTTTCTCAATCCACGGTACACATGCCTGTTATCCATATAAAATTCATACCGAGCCTGAAAGAGAAATATACTTTATCAATCAGAATCTATTAAGTGAGGTGACTGATTAACATAAAGACAAACAATGATAAAATACACGGGGTGAATTATTGCACTAGACAAAGTGTTTCATATATGGCTATTATTAAATTAATAACACAAGATGACAGCACGAATATAACAAAATCAGTAACACCAATGTGTAATAGCCAGTAATAACTAAATAAAACCAAGAAAGACAATAATTAAATGAATAGTAATTTCTATCTATCTTCTTATACTGAGTCGGTCATGTTTGGCCATTACCTCAGTTGGTTGGGTGGCTAAATTTAGAATTCAGCTAAAAAAGAAAAGAAAAAAGGGGCACTGGACGCGTCCTTAAAACTATTTACAATCTGCATAACAGAGGTACCCTAAAACGCAAACGTCTGAGTCTCCAATCTTACACTGTACGGGCTTTGAACTCTTCTGTGGACTTGGTATTCACCGCAGAGGAGGGAAGACTATTCAATTGGGAAATAGTTCTAGGAAAGAAGTGGTTCTTCAGGTTCTTCAGGGCATCACTATAGGACTGGTATCTACGATATTATGAGTCGTTTACTTTTGATGCCCTTGTTTGGGTCGACACTGTTACAGGGGTCAAGTACCTATCTTTATCAATAGACACTGAAACAGAGTGTATCTTGTAGAAGAAGGTTAAAGAGGACTGCTCACGACGGGTCTCTAGGGACGGCCACTCTAGCCCATTAAGCATGTCACCGACGCTACTTCTATTTCGCCATCGCCTGCAAGTCCATCGAGCAGCTGTCCTCTGCACCTTCTCCACCTGCTGGGTCTGAGTTTAAACATAGGGATGTCAAATGGGTGATGCATATTCAAGTTGAGGACAATGTTTTATATGCAACATTCTTTGTCTGCCTAGGTGCAAAGGCCAAGTTACGTCTAAGGAATCCTAAAGTCCTAGTTGCTTTAGATGTAATCTCAGAGATGTGTTGACCCCAATCAAGATCGTCAGTGAAGGCGATACCAAGATATTTGGCGGATTGAACATGCTCCAAAATTTGCTGATAAAGTGTATAGTCAAACTTAATTTGCTTGTCGTGACACCCTCATTGAGTGACATTTGGCCACATTGAACTTCATCTGCCGATTGGCCTCCCACTGTGCAAGTTGATCCAGGTCATCTTTTAAAATAAGACAGTCAGAAGGAGAATATATGTTCCTTTACAGGACACAATCATCAGCAAACAAACGGACCGATGCCCTGATATTATCGGGGAGATCATTGGTGAAAACCAAGAAGAGGACCGGTCCAAGTACCGAACCTTGGGGGACTCCAGATAAAACAGGGACTGGATCAGACGCTTGGCCACCAAGTACAACTTGTTGTGAGCGTCCAGAGAGCCATGAGCTAATCCACCTATGTGTGGATCCTCGTATCCCATAGTACTCCGGTTTATATAATAGCCTTCTGTGAGGTACCTTGTCAAAGGCCTTAGCGAAGTCCATGGTGATCAAGTCAGTCTGTTTGTGGCCACGGTTTATGGCCCATTCCAGATTGCTCACAATGTCATGGTAAAATTGGACAATTTGTGTTTCGCAAGACCTTTGACTTCGGAAACCGTGTTGACGGTCAGCAAGAATACTGTCAAAGGCTAAGTGCTTGTTGATGTTGCTTACTAATATATGCTCCAGGGTTTTGCAACAGATGCATGTTAGCGACACTGGTCTATAATTTGCTGCATCATATTTTTCTCCCTTTTTATAGACCGGGGTAACATTTGCTTGTCGCCAGTCATCTGGTACAGTGCCCTGGGCAAGTGATTTACTGAAGATAAAGGCCAACACAGGAGAGATTTCAGCACTACATTCCTTAAGTACCCTGGCATTCAGGTCGTCGGGCCCAGATGCCTTATGTATCTTGAGCTTACCTAATAGTTTAGCGACCCCTTGGGGTCAACTGTTATGTCCCCCATAGAGGAGAACGGACTTTTACCTTTAGATGGTAGCTCACCACCAGTTTCACGCGTAAATGCTGATTGAAACTATCTATTGCATATATTAGCCTTATCGCGCGCATCTATTTTTAGAATTCCATTTTCCCTTAGAGAAGTGACCCCAAACGCATCCTTTTTCAGGGACTTTACGAATGACCAAAACTTTTTAACTTTACCATTCTTTTGGGGCTATCGGGATCTCTATTGTCATCTTCAAAGGTAAAGATGCTGGAAACATGCATCTCTTATAACCTTTTGCACATGTGCTCGGAACCGTTTGTAATGGTTCTTAACATCAGTGCTGCTTGACTTGCGAGCACGAAAAAACATTCGATTGCGTCTTCTGCTGAGATGCTTGATCGTGTTATCGATCCAGGGTGCACTATATTTTGTTTTGGTCATTTTCGTTGGTATAAACCTTTCCATTGCCGTGGTTAATTCGGACTTAAAACTGACCCACAAGTCATTAACTGACATGTGCGAGAGGTCAGAGGAAAGGAACGAATCCTTAAATTCCGCCATATGGTCTCGCAGACCATCCTATATCCGCACGTTTGTAGAGAAATACTTTACGCGGGACTTGTCTGATTCGTTTAGCTTTTATGGCATATTCAACAAGGACTATGCCACGATCAGCTTTGCCAATCGGGGTCATCCCCTTAACTTGGCTTCCTGTGGATGGAGAATTTGTAAACAGTAAATCAAGGATCTTTTCTTGTCGGGTGGGTATGTTAACAACTTGGGCCAGGCAGTGTTCTTTAATTATGTCGTAAAGTTGTTGCCATGTCTGCCTTTTAGGCACCCCATGGGGCACCTGGATGTTGCTCCATTCAATGTCACCACAATTGAAGTCTCCGCCAACCAAAATATGGGCGTTTGCTTTTGACAAATTTATCCTAGACAAAGATGAATTAAAAGCCTCCAGATATTCTGGGTCAATCTGATCTGGTGGGCGATAAGAAGAACCAAGGTACAAAGTCCTACATCCAATGATGTTCAATTTACACCAAACTAGTTCACAGTTTGTGTCCATTTCCGGAGTTTCTGTACTGAGTAGGTCTCTCTTGAAAGCCACGGAGACACCTCCATGTGCATCCCCAACTCTGTCTTTCCGGATGGCCTCAAAGGATTCCGGAAAAATTTCCGAGTTTTTAATTTTATGGGGTTAACCAAGACTCATTGCCTAAGATGATATCTGGTTTCGCCGAGTCGATAATGGTATGACGTTCAGCCCTTTTATTCTTATTGACTGACAATTCGTGATCAATATTCTGAGGGGATGGTTAAGGACCTCCTTTTTGGTCTTTCGTTTAGCTTCTTTGGACTGCTGCACAATGTGCGATGAAGCTGCCGTGGGTGGGCCGATGTTGTCTGGTATCGGACTATCAGGCTCGGATAGGGTAGATAAAGGTTTAAATTCTATTTATGAGGAATTGAAAGAGAAACGTTACCATAGAAAAGCCACGAACACAGTAAACATTTGTATCACACATTCGGAGTCCAACCCACCGCATGTAACCAAAGTACGAAGCAAAATTGTTCATTGTGCATTACGAAAACATGCCTATTCAGATATATTAAGAATTTTTCCACCAAAAATAAAATTTTAGACCAATACTGTTTTTGCTTGCCGTTCAGCTCAGGTTCCGACAGTCTCTGTATTTTAAAGAGGATTAAAACAATAAATCATAATAATGGTAATAATGTGACGTCAAATTAACATTGATCTAACGATATCGACGCTACGCGTAAGTGACGTTGTTACATAGTTAATAGAAAAAACATCTTTGCAACTGTTTTCTTGTTTCACTTTTAGCTCTAAATCCAGACTTTTAATGTAATGTTGGTTGGTGCCTGATGCTCTATCTCTGGTAGGTCCCATCGAGGTCTAACTGTTGGTCTTCTTTTGCTCCAGCATTTCAGCGGTTTCTTGCTGTCGAGGCCTCACCATTGTTTCATCTCTGTGGTTGTTTGATTTTTGTGTTCACGGAGATGTTGCACTGATGAGTGAGGAGGCCTTCATGCGGACTGAACAAATTATTTGTCTAATCACGACGGAAATAAGGGCTAGGACTGTGGCCACGCAAAATCTATTTAAATCCCCACGGTGGAATTGGTTTCACTGACGTTTCAAGGCGGTTCTTCTGTCGCGGTTTATTTTTGTTATGGTTTGTCTTTGAGTGTGTGTATCGCTTATATTGTTTTGGATAGCCAATTGCCCATTTTGTGGGAAAGTAACTGTCCTTTTGGCTTCCCGCTATTGATGTTTCCATTGGGGTCTTGTTGTTTCATGTTTGTGCTACTTTCCCTTTGGTGTCTCTGATGGGAGCTGTGGGTTGATTGTATCGATTCCTGATCATTAAAATTGCCTTCTCTTCTATTTCTGTCAAATAATGGATGCAAAATATTGTAAAGATAATCATTGCAGTATTACTACTCTTTGGTCACGAGCAAAGTTGAAGATCTAACTTTGCTCGCCACGGAAGCCCGATGTGGTTCAAACTTCAATGAATGTAAAAATGCCTTTATTTCGTCGCTAAAATAATTCACCATACTTGTCACCAGTGTAAATCATAGTTGGTGTTGCAACATATTTTGCATAGCAGTTTGACTGGCACTTTGCATTACTACACATAAATTTTATATGAACAGTATTATACCATTGTGTAATGTTTGAAAAGATTCTGTTGCATTCTTGTCTCGGTTATCTTCCCAAGACTTCGTAGGCTGTGGAATAGTTTTTCATATATATCTAGATGATTATTCAGCTCATTCTGCAATGTCAAAAATACGTTCATTAGGAAAACATGTCCGTGTGAATTAATGGCGTCCAACATGGTGTCAGAAGTAACATATTTGGGTCAAAAAATGATAACAACTTTGTTATTTCTGCTTTCAACATAGATTGTGAGTACCCACAATCTATGTTTTTGAGCAAAAATAAGGCAAATAATGTATACCCCCTTAAACCCCACGTTTCTCTATTTAAAGTAAGATAAGAGTAAATAATGTAGAAGAATTGAATGAGTATACTAATTTGACATCTATGCACTATTTATTTTTCTTGCTGTACAACCATATGAGTTGCCATCAGTTATCACTCATTTTCAGCTTTTTATGTAAAGCTATTTATCATCTCAGACATAATTTTATGATTTATAACTTGACGGCTGCTTAACGGAGTGTGTACCGGTCTTGTATATTTTAAGTATTTAGTGAGGACAATATAAAGAAAATACCGAAATCAGATGACGCTTCATTCGTTATGTTATACGTGCAAACTTTGGCAGGAAATCGGTTTGCCATTTACTACCTCGGCTATTTATAGTGCCATTTAGGCTTCCTCTCTACCCGCAGGCACTCAGCTTTTATTTAACATTAATTGAAGCACCGTTTGTAACGTCGTTTCAGCACTGAGTCAACGTCGAGGCAACGTGTAACTGCAGAGTTTATATACAACTGTATCACTTTATAAATTTCATTTTTCTGTGATTGTCAACGCTTTTTATTTTCTGAAGTTCTAGGTTTCAGAGCAAAAGTGAACTGATTTCTTATTTGCTTGAACTGAGGTTAATCCTCCCCGTCAACACTAATAGGTCATTTTGGAGACGCTGCTTCCTATTTTGTGGGACTTTTAATCAACATTGAGATGAAATAATATGCCAAGCCCTGCCGTCCAAAGAATCCAATGGACCACTTTGCCAGGACAGGCTTAGACCGTCTAATCGGTTAAACAGAACTCATGTGCGGTCGCTTTCATCTCTGCGGGGAAGCATCATGCAGCCCAATCTATTTCTCCGAACCGGTTAATATAAAAGAGTTATCCTTTGGAAACAAATAAAACATCACACAACTGAAAAGTATGGAGTGTACAGTTTCTTGGTCAGATTGGCTAGTTTTGACGATTTAGGCCTCATATGTGACCGTCATATATTTTCCAAAGGACCAGAAAAAATTAACTACACTATGAAAAAGGGCATGGAGACTTTTTACGGTCGCCACACATTCTCTTAACACCTTCTGTACTGACGTTAAATATGTTCAATAAAAAACAACAAAAAAAAACAAAACAAAAAAAAAAAAAAAAACAAACAAACAAAAAAAAAAAAAAACAAGAATACACAACAGAACTTTAAAGAATTGAGTGTACAGTTTTTTGGGCCAGACTCGCTAGTTTCAGCCAATTAGGCCTCATCAGTGACCCTGAAATATGTTCAAGGTTCCACCAAGCAGAATTATTCATTAAACATTTAAACAAGCAGGAATGTTACTGTCGTACAATCGCGCTTTACGAACATTTGCAACGCCATAAGATGCACTAAATCGCGTTCCAAACAGAAATGAATAAACACAACGGCGACAAAATGTCAGACCGACAGTGAAGACGGCGTCTACCGCTGATTTGTGCTGGATACGTAGCCTATAAACAAGAACTTGCCAGTCAGAGGCAAGTTTCCGGAAAAATTATTACAATGGATACATACCAGATAATCAGACAAATTCTCCAACCCAGGGTCTGTATTGTCTCCTGCTTCGGCGGAATCAATCATCTGTTCACACTGAAAAGTTGTGTTAATGTTTTTGTTGAATAGTACAAATGTCGTACTGGAAGAAAGAAGAGCATGTTTCTTCTTCACAGTTTTCCTTCCACAGTACACCGCAGTAACTTGTACTATGCCACAGGAACATGCACCTGGACAAACCATTGCATGCGGTAAATCTCTGAAGGAATACCTTCGCAAACAGTGCAGGCTCAGATCAGACGCCGCAGTCTGCGGCGTCTGATCAGGGCATGTACTATTTGCCAACAGAATTTTCCGTCAAAATAGAATAAAACGAAAATTATAGGTCTGCCACCCCTTATATGACAAATGGACGTGTCCAACATATAGCAATGGAAGAGTCCACGAGTATACAATTGGTTGAATAAGTAAAGACACTTCAGGAACTAATAGAACGCGAAGCATATCCAAACATCATTGGGTAAGATGGACAAGCTCAGCTTCTTTTTTGGTACTATGTAGGGCGATTGTCGTACTGGTTTTTCATTGTTTGTAACTTTCTTGAGAAAGCAAATCAGTATTATTGAATCTTTTAACGTAACAGCTAAAGTAAATGAGTAAAGATAATTCAGGAACTGATCGAATCAGAACCAAAGCATCAAAGGGAACGAAGGACAAATATATCTTTCATCACGATAGCACACCCGTGCGACATACTGCATTTTTCACATATCCAAATTAGCTATTTTTATGAATATCCGGGAATACTGCAAACATGGCTTGTGGGTGCTCATTGAGAAGGTTCTAACTAGTATCCACAACCTATGTCTTGGAGCATAAATAAGAAAGATAATGAATACCCCCTTAAACCCCAGTTGTTTCTGTATAAAGAGGGATTTAAAGGGTATTCATATCACGGACTTGTTCACGTGATGACAAACAATAAAATCAAAGGCGACTAGCCGAGTTGGCAACTATCTTTTTTCCAAAACAGGTGGCAACGTAGTTACCTGTACTGAACAAACTAATTTAGCCACACAGAAGAGTTAAAATGAAAAGGAGCATGGATGTGATTAAACAGGTTTAATCGGTACCATAAACTAAGCAAAGCCTTTTCAAAATTTTATAGACCCAATTCTGATTTAATTTCTAAATTCAATATTGGACTTAAATCTCTTCTGCAACATGGTCTGTCGGAACCCGAATTTTATGGTGACTTAGTATATAAATTCAGAAAAATATATAACCGCAATGACTTCAGCACCCAATTTCGTAAAATCATTCTTCGATATAAAAAGATTGGGTACAACATGGATATTATACGACAGACTGCATGCATGGTAGTTAACCCAATCACGGTTGGCAACTTTGCTTTCCTCTTTAATTGCACGCCGGTGGGTCAGGCCTCAGATTCTATGACGGCTCCAACGTAAAGGCTTATTGAAAATTAGAGAGATAATGTTGGTTGGTGCCTGATGCTCTGTCTCTGGTCGGGCTCATCGGAGTCTAACTGTTGGTTTTCTTTTGCTCCAGCATTTCAGTGGTTTCTTGCTGTCGAGTCCTCACCGTTGTCTCACCTCTGTGGTTCTTTGATTTTTGTGTTCACGGAGATGTTGCACTGATGAGTTAGGAGGCCTTCATGCGGAATGAACAAATTATTTGTCTAAATCGCGACGGAAGTAAGGGCGAGGATTGTGGCCACGTAAAATCGATTTAAGCCCCCCCAGTGGAAATCTTCCATTGACCGTTCCAAGGCGGCTCTTCTGTGGCGATTTATTTATGTTGTTGTTTGTTACTTACTGTGTGTATCACTTGTGTCTTTTGGTTTTGGATGGCCATATGGCCATTTTGTGGGAAAGTAACTGTCCTTATGGCCTTCCTTTGTTTAGGTTTCCATTATGGTCTGGTCGCTTAATGTTTGTATTTCTTTCCCTTTGGTGTCTTTTGTGGGTGGAGTAAGTTATTTGTATCAATTCCTGATCTTTGTTTTACTTCTACTTTACGGGGCCATAACTTCCGTCCTCATATTCCTCCGCGGTTTACACATTTAATTGGTCGTTCGGCTTGTATGGACGTCTCAAGCATATCAATATCACAGGAAGCAAGAAACGTCGTTTTTATTAAATCGTTTTGCCGTGTTTTTTGGCGATAACGTTTCAGATGTTTTATTTTCTATAAAAAAAAAAAAACGTTTAGAGAGAAAGTTGTGAAGGTCAAGCTCCACAAACTTCTTAAAAACGTTAAAGACCTAAAAGTTATCGGCCCAGTCGTGTAATCAATTGAGATTAGTTTGTGCGAAATTTTCTGTTTCTTCAAGTCCTGCCTTCATGTCGTCTGTTCTAAAATAAAAGTTCAAGAGTCATTCAAATACCCCCCTTGTTTGCAATGTGCACATACAATTGTCCAGTGAAACGGAAGTTCACAGCGACTGATGTAAGATTTTACTAATATAAATCAAAGGCGTAGTATCTGTATTGCCTTAACTAAGGGTTTGCAAGCCCCCGCCCATAGGGGCTTGAAGAAATATATGGGCTGCATGATGCTTCCACGCAGAGCTGAATCCGGCCCGCACACTAGTACTGGTAAACCGCTTAGTGGATCTAAGCCTGTCCAGGAACCGCAGTGCGAGGCGGACGGTCCATGCTAATACACTCTATTGGTTTCATTGGGCGGCAGGGCTTGAGATGTCATTTCATCTCAATGTCGGGTAAAAGTCCCACAAAATTGGAAGCAACGTCTCCAAAATGACCTTTACAGTGTTGACAGGGACGTTAAACCTCAAATCAAACAAACAAACAAAACTAAGGGTTTGCTGGCTGATGTTTTTACTTTCTACAATCTAATGCTTTGTACAGCGTCCACTCGGACGGAATTTGTCCAGAAATAAATATCGTGCCAGACAGGCTAGTCATTTGTTCACATTTCATTACTTTAGTAGTAGTGTGAGTGATAGAAATGAACTACGTTTTTATCAAATAGAAATGTGAACTAAAGTCCATCTGATTAGACTAAAAACATTTCTAACCAGGGAGGCTGACTCTAATTGGGAACCATCCTATAAGTCAGTTACTAAACTTCAAGTTGGTGTATCTCATTTGTGTATGAAAACTTGAAGTGAAGGCAATGATCAAGAATTGATACAATTAATAGAAGTGGATGCAATGATCAGGAATCGATACAATTAACCCACAGCTCCCATCAGAGACACCAAAGGGAAAGAAACACAAACATGAAACAACAAGACCTTAATGGAAACATCAATAGGGGGGACCACAAAGGACAGTTACTTTACAACAAAATGGCCAGTTGGTTATCCAAAACAAAATAATATAAGCGAAACACACCACAAAGACAAGCCATAACAAAAATAAACCGCGACAGAAGAACCGCCTTGGAATGGTCAGTGAAACGAAATCCACTGTGTGTTGGGGGGGGGGGGGGGGGGGCTTAAGTCGATTTCACGTGGCCACAAGCCTCGCCCTTACTTCCGTCGCGATTTAGACGAATAATTGCACGACTCGCAGAAAAGTCGGTTGATTTTCTAAGATTGCCCTAAAATCACCGTGTCATTCTGTCAGTCTGTCAGGCTGTCTGTCCGTCCGTGTCCCGTTTGTGAAAATTGGTGATAGTGACTTAACCGCTTGGAATATTTAAACAATTTTGGCATACTGATAGATATCAATGAGATCTAACCAATGAACTTGCGAAATATTACATTCCATTTAATATAGCCTCGCCGAGGCGAAAAATGTGACAATTTTCGAACTGCTTCTCCTCGGAAACCGTTGGGCAGATTGAGGTCAAATTTCATATGGTGCCTCTATGGGATGGGGGAAACCAAAATTTGCACATGGGGTCCAGGTCACATGACCAAAATGGCCGCCAAGCCATATATGGTTTGTCTGTCTGTCCGTCCGTAACCCGTTAGTGAAAATTGGTGATAGTGACTTAACCGCTTGGAATATTTAAACACTTTTTGGCATACTGATAGATATCAATGAGATATAACCAATGAACTTGCGAAATATTACATTCCATTTAGTATGGCCGCGCCGAGGCGAAAAATGTGAAAATTTTCGAACTGCTTCTCCTCTGAAACCGTTGGGCCGATTGAAGTCAAATTTCATATGGAGCCTCTATGGGATGGGGGAAACCAAAATTTGCTCATGGAGTCCAGATCACATGACCAAAATGGCCGCCAAGCCATATATGGTAAAAACCCTTCAAAAATAGTCTTCTCCAGAACCACTGGGCAGATTTCCACGAAACTTGATAAATAGCATCTGGGACGTAGGCCCATCATAAATTGCTAAAATGGTGACCCTGGGTTGACCTTGACCTTCTTTGTGCCTAGGTCAAACTTTGACACATATGCTTTTGTATTGGAAAAGTGAGAATGCATTTTATCCTGCAAACGATTCAGAATACAGTACTAAAGTATAAGATATATTTTTGCTCCTTACGATAAGGCGCATTTATTGGGGGAACCGTTTTAGGTCCAGGTCACATGACCAAAAGGGTCGCCATACCCATATATGGTAACACTCATAAAGCAAAAAGTATCCGGCGGGTCGTGCACTTCAGCTGAAGCACTGGTTTGTTGCTGAAGTTGATTTGCAAAAAGAAATATATATCATTTAAATGTTGATACACTCTTTCTGCTCTGAATGTTTTGGTGCAAAAACAGGGGAGTGCATTCAGCGTTAATATAGGGCATGTGCACAAACCTTATTTCTTTAGCCTTTCACTTTGTGAAACAGTAAATCAAAGGTACTGGATAGGTAATATGACACATTCTATACAATCTGCATGGTACTTACACTTTCATTCTCCAATATCAAGCAGCAGGATTCATTATTATCTGAGGTTTAAAAAACGTTGGCGCAAAAATATGGTTTATGCGTGGACCAGATGTGTAAGCAATTGCGATTTCTGTAACTCCGCCTCTACAAATTTCTCGCTGTATTGTTTTGATCAAAACTCGAAATAAAAATGTTATCGTTCCACTTACTTTTCATTTCTATGTTAAAACGTGTACCGCTGAACGCAATACAGTCGATCTTCGCTAACTCGAACACCTTCGGGACAATGCCAATTGGTTCCATACAGCGGTAGTTCGAGCCATGGAGTGTTACTATTTGTGCCATAACAGGAGGCATAATGGAAATAATTGCGGGATATCTTTTCGTTGTTCATATTGTATAAATAGATGTTGTCTGCACTCATTAGAATCGCCTCAGCAAGGCTATCCTAATGAGACAACACAGCATACATTTGCAAGATACAGGAGGAAAATCTCCATGCATTATCACTACACGTATTTGGTAGAATTCCCAGAAGACTCGAGGAAAGGGCTCGACTCATGCATTGTAATCAAGCTATCGGGGCTCGAGCCATTGAAGGTCTACTGTATATGTAATAAATATAATGACTACCTTAGGAATGTATATTCTTGCACAGCAGACAAGGAAATCCGTGATTTTACCCTGGGATAGAAATTTATGTTCTGACCCTTGTGTTCCGACCCAAAGTCGAATAAAATCGCGTGTTTAATAAATGCACTGGTTGATTACGACATCGTTTGTGCTGTCGTTAAGGCTGACGTCACAGCATGTTACGTGACGCCACTAAACACTCCTGCAGTGTCAACACAATATGGCGGACGTTGGTAACCGAAGTGACTGCAGCGTTAAAAATCCGCGCTAAGAAATGGAAGGTATGCAAGAAAAAGAATCCAATATGAGTGTGAGAGGTGGATAAAAAAATCCGACCCTCGGGATTACTGTCCGGCATCACTCGGCAAGCCTCGTGATGCCGGACAGTGTTCCTCGGGACGGATTTTTTCACCCACCCCTCACACCCATGTAAGATTCTTATAAACTTACTGACAAAAACATCACAATGATTAGAAAAGTTGACTGGATAAGTGTTAGAAGGATATTCCTGCGTTAGACTGGAAGTTTCTATCAATAGGAGAGAAATGGTAATCAAACCATTGCAACAGATAATTATAGTTCTCCTGCGGTCGCATCGAGTTCTGTCGGCACATCAACGGCCCATCGGTGGCAGAGAGAGAGAGAGAGAGAGAGAGAGAGAGAGAGAGAGAGAGAGAGAGACAGAGAGAGAGAGAGAGAGAGAGAGAGAGAGAGAGAGAGAGAGAGAGGAGCGAGTAAATCAATAGTCGTACCTGCGATATTTCAGAAGAGATTTTACGCTGTAGTTCGGTGAACTTTCTGTCCATTTCTATCAACGATTTCAGGCAGTTGCTTGGTGTGACAGTGCTTGTTTGTTGTTTCATTAAGTATTCCTTACAGTCTGCGCACACATGCAATAACAGGGAGATGTCTGGTTCTTTTTCCGGAGACTTTAAAGAAGAAGAAACATAGTAAGTTTGGTATATTACAATAAAAATGTCATGTAATTTTGGTTTTCGACATTTATGGAAAATAGTAAATGGTTCTGAAACGAGATGGCATGCCCTTTTAGTATCCCAACTCAGGACAATATTCAGCAATATTAGTATTAGTATATGTAGTAGTAGAGTTCTGGTGTTTGATGTCTCCATGTATTTAGCGACATTAGCGCGATAACCGTTTGGTATACGGTGAAACTTCAAAAACTCGAACACGAATATCTCGTTTGCCATGCCTAATTCGAACTCATTCTGGAGTCCCTGGAGATTTCTTCCAATACCTTCCTGCTTTGGTAAAACGTATGTTGTGTGTACTCATTAGAATCGCCACAATGAGGCGATTCTAATGAGTACAGACAACATACCTTTATGTTATAGAAGTTTGTATAGATATTAAAGTGGTCCACATAGAGGATATTTGATTTTTTCAGTGCAAGAGAGAATTTATTTTACCGAATGAACACTAAAACAAGTATTTTCACGAGTGGCGTAGCCACGAGTGAAAATACCAGTCTTGGTGTTCATGAGTGAAATAAAATTTGATCTTACACTGAAAAAAACAAATTTTCTGTTTCTTACATGCTTCAAAACGGCAATTTTTAGCTTCAATAATTGCGTCACTCATCCTCAGAGAAAACTAACTTTGTTCCTGGGCGTTTCGCGTCAATTAAAGGTGTCCAACGTATTTACTGGGTATAATATTGGGTGTAAACTGAAAGTTTGCACCCGAGAAATAGCCTGGGATGGCATTTTTATGAATGGTTACTGAAATAATTGAGACATTAGTTTCCCCAAAAAAGGCGCGGACAGATCTAACGTCGTGCAACCAAATACATGACGTCGGCGTCGAAAATGACGTCATTTATGTCCTCGTTTCTAATAAAGTTCATTAATTTTCAATCAACTGACGATGGAAAAACTGACCACAGAATTAGATTTGGAGAAAAAAGTAGTCCCAAACAGTGAAAAATAAAATTGATATCAGTGAGTGAGTGTTTGAGTTTTACATCCCACCAACAGCTAAGGTCATACGGAGACGGGACCTCGGTTTAAAGACTCACTCGAAAGTCTGGAGAAGCCCGAGATCGATCATGCGATCCCTGGTTTACAAGGCGAATAGCGTAACCACTACACCACGGAGGCTTCTTAAAATTGATATCAGTCTCTTTTTGAAACAGTGACAATATCGTTTTCTATTTCACTGAGAAATCTCTATATTTCATTGAAAAACATGTAAGAAATTATGCTTCATGACCTGAAACTATGATAAAACCTCAGTAATTCGAACTACTATTTCGAACAAAGTTTCATCGTCCCAAAGGTATTCGAGTTATCGAAGTTCGATTGTAGCTATAAATATTTTCCGACAAATTGGAACGGAACAATTTAGCAAGTGTAAATGTCCATGTTTCCTCCAACCGAATTTTAGCTCGAAAAGGTTAACCCTTATCTTGGTGTTCACGACAACCCCTATCTTTGCAAACAGTGTAGATCCTGGAGAAGCCATCTGATCAGGATCTACACTGTTTGGCATTCAGTTTATGAATTTGTAGCAATAAATTACATCAAGTAATTTGATTGGTTCAAAGTCAGAAATGGGTGTGGCTGATATGAATATTCAGCAAGATAAGGGTTAGATAGGTAGGCACTAGGGCAACACGGAGAGTCAAAATTGCTAAAATTGTCGTGTTCCCATATATCCCTCTCAAGTCGGACTGAGCTGAAATTTGCGCGGAGGCATTATGACAGCAGGTTAAGAGTCACTAAAATCGCCTCGTTCTCTGTGGGCTTGACCGTCCTTTTGGCTTTCCGCTATTGGTGTTCCATTAGGGTTTAGTTTTTTCGTGTTTATGTTTCTTTCCCTTTGGTGTTTCAAATGGGAGCTGTGGGTTATTTGTATCGATTCATTGCCTTCACTTCCATTTTTCAATCGAGCCGACTGGCCAACTTTTGCCTTGGTCCTAAACATTTTATCAATGCGAAACATCACCCCGCCCTTCGGGGCTTGGAGAAATAGATTGGGCTGCATTGTGCTTCTACGCAGAATTGTAACTGACCACACGAGAAGACTAAGCATGTCCAAGCGTTTTGGTTCCATTGAGCGGCAGGGCTTGAGATGTAATTTCATCTCAGTGACGGGTGAAAGTCCTACGGAATTGGAAGCAATATCTCCAAAATGACTTGGGACTTTTTACGTTAAAGATCGAATATTCAGAATAATAAAAATTTCTGACAATGTTTGAATGACCGGCTGATTTTCAAACTTCGAAATAAAGTCTTTTTTCGTATTTAATTTCAATGCAATAAAATGAGTACATTTTATTTAGAACCAATACTTACCCCAATAACTTTGATTATGGCCAATTTTGTCAGGTTGCGGTTTTCGCCGTTTTTGTCCTTTTCGATATACAACAATAGTTCTCTGTTGGAACACTTCTTACAGAGAGCCAATCCACAAACTTTACAATTTCGCTTCTTCATTCTTATGCCCAAGCCACCTTTACAAGCACGACAGTTTTCTGCCAGTTTCTCAACCTAACAAATAGACAAAACACAAAACTATCAATGAACAATAGAAACCGCTTCAAAAATCGACTCTTCCAAAATACGTGTTTGCCTTCACTTCAATAGGGATCTGGTCGGAAAGGAAAGAATTGTTCCTTATGCAAACGTATACCCTTATAACTGTAATTGTTCTTTAGGCAGACTTATATATTAATTGTATCGATTTCTGATCATACCATTCACTTCTATTTTTATTTCCAATTTCGTTAAATCTCCTTCTTCGATATAAAAATTGGATACAACATAAACATTTAACGACCAACTGCATGCATTGTAGTTAACCTAATCACGGCTGATAACTTTACTTCCCTCTTTAATTGCACGCCCCCAGTGAACCAGTGAAATACTTTTCACTGACCGTTCCAAGGCGGTCCACTTGTCGTTTAGTTTGTATTCAAACGTGGTATCGCTTATATACTTTTGTTTTTGACATCCACTTGGCCATTTTATGGGAAAGTAACTGTCATTTTGGCTTTCCGCTATTGATGTTTCCATTAGGATTTGGTTATTTCATGTTTGGGTTTCTTTCCCTTTGGTGTCTCTGATGGGAGGTGCGGATCAGTTGTATCGATTCCTGATCATTGCCTTCACTTCTAATTTGCGGGTACTTTACAGTTTAAATAAGACAATCACAAAAGATAATACATTCGGAATATCGCCTTCAGTAATGATTTCTGAACACTTACGTCTTTTTCTTACGGAGTTTGAAACCACAACTAGGGGAAATGGAATAGGAAATTGATTACATGTTTAAGAATCTGATATGGGATTTAGTTGTAGATGGGCATTTCCAACCTGAGGGATGACCGTGCTGAGCGGAAACGAGGCTATGCCAAGGGTTGGAAAGACCCATCTACAGCAGAACACCTGGCGCCCGCCCATCGGGGCTTGGAGAAATAGATTAGGCTGCATAATGCTTCCACCCACGCACAATACCACATACTTCATTGAACGTTTCAGTTTTCGCGCACTATACTTATTTAATTTGCTTGGGTAAGAACACCAGGGTAAGAACAGAATTTCAATCACAGGTGAAAAGCACGGATTTCCTTATCTGGTGTGCAAACAGCTTATTTCAGCACATACGTATGCCAAAAGAACACTGAAAAAAAAACCAAAGCACATGAAGCAGAAGACAGACAAGATGAAAATAATACAAGAATCTTATATGGGTGTGAGGGGCGGATGGAAAAATCCCTCCCAAGGGTCACTGTCCGGCATCACGAGGCTTGCCGAAAGCCTCGTGATGTCTGACAGTGATCCCGAGGGACGAATTTTTCTATCCGTCCCTCAAACCCATATAGGATTCTTTTTCTTGCATACCTGCCATTTCTTAGCGCGGATTTTAATGCTGCAGTCACGTCGGTTACCTACGTCTGCAACATTGTTATGACACTACAGGAATGTTTAGTGTCGTCACGTAACGTGCTATGACGTCAACCTTAACGACGGCGCATACGAGGTCGTATTCAACCAGTGCATTTATTAAACACGCGATTATATTCGATTTTGGGTCGGAACACCAGGCTCGGAACATAAATTTCTATCCCAGGATAAAATCACGGATTTCCTTGTCTGGTGTGCAAGAAACTACAGTTACGAACCTAAGCTCAAGACCATTTGAACCTTTAGCCTGGAAATCTATTGTGCGCTGTGCAATTGAGGTAGAGGAGTGCAGAAACACATACCTTCCAGAATGAGGAATGTTGCCACTTTGGTGGTTTGACAACTTCTTGTAATTCTCTGAGTGTCTTTTTAGCTTCTGAAGTTCCCACTGTAGCTGCGAACCCGTCTAGCAGTCTGGTACACTCTTTCTCCATGTCTAACCTAAAACCGAACCACCCCCCGAACATTTCAGTTAAAGAAAATGAAATGGGTACTATCTGGTCGACTAGGAATATTTCCAGAAGAATGCGTTCTCACACCCGCATAAATATGGCAAAAGAACTCTTTAACCCTAAAATTAGGAGCAAGTCAAATACTTGAATCAAGTCTTTGTGATATATTATTTAACAAGATTTGGATCAAGGTCAAGGTTACAAAAATCTAGACAAATAATTTTTCATGTTGAACTGATATTTTACACCAACTGACCATAATGCAGCCAACGATTCAGGAGAGCTGTCAGGGTAAAATTTGACAATCTTCAGGAGAGGTATTGGAGACAGGGCACATATACAATAGTGCATTATTTTGTCCAGAGTTCGTGTTTTCTAGCAGGACCTAGGATGTAGACTAATAAATATGAGATTATTTGCAGTTGCAAGTCCTTGTTATAAAGTAAGGGTCACAAATATCTGATCGAATCTTTAGTAGGTTGCATTGAATTGTACCGAGCTTGACCTAAATAGGAAAAGGACAAGCTATTTTGGCCTTAATTTGACAGCGTTTCGGAGAAGTGGTGACCTAGAAGGCCAACATTACCTAAGCATTGTTTTCCCAATCCCAGAGTTGACGATTGTTTGAAGAAATGTTAGGCTTCAAACAGCCAAAGTCATAGCAAACATCGATGCAAACGGTCTTAAACCCGACCCGCATCACCGCATAACCCCGCTCCCTGTCGGGTATAATTAGGAATATATAACGTTTAACCAGGTAGTTTTTTATATGCATTCTTGAACACCAACCCAAAGCTCGTGAAAATGTCGAAACATAAGTTCTTTATTTATTATATATGTTCACTGCACTCAATGGTCAATCTGTTTGACAATCAAGTAACTAAAAGTAGCAATGTAAACTAACATACATGTATTTACACCATAACGGCCCCCGCCAATAGGGGCTTGAAGAAAAATATGGGCTGCATGATGCTTCCACGCAGAGCTGAATCCGTCCCGCACACTAGTACTGGTAAACCGCTTAGAGGATCTAAGCCTGTCCAGGAACCGCGATGCGAGGCTATTGGTTTCATTGGGCGACAGGGCTTGAGATGTAATTTCATTTCAATGTCGGGTAAAAGTCCCACAAAATTGTAAGCAACCTCTCCAAAATGACCTTTACAGTGTTGACGGGGACGTTAAACCTCAAATCAAACAAAAATTTACACCATAAATTATATTTTTGCATTCCAAGTCGTTTGTAAAATGGAAGTGAAGGCAATGATCAGGAATCGATACAATTAACTCACAACTCCCATCAGATACACCAAGGGAAAGCAATACAAACATGAAACAACTAGATCCTAATGGAAACATCAATAGCGGAAAGCAAAAACGACAGTTACTTTCCCACAAAATGGCCAAATGGGCTATCCGAAGCAAAAAAAAAAAAAAAATATAAGCGATACACACACTCAAAGACAAGCCATACCAAAAATAAACCACGACAGAAGACAGAAGACTTCTTTAATATTGCTTATCTTTTTTTTTACATAATTCAAGCATAGGACTTGAGGAGTGAAGAAAAATCTGAAGTCTAAGTGAAAACCCCTAGAAAATTATGAATTCTTCCAAAAATATATAATATTTACAACTTTCAGATAAAATCAAGTAACTAAATAAAATCATTGTGAAACAAACAAAGAAATAACCAAAATGACTATTCATTTTGTAACCAAAATGAAATTCACTTACAATATCTTCACAATAACTTGCAAATTCGAGCAAATGTGACAATCACAATTATAATTAGTACATTGATATTGCAATCGAGGGATACAGATTTGAATAAGTCATTTGACTTTTTTCTGAATCCCTTTGTATGATACTTGTATTCTTTGTCAACATTATTTGTTTAAAAGATGTATGTATTATACAAAGAAATAAAGTTTAAACCAAAGAAACAACAACAACAACAACAACAAAATGAAAAATAAACACTCAGAAACATGTCAACCTTCATAAACGTCGCATGTCTGGTTTTAGACACACCATTACAAAAACATGCCTATACAAATAAATTGTAAACTTTATCGCAAAAAAAGGAAAATTTTAGGTCGAAAATTATGATATTTTTCTTATTACTGCTTAAATATAGATTGTGGGTACTCGTTAGAACCGTCTCATCGAGGCGGTTCTAACGAATACCTACAATCTATACTTTAGAGCTGAAATTAAAAAATAAAAGGTTTACCACTCTCAGCCCCAGGTTTACTATATAAAAGTGGGGTGCAAGTGGGCCAAATTATATAGCCGTGTTTTCGTGATACTACTTTCGGCTACATGTTAAAACAATAGTATTTCTTACATGCTTTTCAATGAAATATAGAGATTTCTCAGTGTAATCTAACACGATATTGTCACTGTTTCAAACAGTGACTGATGTCAATTGTATTTTTCAATGTTTGGGACTACTTTTTCTCCAAATCTAATTCTTTGGTCAGTTTTTCATTGACAGATGATTGAAAATTAATGAATTGTATTAGAATTGACGCTAAGCCCGTTCACACATCACGGGGACGTTACTGACGTCATTTTCGACGCTGACGTCACGTATTTTGTTGCGCGACGTAAGATCTGTCCGCGCCTTCTTTGGGAAACTAATTTCTTGCACACCAGACAAGCGAATCCGTGATTTTACCCTGGGATAGAAATTTATGTTCCGACCCTGGTGTTCCGACCCCAAATCGAATATAATCGCGTGTTTGATAAATGCACTTGTTGATTACAACCTCATGTGCGGCGGCGTCATGCGTGACGTCACTAAACATTCCTGTTGTGGCATCACAAAATGGCGGACGTCGGTAACCGAAGTGACAACAGCATTAAAAATTCGCAATAGAAATGGAAGGTATGCAAGAAAAAGAATCCAATATGGGTGTGAGGGGTGGATAGAAAAATCCGTCCCTCGGGATCACTGCCCGGCATCACTCGGCAAGCCTCGTGATGCCGGACAGTGTCCCTCGGGACGGATTTTTCAATCCACCCCTCACACCCATATAAGATTCTTATAATCTTAATTTTTTTAAACAATTCATAAAAATACCACCCGAGGCTATTTCTCAGGTGCAAACTTTAGTTTACACCCAATAGTATACCCAGTAAATACGTTGGACACCATTAAATTGACGCAAACCGACCAGGAACAAAGTTAGTTTTCTCTGAGGGTGAGTGACACGATTGAAGCTAAATATTGCCGTTTAGAAGCATGTAAGAAACAGAACATTTGATTTTTTAGTGTAAGATCAAATTTTATTTCACTCATGAACACCAACACTTGTATTTTCACTCGTGGCTACGCCACTCTTGAAAATACTGGTTTTGGTGTTCATTCGATGAAATAATATAGGGATAAACCATAGGGGCTTGAATCATGAAAAAAAAAAATTGAAAAAAAAAAAAAAAATGAAAAAAAAAAAAAAAAAATTTTTTTTTTTTTTTGGTACTATATTAGAGACAAGGGGGGAAACTTCGGCTCAATTTTTGGGGGGGTTACCTCATTTTACCCAGTGTATCTTTTTCGCAAATGCAGTTTTTCACCTGCTTATTACGAAATATACAAGTTAAATATGTCCACTTTGCAACAATAATCCACCTCTGTCTGTCACTTGCAGGAAACATGTTTTTCTCGCATGAATTAACTCAGCAAAGCAAAATTCGGCATAAACGTGTGACAAAAATTTTCAGGTTTTCATCAATCACAAGCGAACTAGTGTTACGGTGGAAACTTTTTTCGCTTTCAACTGATGTCTTTCATTAAAATGAACCTCTCTTGACCAATTTGAATCCAAAATGATGTATTTGCAGCTCTAAATTTAGAATTTACTACTTTTACATCGCTTTATGTAAAAGATCAAGAAAACAATCGTCGCGAAGCTTGGTTTTTCTGCTGATTCCGGGCTACTCTATCGATGAACTAACGACCGGAACGACCGGTGCTGTTTAATTTTTATACCGTTCGAAGTAGTGACAAATGAGCATTATCGCTATTTTTCTTTCATTTTCAACTAAACCCCAAGAGGGGGCACAGACGATGTTTACTGCATATACTCCAGTTTTGAAGGCTGAAAGAGTACACAGTCACCATGTAATTACGGTAGGGTTCTTTAACCTGCACAGGGGATGGTTCTCCCTGCACAGGGGTCTCCAGTTAACGTCCAGATTCGAAGGCCGATGCACTTTATGATATTCATACCTGCAAAATTTATGATGCCAATGGAACGTGTCCTGACGCCGAAATTTTGTCACCTCTGCTTGGGATCGAACCTGGGACCTTTAGCATCTGAGGCACTGTGCTAGGTGGGTGGCTAAATTTAGGAAGGCAGGGATTAGCCGTAGTTATCTCCTTACCGGACTCAGAAAAAGTGAAATGTATTTTTTGTTGAAATCGTGGACATTTTGTGTTATTTTGAAAACAGCTTCACTCATGCTTGTGTGGACAGAAATAAATAAAAAAAATAAAAAAAAAAAACAGCCAGCTTGTTAAAAATGCCACCAATACGTAAATGTTCAAAATGATGCAGCATGGAAACAATTTGTTCCCTATTGCAACATATTCCTTTTTATGTTTTGAAATTTTGATCCTGGGTCGCTAATGGCCAGTAAATGACAATAAGCACTACTTAGGTTGGGCCCATTGGGTCCTTTTCCAACAGGGATTTAAGGGGACAAAACCCCTACAGTGCAGCACACACATGCTCTCTCATCCCCGAGTTTCTGAAGTGGACGCTTTTATTTATGAATTCGGCCAAATCCATTGATGTAGGGACTTGGGAAAAAAAAACACTGCTCAATTCTTCTTCTCAGCAAGTTTGTATTAATCTGAATAGGCACCACAATTCACCGCAACACGGCAAACAAAAAGGTCAGAATAAGCTAGAGCATATCAACCTTGATTTTTTTTTTGGGGGGGGGGGGGGGGGGGTGGAGCGGCGGGGATCATTTTACGGTCCTTTCGAGTTTACTTCACTCATATCGAGCCGATTGTTAATCACATGTGGTCGAAGACCGTAATATCCGGTATTAAAAAAAAACAAAAACAAAACATCAGGCCTTCCGTTGCAGAACTCTTGAATGCCTTAAAATAGATGACTTTTATGAAAGGTTTGATTGTGAAGTGCTTGGATCTGTTGAAAAAGTACTTGTATTAGCCTAGAGTGTATTGGAAAGTAAGTGAGAAATGGGGACTTTTCAATATATAGGACATTTAATTTTGGTGCTGTTGAGTAAAGCGGCATTCCAATCTTAGTGTTTCTCGACCAGGCTATTAAAAGGTTATAAAACGTTTTTCATGCTCAATTCAGTCGAGTGTTAAATTTGTAATGCTCGCTATATTTAAATACTAACAGTTCATAAATGTTCCTGCTTAGATTTGTTTATTTGATTTGAGGTTTAACGTCCCCGTCAACACTGCAAAGGTAATTTTGAGACGCTGCTTCCAATTTTGTGGGACTTTTACCAGACTTTAAGATGAAATGACATCTCAAGCCCTGCCGCCCAATGAACCAATAGGGTTAATTAACATGGACGGGCCGACTCGCACCGCTTTTCCTGGACAGGCTTAGATGCTCTAAGCGGATTACCAGTACTCGTGTGCGGGTCGGTTTCAGCTCTGCGTGGAAGCATCATTTCTTCATGCCCCGATTGGCGGGGCCGTTTCCTGCATAGATAAGAACTGAATAATAGAATGTATGATGGGATTGAGGCCGAAACAAGGAATTTTCAAGCAAGTTTTCAGTTTAGTTAAGTATCATGTAGGATTTTGTCGAGCATGAGACTTTAATTCACTGAAAACGAGCCCGAAGCCACGACCGCAATATTAATTATTTTTCTCACCCAAACACTTTAAGGAATTTATTTGTTTGATTAGATGTTTAAAGTGCCCATCAACAGGTCATTTTGGAGACGTTGAATCCATTTTGTGGGACTTTTACCCGACATTGAGATGAAATTACATCTCAGGCCCTGTCGCCCAATGAAACCAATAGGGTTTATAACCATGAGCGGATCTGACTCGCACCGCTTTGCCCGGGCAGGCATAGATTCTCTGAGCGGTTTAGCAGTACTCGCATGCGGTCGGTTTCAGCTCTGTTTTGGAAGCGTCACGCAGTCCACCTATTACTTTAAGCCCCGATGGGCAGGTCCGAAAACTTTAAAGAATGCGTTGTAAACTGCACAAATATACAGAAATTAATAAGCGATAAAGCACATTCACACCAATGTAACACAACAAAATGTCAGTATTTTAATACTCATACCTCCGAGCCGCTAAAGTTTGTGTCTAAAGCATCCGTTTACATGTAAAGTGCTACGCATGAAATAAAAACCATTGCATGTTCATTTCATGACCTGCTTTCTTTGACACTTGACAGCAGTTTGATGACAAATTGAATGTCCATTTCATTAAAAGTTGATAAGGACATGTTATTCTGACTGTTAAAAATGTACATTTAAGGGGAAACTGAGAAGCTGCTCCCCTAATTGCATGGATAACAAAACATGCTACAGAAGACGGTTTTGAAAACAAAATTACCTCCGGCTCAATGTGGGTGTTTTGCAATGACTGACATAATGAGATAGCTTATAAACCCTAGAGTGAGGCAGCAGTATGAGGCAAAGAAAACAAACACTTAAGAAATGAAATTATTTTTCTGCAGTTCATGATAGCACGAACGCAGTGGGTTAGCACGAACGCAGTGGGTTGTGTGCAAAGTAAGTAAACTTTGTTAGCGACTCGCTGTCGTTCATACTTTCATGAAAAGCAGAAAAATTAAGTTTAATTTTTTATAATTGCATTTTTGCCCCTCATCACTGGGCGAAAAATAATGCTTATAGGGCAAACGTTTTAAACTGAAAAACATTTACACGCCATTTTACTACAAAGAGGGGGACAGCGTTGACCTCACCAACGCCCGTAGAGAACCGTGGTTTAGCATGACGTCACTTGATGTCACTGAAAATCATGTGACTCGATGCGTTCACGTAAGTATGAACTACACTGTTTTCTATGTGTTTCACATTACATTTTTTTTATTTATGAGCCGGATAAATTTCATACCCTATCAGTTGAGCATGAAAAAAAGTTTTATAATCCTACGGCCAGGTTGGTGCAGTTTAGGTCTGTACACCGTTCTTTCTACCTCTGGAATGAACAGTACACAATATTTACATACCCCTCTTCTTAATCTTAAGACCTCCACACATTTAATCCAAATATCTGAGAGAGAGAGAGAGAGAGAGAACAGCAAACATTAGACAAAATACATGTTTAAACGCGTTTTCCTTCGATTCCACTAAATATCACAAAGAAAAAAAAAGAAGGAAAATTCCCACAGGCCTATTGGCACCAAAACAGCCATTGTTATTTAGGTAACAATATTAGAACAAACGCTTAAAGTCGTCAGTCATTCCGACCACTATGAATTCGAATTTGTAAAACAATTTCAAGTTATTTCTATAGCCGTATCTCTTTTAACTAAAATTCTGAACCGTTTGGCTTAACACTGCTGCATTTTTATTTATTTATTTTTTATGCTTAGCTAACCGTCGCCGTGTACCGGGAACGAGCGTTTAAACATAAGGTGACGACGTCATGTACACAGCGGCCCCCGCCCATAGGGGCTTGAAGAAATATATGGGCTGCATGATGCTTCCACGCAGAGCTGAATCTGGCCCCCACTAGTACTGGTAAACCGCTTAGAGGATCTAAGCCTGTCCAGGAACCGCAGTGCGAGGCGGACCGTCCATGCTAATAAACCCTATTGGTTTCATTGGGCGACAGGGCTTGCGATGTGATTTCATCTCAATGTCGGGTAAAAGTCCCACAAAATTGGAAGCAACGTCTCCAAAATGACCTTTACAGTGTTGACGGGGACGTTAAACCTCAAATCAAACAAACAAACAAACGTCATGTAAACACGTTCTTTAGCACTCTGTCAAAAACACATAGATTTTATACGATACCCGTTGTGCAAGAAACTGACAAACATTTCCCTTCAATACGCAGCTCTCTAGCAATCTCCTCGATAACTTGGGTTGTGCCTGTCCCAGCCTGGACATAAACAAGGCAGTTGGGCCTTTTTATCAGATCAAAGGCCGTCTTCTGCTTTTTTGTAAACATTTTATTTCCTTTTCTGCGCATGTGTCAAAAAAGTTACAGCGGCTGATTGGAAGTTGACCGCAAAGCGATACAATACAATATTCCCAGAGCACAGCCCATTATACGTAGAAACACCATCCATCTGCGTAATACGTGTATACGTAGTCCTAGCAGAATATGTTACATTGAACAAATAAATCAAAGGAGAAATCAAGGCTCTCACACACATTTTAACAGTAACAACTCCACTGCCGGACGTAGTTTCCGAAGTTCCGGATTATATCTGTCCTGCACGTCCCTCTTTTTAAACACGATTATGGCAAGCGCCCGGGTTCCTGTACCGATCATTGACAGAACACTGCGGAAAGTGAAGCAAATGTTGCAAAATCTATATTTAGAGCTGCGAGTACATCTTTTTGGATTCAAATTGGCAAAGCGAGCTAAAGTTAAATGAAAGACAACGGGTGAAAGTGAAAAAAGTTCCCCCCGTATCACTAGTTCGGTTGTGATTGATGAAAACCTGAAAATTTTTGTCACACGTTTATGCCGAATTTTGCTTTGCTGAGTTAATCCATGCGAGAAAAACATGTTTCCTGCAAGTGGCAGACAGAGGCGGATTATTTTTGCAAAGTGGACTTATTTAACTTGTATAATTTATAATAAGCAGGTTAAAAACTGCATTTGCGAAAAAGATACACTGGGTAAAATGAGGTAACCCCCCAAAAAATTGAGCCGAAGTTTCCCCCCTTGTCTCTATTATAGTACCAAAAAAAAAAAAAAAAAAAAAAAAATTTTTTTTTTTTTTTATTTATTTTTTTTTTAATTTTTTCATGATTCAAGCCCCTATGGGATAAACCATGGTTTTTCATGCATTAACATTCGCCGGGTCCCGAGGAAGCTGTTTGAACATGAGGCCGCCAGGCCGAATGTTCAAATATCTTCCGAGGGATCCGGCAAATGTTAATGCAATGAAATAACCATGGATGATCGTTGTTCTTGCATAACTTACGATTCCGATAGCAAATTTTGACGAAAACGCCCAAAAGCTCCATCTAAACTCCATATAAACTCTTCACAATCGACAGGCAAACCAAAATGGCGGCCAGTTCAGAATGTTGTTTACAATGACGTTGTCATGCAGTAACCCTCTGACGTCATCATAAAACCATAAAACGCTACGTTCAGGGCGATAACGTTACGCCGCTCAACGTAACGTAAACAAAGCAAGGCCCGTCTTGTGATATCAAAAGCTCAAAAGCCATGTTCAAACAGCTCGCGAATTTCATGATTTGAACATGGTTTTTGCTGTTTGAGCACGGCTTTCGTTCCATTTGATAATGGCTTCAAACAGCCATGCGCATAGGTATTTATGCAAGAAAATTCGATCTTACACTGAAAAAAATCAAATATCCTCTATTTCTTACTGGTCTCTCCAGAATGTAGTAGTTAATGAGAAGGTCCTTTGTTTCAGAATTCTTTCATGTTTACAGAGTTGTCGCTCTTTACAAAACTCATCTGTCAATCTTCTGGTGCAACCAATGCTATCAGTCTCCTCGTTGAAACATTTTCTACACACCTTGAAACGCAAAACAAAAATAATATATTTACAAAATAGATTGATAATTCTTTAAATGCAGCACTATCAGCAGGTGCAAAATAGAAGTTGAGACAGTGATCAGGAATCGATACAATTAACCCACAGCTCCCATCAGAGACACCAAAGCTGGTAAGCAGGCTAATTTACTTGAATGCGCATGCTCGTGGGCATATTTTCGCAAGTCACTAGAAACTTAAGTGTGCGCGCGTTTTGGACAGTATGGTATCTCCAGCTTCTATATATAAAATGTAAGTTTAACCCATGCTTGACAATGGAATCTTCTTCCTAGTAAGTTTGGAGTGGTCCATTTCCAATTATAGAGGAGAAAGGTTTGTTCTTGTTTGTAGCAAATTTTACAAAATTGAATATTTTTTTAAGCTAACATTGTAGACCAAGATCAGACACCGCGTTCTGCGTCGTCTGATCTGGTTCTGCACTGTTTCCCAATGCCATAGAAAAGGGCGGCTAGGCATATACTGGTCAGGCAATTCTAAGCAAACAGCGAAGATGGTGTCTGGTGTGTACCTTCGAACTGTTTGAAGGCACAAGTAGATATTGTCGAAGATGGAAATAGTTTGGAAAAGAAGGGCAGGCATGCACAATATACTGTTTCACCTGTTGCAAGTGTTTATGCACAATTTTTTTTTATAACCCATAAATTGCCAATCACGACAGCTTTCGTCTGCTTTGTCGTCTGCTGGTTACATTAAAAGTCATTTTGGCAAACAGTGTGGACACAGATCAGACTGCTCCTCTAGGAGCAGTCTGATCAGGAATCCACACTGTTTGCCTCTATGGAAAAATATTTTTAAAACGTTCGCAAATTGATTCAGCGGATGACATAAGCAGACGACATGTTTAGATTTTTCTCGGCGTCTTAAGGGTTAAACAAGGAAACGGTTGGTAAATATAGTATACGTTTAGAAGAATCAAAGTTATCTACCTTCCTTGGCTTTCCGCTTGGGTCAAAATTGGCCAACCTGTTAAGCTTTCTCTTGTACCTGAGACACTTCATACAGTGTATTTCGCCGCATCTACAATAACACGATAAACAGAATTTGTCTTAAGAATTTACGACCCTTCAAGAATACATATTTACATTTCCAGTGTAAAGTCCAATGTTAACCTTTAAAAAAACAATGCAGTTCATACTTCCATTAACGCATCGAGTCACATGATTTTCAGTGACGTCAAGTGACGTTAGTCTAAACCATTGTTCTATATGGGCGTTAATGACGTCAACGCTGTTCCGCTCTTTGTAGGTAAAACAGCGTGTAAATGTTTTTCAGCTTTAAAGCTTGCCCTATAAGCATTTATCGCCCAGTGATGAGGGGCAAAGAATATAAATAAAAAATTAACTTAATTTTATGCTTTTCATGAAAGTATGATCGACAGCGGGTCGCTAGCAAAGTTCATTTGCTTTGCATGCGACCCGCTGCGTTCATACTTTCATGAACCGCAGAAAAATAAAATTAATTTCTTAATAAATTAATTAATATACATTTAGCCTTTTATTGGCTATGGGCGAAAACTAAATAATCTTGAGAAAACACAAGTCTTTCCTGGCAGAACTTATTCATTTCTCACTTGCGGTCCGGGCCATCGTATAAACTACAGTGGTGAGAGGCTTTGATGGCAGAAACCAGCGGGTTTAACCACATGTCACGAGGCCCACATAAAATATGTTTTGAAACCGGATCGCATTTTTACGGAACCCGTGAAGGGACATGTAATTTTTTTAAGATGTTGTGCCAACAAGATATTAAGTTGTGCGAACAAAATATTTTCTTGTACGCACGGCAAGATAATATCTTGTGTGCACAAGATATTATCTTGTCCGCACAAGATATTAAGTAGTGCGAACAAGATAATATCTCGTGCGGATAAGATATTATGTTGTCTGCACAAGATCTATGTTGTGCGAACAAGATAATATGTTGTGCGAACAAGATTATATGTTGTGCGAACAATATAATAAGTTGTGCGCACAAGATATTATGTTGTCCGCACAAGATCTATGTTGTGCAACCAAGATAATATCTTGTGCATACAAGATCTTAAGCTGTGTGAACAAGATATTATCTTGTGCGCACAAGAAAATAACTTATGCGCATAAGATATTATGTTGTTCGCACAAGATAATATCTTGTGCGCACAAAATATTATCTTGTCTTCACAACATATTAAAAAAAAAGTGCATGTCCCTTCCCGGGTTCCATACATTTTGCACTGACTTATTTTCTTTTATGCAGGATTTAGGGTGTCAGTTTGATGCATTGAGAAAATGGCATTATGTTTTACAAACAGTGAGCGCCCGTATTAGACACGGCGTCTGATCTGGGCTTGCACTGTTTGTCAGTGTTACGTTTTTGGGATTCCCTGTATAAAATGGTTTATGGCTGTTAGTGTGCACCGCTCATGCAGCTTTCAAAGCACTTCTTCAAGAAAAAATGTAGCCTTTGTTCTTTGAAACGAGGGTAAAATGTAGTTACGAACTTAGTTGCGTAAATTGCGGGACCCGGGAAGGGACATGAATTTTTTTTTTAATATGTTGTGCGAACAAGATATTAAGTTGTGCGAACAAGACATTATCTTGTGCGGACAAGATAATATGTTGTACGCACAAGATATAATCTTGTTCGGACAACATATCTTGTGCGCACAAGATAATATCTTGTTCGCACAACTTATAAATTAAAAAAAAAATCATGTCCCTTCCCGGGTTCCGTTGTAAATAGCAGTGGAAATTTACAAAAAAGAAGAAAAGATCAAAAACAACTATGAAAAAAAAAAAAAAAAAAAAACAACAACAACAAGAAAAAAAAACATTGCTATGCTTACAATATGACGGCCACTCTTAAAGGAGCCGGCTTCGCTGGCTCAGTCGGATGCGCTCGTGACTAGTGATCAGAAGGTCCTCGGTTCGATTCCCGACGTTTTCCGACAACAGTGTTTCGTTAGGATTAATGATAAAATATTTTCTTAGGCTATTGCTCTCTTCCCTAGCTGACAGTGTCTTGCGAAAGGATGTATTTGTTTGTTTGATTTGAGGTATAACGACCCGTCAACATTACGTAGGTCATTTTGGAGACGTCGCTTCCAATTTTGTTGGACTAGATGAAATGACATCTCAATTCCTGCCGCCCAATGAAACCAATAGGGTTTATATGCATGGTTGGGCCGATTCGCACCACTTTGCCGGGGCAGGCTTAGACCTTCTTAGCGATTTACCAGTATTCGTGTGCGGTCTGGTTCACCTCTGCGTGGAAGTACCATGAAGCCAAGTCTATTTCTCCTAGCCCCGATGGGCGGGGGCAATGTGAAAGGACGTACCCCTGACCAGAAGTGTTGTTTGTTTAACTGACCGGCTCGGTAAGGCCTAAATAGTGTTGAATTACTAAACGCTTAAAGTGCATTATTCACTCCCCCTTGAAGAGAGGCCTCCTTGAGAAAAGAGAAAAGATTACCTTCTGCAGTGATGCGGTCTAAACTTGACAGAGAATTTTCTGTTACACTGTTGACAATGACTTCTCAAACTTGTGCTGATATAATGTTCTTTAACCATCCCTGTTGCAAAGGTCAAATACAAAGTGTCAACAAAATGGCAAACTGACGAAATAAATGAATAACCAAACTAATTTCCTATACAATTTATCTAGCGTTGAATGGCGTAGCAACAGAAGAAGAAGAAGAAGAAGAAGAAGAAGAAGAAGAAGAAGAAGAAGAAGAAGAAGAAGAAGAAGAATGGTTAGTGGTAATGATGTGTTTGTTTGAGGAGAGGGAATACACAGAAAGAGTATTTTTGATCGATTGTTCATCATTTGATACAAAGTCATAGATATACAGATGAGCTTATACTTTCGAGCTTATACCGTGAGTGAGTAAGTGTTTGGGTTTTACGTCCCACCAACAGCTAAGGTCATACGGAGACGGGACCTCGGTTTAAAGACTCATCCGAAAGTCTGGAGAAGCCCGGGATCGATCCTGCGATCCCTGGTTTACAAGGCGAGTAGCGTAACCACTGCACCACGGAGGCTTCTGAGCTTATACTGTTAAAATGACTCTCACTGGATCTTATAGTATTGAATTTGAGCCGGGGGACAGCATTTTCTACAACTTACATGTGCGCACAGCGAAGAATCAGAAAAGCCCGCGCATCCATATTGTCTAACTAGAGACTTCTCTTGCTGCATGAAGGAGCATTGGGTCCTAAGCTATCCTTAGAGCGCACAACGAAGACTCTGATCAGACTGCGCGGATGCGCAGGCTGATCTGAGTCTTCGCTGGGCGCACATGTCTTGTTGTATGTTTTTCGCGCGCTGGCTCATTAGGGAAAGCGATAAAATGCGAGGATTTTCCTCCACGAATTTAATAAATGTAATGATACAGAATCACGAATGCAAGAGCCTGTTTATCATATGACATTTAAAACAAAGCATTTTATTCACGATTTTTTTTCTCTCAAAAATGTCAATATTCCATCATTCGCCACATTGAAACGCGACGTCGTTAAGGACATCGTGCGTGAAACGTTAGTGGGCGTATCTTATTAATTTGCATATTTAATCAACGAGTGGATTTTACCGACTTTAAAACATGGCGCTGTTACATTCTCAGACGCGACGTCATACTAGTGACAAAATTTAATTGTACGCGATATAGCGTTTATACGAAATCTATGTAGCCGGCCTCGGTTGCTCAGTCGGAGTCTACGTAGACGGGGTCTACAACATTCTTTCGTGCAGATTGATTATGAAATCTTTTCTACGGTCATTCTCTCCCTTCCGCTGATTCAAGAAGGGCAGTTGTCAGTTTCTGGCGAAAGAATGTGCACTGTACTGGTTAACCACTTACGTATAAGCCTGCCCAGGAAAAGTGTGGATAGGTAAACTGACTGGCTCAAAAATGACCTATTTTTTTTTTACTTGGCCGTTAAACCCCAGTACAAACAAACAAAATCAACGAGTTTAATAAATGTAATGGTACAGAAGCACGAATGCAAGATCATGTTTATCATATGATATTTAAAACGTATTTTATTCACGATTTTTTTCTTCAAAAAATTGCAATATCCCGCCAATAGTAAACGCGACGTCGTTAAGGACGCCGTACGTGTAACGTCGGGGGGGGGGGGGGCGTATTTTACTAATTTTCATATTTAATGCTCAGTGGCTCGAACTACCCCTGTCTCGAACAGATTTTCGTGGTCCCAAAGGAGTTCGAGCCATTGAAGGTCGGCTGTACAGTGTATCTTCAAAAACTCGAACTCGGTTAAGTAGTTTACCAGAGTAGATAGGAACACGCTCGTGAGTCCCAAGATTATTCTTCACGTGGTCCAATAATATATAGGAATGAATTTCATTATAGTGGATCTTATCATTCACTAAAATGATAAGTCATTCCATATAATTCCACTTTGTCATCAAAATGTTTAAAATGCTTCAAAAATTGTAAATTTAAAGAATTCTTTTCAAAAGCGTTAGAATGAACTTACCAACGGCCACGTGTAGAAGCTGTCATCTTTGAAAGAAACGCAAGCGAAAATAACGTTAATTCCTTAAATTCAGTTTATTTATTTTCTAACATTTACGTTTTAAATAGTTTGTAAAGCTACCAGGGAGACCAATTCACTTTAAGGTGGCCACCCTCGCCCATCGGGGCTTGAAGAAATAGATGGGCTGCATGATGCTTCCACGCAGAGCTGAAACCGACCGCACAAGAGTACTGGTAAACCGCTTAGAGGATCTAAGCCTGCCCAGGCAAAGAGGTTCGAGTCAGTCCGCCCATGCTTGTAAACCCCATCGGTTTCGTTGGGCGACAGGGCTGAGATATCATTTCATCTCAATGTTGCGCGAAAGTCCCACAAAATTGGCTGCAACGTCTCCAAAAAGACCTCTAAAGTGTTGACGGGGACGTTAAACCTCAAATCAAACAAAACAAAAGCACATTTAGGTGGTTCCACACGGGCTATTAACGTTTATTAAAAACAGAATAAGCAAATAATGTATAGACCCGCTGAGGCGCTGACCCACTTTTCTATACAGTAAAACTCCGCTGTTAAGAGCACCTGATATTAAGGCCACTTTACTCAATTTGCAAATTTAACACCGAAAAATCGAAAATTTTTGGATGAAAAATTGTGATATTTTTCTTATTTCTTCTCAAACTATAGATTGTGGGTATAAATAAAACGCCTCATCTAGGCGGTTCTAACGACTACCCACAATCTATATTTTAGAACAGAAATAAGAAAAATAATGTCTACCCATGTAAATATAAAAGTAGAGTTCAAGGGGGTCAGAATTTTATAGGCGTGTTTCCGTGATGAAATTAGGCTTTCCTTATATTTCCATAACAGTAATTAAGACCACCCCCCGAATAAGATCAAAGATGGTCTTAATATAGGAATTTTATAGGTGGGCTACATAGATACACAAGGGCTTGTTAAATCTAAAGGTCTTACGAAGGTATACCTCTATACTTGCTTTCATCCTGTGTATCAAATTTGTAGTCAGAATTCGAACCTGAGGATCCTTTCCGATTTTTGTATTCGGCATCTGATATCGATACTCGATTTCCAATATCGATCTCAAAATCATCGTCTTTGGTGGATGGTGTTGAGCTTGATGACTTGCTTCTAACAACCAGAGCTCTGTCTGACTGAGTCGACTGTTTTCTCTGTTTATCCACAGTCGGTTTTGTTTCACTCGAGTCCTTGGACTTTTCGGAATATGTCCTAGATCTTGCAGCCTTGCTATCTGTTCTTGGTGCTTTTACTACAATTTCAGCCATTTAAATAGAACGTAGCTTTCCTACGGCTATGGAGAGTAGGATATTCCCCTGTTAAAGAAATGTACGACTGATCCATTTTATACATAATTCCCAAATTGGGGACAGTGTAGTTCCATTTTATACGTGATTCCCAAATTGGGGACAGTGTAGTTACATTTTATACGTGATTCCCAAATTGGGGACAGTGTAGTTCCATTTTATACGTGATTCCCAAATTGGGGACAGTGTAGTTCCATTTTATACGTGATTCCCAAATTGGGGACAGTGTAGTTCCATTTTATACGTGATTCCCAAATTGGGGACAGTGTAGTTCCATTTTATACGTGATTCCCAAATTGGGGACAGTGTAGATCCATTTAATATGTGATTCCCCAAATTGGGTACAGTGTAGATCCATTTTATATGCGATTCCCCGAATTGGGGACATTGGTGATCTTTTTTATACTGGACTCCCAAAAATGGCACAGTGGCAAACAGCACAGACCAAAATCAGACGCCACAGAACGCGACGTCTGATCAGGGCCTTCACTGTTTGCAAAGCGTTCACCCATTTTCGATTTCTGAAAATAACTAATCCCAAACCTCTTAATGGGGAATGGGAACACCTTCAAGGGAGACAACTCCTGCAAGAGAAGAAGCCTCCGTGGTGCAGTGGTTACGCTACTCGCCTTGTAAACCATGGGTCGCAGGATCGATCCCGGGCTTCTCCAGACTTTCGGATGAGTCTTTAAACCGAGGTTCCGTCTCCGTATGACCTTAGCTGTTGGTGGGACGTAAAACTCAAATACTCACTCCTGCAAGAGTATTTTTGTCTCTGATGTCAATAGGGGTAAACTCTTAAAGGAAAGAATTTGCTCCTGAGGAGCAAATTCTTTCCTTTAAGAGTTGACCCCTCTTTCAGCGGGACAGAGCTTATAGAAAAGCGACCATGAAGTTCCGAAAATTGTCTCCCTTTGAAAAATGACGGAAAATCTGCCAGGTGTTCCAATTCCCCTTAAATTCGAACATATACGTAGGAAGATTCCCTTCAGTACAAAAGGTTTGAAGAACAAAAGCAGAACGTTTTTCGGAATATAAGACTTTGATATGGGGTTCTGTTGTAGATGGGCGTTATCAACCCAACGGAGACCGTGATGAGTGGAACCGAGGCTACGCCGAGGTTCCGCTCAGCACGGTCATCACGAGGGTTGGAAACGCCCAACTACAAGAGGAGCCTCGGTTCCACTCAGCACGGCCCCCCTCGGTGTTGCTAATAGAACCCCACATCAGATTCTTATATTACAATACAATACAAAATAATACTTTTATTTATCCAATCAAGGGCCTTTACTGGCATATACATGTATAAAAATGACGACAGCTAATCAAATAGAAGTTTTACTTTTTTGATATCTTTTACAGGAATTTAAACGGACAATTAGATCAAAACGGAACTTGTTTGTCAAAATTAAAAATAAAAAAGTTATATTTGTACGGAACCCGGGAAGGGACATGATTTTTTTTTATTTTATAAGTTGTGCGCACAAGATAATATCTTGTGCGGACAAGATATAATCTTGTGCGGACAAGATATTATCTTGTGCGGACAAGATAATATCTTGTGCGGACAAGATAATATCTTGTGCGGACAAGATATGTGACCAGCCATGAGATTTTGGGTCCAAATGGGGTCCATGACCGAAAATGAGTTTTTGCCATTTTCTGATAGCTTTATAATACTGAAGAGCTTATGTGAAATTTCAGATGAAAACATTGAGTGGTATACGAGATATAGGTCTTTAGAGACTGACCCTGAATATGTGAAAATTGCATTTTCTGTCATTTTAGATGTATATTTGCTAGTGATTCTTGACTTCAAGGCCTCATTAAGCATTCAGAGAAAACAAAATATCAGCTAATCATGCTTTCACAAATTTATTTATTCACCCAGTAGCAATCATTTGTTATATATTTGTTGGGAAGAATTCTGTTGCCATGTATTTGTATAGAACCTTCTGAATCAAGGGATCTATTAAAACCGAACCGTGAGCAAGTGCAAATTAATTAGCCTATCAGGGTTGATCAGGAGAACGCAGGTTCGATAACTGCCGGGTTCAGCAACATTCTTGCGAGAAGATTGATTATAAAATCTTTTCTACGGTCATTCTCTCCCTTCCCCTTATTTAAGAAGGGCAGTTGTCAGTTTCTGGCGAAAGAATGTGCACTGTACTATTTAACAACTTACGTATTAGCCTACCCAGGAAAAGTGTGGACAGGATGTACTGACCGGCTCAAAATGACCTAGTTAGTGTTGACTGGGCCGTTAAACTCCAATACAAACAAACAAACGAACAATTATCGGAGAAATACTATGTTCTAAAATTTCGTACTTTGAACTTGTGGTGACCATGTATATGGTGTTAAAGGACTGCAATTCTCGCAACAATCCTGCAAAATTCTTATTAACAAAAAAAAAAAAAAAAAAAATAGAAAGCTGAAAAAAAGAGAGACCATGACGGGACTCGAACCAGCGATCTCATTCTTGAAGGACAGGTGCTCTGCCGATTGCGCTACTTGGCGCTGTTATACAATGGGACGATTTATAATTATTTACCTACAATATTACCGGTCAAAATTCTTTTCGTTTTGTTTGATTTGAGGTTTAACGTCCCCGTCAACACTGTGAAGGTCATTTCGGAGACGTTGCTTCCAGGTATGTGGGACTTTTACCCGACATTGAGATGAATTTATTAGCATGGACGGTCCGCCTTGCACGGCGGTTCCTGGACAGGCTTAGATCCTCTAAGCGGTGTACCAGTACTAGTGTGCGGGCCAGATTCAGCTCTGCGTGGAAGTCATATTCTCGCACTCATATCTTCTAAATATGAAAGAAGAAACGGCTTTTCATTTTTTCTTTTAAATCCTATGCAAAACTTTATAATTTACAAAATAAAAGGCGCTTGCTTAAAAAATTATTAGCAACAGGTGCGTCATAAATTAGCTACGTCAACTATGACGTCGCGATTTATTCACGTTTTCTCGGAATTTTGGGCACAAAATCTCATGACGCGTCACATATTATCTTGTGCGGACAACATATTATCTTGTGCAGACAAGATATTATCTTGTCCGCACAAGAAATTAAGTTGTGCGAACAAGATATTATCTTGTCCGCACAAGATAATATCTTGTCTGAACAACATAGATCTTGTGCGCACAAGATATTATCTTGTCCGCACAAGATATTATCTTGTCCGCACAAGATAATATCTTGTCAGCACAAGAACATATCTTGTCCGCACAACTTCCCAAGATCTATAATATGTTGTGCGAACAAGATAATATCTTGTGCGCACAAGATATTATGTTGTGCGAACAAGATCATATCTTGTCCGCACAAGATAATATCTTGTCCGCACAAGATAATATGTTGTCCGAACAAGATAATATCTTGTCCGCTCAAGATATTATCTTGTTCGCACAACATAATAAAAATAAAAAACCATGTCCCTTCCCGGGTTCCGTATATTTGTTTAAAAATTGTTTTCCATTAAAGCGCCAGAGATTCTGTACAGGTAAGCCGGGATGGTCAGCGCACAGTAAAAGGCTTAATCGCTTGCGTCAAAGGCAGAAATGTCAATAATAGCTGCGGATGCATAACTCAATAAACATAATAAAACACATTTGCATAACATGATTTTGCATAACATTTACATGGGCCCCGTCAAGCGATTTTGGTACTTATCGCGCATCCGCGCAGTCTCGCCAGAATCTTCGCTGCTCGCTCATACAAGCAGTGAATCAAGAGGAACCTTCAGACAGAAAGCCATATCCCTGGCCCCTCTGAATTGCTGGTCATGCGCAGTTAAAATTTGTCATGACGGAATGCTCGAAGACCCAAATTCGCTTGGCGGGGCCCACATAATGTTATCCTAATGAATGAGAACGAATACTCTGTAGGATTATAAGAATCTAATATGGGGTTCTGTTGTAGATGAGCGTTTACAACCCGAGGGATGACCGTGCTGAGGTTCCGCTCAGCACGGTCATCCCGAGGGTTGGAAACGCCCATCTACAAACGAACCCCATATTGGATTCTTTTTCTTGCACAACACCTCCGGTTAGTTTTGACAGCTCGCACATGTATATTGTTTACAAAATAAAAGTAGTGCGGAAGTAGTTCCGGCAGTTGCCTGATAGAATTGAAGCGTATTTATGTTAGTTGCCTGGGTCGGAACACCAGGGTCAGAACATAAATTTCTATCCCAGGGTAAAATCACGGATTTCCTTGTCTGGTGTGCAAGAATGTTTCTTGTGCACAGCCCCCGCCCATAGGGGCTTGAAATATATGGGCTGCATGATGCTTCCACGCAGAGCTGAAACCGACCCGCACACGAGTACTGGTAAACCGCTTAGAGGATCTAAGCCTGCCCAGGCAAAGCGGTTCGAGTGGGCCCGTCCATGCTTATAAACCTTTCTGGTTTAATTTGGCGACAGGGCTTGAGATGTCATTTCATCTCAATATCGGGTAAAAGTCCCACAAAGTTGGAAGCAAGGTCTCCAAAATAACCTTTACAGTGTTGACGGGGACGTTAAACCTCAAATCAAACATCTTTAACTGTGCAAGTTCTGAGGTTCTACAACTACAGAGACAAAACTATAAAAATGTTTAACAGAACAATCCAGGGATATACACGATTACAAGACGTAGGTCACCCTGGGTGCCAGGTGGAAGAGAAAACAAAAACTCACAGGGGGGCCAGCACAAACCGAAACAATCAGCCATCTAGTCCTCAAGCATGCATTTTCCACTTCTCCGAAACACCGTAAAGGTCATTTTGGAGAAGTTGCTTCCAATTTTGTGGGACTTTTAACGGACACTGAGATGAAATGACTTCTCAAGCCTTATCGCCCAAATGAAACCAATAGAGTTTATAAACATGGACAGACCGACTCGCACCGCTTTGCCTGGGTAGGCTTAGCGGTTTACCAGTACTCGTTTACAGTAGGTTTCAGCTCTGCGTGGAATCATCATGCAGCCCATCTATTTCTTCAAGCCCCGATGGGCGGGGCCGTCTGATGAAAATATGCGATATTTTCTTATTTAGACACCCAACATTGAAACAATTCTAACGTGTACCCAGAAGCAAAAATAAGCAAAATAATGTAAACCCCTGTAAACCCCAGTTTTCTATATATAATGTTCTAGGATGTTCATTTCATGATGATTAGAAAGCGCTTAGCAACAAATGCACAATTAAGTACAAACTGCAAGGCTTTCATGCGGACTGAACAAATTATTTGTCTAAATCGCGATGGAAATAAGGGCGAGGATTGTGCCCCACCCCCAGTGGAATTCGTTTCACTGATCGTTCCAAGACGATTCTTCTGTCACGGTTTATTTTTGTTATGGCTTGTCTTTGAGTGTGTGTATCGCTTATATTATTTTGTTTTGGAAAGCGTACTTTTGGCTTTCCGCTATTGATGTTTCCATTAGGGTCTGATTGTTTCATGTTTGTGTTTCTTTCCCTTTTGTGTCTCTGATGGGACCTGTAGGATAATTGCATTGCCTTCACTTTTTTTTGTTAGAATCTACGAAAATTTGGTCAGTAAGCATTTTCTTAGACGGTCTATTGACACCCGCAAATGTGTAGTAAGAGACTCCATCTCGGACCTTGCCAAGTCCCTACATCTATACACGTTTTCCGCCTGACAATTCAACGGAAAAATCTTACAATATGTTCTATTGCAAGGACTACAGAATAGAATCGAACATTGTAGAGTGATCAAGTTGGTTCTGGGCCAGACTAGCTAGTTTCGGCCAATTAAGCCTCATCAGTGACCCTCAAATATTTCCTAAATCATTATGCAGTGCAATCAATGATCCCAAAGGACTAGAAAATATAATCCACACTATGGTGAAGGGAAGGTAGATTTTTACGGCCGCCAAACATTCCCTTAACACCGGCTGTGGTGAAGTTAACTGCTGTTCTACAAATATACTGTATATATTCTAAGGAAGCAAAGAATATATCACAAACTCAAAAGTATGACACCACGAATATTTTGACTTCCTTGAACCCCACTTTTATATATTAAAACTGGGGTTTACAGGGGTAAACCTTATTTTTCTTATTTCTGCTCTAAACTATAGATTGTGGGTACTCGTTAGAACCGCCTCATCGAGGCGGTTCTAACGTGTACCCATAATCTATATTTCGAGCAGAAATAAGAAATAATATCACGATTTTTCATCTCAATTTTTTCGTTTTTTTTGCGGCGGTAAAATTTACAATGTATTTGTATAGGCGTGTTTTTGAAATGATGTGTCAAGTTTTCTGGGCCAGACTAGCTAATTTCGCCCTTTTGGGCCTATGTGTGACATAGTATACTCTTTCAAATCTAAAAAAAAGAAAAAAAAAAAAAAAAAAGAGTAAAATAAAATAAAATAAAACGGTTATTTTCTGATGAATGCTATTTTTCATATGTATGCCCGAAAACATTGATTCTGACGGGTACCCTAGCCCCCGCCCATCGGGGCTTGAAAAACTAATTTGGCTGCATGATGCTTCCACGCAGAGCTGAAACCGACCCGCACACGAGTACTGGTAAACAGCTTAGAGGATCTAAGCCTGCCCAGGCAAAGCGGTGCGAGAGTCGGACCGTCCATGCTTATAAACCCTATTCGTTTCATTAGGCGGCAGGGCTTGAGATGTCATTTCAACTCAATGTCGGGTAAAAGTCCCACAAAATTGGAAGCAACGTCTCCAAAATGACCTTTACAGTGTTTACGGGAACGTTAAACCTCAAATCAACCAACCAAATCTAACGAGTACACACACCATATGTCTTGGGGCATGCAGAGATAAAAAAAAATAATGTATACCTATGTAGACCCCAGTTTTCTCTCTATAAAGTGGGGCTCATAACATGTTCATTACATGGACTTGTTAACATGATGTGAAAACGAAATGCGAAGAATGCATCGTATATAAGATTATTGAATTTAAGCTTATTAAAGATTTTTAATTTTCAACCTTGGACCAGTCTTCAAGTCTAATTTTTCGTGAGTTGGCTCATTTTTTTTTTTTTTTTTTTTTTTTGAAATACTCAGTTTAGCCTTTCAAAACATTTAACGGCCCCCGCCGATGGGGGTTTAAAGAAATAGATGGGTTGCATGATGCTTCCATCCAAAGCTGAAAACGACCGCACACGAGTAATGGTAAACCCCTGCAGATACAAAACGTTGACTCAACGTTGAACTATCGTTGAAACATCGTTTTCAACGTTGTTTCAACGTTAGTTCAACGTCGAGTGCCTGCTGGGACCGCTTAGAGGATCTAAGCGTGCCCAGGCAAAGCGGTGTGATTCGGACCGTCCAAGCTTATACATTGGCAACGGGGCTTGAGATGTCATTTCATCTCAAGGTCGGGTAAAAGTCCCACAAAATTGAAAACAACGTCTCCAAAATGATCTATACAGTGTTGACTAAATCAGAAATCAAATCACACAAACAAACAAATCAAAACAGCTAACATCTTGTAATAAATTATTCAAACACGCATTTGAAACCTAGGGCCTACCGTATTTATTTGCACATCCCTCCTTTTACTGTTTTCGCCGTAGTTTCGTTTTCTTTCAAGGCAGAAACATATTGACAGCACGCATAATAACAGAGCATGAGGAAAAAAAACGCAAAAACGTTCAGCGAACATTTAAACGTTCAGCGACATTCAAGTCAGTCTGTTGAACATTTCGCAAATTGTTCAGGCGAACAGTTTAGGGGTGGGCGGGGGGGGGGGGGGGCGGGGGGGTGGGAGGGGGGGGAGGGTAGGGGCGTTGATAGATGCACAGAAAACTCGAAGTTCGCTGGGTATAAATGTTTACTGTGAGAAGTGTTTCTCATGACAAGCCAACGTATTTCTGGGAATCCCACAATTTATCCAGTGAGTTTGCATAACTAATGCATGAAAAAGAATGTCGAGGTGATAAAAATGCGGCAAAAATCCAAACTCTAATCTTAAGGCCGGTTATAGGCGGCGCACGACCCAAAATGGTTTGAGACAACGACGTATAAATATCAGGGTATTGGTATTATATGGTCTTTGATTTGGTCAACATCTGAAAGAATGATGTTTTTAGATCAAGTAAAGTAGTCTATTCCCAGCCGTGTGTATGTGTTTGAATTTTATGTCCCACATGAAATCAACCAGACACCCCTTAAGTGTGTTAAGGAAGGACCCGCTCAAAGCTATTTTATGTCAAGTTTAACGGTCCAGTCAACACTATTTCGATCAGTTCACATAACCCCGCTTTTCCTGGGCAGGTGGTAAACCAGCACAGTGCAATTTCCTTCACCACCTATACCACTCTCTGCTAAATGAGCAGACGACAAAATGTTATTTTTCTTACTTTTTCCAGAAAACAGGATTTGATATCTCATGCAAATTGACTTCTATGGAGACAATTTTGTTTGTTTGATTTGAGGTTTAACGTCCCCGTCAACACTGTAAAGGTCATTTTGGAGACGTTGCTTCCAATTTTGTGGGACTTTTACCCGACATTGAGATGAAATGACATCTCAAGCCCTGTCTCCCAATGAAACCAATAGGGTTTATTAGCATGGCCGGTCCGCCTCGCACCGCGGTTCCTGGACAGGCTTAGATCCTCTAAGCGGTTTACCAGTACTAGTGTGCGGGTCGGATTCAGCTCTGCATGGAAGCATCATGCAGCCCATATATTTCTTCAAGCCCCTATGGGCGAGGGCCGTGGAGACAATTTGAATGAAATGTAAAATCCTGATTCGTTACGAAAACACGCCTATACGAATACATTGTAACCTTTATCACCGAAAAAATGAAAATTTTAAGATGAAAAATTGTGATATTTTTCTTATTTCTGCACAAAATATTGATTGTGGGTACTCGTTAGAACCACCTCGATGGCTCAAAATATAGATTATGGGTACTCGTTAGAACCGCCTCGCCGACAAAATATAGATTGTGGGTACTCGTTAGAACCGCATCGATGGCTCAAAATATACATTGTGGGTACTCGTTAGAACCGCCTCGCCGACGAAATATAGATTGTGGGTACTCATTAGAACCGCCTCATCGGTTCTAACGAGTACTCACAATCTATATTTTGGGGCAGAAATTAAAAAAAAATAAGTTTTACACCTGTAAACCCCAGTTTTTCTATATAAAAGGGGTGCTCGGTGGGTCAAAATTATATAGGCGTGTTTTCATGATGTCTAGCAAAACTGAGGAAAGTAGTTCTAAATGTCGTCTGCTGTGAAGAAATAAAAAACAGAATGCAGAGCGTACATGACTGCTTTTCCGGCCCCCGTCCATCGGGGTTTGAAGAAATAAATGGGCTGCACGATGCTTCCACGCAGAGCTGAATCCGACCGCACACGAGTACAGGTAAACTGCTTAGAAGATCTAGGCCTGCCCAGGCAAAGTGGGGCGAGTTGTACCGTCCCTGCTTATAAACCCTATTGGTTTCATTGAGCGATAGGGCTTGGGATGTCACAGTCTTTTTATCTCAATATCGGGTAAAAGTCCTACAAAATTGGAAGCAACGTCTCCAAAATGACCTATATAGTGTTGACGGGGACGTTAAACATCAAATCAAACAAACAAATGACTGCTTTTCATGAATCAGTGGAACGGAAAGAACGACGCAGAAAATGTTTTATGATCATTGTCTAGAAAATAATGTTGCCGGTCCCGGCGGACATATGAGTGAATCCTTCTGGGTTAAGCCACAGAAGAGGAATCGACCATTCTCTAAAAGAAGAAACAAAGCTTACTGGGCGTAACGGGCGACCGGTATCCATTTTTTTTGTTTGTTTGATTTGAGGTTTATCGTCCCCGTCAACACTGTAAAGGTCATTTTAGAGACGTTGCTTCCAATTTTGAAATGACATCTCAAGCCCTGCCGCCAAATGAAACCAATAGGGTTTATGAGCATGGACGGTCCGACACTCGCACCGCTTTGCCTGGGCAGGCTTAGATCCTCTAAGCGGTGTACCAGTTCTCGTTCGGGCCGGTTTCTGCTCTTCGTGGAAGCATCATGCAGCCCATCTATTTCTTCAAGCCCTGATGGGCGGGGCCCCCGACATCCATTTGCGTTTGCGCACATTTAATTGCAAAACAACGTACTATATCGCCCATATAGCCTGGCTTACGTGTTCGATGTTTTCGATTTTGGCAGACAGCGTTTTCTCAGAAAACAATTAAAAACTTGCTTTCTATTGATTCTCAGAAAATATTCTGGGAAACACGTCTGTAGACCCATATATGACAAACTTAATGGATTTTGACAGTTTCAAGTTTAAGGCTTGTTATTCATTATTGGTTTGATTAATTATAAAAATAATCCTGCACTAATAGCAGGGTACATAGACCCAGATCCAAAGCCGTGTTTTGACCTGGGAATACTTTGCGTGCCAATGTCGCTTGACATATGTGGGTTGATACATTCTGGGAAACCCGTCTTTAATAAACGAGCTATTTCGAATCTGTAGTCGGAAAAACAGCCCCAGCAAAAGTCCATATTGTACGTGTACATGTTTTATGTGCGTATGTTTTCCGAATGGGGTGGGGTGAGGGTCTTTTCATGAATAACAGATTCAACCCAGTGGGCGTACAGCGTGTATGCAACGACTTATCAATGTCAATGCAATGTCACGACGTTGCATCTACGTTAATGCGACATTCCACTCTAGCTAGTATATAGCACTAATACATGATATTGTAGTGTAAGAGGCCGTGTTGTTTATAAAGTAGGAAGTCCCACAGCGTTTTAGTACAACCCACTGGAGACATAAGATTGATAAAACTACGTGGCAACGTCATCGCAACGTCACACCATTGCATCGATATTGACGCGACGTAATCTGCACAGTGTGTGTCCTCTAAGAACAGGACAGTGCTTTGTTATTTCGACATTTCTGCGCCACTTGTGATATTTCGGTCACGTTAAAATGACATTTTGGACAAACAGAATCCATAGCGGGGACAGATTAAAAAAAAATAGCCATCGGTAGAGATGGCAAATTCCCCGATCAAAGGCCAATATGGCCTTCAGAAGATTGTTCACCAACAGAAAGTGCACCAGAATTAAACCAGCAATATATCACAAATTTATTCGAGTTATGGCCATCACAAGATTATGCTGTCAGGGGAGATAACTAAACAAGAGGCCCATGGGCCACTATGCTCACCAGAGCTCAGGTGGGCACTGCCCAATGGCAGACATGTATTTTTACATGATATCATTTTAATCTACCAAATGAACCCTCATGTCCAAATGAGCACCCATATTTACTCAGTATCTGAAACATTAGGCCTTTTATGAAGTAGAGGGGATGGGGCATGGACCCAGTGGAGCCCTGGTTGGTATCACTAAATGCGTCTTATCATAAGGAACAAGAATATATAGGGTTTAGCAGTTGGGATCTGTAAGGCCTCTTAAGTGGTGGAGGGGTGGGACATGCCTGTTGATCCCAGGAAAGCCCAAGATTGTTGCCCCTAAATGTGTCTTATCATAAGGACCAAGTATATATATGGTTTAGGAGCGGGAATCTGAACGGTTTCTGAGATTTCAGGCCCTTTTATGAAGTGGAAAGGATAGTAATGGCCCCTGCGGACCCCCTACAGTAGGTGTGCTAATAATAAGGAACAAGAACATATATGATTATGGGGTGGGGATTTGAATGGTTTCTGAAATATAAAGCCTTTTATGAAGTGGAAGGGCGGGGCACATTGGCTCAGCACAAAGAGACCCCCAGGTTGGTGTGATTGAACGAGTCTTATCATAAGGAACAAGTATATGGTTTAGTGGTGGGGATCTGCACTATTTCTGAGATATATGGCTTTTAATGAAGTAAAGCGATGGGGCATGACCTGGGAATGCCCAAAGGACTCCAAAGCTGGTTTCACTGACTGCGTCTTATCATAAGGTAGATGAATATAAATGGTTTAGGGTGGGGCTAAGAACAGTTTCTGCGATATAATGCCTTTTGTGAAGTGGAGGGGTGGGGCAAGGCCCCGGGAGACTCCCAGGTTGGTGTCAATGAATGTGTCTTATCATAAGGAACAAGAATATATATGGTTTAGGGGTAGCCATCTGTAGGGTTTCCGAGATATCGTGAGGTTATGAAATAGAGGGGACCCCCAGGTTGGTCTCACTGAATGCGTCTTATCATAATGAACAAGAATATATATGGTTTAGGGGTGAGGATCTGAACAGTTTCTGAGATATATGGCCTATTGTGAAGTGAATGGGTGAGGCAAGGCCCCGGCGCATCCCTGAGGACCCCCAGGTTGGTGTCGATGAATGTGCCTTATCATAAGGATCAAGAATATATATGGTTTAGGGGCGGGGATCTGTAAGGTTTCCGAGATACTGGGCCTTTTATAAAATGGAAGGGATGGGGCATGGCCCCGGCACATCCCGGGGACTCCCAGGTTGATGACACTGAATGGGTCTTATCATAAGGAACAAGAATATATATGGTTTAGGGGAGGGGATCTGAATGGTTTCCAGGTTGATGACACTGAATGGGTCTTATCATAAGGAACAAGAATATATATGGTTTAGGGGAGGGGATCTGAATGGTTTCCAAGATATTGGGCCTTTTATTAAGTGGAGGGGGTGGGGCATGGCCTCGGCGCATCCCTGAGGCCCCGATAGGTTGTTGTCACTGAATGTGTCTTATCAATAGGAACAAGAATATATATGGTTTAGTGGTCCGGATCTGAATGGTTTCTGTGATATATGGCCTTTTATGAAGTGGAGGGGGTGGGCATGGCCCCGGCAGAACCTGGGGGACATTCAGGTTGGCATAAAAGCATATGGCTGAGAGAAGTTTACTCAAGAAACGTTTCTATAAAAGTTTCGTCAAAATATCTGCAATGACTTGGCAGTAAATTTTTCAATTTTTCCCATTATAAAATCTATGGAAACTCTAAGTTTCCATAGCAACCAAACTAATGAGCCGAAAAAAACAACAACTTTCAATCCCCCAGCCCAGATATGCTACAGATAAAATTTGGGCCCCATCGGCCCAGTGGCTTCAGAGGAGAAGATGTTTAAAGGTATCGACGCAGACGACGCAGACGACGACGACGGACAATTGCCTATCCTATAAGCTCCCCCGGAGCCTTCGGCTCTGGTGAGCTAAAAACCAGGGCACTCAGAATTGTGGTTCTTGCGCATGACATGTCTACTTACGCTCATGTATTTCTGTACGAAGTACCATCAATATGTCTCAAAGGGTATTGGACATCTGGTGATCACAAGCTGGTCATACTGTTATATTGGAAGGGTAGATAACTCAAATATCACGGCACCAACATTTGTGGTTATTGCACATGACATCCCTTCTGCACGTTGTATACAATTGTGCCAAGTTCCTTCAATATATCTCAAAGGATGTTGGAGTTATTGCCATCACAAGAATATATTGTCAGAAGAGATAACTAAAAAAAACCAGAGCACCCAGAGATGTAATTCTTGAGCATGACACACTTGCTTAACCCCATGTACATTTGCATCAAGTACCACCAATATGTCACAAAGGATATTGGAGGTACAGTGATCACAAGGTGGTCATACTGTTATATTGGAAGGGGAGCTAACTCAAATACCATAGCACCCAGAGCTGTGGTTCTCATGCACGAAGCGCCGTCTCGACCTTGTATACAATTGTGCCAGGTATCATCAATATATCTCAAAGGGTATTGGAGTTATGGCCATCACAATGTTATATTGTCAGGGGAGATAATTAAAAAAACCCAGGGCACCCAGAGATGTAAATCTTGAGCATGACACACTTGCTTAACCCCATGTACATTTGCATCAAGTACCACCAATATGTCACAAAGGATATTGGAGGTACAGTGATCACAAGGTGGTCATACTGTTATATTGGAAGGGGAGCTAACTCAAATACCATAGCACCCAGAGCTGTGGTTCTCATGCATGAAGTGCCGTCTCGACCTTGTATACAATTGTGCCAGGTATCATCAATATATCTCAAAGGATATTGGAGTTATGGCCATCACAATGTTATATTGTCAGGGGAGATAATTAAAAAAACAGGGCACCCAGAGTCGTGGTCCTTGCACGTGGCACACCTGCTTAACCTCATGTACAACTGTACTAGGTACCATCAATATATCTCATAGAGTATTGGAGATGTGGCCATCACAAGGTAGTGATTCTATTTTATTGGAAGGGGAAATAACTAAAAAACCATGTCACCCAGAGTTGTGTTTCTTGTGCATGACACACCGTCTCGGCCTTGTGAACAATTGTGCCAGGTACCATCAATATATCTTGAAGGGTATTGGAGTTATGGCCATCACAAGGTAGTCACACAATTTTATTGGAAGGGGAGATAACTCAAAAACCATGCCATCCAGAGTTCTGATTCTTGCGCATGACACGCAGTCTCAGTCTTGTGAACAATTGTACCAAGAACCATCAATGAATCTCAAAGGGTATAGAGGTTGTGGCCATCACAAGGTTGCGTCTACGGACGGACGGACGGACGGACGGGCGGACGGACGGACGGACGCCAGGCTAATCGCTTTATCCCCCGAACCTATTCGGTCGGGGGATAAAAAACGAGAGTCCAGCGGTCACGAGAAACGAGGATTTGCCGAGTGTTCCACGTGACTGCTGGTCACAAAGGTTGGACTGACTAACAACGGTCGATTCTTTTTCTCACATGTACATCCTGAATATGATTGCAGCCTTTTCCTTCAAGGGAGGCATTCAAAGTCGAGAAATTTTGCTTCCAAACTTTCTTTTTGATTTAACAAAAAACGCATACCCACAGTTGAGGTTTTTATTCAGAAATGGCGGTTAAAGACATTGCTGTTTCACCAGCTACAATAATTCCGCTATTGAAAGCCGTCGTTATCCGATAATTATTTGGAAGGTCATGGCGTCAAATATCCCCTATGAGTGATCATGTGGGACAAATTTCGCACCAGGAATATCTTTAGACATTCCACTGATGATAGACATTTGTTTATTTTTATTTGTTCTATTTGAGGATTGACGTCTCCGTCAACACTATTTAGGTCATTTTGGAGGCGCTGCTTCCAAATTTGTTGGACTTTTAACCGATATTGAGATGGAATGACATCGCAAGCCCTGCCACCAGGGTTTATATGCATGGACGGCCCGACTCGTACCACAGTTTGCCTGGACAAGCTTTAGACCCTCTAAGTGATTTACCAGGACTCATGTGCGGTCGGTGCGTTCAACCACCATGTATGTAGCCTGATCTCTCATAGGCATTAGTATGTAAATAGAAAAAAAAAAAAAAAACGAATATGTATCCATGCAGATAGAAAAGAAAATTCTTACCTATAGTAATATGTAGTTGAACCAGAGGATGTTTCGACAATTTTCTTTCCCGTTTTTTTTTTTTTTTTTTTTTTTTCAAAATGTTCCGTAAGCCTTGGTGGGTGATCGTCTGCTGTCCCTGCCCATACTATATATAGAGGATCTTACATGAGTGTTCATGTATTATTGAATTTATTAAACGAGTTGAGGAAAAGGGATAAAATGCGAGGCTTTGCCGAGCATTTTATCCCTTTTCCTCAACGAGTTTAATAAATTCAATAATACATGAGCACGAATGCAAGATTCTATTTATCATATGACATTTAAAACGTATTTTATTCACGATTGTTTACAAAAATGTCAATATTCCGCCATTAGTAAACGCGACGTCGTTAAGGACGTCGTACATGTAACGTTACGGGACGTATCTAGCTAATTTGCATATTTAATCCACTAGTGGATTATCGAAAATAATACATGACGTTATTACACTCTCAGACGCGACGTCATATGATAAATTTTATAGGATATTTTTTCGCCCACTCCTTACCGATGTATGCCAAGCGTCACAAAAATGGGACATCGTCAAACAGTGAAGACCCTGATCAGACGCCGCAGAATGCGGCGTCTGATCAGGGTCTTCACTGTTTCCTTAAAGCTTGGAATGTTTCATATATAAAACTCCAAAGAAATAAACATATCTAACACCTCTTGACCTGGAAATGGACCTATTTTCATTTATATTTCCGTTATTTTCATATATGGGTCAATCCGAATATTTTGCAAGAAAGATCATCTATAACCGGAAACAATGGACATCTATCGATAATCACGTTAAGATGGTAAATTCAGGAAATAATGAAGTGGGACGAGAGATAAATTATTAATTACAGTCCTATGCTTATAAATCATATGATCATGTTGCAAGAAACTAAAAAAGCAGGCGGACTTGTTTGCACGTCCCTCAAGCCAGCTTCTTACCCATGCACCACGTTCTTGCTGCCCACCACACACCACAAACAAATCAAAGCACTGGTAGCACTGATGGGTCGTTTTATTCCGTAGTTCGTGGTTTCCTTTGGGATCATTGATTGCTTTGTTGACTTTTGAAAATATCTGAGTATCACTGATGAGACCTAATTGGCCGAAACTAGCTAGTCTGGCCCAGAAAACATGTACAATTCATATTTTCCAGTTCTGTGGTGTATTCCTTGCTTCCAAAGGATAATCCTTTCTAGAACATATTCATTACGAAAACAGGCCTATACAAATGCATTGTAAACTTTACCGCCGAAAAATCGAAAATATTTTTATGAAAAATTATGATTTTTTTGTTATGTCTGCTCAAAATATAGATTGTGGTACCCATTAGGACCGGGTCATCGATTCGGTCCCAACGACTACCAACAATCTATATTTTAGAGCAGAAATAAGAAAAATAAGGTTTAACCCTGTAAACCTCAGTTTTTCTGTATAAAAGATGGGTTGAAGGGGGTCAAAATTATATAGGCGTGTTTTCTATTCAGCTTTTGCTGCAATCTGTGACGCGTAGTTGATATAGTCTATAAATATGTTGCAGTTGAGATAAGAAGCTTCAATTGTTGTTGTTGTTGTTGTTGTTGTTGTTGTGTTTGGTTGAAGCCGCAGTTGGTGTTGAAGCCGCAGTTGAAATATCATCAGTTGGGCTCCGGTGTTGTCCGCCAGCACCATGCCAGGTCTTGCTCCTTAACGTCCCTGAGCGGTATTCCTTTAGCTGTCTCTGGCCGGGCACATCGGAGTGTAACTGTTGGTTTTCTTTTGCTCCAGCATTTCAGTGGTTTCTTGCTTTTGAGTCCTCACCATTGTGGTTTGATTTTTGTGTGCACTGATGAGTTAGGAGACCTTCATGCGGACTGAACAAATTACTAGTCTAAATCGCGACGGAAGTAGGGGCGAAATCGATTTAAGTCCCCCATTTAACTGACCGTTCCAAGGCGGCTCTTCTGTCGCGGTTTATTTTTGTTATGGTTTGTCTTTGAGTGTGTGTATCGCTTTTTTTCTGACAGCCAATTGGCCATTTTGTGGGAAAGTAACTGTCCTTTTGGCTTTCCGCTATTGATGTTTCCATTAGGGTCTAGTTATTTTCATGTCTGTGTTCCTTTCCCTTTGGTGTCTCTGATTGGAGTTGTGTGTTAATTGTATCGATTCCTGATCATTGCCTTCTATCTTATATGTTTATTAGGAGTTGACTATATTATAAGTGTCATTTGGGCAGATAAATCGGTCGGAAATTAAGTCAGCGGAGCCATTAAACGTAATTTGCGAACGTAAAACCGACGATTTACCTCGCCAAATGCCAGTTAACACTATTCTAACGCATTTATTCATTGTTTTGTTAAAAATTGCAATTTATTTGCACAAAGCGATAATTTGTGAGATTCGGAACACAAGGTCGGCAACTGCTGTGAGATTCGCAAGTGGTGTGCCATTGGGAAAGCAAACCCGGCAAGTGCTGTGACATGCGTACAACGAAATGCAAAGGTTACTATCCAATGAGACGTCGCGTCACACACGCAAACTACATTTGTGCATTAGAACTGGCTTTATAGCGGGTATTGTTTTGTGTGTGCCATCATGTAGTTAGGCATTGAGATGATTGTGTTCATTGATTGGGGCTATTTCTGAGTAACGTTCATGCCCACCAAAAAAGCGGCGGGGTTCTATGTTTACCCTCCGAAAGTTTGAATGTCCGTCCGTCCTTTCGGCAGCGAATTACAGTTTCGTGACATTTCATAACTCTGATATTGTTTGAGATATGTAAAGCACAATGAGACGACGTGCAGAATGAACAAACAGTTACTCTTATTTTTCTGCTTTTGGAGTTCTTGTCCTTTGAACATTTCTACCATGTAATCAGTTGAAAACCATTCTCAAGATATTTTCAGACGAGTGCGGCTATTTCGGAGAAACGTTTTATGCCCAGCCACAGAAAGTGGCGGGTATTATGTTATACACTCTGAAAGTTTGAGCCTATTCGCACATGGACCGTAACTCTGATTTTCCTACTATTGGTGTTATTGCCCTTTGGACATTGAACATAGCATTTTTTCATGTACTCTTGTCCGCTCCATAACTTGATATTTTCACGAAACTCTCACAAATATGACTATTTCTGAGTAACGTTTTATGCCCCGCCACAGAAAGTGGCGGGTATTATGTTATACCCTCTGAAAGTTTGAGCCAAGAGCATATGAACCATAACTCTGGTTTGCCTGCTATTGGAGTTATTGCCCTTTGAACATTGAACATAGCCATTTCTACCATACGCTTTTAAAGCTGAAAATCACTCAAGATATTTTCATGAAATGTCATAAATTTAACGCACCGCGAGACCACGTGCAGAACAAAAGAACCCTGACTCTGGCTTACCTTTTTTGGAGTAATAGCCCTATGAACACAGTAACTATTGAGAATTCACCACCCTTGAAGAAATATATTGGGCTGCATGATGCTTCCACGCAGAGTTGAATCCGACCGCACATGAGTACTGGAAAACCGCTTAGGGGGTTTAAGCCTGCCCAGGCAAAGTGAGCGAATCGGACGGTAGAACATGCAGAATACAAAAACCATAACTCTTTATTTAATGTATCTGCTTTTGGAGTTACCACCCTCTGAACATTGTAAATAATGAACTTAGTCATACACGTGTGCCCTTCCTCTAACCTGAAAATGCTTACAGTGATTTTCTTGAAGCCTCTCAAAAATGTAAAACAACTTAGGAGGACATGAACACAAGAACCATAAGTCTGGCTTTACAAATGCTTGAGATATGGTTCTATGGACATCGAAAATAATGTGTTTCTGAGATATACTTATATCTAGTCTGTATATAGACAAGAGCACCGCATGCGGGTGCCAACGCTCGGCTGCAGCCCCTTTTCATAATGAACAACTAGTCCGAGTTTCAGGTAAATATGTTCAGTAATGACAGAGATATTACAAAATGTCAGGGCCGCGACATACCAAAGTCGTTAAAAATGGTACTAGCTGCTCCTCGCTTGGCACTCAGATTTACGTGGTAGAGCTAGGACTGGTCGACCCAGTGTCAGGATAATGTGACTGGGTGTGGTATCATGTAATGTGTCTGGGACATGATACTTCAGTGAGGCAGCACTATAAAAGTGAGCATTGAGCTCCCTGTCGCAACCAGACACCGTCGTGATATGACGGAAAAATTGTTGAAAGCGACGTTAAACCCGAATTCACACACATTACAAAATGTCAACAGTTTTTGCACGCCCGACGCAGACGACGCCAGAGCTATGACAATACCTCGTCGTTTTCTTCGAAAACAGCCGAGCTAAAAAATTGTTTTGAGATATTTTCAGTAAACTTCACATTAATGTGAAGCAGCATGAAGGGATCTGCAGAAAATAAGTGCTGTTGTATTTGTTTACTTACTTTTGCTCTTTGAACAAAGAAAACAGTAATCTCAGTCATATATTCACGTCAACTTCATTTAAGAAAAGACTAATGCACCTCCACTTTTAACCCAGTAAGTTCCAGACACACGAAAACGGGTAACTTGGCAAACAGTACAGGCCCAGAACGCGGCGTCTGATCAGGGCCTACACTGTTTGCAAAAAGTTAAGCCATGTTCCAAATCGATTTTAAAGAAAACACAACCTTACATCCCTAAAATTTGAAATGGGCATGTGCTATATATAAGGAGGAAGATTCCATTTTGTAAAAAAGGGGTAAATCCATTTTTGGCAGAGTTATGGCACTTGCTTGATATAAGTGCAGTGGTGGGGCATGATGCAGTGCGTTCATTCCATCTACGTTCGATCGTTCGGCCCCCGCCCATCAGGGCTTGAAGAAATAGATGGGCTGCATGTTGCTTCCATGCAGAGCTGACACCGACCCGCACACGAAGTACGGGTAAACCGCCTAGAGGATCTAAGCCTGCCCAGGCAAAGCGGTGAGAGTCCGCCCGTCCATGCTTATAAACCCATTTGGTTTCATTGGGCGGCAGGGCTTGAGATGTCATTTCATCTCAGTGTCGGGTAAAAGTCCCACAAAATTGGAAGCAACGTCTCCAAAATGACCTTTACAGTGTTGACGGGACGTTAAACCTCAAACAAACGTTCGATCTTCATTGGCTCTAACACGTGTGGAACAATGAAAATCTGTTCGAGATAGGGGTTATTCCAGTTACTGAGAGTTCATCATCGTGCCAGGTCAGGAAGAATAATGGTGTGACTTAAGGTAAAGGATACACCTGGCAGATTCTTCCGCCATTTTTCAAAGGGAGACAACTTTCGGGACTTCCTGTTTACTTTTCTAAAAACTTTGTCCCACTGAAAAGGGGCTCTGCCTTTAAAGGAAAGAATTTGCTCCTCAGGAGCAGGAGCAAATTCTTTACTTCAAGAGTTGACCCCTTTTGATATGGGAGTCAAACATACTTTTGCAGGAATTGCCTCCCCTGAAGGTAAAGCTATTCCCCTTAAATGTATCCGTTTGGTTATATCGAAAAGGTAAGTTGTGTGGACGCATTACAATCGCAAAAAGGTATGGTGTGTCTTCTCATTTTAATCGCCTAACTGAGGCGATTCTAACGAGTACACCCAATCATATAATACCTTATATGTTATATGTAGTCTGTATTTATTATAATCGGATAAAGCTATGTTGTGTGTACTCATTATAATCGCCCCACTGAGGTGATGCAAATGAGAACACACAACCAATATACCTTGTATGTGATACGTACTTATTATAGACTAATCGAATAAAGGGTATGTTGTTTGTACTTATGGTCCTAATGAGTACACACAACACACCTTTTCCAGATAATTGCAACAGAATCCCTAAATTGCCTAAATATATGATATCTGGAGCGTTTGGAAAAATTATCAAGGAACTCTAGATTGAGTTCGAATTAGCCATGGTAAACGAGTTATCCGTGATCGAATATTTGAGGTATTTGCTCTTGTCAAGAGGGATGGGAACACCTGGCAGATTTTTCCAACAGTTTTCAAAGGGAGACAACTTTCGGGACTTCCTGTTTGCTTTTCTATGAGCCGTATGAGCTATGAAAAATGTGTTGTTATATTAAATAATAGACACACATGTATTTATCATTTATTATGTTTATATAATAACATAAAAGTGGAAATAATAATGTGTAAAATGGACGGATTATGTAAAAATAGCATACAATATAAAATATATTTATCACAGAAAACAAACATATTCAGCACAACTGTAGCGCCTATTGTTATGAACTGGGACCCGGAATCGGTATACCGGTAAGTCAGATTAAAGATGTCTATCGGAGTACTAGCAACCGGTAACAAGTTAACCAAGCGTAAAACATTAAATGTCTAAAGAGTCTATTAACAGAAAAATGTGCAAGTTACCATGAACGACCAGCGAAGACTCAGATCGCGCAGGCTGATCTGAGTCTTCACTGGTCGCTTGTGTGATCTGTGTCTCCTGATGTAGAAGCCTCCGCGGTGCAGTGGTTACGCTACTCGCCTTGTAAACCAGGGATCGCAGGATCGATCCCGGGCTTCTCCAGACTTTCGGATGAGTCTTTAAACCGAGGTCCCGTCTCCGTATGACCTTAGCTGTTGGTGGGACGTAAAACTAAAACTCACTCACTCACTCTCCTGATGCATCCATAGAGAGACCAGGGAACACGGTGATATTTGTGCATGGGTGTAATGTTTAATTTCAATAGGTGCAATGACTGGTTTCAATGGATACACTGAGCGATCTCAACGGGTGCACTTATTGAGTTCGATGGTTGCACTGACTGATTTCGCACCGATTAATTTCAATCGGTGCACTTACTGAGACCAATGAGTGTAATGACTGATTTCAATGGGTGCAGTGAACGATTTCAATGGATTTGTGGAGTGATTATAATGGATGCACCGATTGATTGCAATGGACGCATGTATTGATTTCAACGGATGCACTGATTGATTTCAATGGGTACAATGGCTTATTTCAATGGGTCCAGTGCTAGATTTCAAAGGGTGCACTGATTGATTTCAATGGATGCATTAACTGATTTCATTTGGTGCAGTGACTATTTTCAGTTAATGCACTGATTCATTTCAATGAATGAATTGACTGATTTCAATGGGTGCACTGATTGATGTAAATATGAGTACTTACTGATTTCAATGATGCAGTATGGATTTCAATGGGGTGCTCTGATTGATTCAATGTGGGAACTGACAGATTTCAATGGGAGAAGTGACTGATTTCAATGGGAGAACTGACTGATTTCAATGGCTGCAATGAATGGTCTCAATGGATGCACTGTTTGATGTCGATGGGTACAATGAATGATTTCACAGCCGCCCCCGCCCATAGGGGCTTGAAGAAATATATGGGCTGCATGATGCTTCAACGCAAAGCTGAATCTGGCCCGAACACTAGTACTGATAAACCGCTTAGAGGATCTAAGCCTGTCCAGGAACCGCGGTGCGAGGCTGACCGTCCATGCTAATAAACCCTATTGGTTTCATTGGGCGACAGGGCTTGAGATGTCATTTCATCTCAATGTCGGGTAAAAGTCCCACAAAATTGGAAGCAACGTCTCCAAAATAACCTTTACAGTGTTGACGGGGACGTTAAACCTCAAATCAAACAAACAATGATTTCACAGGGTGCACAGACTTATTTCCAAGGGTGCAATGATTGATTGCAATGGGTGCATCGCTAAATTTCAATGAGTATACTGACTGATTTCAATGAGTGCACTGATTGATTTCAATGGGAGCACTGACTGATTTCAATGGGTGTACTGATTGACTTTATTGGGTGGGGTGCACTAACTGATTTCTACAGATGACTGTTTGATTTTAGAGGGTGAACCAATTGGTTTAAATGGGTACATCGACTGATTTCAATAAATGCACTTATTAATTTCAGTGGGTGCACTGACTTTTTTTTGGGATGACTGACTGATTTTATTGGGTGGGGTGCAGTGATTGATTTCTATAGATGCACTGTTTGGTTTAAGAGGGTGCACTTATTGATTTAAATTAGTACATCGACTGATTTTAATAAATGCACTGACTGATTTCAATGGGTGCAATGAAATATTTCAATGGGCGCATGGTTTGAATTCATTGTATGCACTGATTTCAATGAATGCACTGTTTGAGAGTGGAATGATTGATTCCAGTGGATGCACTGACTTATTTAAATGGGTGCAAACATTAAAATCACTGATGTAGTGATTTATTTAAATGGGTGTACCGCTTGGTTTCAATTTTCACTGTTCATACATGCCGAAGTCTTACGCTGACAGACTAAACAGGTAAGTGCAAACGGTGCACCTATTTAAATCAATCACAACATCAGTGATTTTAATTATTTCACCCATTTATAAAAGTCAGTGCATATAAGATATTATCTTGCGCGGACAACATAATATATCTTGTGCAGACAACATAATATCTTATGCGCACAACTTAATATTTTGTGTGCACAAGATATTATCTTGTTTGCACAACATAGATCTTGCGCATTCAACATAATATCTAATGCATCTGATTTAATTGTGCTAACAAGATAATATGTTGTGCGAACAAGATAATAAGCTGAACGAACAAGATATTTTCTTGTGCACACGCACACAAGATAATATCTTGTATGCACAAGATATAATGTTGTCTGCACAAGTTATTAAGTTGTGCAAACAAGAGTATATCTTGTGCGCAAGATAAAATCTTGTGTACACAAGATATTATGTTGTCTGCACAAGCTCTATGTTGTGCAAATAAGATAATATGTTATGCAAACAAGATAATATGTTGTACAAACAAGATAATAGCTCGTGCGCACAAGATATTATATTGTGTGCACAAGATATTATGATGTGCAGACAAGATAATAAGTTGTGCACACAAGATATTATATTGTCCGCACAAGATTTGTGTTGTGCACACAAGATATTATGTTGTTTGCATAAGATCCATGCTGTGCAAGCAAATAATATGTTGTGCATGCAAAATAATAACTTGTGCAAGCAAGATAATATCTTGTGCAGCACAACAAGATAATAAGTTGTGCATACAAGATATTATGTTGTCCCCACAAGATCTATGTTGTGCAAACAAGATAATATCTTGTGCACACAAGATATTATCTTGTTCACACAACATATTGAAAATAAATTGCATGCCCATTCCAGGGTTCCGTAGCTGTAAATTTCACATCTTTCAAGTTTTTGCCGCCTTTGAGGTCATGAAATTTAGAGATCTTATTATTTTCTTAAACTAAGAATTGGAATATATTTTAATAATTTAACAGGTTTTGAATACTCAATGAATGCAAATACAAACATTGTCTTTCATTTTTGAAATCAGAAATGGTTTTCTCCAAACATTACTTCACACGTTTCACTTTTTATTTCAATAAACATGCAAACAATCGCTCTGAATTATTGCAATAGAAAGAAGATTGGAAGGAACATTATGGCAATTTTTATCAATACTCATGGTAAGATGTATCCCTACTCTATATTTCTGGAGTGTTCATCAAATGTGATCTTTTCACCATGAGTGGCTTTTCGGTCACAAATTACATTTTACTGCTCCGCTGGGTCATCGCCGAAAAACCACGGTTCCGGTGGCGTAAAACCGCGGCTCCGCTGGCGCATCGCCGTAAAACGAAATTTCCGACCGTAAAGCTCCGATTTTCCTTCCCAAATGATTTTAAATAAAGTTATCTCGTAGCCAAACATTATTCTAATCAAGGCGATTTGTAGCCTGGCTTGATGCATTGTGGGATCATGGTGATCTCACTTCCGGATCTTAATGTCAATTCAACAGTTACAAGATCGGGGTTATAACAGCCAAATACAGGATACAAGGCTTCACTGAATTCAAGCTTTTCGAAGGTGTGGAGAATCTTGTTATTGTTACAATCCGCAATTATCCACTTCTTTCGTTTGGTATCCACTAGTAACCCATAGGTTACACGTACCTCCAAGCCTGGAGAGTTATCGGAAAGAGGTGAAAAAGCCAACAAGTCACGATTGTGCCAGAACTCCTGCGTCAGTTTTCCGTCTTCCGGGTATCGCGCCACATAGAATGACCGCGCATGCTCATGGCGCTCTACTGTGTGATGCATGTCCACATCATCTAGACGACATAAACCGATTTCAAACACAAGCCATGTTTCTTCTAAAGGTTGTTGAATGTTATACATGACATCAATTTCGTAATAAAATTTCCCAGGATCTTTGAAGGGGCATGTACCAATAGCACCTTTGTATTGAACTAAATTATTCTCTAGGTCGATGGTATGTCCAGTAGAAAATATGTCTGTTTTCTTGTTGCGCAACGTCTTTCCATCTGCAGTTACCTCCCTTTCATGATGTGCTGAACCCCCATCCATCAGGAACTCCGGACCTAAACAAAAGATAGACAATATCAATATCAGTAACAAGGATTCCACCGAAGGCTATTTCGCGCACAGTCAATAAATCATGATCTAGGTCAAGGTCAAACAACGACGCTTGCATAAAAGTTGCCATTCCTATATGCAATCTTGTTCCAAGTATCATTAATGAAGCTCAAATGAAATTAATAGGGTGAAAGCTAGGGTTGACGCAATAGTTCACTAGGACAGTGAACCATGAAATGTAGGTCAAAGTCAAATATAGATGTTAGTATTATAGTTGTCATCCCAAGATGCCGGTTTGTACCAATTATCATTTAATGAAACTGTTAAAAATCTTGAGAAATGAACTTACACATTAGGGGGATAACTAGGGTTGACCCATTAGATCACTAATTCAGTGAATCATGAGATGTATGTCAAGGTGAAATATGGATGCTTGCATTAAATTGGCCATTCCTAGATACAAAGTAGAAGTAAAAGAAGTAAAACAAAGATCAGGAATCGATACAATTAACTTACTCCACCCATCAAAGACACCAAAGGGAAAGAAACACAAACATTAAGCGACCAGACCATAATGGAAACCTAAACAAAGGAAGGCCATAAGGACAGTTACTTTCCCACGAAATGGCCATATGGCCATCCAAAATAAAAAGACACAAGTGATACACACAGTAAGTAAGAAACAACACCATAAATAAACCGCCACAGAAGAACCGCCTTGGAACGGTCAGTGGAATGATTTCCACTGGGGGGCTTAAATCGATTTTACGTGGCCACAATCCTCGCCCTTACAAGTCTGTTCCAAGTATCATTAATGAAGTTCTTGAGAAATATCCTTGACCATTTGGGTGAACGCCTGGGATGTCGCAAATGTTCACAAAGCCAGTAAACCATGAAATGTAGGTCAAGGCCAAATATGGGTGCTTGCATTCAAGCTGCCATCTTCAGATACAAGTTTGTTCTAAATATCATAATGAAGCTCTTACAGTTCTTGAGAAATAAGCTTGACCATTTGGATGAACGCTAGGGTGGTCGCTATTGCTAACAAAGTCAGTGGGCCATGAAATATAGGCCAAGGACAAATATTGATGCTTGCAATTAAGCTGACATCACTAAATACAAATTTGTTCCAAGTATCATTAAGATCTAATAGTTCTTGAGAAATAAACTTGGCCATATGGGTGAACGCTAAGGTGTTTGCAAATGTTTACAAAGTAAATGAACCATGAAAGGTAGGTCAAGGACAAATATGGATGCTTGCATTTAAGTTGACATGCCTAAATACAAGTTTGTGCCAAGTATCATTAATCAAGCTCTTGTAGTTGTTGAGAAATAAACTTGACCATTTGGATGGTCGCAAATGTTGACGGTTTGACAAACTGACGGATGGACGGATGGATAAACAACCAAACGGACGACGGACGGAAAAATTGGACACCTATTTCGCGCCACGCTAATAGCAGGCGCGACAATGATCCGACGCATAAGATGAGCTATGCCAATCCTAATGCAGTAAAATTCCTGTTTCAAGACCACCTTTGAGACTGTTCAAAAGTTGTCTTAAAGACCACTTTTGAACAGTCTCAAAGTTGGTTCCCTCACTAGAGCACACTGTATGTAAAAAACACAAAGAAACTGAACTTGAAACCTCCTAAATATGCTTTACAAGCCTTAATTTGTTTTAATTTTAGGTGGTCTTAATAGCGGAATTTCACCGTATTCGACCTCGGCGAAGACCTAAATAAGCCTGCGTACTTACTCAAGTTAGCATGAAGTTTGCAGTGCGCGTAAAATGAAAATACAAATAAGTTGGGCTATTTTCCTTTCTCAGCAAAGAATGCTCAGAAAGCGTAAAATGTCAACCGTTGAACTGTTGGTATTTTAAAATTTGTGAGCAGGACAAATTTCGTGCTCAAGTGAGTTGAGCATTAAAAGAAGTTTTATAACTACGGGGCCTAAATACAAACTTTCATGAATGCTGGGTGTGGCTTTTAGGTCAATGGATTTCTATATAGTTACGATATGATAACATATCCGTATGACAAAGAGCATATTTTCGTATCTCCAAATGGTTATTTTTGTGATCAAATTTTGTGATATTTTTCATAAATGCCCGCCGATCATGGGTTGTGGTCCTGTGGGTGTTCGTTAGAACCGCCTCTGACCAGTTTCCACAACCTATGTCTTGGAGTAGAAATAAATAAAATAATGTTTACCCCTCTAAACCCGAGTTTGCTCTATTTAAAGAGGGGGTTGGGCTCTGTTTATTCCATTATACCGGTAACCCTAGAACGGATCGAAGAGAATACCAGATTCGTGACAATTGATATCAAGTTATCAGACAGGGCTTCGAGAACGCTTGTAGAATCGCTAGGCTCGCCTATCGATTCAACATACGTTCTCGAAGCCGAGCCTGATAAACTTGATATCAAATGACACGGATTTTGGTATTCTATTTGTACATTCTTACAGGTTTGCCAATTTTTCAAGTAGTCCAGGAATGTCACGTTGACCTGATAAAGCTCACTTGTCCTGAGATAGCATATCTTTATCAGGTCAAGATGTTACAATGCAATTAATATAAGGGGGAAACGATAATTTTTCAAATCTGAAACTGCGTCTGCTCAGGGTCTACACTATTTTCTGACATAATTTTCCATTAAAAAGAATAAACATGAAAAAAAAAGAAAAAAGACTCAACACCTCATAGATGGTGTACTTGTCCATTATTTAACAATGGAAGAGTCCACCATTATAAAATGGGTTAATAATTAGACTGGTAAAAGGAATAATCGCATCGTAGATCTAGTTCAGTTTCTGTTGAAATACTGTCCAGGATACTCTGAAGGCCTACGGCAACAATTTAAAGAGAGATGAAAATACGCTTACAGTCGAACTTCAATGGCTTGAACACCTTTGGGACCTTGATAATCTGTTCGAGACAGGGGTAGTTTGAGCCACTGAGGCCTACTACCAGGAGGTATACGATATATTGTTTGATATTTTTTCGATGTTCTTTAATGAAAATGTATGCTGTGTGTACTCATTAGAATCGCCTCATCGAGGCGATTCTAATTAGTACACACAGCATACATTTGCAAGATAAAGGACGAAAATCTCCTAAATTATCTCCCACTATTTCTTATGTAGAGAATTTCGCTAGGGGCTCAAGAATGGGTTCGACACATCTATGGTGAACGAGCCATCGGTGTTCGAGTCATCGAAGTTCTACTGTAATTGCAACTTACATGTAATGTCCCCAAATAAGATAGGTTTGTCTGATGGAGGTGATTTTACCGGGGATTGGGTCTGCTTCGCCACCGGATCTGCAATGAGAGGTAAACAGGAATGAAGCATGTTCATTGTCAAATATAATAGCAAAGTGAAAGTCACAGGAAATGAACGGTGACAAATGGTGTTTACAGGCTGAAAAAAATCGCACAATATCACATATTTGAATTGTTGTCATTCTGCTTAAGCAGTGTCTCAATAAATATGTTCTATAAAAGGGTTATCCTTTGAAAGCAAGGAATACACCACAGAACTGAAAAAAAATATGGAGTGTGCATGCTTTCTGGGCCAGACTAGCTAGTCTCGGCCAATTAGGCCTCATCAGTGACCCTCAGATATTTTCAAAATTCCACAATGGAATCAATGATCCCAAAGGACAAGAAAATATAATCTACACTATGATGTAGGGCAGGGAGACGTTTCACCGCCGCCACACATTCCCACACACCAGCTGTAGTGAAGTTAAATATGTTCTATAAAAGGGTTATCCTTTGAAAGCAAGGAATACACCACAGAATTGAAAAGCCGAGATTTGCATTGTTTGTTTTTTGTTTCCAAATGCAACCTTTAAAAATGTTCTCCTATATACTCGTTTATAACAATAATCCGTGATATGTACTCACTCAAGATATGTCAAGATCCCCTGTGCTTAGATATCGTAATCCGAAGCTCGTTGGAAATCGGAAATACTATTCAGTTTAACGAGACGTTTTTTTTTGTAACGTTTCTGTTCAGGTTCAGCAAACTTCATTTCAAACTGTATGTGTGGATCGAGCTAAACTCCGTTCAGAAAATCTGAATCATCGATTTTTTCGTTTCTTCCTTTGGTACTACGACCTAAACTACTTTTAATACTCATTTTTACCCATACATCACTATGGGAAAGTTTTAGACCTGACCCTCCGCCGATTTCTCCAGCAAGTCGTATGCCTCTGGGACAGCCAGGAAAGGCTGTGATTATTTGGATAAAATTGAAAAACAAAGAAATGAGACCATAGACTAAGTCCATTTGACGATGATTGTCAGGTGAAATAATAAATATTCAAATACATGTGAGACATTTTATAAATAGATATACAATTACGACACACTTTACATTCGAATGACTAGAGAAACAGAAGACGGCTTAAGGTCTTCCGAGATATCTAGGCTCGGCCGTTGACCACCGGTTTTTATCAGGTTGGGGTAGTGGGTGTGATCTCACATAAGTACTTGTAACTGGCCGACCCGGCGAGGCATTAACTGTTGACCATAAGACATTACATAAACAGTGGTAGCATTCATTGTCATAACAAATTAATTATCACTGTTTCGCTCACATTCGTACGTATGAGAGAGAGAGAGAGAGAGAGAGAGAGAGAGAGAGAGAGAGAGAGAGAGAGAGAGAGAGAGAGATGCATCATGAGATGAATATAAAGGGTTCGCAAAATGCTTTTCGTGTGTTATTTATTCCAAGGCCGAAAAAAGACATTGTAAATGCTTTTCACCTCTTTGAATCTGAGAAGAAAGTTGCACTTGTGTATACATATGTCTCTTGATAGAATTGCTGCAGCTCATACGCCAGTCTGTGATAGTCCTATAAGTTTGAACTATAAAATGCGATATACTGTCAATAGTGGTCAAAAAGAATTATACCGATATCAGACGTGGTGACACAGCTAATGATTTTCCATGAAGTGATCATGCAAATAAACTATATACGCCCTTGTAATTTACAAGAGTAGTAACAACTTCTATATATGGTTTTAATGGGTGTGCCGAACCTATCAAAGTGAAAGGAAATATTGATTTTGCAATGCTCTCCAAATAATTACATGCTTTCCTGGTTGCCACAGAGGCATACGACTTGCTGGAGAAATCGGCGGAGGGTCGGGTCCAAAACTTTCACATAGTGATGTATGGACTAAAATGAGTATCAACAGCAAGAAACGAAAAAATCGATGATTCAGATTTTCTGAACGGTGTCTAGCTAAGATTATCAGTTTACAGAAAACATTTTTATACAATGGCGTTATTTTGTTTGTCAAAGAAAAGTTTCGTGTCTAGTGCACAAGAAGAATTTACGTTATCCACGTAAAATTTATTTAATACACCCTCACCGCCCCCACACCAATAAAACAACAACATCAACAACAACAACAACATCAACTATTGTTGACCTTTCCAAGGCGGTTCTTCTGTTGTAGTTTATTATTGTTACAGTTATTTTTGTACGTATGCATTGCTTATGTTTTTGTTTATTATTTTGGATAGCAGTTTGGCCATTTTGTGGGAAAGTAACTGTCCTGTTGGCTTTACGCTTGTGACGTTTTCATTATTGTGAAGTTGTTCTATGTGCGTGTTTCTTTCCCCTTTTTGTCTTGGGTTGGAGGTGTGAGGCAATTGTATCGATATCTGATCATTGTATTTCACTTCTATTCTGTGTCATTTTCATTACCTGGCTGTATCACTTTAGAAAAAAAATATCTTTATGTTACCTTAGTCACAATCTTCTAACATATGGAGTAACTGAGCAATTGTAACAGAAAATTAATGAAATATAAAGAGTCTATAAATTTGATACAACCGTTCATCCCCGTTGTCCAACAACTTAAATTCACGTGGCACTCGATAAACAATATTTAAAATATCATCAAACCATCAAATGCTATCATCGATGCTATTTTGACGCTGTACTCTCACAGTGAATACGAAATACATTTCGAGTTAATAAAACAACGTAAGTGTAAAAAGAGGATAAAAAAATCATTATACATGAGTGAAACATGGCAGAGTTGATTACGACAGACTTACAATTTTCGCGACATTAAAGCAAAGTTTGAAAAAAATCTAGCTTCGAAAATAAAGTCCGACAACAAGATCTTCTGGAATTACGTGCGTTCAAAAACTAAGACAAAGTCCGTAGTAACAAAGTTGGAAATGCCAAATGGGGAGTTATCATCGACCGACCAGGAAACTGCTAACACCTTAAACTATTACTTTTCCACTGTTTTTGAGGTAGAACCTAATGAACCATTACCGAATTTTGAAGACAGACCTTTTGCCAGTGCATTAGTAAATATTTCAATAACTGAAAATGAAATTGAGAAAGTCCTATCTACCCTAAACCCGAGTAAAAGCCAAGGACCTGACCTCTTCCATCCTAAATTCTTAAAAGAAACAAAAGAGCTTATCATCAAACCGTTAAAGGTCATCTTCCAGAAATCTTTTGATGAGAGTATACTACCACCGATATGGAAACAAGCTAATGTAAGTGCAATCTTCAAAAAAGGAGAAAAGAAAGATCCAAGTAACTACCACCCAATAAGTTTAACTTCAGTTCCTTGTAAGCTACTGGAAAAAATAATACGCGATAAAATAGTGAAACATATGACAGAAAATGACCTATTCTCCAAAGCTCAACATGGCTTCATCAAAGGGAAATCTTGCGTGACACAACTATTAGAATTTTTGGAAGATTTAACTCAGTCCATAGATAATGGGGAGGACATCGATGTAGTTTATTTGGACTTTTGTAAGGCCTTCGACAAGGTCCCGCATCAGAGGCTATTAAAAAAGTTATACGGCTACGGAATAAGGGGAAAAGTCCATGAATGGATCAAGGAATTTCTCTCATCTAGACAGCAAAGAGTTATTGTGAATGGTACTCAGTCCTCATGGAAAGATGTCACCAGTGGCATTCCCCAAGGCAGTGTCCTGGGACCAGTGCTATTCTTAATATTTATTAATGACCTACCAGATGTCATCGAGGTATCAATAAAGCTCTTTGCTGACGATGCAAAATTATATGCAGTGGTTTCTAACCAAACTGGCGAAAACAAAGTCCAAAGCAGTCTAAATTGCGCAGTTAATTGGGCAGAAGTTTGGAAAATGTTTTATAATATCATAAAATGTCACCATTTACATATTGGCAAACACGATAGAGGAACGAAATACACCATGACATCCAACAATCAGGAAACTGAGCTTGAAAAAGTTAAAAGTGAAAAAGATTTGGGGGTTATAATTGACCAAAACCTACTATTTAGAGATCACATAACAGCCAAAGTAAATACGGCCAATAGAAATCTTGGTATCATTTTTAGGACCTTTACATATATCGATGAAGAAATGTTTCTAAACCTCTACAAATCACTGGTGCGTCCTCACGTCGAGTACGCTACTCCAATATGGTCGCCTATATACAAGAAGGACCAAATCATCATCGAAAATGTTCAACGACGAGCAACAAAACTAGTAGCATCATGCAGAAACCTGTCATACCCCGAAAGATTGCGTAAGTTAGGGCTACCGACCCTTGAATACAGAAGAGAAAGAGCAGACCTTATCCAAGTATATAAAATCTTAAACGATATCGACATAGTTGATAAGGACAAGCTCTTCACAAGGGCTAGTTTCACTGCAACAAGAGGCCACCCTTTCAAACTACAGAAAAGAAGATCTAAACTAAACCTCAGAGCCAACGTTTTTAGCAATAGAATCGTCAACTCATGGAATGACCTACCAGATAGTGTAGTTAATGCACCCTCCGTGAATTCATTTAAAAGCAGATTAAATAAACTCTGGCACGGGCACCCTCATAAATTTGAACCAGCATGTTACCAAACCGGCCACCACACAAGAGACTATCGTCAGTTCTATCGAGATGCGCCTTTAAGAAGCTAACAGCTTAGTATGGTGTCTAGGATAGTGAGTTCATAGTGAGTTCATAGTGAGTTAAAAGTTATAGGCTTACATAAATGAACACAGCTGTTCTAGCACATTGGCAGAAGGATTCAGGATAAAAAAGAAAATACAGTATGAATTTTAATCGGCTGTATAGAAGTTGGATTAATTAGCCAATGATTGAAACAGAAAAAGACATATTAAGAAAAGGACAATTAGTATGAACAAAAACATAGCATCAAACAGATGAATAAATAAACTCAACCGTGAGTATTACGAAAGAGTTTTTACAATGCTAGATATTAAGAGACACAGAAACGGGGTTATACAATACAGCTCAAACATTAGAAAATAATGAGATATTATGAATAATACCAAAGAGCGATTATTTTAATAAGACGTTTGAGATCATGTTTTCATATTCTCCATAGCAACGTGTGTTAGCAGCACTTGATAGAACAGCCCGAAATAATTGTTTGGTATGGAGAAATAAAAACATCTTTATTAATAGTCTAAGATGATTCGCCTGTGTTATATAAGCAGTAAGCTCAGTTTATTTGGACGACATTGCCATTGATCCATTAAAATCAAGCCATTGAATTTAATCAAATTAAATTCGATTAAATTAAACATAAATGGGTATCTGGATTCGACCGTCTTATATCAAAGGATTTCTAAAGCGAATATAAACAGACAAGTATGGTTCATTTACAACTGTTATAGCAATTTTGTCAATTTCAGCCATGCGATGATTGTATCTATCTGCTTATTTTCGAATTGCAGGCAAATCTTATTAAAACAACAAAATGTGTATTTGTCTTGCAACAGAGGTACATGTTAATCTCTACTAATAGTCTGTCTGGACCCAATTGTTCAAAGCTAGTGACGTCATTTCCCAGCCAGCCAACGTCGGGCCGGCATCGAAAAGACGTTGACCCGCTGTTGCGTGCTAGCCATTACGCAAACACACCTATACAAATACATTGCCATCTTTATCGCCGGAAAAATGAAAATTTTACGATGAAAAATGGTGATATTTTTCTTATTTCTGCTCAAACTATAGATTGTGGGCACTCGTTAGAACCGCCTCTTGTGGGCACTCGTTAGAACGGCCTCATCGAGGCGGTTCTAACGAGTACCCACAATCTATATTTTAGAGCAGAAATAAGAAAAATAAAGTATATCCCCGGAAACCCCAGTTTTACTATATAAAAGTGGGGTTCAAGGGGGTCAAAATTATATAGGCGTGTTTTCGTGATGGCCAGAAATTGTTAACATTACGCTAAATCTTTAATCATCATTATGATGACACATCCGTGTGCATTGTGCATTTTTTTCATATCTTCGAAACAGTTTGGATGAAAATTTGTGATAATTTTCTTACTTAAACGCCAATACATAGATTGTATACGCTCGTTAAAACCGCCACATCCAGGCGAGTCGAACGAGTGTCTACAACCTATGAATGCTCGTCAAAACCGCCTCATCAATACGAGTACTCACCAACAACCTATGTCTTGGAAGTGAAAAGGGAAAATAATGTATACCCCTGTAAATCCCATCAGGACTAACAGATGTATACACTATTTGTTTTCAATATAAAGTGAGGTTTACCGCGCTGTTTCATTGCAAGGACTTATTAACACGATGATTCATTACGGCAAAACACTGACTTTTTTGCTGAAAAAAATGGTGAGCAGCTTTGCACTAATATAAAAGATACATGTTTTTCTCCGCAGATATATCTTCTTTCTGGAACATTTGGCATTTAGACCACTAGCTCACTAACAATTTCGTGTTTAAACAACCAGGTCCAGAATTTTAAGAAAACTGTGAAAAACTATTTTGGAAGAAAGAATAGTTTGGCAATGTTGTCGCAAGAACTTACAAGAACTTTCAGTTATAGTTGGTTGTGCGGTTTTATTTGTTGTCTTTGTGGTTTCATTGTCAGATGACGGTCGTGGAGAATCCAGCTTTGCTGAGAATATTTAATAATGTTATGGAAACGACTGTCAAGTTTTATTGGCACATACAGAATATAACTTATGTAATTCTAGCTAATTAGCATGAAAACATGCTCCACATTATAAATGATATTCAAGAAACCACTCTGAAATAAATCAGCATAATGAATTCATGTTCCCCAATAGAAATGATATTTAATTTTTATTTACTGTCGGCCACTCTGAATTAAATTCTACATACTCCCACGTTTACGCAAGGGAAAGAATGCATGCAGACAGAAGTGTGTCTTTTTAGTGAGTGAGTGAGTTTTAGTTTTACGTCCCACCAACAGCTAAGGTCATACGGAGACGGGACCTCGGTTTAAAGACTCATCCGAAAGTCTCTGTGTCTTTTTAGTAATTAGTTATTTCCTTTGGTAATTACGTCATTATGAACCCTTGTCCTGCTGAGTCCGGATATGTCTTATCTTTCAAACAATGTAGATCCAGATCAGATGGCTTCTGAAGAAGCCATCTGATCAGGATCTACATTGTTTGTTGTTCAGATTGTGAATTTGTTGCAATAATTTGCATCAAGTAATCTGATTGGTTGATAATTGGTAGTGGGCATGGCATATTTGAATATTCAGCAGGACAAGGGTTAAATAATAAACATGGTAAACCAGTGAGAAACATTACGATATCACACCCGTATGGCATAGTGAATTCTTCCGTATCTCAGGAAAGGCTACCTTCCCCGATGAAAATTTGTAATAGTTATTCTTATTTTCACTCCAAACGTAGGTTGCTGGTGCTAGTTAGAACTATCTGTCTTGGAGAAGACATAAGCAAAATTGTTTGTTTTGTTTGATTTAAGGTTTAACGTCCTCGTCAACACTGTAAAGGTCATTTTGGAGACGTTGCTTCCAATTTTGTGGGACTTTTACCCGACGTTGAGATGAAATGACATCTCAAGCCCTGTCGCCCAATGAAACCAATAGGGTTTATTAGCATGGACGGTCCGCCTCGCACCGCGGTTCCTGGACAGGCTTAGATCCTCTAAGCGGTTTACCAGTACTAGTGTGCGGGCCGGATTCAGCTCTGCGTGGAAGCATCACGCAGCCCAAATATTTCTTCAAGCCCCTATGGGCGGGGGACGACATAAGCAAAATAATGTGCACCCCTGCAAACTCAAGGTTTCTGTGTGTGTGTGTGTGTGTGTGTGTGTGTGTGTGTGTGTGTGTGTGTGTGTGAATTCGGGTTTAACGTCGCTTTCAACAATTTTCAGTCATATCACGACGGTGTCTGGTTGCGACAGGGAGCTCAATGCTCAAGTTTATAGTGCTGCCTCACTGAAGTATCATGTCCCAGACACATTACATGATACCACGACCAGTCACATTATCCTGACACTGGGTCGACCAGTCCTAGCTCTACCCCGTAAATCTGAGTGGCAAGCGAGGAGCAGCTAGTACCATTTTTAACGACTTTGGTATGTCGCGGCCCGGGATCGAACCCGAGACCTCCCGTTCCCCGGAGCGGACACTCTACCAACTGAGCTATCGGGGCCGGTTTTTGTAACGGGTACATTCCTACAATATTTTGTCTGAAAACACAATGTTCAATGGTTTGGAATGAAAACATTAACTTGACAATTATAACATTACTTCCTGAATAAATGCTGACATACATTACAAAGATTTTTGGATGTTCATCACGAAAACACGCCTACATAATTTAGACCCCATTGAACCCCACTTTTATATAGTAAAACTGGGGTTTACACGGGTAAACCTGACTTTTGTTATTTCTGCTCTAAAATATATATTGTGGGTACTCGTTAGAACCGCCTCAACGAGGCGGTTCTAACGAGTCCCCTTAATCTATATTTTGTGCAGAAATAAGAAAAATATCAATTTTTCATCTTAAAAATTTCATTTTTTTTTCGCCGATAAACGTTATACGTAATGTATTTGTAAAAGCGTGTTTTTGCAATGAATAATGTTAAACCGTGCACAAGGGACACTTGAATAATAATAATAATAATAATAATAATAATAATAATAATTCAAATAATGATAATAAAACAGATAAAACGTATGCGCACGTAAGAGGTACAAAATCGTAAAAAGTAACCACTTACAACTAGAGTTTACCATGCTTCCATTCAGAGCTCCTTTTGGTATACCATCACTAACCGACACAGGTAGCTTGTCTGGAGGTGATGTCGCGTTGTAGGTGAATTTCGGAGGAGAGGCTGGCGGGGGTGTATTGAGATTCTGCACGTGATTTGTCTGAACATCTGGTTCCGGTAGTTCTTGAGACTCTGGTAAAATAGAACAGACAAAAAGCGTTATACTTTCACACTGTGTCATCTTCTAATACGGTGGTATTACATTTATAATTTTCCACAAGAAACATACAAACGTGTACACCTCCAAGCAGGCATTCAGTATGGAATCAACGTTAAAATGACGTTTTAAATGAAATAACGTTTCAGCGTTACTTCAGCGTTTTCAACGTCGTGTGTCTGTAGGGCAAACCAAAAAAAATCAAATCGACAAAAGATGATATATGCATCAAAAGTAAGTCAAAAAAAAAAAAAAAAAAAAAAACAAGCATCTGCAATATTTCAATCATAATCAATATTTTAGAAATCAATTAGATTTTCAAATCATTGAAATAACGTTAACAAATTTGGTTAAAATAGCTTCGCCATGCCACTGCAATGCAATCAATTACGTACCATAACCACCGACGCAATTTACATTTACCATAGCCATTAATATCATAAAACCTTGGGCTACACTTAAGCATACTTTTTCGACAGCAGTTTGAATTCTTAATTATCGTTTCATACTAGACCTACAACATACAGGGTCGAGTTATTCAATGCTTATGAAGATGAAACATTACGCTTAACTTCAACATTTCAGTAAGACAAAATGATCATAATTGTCTTGTAAAAATCTGTGCAACTTTTGCTATTGTAGCTCTACGTGCTAGTGTCTTTAAAATATCACTTTATTAGACAGTGTGGTTTATTATTCTTTTATTATATGACTTCGCGTCTGAGAGTGTAATAACGCCATGTAATATTTTCGATAATCCACTAGTGGATTAAATATGCAAATAAGCTCGATACCTCCCGTAACGTTACATGTACGACGTCCTTAACGACGTCAAGTTTACTAATGGCGGAATATTGATATTTTTGTAAACAATCGAGAATAAAATGCGATTTAAATGTCATATGATAAATAAAATCTTGCATTCGTGCTCTTAGAAGCCTCTGTGGTGCAGTGGTTACGCTACTCGCCTTGTAAACCAGGGATCGCAGGATCGATCCCGGGCTTCTCCAGACTTTCGGATGAGTCTTTAAACCGAGGTCCCGTCTCCGTATGACCTTAGCTGTTGGTGGGACGTAAAACTAAAACTCACTCACTCACTGCATTCGTGCTCATGTATTATTGAATTTATTAAACTCGTTGAGGAAAAAGGATAAAATGCTCGGCAAAGCCTCACATTTTATCCCTTTTCCTCAACTCGTTTAATAAATTCAATAATACATGAACACTCATGTAAGCTCCTATATTTATTTCATCTTTGCATGTATGTATTGCTAATATCTTTTTATTTAGGATAGTCGCTTGATCATTTTGTGGGAGCGAAACCTTTCCTTTTGGCTTTCCGCTTATGATGTTTTCATTGTGGTGAAGTTGTTTTATGTTGGTGTTTCTTTCCTTTTGGTATGATCTCGGATAGGAGGTGTGGGGTAATTGTATCGATTCCTGATCATTGCGTTCACTTCTTCTTTACTTGTTGCAACAGTTTACATAGACAACTTATAAAACAAAAAAGAAGACAATGACCAGGAATCGACGGGCCTCCGTGGCCTAATGGATAAGAGAGCTGACTCTTAATCATTAGATCTCTTACCGTTGTGGTTCGAGCCAAAACCAAAAAATGACCAGTAATCGTTACAATAACCACACGTTTTCTGTTCCAAGATATCAAAGCCATAAAACAATAACATTACAAGTAGAAGGCCAAAGGGGCTAAACGGCTATCAAAAATATCTGGACATACACACCAAGACATTCAAGGGTAAAACTAAACCAGGAGTTTGTTAAGGCATATGAGGCTTTTAACAATCTAGGCCATGTTTGGTACATGACTCAGCTATAAAGTAAAACTGCATTGCACATATATGACTAAAACATAAATATTCGAAGTATTGCTATATTTGAGTAGAACTTTACTATAGCTTACTAAAGAAACTTTTGTTCACAAGTACGTTTTGCAGGTCAAACAAAACGCATTTGTCAGCGATTTAGGGTTAGAGAAGACTTCTTTCCAACTTTACGTTAAGCAGACCAAAGAAGGTGACAAAGCGTTTTAAAGCGCTAGGTATGTATAAAATATATATTAATAGCTATCTTGAAAAGTTCTTATTTAGTCAACAAATCACATATCAAGTTGAACGTTTTTGTCACCATAGAACTCTTGGAAGTTAGAAAGTCAGAAAGTAAAATTCCAAATCTTGCAGTTACAATTACATTTTCAAGTACTATGCAATAATAATGCACTGCGGAATAATACTATTTAAGTTTGTATTTTCTATAGTTAAAGGAGTAAAATACATGCAACTGTTAGAAAATTTAATGTATTTACTTATATGTGCGTTTGAAATATAAACAAAATACAGTATTTATAAACATGCAAGTTGATATTGTTATAAATGTTGGCATCTATAATATCAAGAAAAATTAATTATACGACTAACATCTTGCCAAAGTCTATGGGAAAGAGTGAAGCCAGTGACAGTTTCCCTAACAGTTACCCAACTTTAAAGTACCACTGTTAAATCTCATCGCAACTGAGCAAATCAACAATTATGTAACATTAATAACAAAATGCCTTTTGTACTGTCAAGTAAAATAAATGTTGAACACTTTCTTCTTTCTAATTTTCAAACAACTAGACCAGCATTGATATAAAACTCATAGGAATCGAAAGAAGCTAAAAGATCTCAAAGAATATCATATTACGACGGGCGTCAGTCATAAACATTAAATCCCTGTGACGAATAGTAGTGAAGCAGATTGTAAAACGGCAACGAAATCTAAAGTAAAGAATGTAATAAGACATCAAAGAACCCAGTTCTCGTGTAACCTATTTCGTTCTATTATTACATTATGTCGAAGTTTGATCGGAAGTCATTCTATGTATATTGGGTCCGAGTAACAATTACAATCAAAGTTATACTGTCTTGGGATTACCAGTGCAACCTTAATAATCTGATGATGAGGGTTATATGAGCCATTTTGCTTATTCTAAAGTTTAGAAACGTCATATACTCTAAATATATCATACAGTTTTCTTCATAGTTGGAATCAACTACATTTCTCGTGGAAGCAGTTGATATACACAAGTGTAGGGATGAATACAAACCCATGTAATAACAATCTCGGACTCAATATACATGAATATTGAGTCCGAGTAACAATTACAGTCAAAGTTATACTGTCTTGGGATAATAAATGCAACCTAAATAACCTGACGATGAGGATTCATTGAAGACACATACCGTAAAAGGTAGACTGAAAAACGTTTTTAAATGAGTCACCAAGAGAGACACATAAAATGATTTAATTCTATTTTTCCTATGCCACTTACTAAGCACTTAAAGGTGGATTTGTGATATGTTTTGGAAAAGAAAACATTAAAAACATTACAATTGTATTTCTGCTTAGTTCTGATAGTAACTCTACAGAAATCTTGCACCGATAGTAGCGAAACTACTTAAACCTCAGAAGACAAACTCTGGCCAACAAATCCAAACGTAGAAAAACACTGAAAATAACACAACGTGGAGGCATTTAAATGCTTGAGCCTTTTCAGCACTCGCAATGCCAAACAGTTTCCCAAAACCAAGTTAGTTTAATCAAGACTGCAAAGCATTAGTTTCACGCATTCTGAGCTTAATGTATTACACATGGGACACTTAAATTATAAGGCATTTAATGACAAATGCACATTTGTGATTTAACGTATATCCCAGCCAGCGAAAACCAGCGGGCCAACGTCTGGCCGACATCGATACGACGTTGGGTCGTATCGATGTCGGCCAGACTTTGGCCCGACACTGCTGACTCGGTAGGTATTCATATCATTAGAGAACGATGAGCTTAGCTTCAGCGAAGTTGCAGTAGCCTCTCACCATCCTGTGTTGGGGACTGAGGAAACGTATGGCGTCGAATAACCAACTGGAAAGAACGTACTTGGAACGGCTCTGGGTCTACCGTGTGAAAGGAAGCATTTTAAAATACATTGAACGTAATCCTTTCGTACATCTAATTTTAAACATAACTACACAACGTAACATTCAAAATCATTTCGAATATATTTGGGCAATCCGGGCAAAAGTATGTTTTACAATCATCATAACATGTGAACGAAATTTATACATAGTTGTTTTGTTGTGTACGTTGCTGTCATAACCCACTGTGGAGCTAGGATCTTTAAATTGTATTGAAAATAATTTACATTAATTTGCATAAAATATGGTAATTGTAATATTTAAAGAATGGGTTATCACAGCTTGTACTTTACCGATTTTCAAAAGTAAAATAGCTTTGAAAACTACCGACAACTGCTTTTCCTAGAGGAGAATAACTCTGGTAACAAATTATTTCGAATTTTAGCACACACGTTTCATGAAAATTATGGCTCGATTTCTTATCAAAACATATATTCAGTCCAGTGTCTTGCATTCCCTACCAAATGATATTTGTACAATGCCTGCATCTCGTGTTGTTCAACGTTTAGCACTTTCTGACGGAGCGGTTAATTCCATTATTGTTGTTATGACGCAATCTGAAATGCCATTGTGAGTGAGAGTCATTAATATTATCTTCGGAGGCGAAGTCACCACCCCCTTGCGTGTATTGTCTCTATGGTATGAGGTTGTGCATGTAGTTTGGACTTAATGTCGGATCAACTTTTATCACTTTTTGCACAATGTGAACTTCATTTTTGATTTTTATTAGTCATATTTTAACTTTCAATTGATATACAAAAGGTACCTCTTGTCATCGCAACACCTCTTAAAGTTTTATACAAATCATTTTGAAACTTTGCATGTTATTTTGCCATGGAATGAGGATGTGCATGTGGTTTGGATATAAATATTGGATACATTTTGTCACTTTTTCTACATTGTGAACTTATTCATTGTTTTCATACTACAGTAGAACTTCGATAGCTCGAACACCGATGGCTCGTTTACTATGGCTGAGTCGACCCCGTTCTTGAGTCCCTAGGGAATTTCTGTACATAAGAACTAGGAAGGGTAAAAATTAGGATATTTTCGTCTTTTATCTTGCAAATGTATGCTGTGTGTACTCATTAGAATCGCCTCGATAAGGCGATTCTAATGTCTACACACAGCATACAGTTTTCATTATAGAACACCGAAAGAGATGTCCTAAAGTATGTCGTTATGCCACCTGGCATTAGCCCTCTGTGGCTCGAACTACCTCTGTCTGGAACAGATTTTCGAGGTCCCAAAGGTGTTCGAGCCATTGAAGTTCGACTGTAGTTGTAAAAGTTTGCTGGTTTTTAATGTAACATCAGAATATGCCTGTGCTTTCAACGAAATATCTGTATTTATTTCTTCTACCTGAAATAACTTTACTCTTTCAGTGTTGGGGAGGCTTGGGTGGGGTGCAGGATGTAGAAAGGGATGGGTGTGTTAATCCAACTTTTTAATATAACTACATGTAGTGAGCATATTTTATGCAAATTAATGTAAAGTATTTACGATTTATTTAAAATATCTTAGCAATTTGTTGACCCTTGTCTCTTGAGCTTGCAAATATAACTCATCACGAAAACACGCTTATATAATTTTGACCCCCATTAAACCCATCGTTTATATAGTAAAACTGGGGTTTAAAGGGGTATCCTATAAGAATCTTATATGGGTGTGAGGGGTGGATGGAAAAATCCGTCCCAAGGGTCACTGTCCGGCATCACGAGGCTTGCCGAGTGATGCCGGACAGTGATCCCGAGGGACGGATTTTTCCATCCACCCCTCACACCCATATAGGATTCTTTTTCTTGCACACCTGCCATTTCGTAGCTCGGATTGTAATGCTGCAGTCACTTCGGCGTTCGCCATATTGTGATGACACTGCAGGAATATTAAGTGACGTCACGTAACGTGCATGACGTCAACCTTAACTACGGCGCATATGAGGTCGTATTCAACCAGTGCATTTATCAAACACGCGATTATATTCGATTTTGGGTCGGAACACCAGGGTCAGAACATAAATTTCTTTCCCAGGGTAAAATCACGGATTTCCTTGTCTGGTGTGCAAGAAATTATTTTCTTATTTCTGCTCAAAAATATTGCGTTTACTCGTTAGAACCGCTTTGCCGAGGCGGTTCTACGAGTTCCCACAACCTATGTTTTGAGCAGGAATATTTTTTTTATCTGAAAAATTTCATTTTAGGGTGGTAAAATTTTCTATATTTTTGAAAAGGCGTGTTTTCGTAATGTGTTTGGAAATCTGGGTAATAATTTCCTATCGTGAAAACGTGCAGTGCAATGCGGGAAATCACACAGTGCAATATAGTGTATAATATTTCGGGCATGCGCACTGAAACTAACCATCATATTCACGAAGGAACAATTTACTTTTCTGGAGTTCATCTGAAACAGCAATGAATATAATCTCTGACTGGTGCAAATGTAATGGCATTTATTATATAAAATTGTTTTTCCTTTTTAGGTCGATTGTTCATAAATCGATCCAATGTTACTAAGCACAGAAGCTCTTCAGAGCTGATGTCCACGTGACTATCACTGATTTGTAGGAAATCCAGGTAGCGGTTATTTATAGAAAATAACCGCGCTATTTTTGTCGTTTCGATGTCAGAGTGCTGTGTAAAGAAAACAGTGACTTAGCGTATGTGCTGGGACATAGCCAAACAAGTTAGACCCAGATCAGACGCCACAGAATATGTGGCGTCTGATCAGGGCCTACACTGCTTGTGTACGGTACAGGAATTTAACTTCGCATTCAGGACCATTTATTCAGCCTACACTCAAAGATAATCCATCAACCAGTCCTGTCAGTGCTTTGATTTCCATCGGTGTCAGTAGTTTTACATTCTAACACAGCGCGCCTAAGCTACAACAATTCATTAGTCAAAAGAGCGTGACGCATGGCATCATGCAACCCATTTTGTACCAGAAAGCCCAAAACAGGTACCCTGGCAAACAGTGCAGGCCCAGATCAGACGCCGCAGAACTGATCAGGGCCTCCGCTGTTTGCTAAAAGTTCAGTCATTTTTTTCAAATAAATGTTGATGAAAACACAACCTGACACCCCTAAATTTTGAAATGGACTCCTGTTATATATATAAGGAGGAATATTCCATCTGGTACACAAAGGGTTAAAAGCCGCCGTTTTATGACGTCACTCGTAGATTCCTTGACGTTAGACGGTGAAACGTTATTTTCCCGCATCAAAAACATTACACAAGGACATAAATGTGTGTGATACAGTCAATAATGTTGGCGGGCTTTCTTTAAACTATGGCAGAAGGTTGTAAGAATGCGAAGGAAACAAATAAATTATTGTCCATTTTAGGTGTGTTAGAATCGAAATAGCTCTTGTGTGTGATTTGTTTTATCTACTTTACAACTAACCTGCAAACTAATTTATTATTTAACAAATCACTGCTAGAGCTGATCTATTTCTTAACCTAAATATTTTTGACCCATATAACCTAGCGTCCCAAAAATGGGAGATTGGTCAAAATTGTAGAATCAGATCAGACGCCGAAGAATGCGGCAATTCATCTGTGTCTTCAATGGCTGCTTTAAGTATAGCGATTTTTGAAGAACTTGCAATAAAATAAATAATCCTGAATTTAATGGACTTGTCCAACGCAACTTGTCCAACGAAAAATTAATGTGTCATATATATGGGTTATTTGCATAGTTCCGGATAAGGGGGGTAATTTTGGGATATCTTTTCATTTTGGGTCGATTCTTTGTTCGACCCAAAGGTTCTACGCTTAAAAGCGCTTGAGTGCTAAAGTTCACGTGACTATCACTGACTTGTTGGAAATCCCGTAACGTTATTTATAGAAAATTTTGAAAACAGCCTGTGTGAGGTCAAAATGTTGCGAAAGAGCGTTATCTATAGAATCTGGACTGTAACCATGGGTTGGGCTTGGCAAACAGTGTAGACCCAGATCAGACGCCGCAGAACACAGAATGCTTAAAAACTGGAATTAAAGGGTCAAACGACCCGGTTTAATCTCAGTCCAGGCTACACTCAGAAACAATCGACCCACCAGTACTCTCAGTGCTTTGATTTATTAAAACATTTGAGAGATTCGCTCAAATAAAGCGATTTTAACAAGTACCACCATCATAGGTTTCTGAAGGGAGTTAGGGAAATTTATCAGAGACTTATCTTTATTACTCCCCTTTATCCGAACCTATATACCTACAGAGAAGAAAGAGAAGGATGTATTTACATATGTATCTACATGTATCTACAAATGTATAAAAGCAATGGATGATAAATTTGGTTAAGAAGGAAAGGAAAAAGAAAAAATGAGGAAAACGAAAAAGAAATACACCATTTCTCAGTTCACGTTCGATACCTTGCAACTTATTTGATGGACGGGCCTCCGTGGCCTAGTGGTTAAGAGTGCTGACTCTTGATCATTAGGTCTCTCACCGCTGTTGTTAGAGCCTCGCTCGGGTCACATGTGAGACGCCAAGTTCTGCAAGGAAGGTCAGGTGGTTTTTCTCCGAGTACTCCGGTATTCGCCAACCTCTGATTAACGATCGGCTCGATATGAGTGAAATAATCTTGAAAGGGCCGTAAAACCAAAAAAAAAACAAAAAAAACTTATTTGATGTACATGTCATGAGGTCTTTATACAAACCGAAACCATAGGATGATAGGGGGCTTGAATCACGAAAAACAAAATGAAAAAAAAAAAATTTTTTTTGGGGGGGGGGGGGGGGGGGGGGGAACTATATTAGAGACAAGGGAGGAAACGTCGGCTCGATTTTTTGGGGGGTTACCCCATTTTACCAAGTGTATCTTTTCCGCAAATGCAGTTCTTCACCTGCTTGTTATGAATTATACAAGTTAAATGTGTCCACTTTGCAACAATAATCCTCCTCTGTCTGTCACTTGCAGGAAACATGTATTTCTCGCATGGATTAACTCAGCATCTCAAAATTCGGCATAACCGTGTGCCAAAAAAAAACAGGTTTTCATCAATTACAGGCGAGCTAGTGTTAGGGAGGGAACTTACTTCGCTTTCAACTGATGTCTTTCATTAAAATGAACCTCTCTTGACCAATTTGAATCCAAAATGATGTATTTACAGCTCTAAATTTAGAATTTACTACTTTCGCATCGATTTTCGCAGTGTTTTGTCAGCGATCTGAACACAGACCAGGACGCTTGCTTTAATTGTCGTGTTTAAAAGGCGGGACTTGCAGGACAGATAGAATCCGGAACTTTGCTAACTACGTCCGGCAGTGGAGCAGGTAGGGATACTGTCCTGTGTGTGGTAGCCTTGATTTTTTCCTTTGATTTTATTTCTATGTAACATAGTCTGCTAAGGCTACGTATATGCAGATAAGATAACTTTTCTACTTTTAATGGGCTGTGCTTTGAGAATATTGTAGCGCTTGCGATTCCGCTAAATATATTGACATCCAATTCAGCCGCTGTAACTTTTTTGGCACATGCGCAGAAAGCGCATCAAAATGCTTACTGAAAAGCAGAAGACGGCCATAGATATTATAAAAAAGGGCACAATTGCCTTATATCTGGCCATGCTGGGACGGACAAAACACATGCTATCAAAGAGATAGCAAGAGAGCTGCGTACTCAAGGGAAATGTGTGTCAGTTACTTGCACAACGGCTATCGTATAAACTTTATGTGTTTTTGGCAGAGTGCTAAAGAACGTGTGTACATAACGTCGTCACCTTGTGTTTAAACGTTCGTCTCCGGTACATGGCAACGGCTAGCTAAGCAAAATATGCAGCAGTGTTAAGCTAAATGGTTCAGAATATAAGCTAAAAGAGATACGGCTAGAAATAATTTGAAAGTGTTATAGTGGTCGGACTGTCTGGCGACCTTAAAACGTGTGGTCTAATGTTGTTTCCTAGATAATAATGACTGTATTGATGCCATTATAGGCCTTTAGAATTTTTCCTTCTTTTTTCCCTTTGTAATTAGTTGAAACCAAGCAAAATGCGCTTAAACATGTATTTTATCTATTGTTTGCTGTTCTCGAGACTCTCCTATCTCAGATATTTGGAGGAAAATTGTGGAGGTCTTAAGATCAAGTTAAAGGGGTATGGAAATAGTGTGTACTTCCAGAGGAAGAAATAACGGTGTACAGACCTAAAATGCACCAACCTGACCCCAGGATTATAATACTAATTTCATGCCCAACTGATGGGTTTGAAAATTATTCTGCTCATAAATTTAAGAAAAAGCCAAAAATGTTGGTATTTTAAAACTAATGTGTAAGGATACATGACCCTCTCACACGAGCCTTTATATGTGACAGTGTTTGATGTATTTGCCTCATACTTCTGTCTCTTTATGTTGCATATTAAGCACATTGAACTGGAGGTATTTTTGTTGTCAAAACCGTCTTCTCTAGCGTGTTTTGTTATCCATGCAATTAGGGGAGTCCCCTCTCAGTTTCTCCTTAAATGTACATTTTTAAGTCGTAATGACATGTCGTTATCAACTTTTAATAAATTGACATTCAATTTGTCATCAAAATGCTGTCAAGTGCCATGGAAAGAAGGCCATGAAATGTACATGCACTGGGTTTTATTTCATGTTTACCACACTACATGTAAATGAATGTTTAGAAAAATGCAGCTCAATGAAAAAATGATGACGATTTTCTTCAGGAGGTAGGAATATTAAAAGACTAACTTTTCTGTGTGAACGTGAAGCGCTTAGATGATCTTACACCGGCAAAGCGGTGCGAGCCGGACCGTTCATGCTTATAAACCCTATTGGTTTCATTGGGCAGCAGGGCTTGAGATGTCATTTCATCTCAATGTCGAGTAAAGTTAAAAATAATAATAATAATAATAATAATAATAATAATAATAATAATAATAATAATGGAAGAAAGGACTCCAAAATGACCCGTTGATTGGACTTTAAACATCAAATCAAACAAATTCTTTAAAGTTTTGTGTGAGAAAAATAATTTAATAATATTGCGATTTTCTCGGGCTCGTTTTCAGTGAATTGAAGTCTCAAACTCGACAAAACGCCACATGATACTTACGTTAACAGAAAACTTGCCTGATAATTCCTGAGAGTCTCAACCACATCATACACCCTATTATTCAGTGCTTATCTAGGCAGGAAAATTGCCTGAACTGTTAGTACAGAGAGTTATGGTGGGTCGATTGTCTCTGAGTTCTGTGGACTCTGGTCTGGGTCTGTTTTCTAAGCCTAACCTATGATTCCAAGATAACTCTCTTTCACAACACTCTGACCTCACTGCGGCTATATTCTATAAATTAAAAGTAATTCCGACAAGTCAATGATTGCCTTGTGGACTTTATTACTGAGCGTTTCTGCTTGGTAACTTTGGGTCGATTGACAATCGGCCCAAAAATAGCCGTGTTATGTGTTCCACTCTGAGGTGAGAGATTGTGAGAGAGTTATCTGTAAAATCTGGACTGGAATTATGTGTTGGGTTTGGCAAACCCTGTAGACCCAGATCAGACGCCGCAGAACACGACGTCTGATCTGGGTCTACACTGTTTGCAAGATCTGAAGGAAATACTGGGACCGTTCTGTTTTTCCAGCCTGCAGTCAGAGACAACCGCCCAGTCAGTGCTTTGATTTATTTGTATTTTCAAACCCCCTCTCACCCTTAAGCTTCTGGAGTGCACTGTTCCATCACTAAGGTTGGGCACATCCATTTTACTAAAGGGCGTCCAGCTGAACGGTAAGAAAATATCCCGATAAGATGGCTCAGGGCTATCATATCAGGATCTACACTGCTTGGATAAGTATCTGTACTTGGCTTTAGGTTTATAAGGGATAACCATTCTTTCGCAGTAACAAACATTGGAATCGAAAAAGGATAATTTGAAACCGTAGGTTGAACATACTATGTAGGAATACTGTCATCTATTCCAAACATACATAATCAGAACTGTACTAACTGAAATCAAAACAATCATCAAAACCGTATGTATACCCTTTCGGTAAAAGAAAAGAAATTCTATAACGGAGTAATATATCATTAAATTGACTGCCGAGACTTATACCTAAATACCAGTATTCGAAGCAAATAGTGTATACCCTGAGCAGCCGGCTGAGTAGACGCCACATTTTGCGGCGTATGATCTGGATATACACTGTTTGCCAAAGGCCTCCAGCATCACGCAACACTCTGACCCACATGTTGGTTGGTTGATTTGAGGTTTAACGTCCCCGTCAACACTGTAAAGGTCATTTTGGAGACGTTGCTTCCAATTTTGTAGGACTTTTACCCGACATTGAGATGAAATGACATCTCAAGCCCTGTCGCCCAATGAAACCAATAGGGTTTATTAGCATGGACGGTCCACCTCGCACCGCAGTTCCTGGACAGGCTTAGATCCACTAAGCTGTTAACCAGTACTAGTGTGCGGGCCGGATTCACCTCTGCATGGAAGCATTATGCAGCCCGTATATTTCTTCAAGCCCCGGTGGGCGGGGGCCGATACACCGTCTGTGTCCCCTCTTGGGGTTTAGTTGAAAATGGAAGAAAAATAGCGATAATGCTCATTTGCCACTACTTCGAACGGTTTAAAATTAAACAGCGCCGGTCGTTCCGGTCGTTAGTTCATCAATAAATTAGCCCGGAATTAGCAGAAAAACAAAGCTTCGTGGCGATTGTTTTCTTGATCTATTACAGAAAGCGAACTGAAAGTAGTAAATTCTAAATTTAGAGCTGTAAATACATCATTTTGGATTCAAATTGGTCAAGAGAGGTTCATTTTAATGAAAGACATCAGTTGAAAGCGAAGTAAGTTCCCTCCCTAACACTAGCTCGCCTGTAATTGATGAAAACCTGATTTTTTTTTGGCACACGGTTATGCCGAATTTTGAGATGCTGAGTTAATCCATGCGAGAAATACATGTTTCCTGCCAGTGACAGACAGAGGAGGATTATTGTTGCAAAGTGGACACATTTGTCTTGTATAATTCATAATAAGCAGGTGTAGAACTGCATTTGCGGAAAAGATACACTTGGTAAAATGGGGTAACCCCCCAAAAATCGAGCCGAAGTTTCCCCCTTGTCTCTAATATAGTCCCAAAAAAAATTTTTTTTTCGTGATTCAAGCCCCTATGAACGAAACACTTATTTTTGGAATCCAGGGTGACGATTGGGTCAGAAAAGTCATTTCATCCCACGACATACCCGAGCAGGTCTTGCAACTAGGCCGTTAAAATCCGACTGTTTTCCTGGTTTTCTTACTATTTTATTTAATTTCAAAACATATCGTGTAGCCCTGTGTTTTCACAGTAACTGACTACCATGTTTTGGGTTTCTTACTACAATCATCCCTCTTTTTATCAATATTCCATGCAATGACAAAACTCGTTATAGCGACAATTTCATTGGAACGAATCTTTAGCTCTGAATGCAACGGATTAATGATTTGTTTGCTTGATTTGAGGTTTAACGTCCCCGCCAACACCGTAAAGGTCATTTTGGAGACGTTGCTTCCATTTTGTGGGACATTTACCCGACATTGAGATGAAATGACATCTCAAGCCCTGTCGCCCAATGAAACCAATAGGGTTTATTAGCATGGACAGTCCGCCTCGCACTGCGGTTCCTGGACAGGCTTAGATCCTCCAAGCGGTTTACCAGTACTGGTGTGCGGGCCGGATTAATGAAGAGATTCAAGAATATTGCATTTAATACTACTTCCAGAAAAATGATATGGAAAATTACAAGACTCCCCACGCCGAGGCGATTCTAGCAAAGGTCCACAATATTTGTTTCTTGGAGTAATTAAGGGAAAAGGTCCTTTATTCCCTCTTATACGTATTCTTATCGAGCGTCTTTACAGCGACTTCTTTATAACGGTCAAATGCAAGGGGACAAATTCTGTCGTTTTAGCGAGTCCTCGGTATATTAGGCATTGTATTGACTCTTTGGCGGAAGAGGGCTGGTTCCTATCCATTCTTGTACCTGTTATGTCTAAGCATTTCGAGTTTTGCTGTTACTCTTGGAGCCAAGGGTTGGTTGTGATCTTTCACTGCGACTTTTCCTTGAGATTTGTTTCTTTTATCTATTTCCCCTTTTTCGAGCACTTTTACATATATTACATGAGAATCTGCGACCGCACGAACAATATTATTCGTGACGGACGTACAGACAAGTAAAAAATTACATTTCCACCCCTCACTTCGTAGCGAGGGAGTGTGTGGGTGGATGGGGGGGGGGGGGGCATAAAAAGAATACAGGAGGTGATAAAGAACGGTTCTTACTACAGCACAGCTAGCAAAATACGGGAACAAGGTCTGACCGACATCGATACGACGTGGCAACGTCGTATCGATGTCGGTCTGACGTTGGTCCGTTGCTTTGTGCTGGTTAGGTCTACATTAGAGATCTACAGAAAACTACTGATATGTAAGGAAACAAGATAGAGTAACTACAAATTAATGGCTGAAGTAGTAAATTCCGATAGATTGCATTGTGAGTCCAGAATAAGAACACAAATTCATTTTATCTGAAATTCAGATCCTTTCGAAATATAGCAGCCACATAAACAACACAATTGGTTCGGAGAGATAACTGAGTCGATACATGAGAAAATGTCCTTTAAAGTTCTTCAAATACGCATGTAAAGCCAACTACATGTAACAGACGCATGATCCTATGCATGTAGTTACCTCAACGTTTTACTTCATGATGCTTAACATTGTCTATCTATCTGTCTTCTTATACTGAGTCGGTACCTCAGTTAGGTGGGTCGTTAAATTTAGAATTTAACAAATTAAAAAAAAAATACTGGATGAGGTCTTAAAACGCTAAACGCATACCTCTGAGCCCTAATCTATACCATACAGGCTTCCAACTCCTCTGCAGTATTGGCGTCTACCATGGAAAGAGGAAGGAAGACTATTCCACTGAGAAATAGTTCTAGGGTCTATTTTCCTCTATATCTGACATACATGTAGCTTAAACCATATAGTTCTTGAATTTATAGCATTTTTGTTTTGAAGTTTTTTCTCCAAAATGTGAATCTAAATCGACTTAAGCATTGTGACAATCATGTCAACGTACTCGTATTTTCTGGTATTGTCCGACAGTGGCATCACCACAACAGTGCAAAGTTTATCGGTCTAACGGTAAAAGCTGCATCACTGCCATCTATTAGTCGGCGGACTGTTGGACTTATATTAACACAATCTACTGGAATAATTCTAACAATATATATTTTAAGAGACTGAGATATCACCTAACATCCACAAGTACCGTTTTTCTCTGATTACTTCTCGTGTTTGACGATGTAAGTTGTCTGAAAGGTGGTTCAAATCACTAAAGTTTCAAGTCAATGTAACTGAAAAACAATTCTAATCCACTTGCGTATGTAACGCGACATCTGATTGGATAACGTCAAATGTTTGCAGTATATTCTACGATCCCGACGTCTTCACGTAACGTCGCTTTTCATTGGCTGGCATTTGGTTATATGCACCGCCTTGCGTAAAATAGTACACTTTTTAATTTAACAACGGAATCAGTGCATTAGAACTTAAAATAGACCTATACCCTTATGACGTCATAAATGTAAACAAAGTTGCATTATGGGATCGATTGGGGGAAATATAGCGTGTTTTTAGGATGGTAGAACTTCAATAAACAGTAACTGACACGCGGAAACGTTTTCGGGGCCGAATCCCCTTCTTCAGCTCCTGCATATACAGTAGAACTTCAATGGCTCGAACACCTTTCGGACCTCGAAAATCGGTTGGAGACTGGGGTAGTTCGAGCAACTGAGGGTTACTGCCAGGAGGCATAACGAGGTCCTTTTTGACATATTTTCGGTGTCCTGTAATGAAAATGTATGCTGTGTGTACTCATTAGAATCGCCTCATCGAGGCGATTCTAATGAGTACACACAGCATACATTTGCAAGATAAAATACTAAAATCTCCTTAATTATCCCTCACTATTTCTTATGTAGAGGACTTCCCTAGTGACTCAGAAATGGGTTCGACTCAGCCATGGTAAACGAGCCATCGGTGTTCGAGCCATCGAAGTTTTACTGGAGGTTATATAGCTTACGTCGTGTCAATTCGTAAGCTGTTTACACAGTTTCCTCGTTTATAGCACGCATTTATCGATGGACGAGTGATTCAGGAACTGCTTCCATCTGAAGCTTAAATGGGCTTCTATTTTTATAGCCAAAGTGGGGTTTGGACCCATGATATGCTGTATGGTAATATAACCGGGTTGACCCACACATACTTTGGGCCAGTAGAGCAGATTGCGGTTAGTAGGGTGGACGGTCCAGTAACTGATCTCTTGGATTTTTTTTTTCAATCATACTTGAACAACACCGTAGGTCTTCCAAATGGTTGTGTCACGTCTACCAAAATTGCTTGAGAATAATATTATATGGATAGGAATTAATCCATAAAATATCATTATTTTCAAACGATAAAATGCAAAAATAAAGAAAAGAAATCGAAGAGATCAGATTTGGACCATCCGCTCTACTAACCGCAAGAAAGCTGTACTGACCCTTATACCCAGCAGGCACATGACGTAATTTTGACGTCACATCAACGTCGGTTCGACGTCATGACGTTTTTGCAACGTCACATCTACGTCGGTGCAACGTCGTGACGTTGCACCGACGTTAATTTGACGTTGCCCTAGCGACGTGTGCCTGCATGTTTAGTATCTTAACCCAGCAGGCACATGCCGTAATTTTGACGTCACATCAACGTCGGTTCGACGTCATGACGTTTATGCAACGTCACATCTATGTCGGTGCAACGTCGTGACGTTGCACCGACGTTGATTTGACGTTGCCCTAGCGACGTGTGCCTGCATGTTTAGTATCTGTGGGTTTACCCGGAGTGTGCATAGCTGGGGATCTGGACCAATTCAGTTTTATTTAGCCCTTGAGGGTTTGGGACCCACAGTATGATGTAGGGCTGTATTACCAGGTTTTCCCGGAGTGTGCCTAGCTGGGGGTCTGAACCCAGAACAACGCTTTAGGCTTATTTAGTCTATTCAAGGGGTCTGAACCCAGATTATATTTTAGGCACTGCAATTTTACTGGGGTTTACCTGGAGACACACAAAATTTTCACCACCTCTCACACTCTTTTTTTATTATTTGAAGCATCGGGGTCGGCACCGATTTGTTTGTTTGTTTGTTTTGGAGTTTAACGGCCCAGTCAACACTATTTAGGTCATTTTTGAGCCGGTCAGTTTACCTATCCGCACTTTCCTGGGCAGGCTTATACGTAAGCGGTTAACCAGTACAGTGCACATTCTTTCGCCAGAAACTGACAACTGCCCTTCTTGAATCAGCGGAAGGGAGAGAATGACCGTAGAAAAGATTTCATGATCAATCTCTACGAAAGAATGTTGCCGACCCCGGCGGGAGTCGAACCCGCGTCCTCCTGATCACCAGTCAGACGCGCATCGGACTGAGCTACCGAGGCCGGCCGGGTCGGCACCGAGCTAAAGGGCTTAAAATGTTAGTTTTGAAAACAAAAAATCACTCCGTAGCAGTAAACGTTTGTGTATTGCCCAAAGTTTATCAAATAATCATAAAATAATAATATAATAAGTCGTGTTCGCTGTGAACCCCCTACATTTCGACAATCGTACGAAATCTCTGGGTTCGTGACGGTAAAATAGTGCCTTTAACGCCTTTTTCCCTACCGATTTTCCCCCAAACAATCCCACAATGCACCGCTGTAAACAATGCATGACGTCATAGAGTTTGAAGACTATTGTCATTTGAAGAGGTATATCGTCGGTTTTACGGTCGCAAATTCCATTTTGCAGCTTCGTCGCCGTAAAACGAAATTTCCGACCGTAAAAACTCCGATTCTTGTATGCCTAGATAAACCATTTTCCATATTTTTTTCGTAAAAAATACTAATGCATTTTCCTTATACAGTTGAACCTCAATGACTCGAACATCTCTGGGATCATGTAAATTTGTTCGAGACAGGGGTAGTTCGAGCCATCAGAGTTTCACTGTATCATACATTTCTGTCATATAAACAATCAAGATACAAAAATGCCCATCGGGGTTTGAAGAAATATATGCGCTGCACGATGCTTCTGCACAGAGCTAAATCCGAGTACTGGTAAACCGCTTAGAGGAGGCAATGCGGTGCGACTCGGTCCGACCATGCTTATAAACCTTTTGGTTTCATTGGGCGGCAGGGCTTGAGATGACATTTCATCTCAATGTCGGATAAAAGTCCCACACAATTGGAAGCAACGTCTCCAAAATGACCTTTACAGTGTTGACGGGGATGTTAAACTTCAAATCAAACAAACAAATCACACATTTCTGACAGGTAAACAATCAAGATACGAAAAAATATATGGACCGACAGAAAGTAATCTATTTCTACATTCGATCCTGTGTGAATATGAAACATGTATACATCAACAAAATAAAATTTAGACAAACATGTTTTTGCAACATAGTTAGGTCTAATACATAGCATTGTGTCCGTTAACATACCGAAATAATGTATGGATTGATAGATCATTACGCAAACACGCCTATACAAATACATTGCCACCTTTATCACCAAAAAAAAAAAAAAAAAAAAAGGAAAATTTTATGATGAAAAAATGTGATATTTTTCTTATGTCTACTTAAAATATAGATTGTGGGCACTCGTTAGAACCGCCTCATCGAGGCGGTTCTAACGAGTACCCACAATCTTTATTTTAGAGCAGAAAGAAGAAAAATAAGGTATACCCCCAGAAACCCCAGTTTTACTATATAAAAGTGGGGTTCAAGGGGGTCAAAATTATATAGGCGTGTTTTCGTGATGTAGATCGGAAAACTTTTTATGTTTTGTCAACTTTTTGTTTTCCACCATATTAACAGAAAACATTCAAATAATGAGGTATAGGGCATCTAGGAAGCAAACGAACAGGCTTTCAAGGACTAGTTTTGCTGTTTTGCTGTTTTCATAGTGCTATGATTTTTTAATCCGAAATGTTAGAAAACTTCTTGGTTTTTTTCTGAGATGAAAGTGAGGGACAGAGGAGAAAGAGGAAAATGAATGAAAGTGTAGAAACACAGAAAAAAATTAATAACACTCCCCTTAAAAATCTATCATTTTTAACTATCATTTATCATCTCGTCTACTATCTCTTCTATCTCGTTTCTGCCTTTCTCTTGGAGTCGACACAAAATAACCAACCAGGGTTAATGTGTCGTTAATCCCAATACAATCAATTAATGATAGCGTTTTAACCTTTAAAAGCACTCCGTATTTTTTTCGAGGAACTGTCTGTTCTGTATTTTTTCAGAGACAAAGGACTTGACATATCATTTGAATCCTCTGCTAGGCTTTTCACAGAAAAGAGGACTTGATATTCCATGTATGTTCTATATTTTTTCAAATTGTCATTTCAAAAACAATAGGGTCTGACATTTCATTGACTCCCCTGCATTTGAATTTTTCACAGAAAAGAGGACTTGACATTTCATGCGAATCGTATTACTAGCATGCGCAGACGATAAAAAGGTATTGCCAAACCTTACTTTTGCTGAAAAATAGAAGAAAGTAATGATAATGACGTCTGCAAATGTCGTGATTGGCAGTTTAAGTGAAAAACAATATAATACTTACTTAGAAAGTCACCGAGAGAGGTGGGCTGTTTGCTCGGCGTGATGACTGGTGATTTAAGAGACATAGGTCGGCCTAAAACGTTGTCTTTTTCTACCGGGGATGGCATTTTACTTGGAACTGAAAAATAATCATAAATTTGAATTCAGAAAATCAGGAATGTAGACTACACGTGCATGAGGGTCCTCGTATTGAGATATCACATGTTGAAATACTCAAGGGGAATGGGTACACATTCAGGGGAGGCAACTCCTACAAAGGTATTTTTGTCTCCCATGTCAATAGAGGTCAACTCTTAAAGGAGCAAATTCTTTCCTTTAAGAGTAGACCCTTATTTCCTTTAAGAGTAGACCCCTTTTTCAGTGGAAATTAGCCTATAGAAAAGCGAACAGGAAGTCCAGAAAGTTGTTACCCTGTAAAAAAAATCGCGGAAAATGTGCTAGGTGTTCCCGTACACGATATTGTAAAACTTTGATCATTTGGTAAGCAAAATATACCAATGGTTCTGCTGAGAAAATGTGAGTAGCTACTCATATTCTTTCACCGGAAGTATTTGTGTGCTAAAAATTGTTCTTGCCAGATCTGTGAACATCTTGGCCACTCATAGGTTTGATTTGAACAACGACGTAGAGTATTTGATCTTTACTTTTGCTTTTGGTTTTAGGGCCACTTCGAAATTATTTCACTAATTTCGAGCGACCATTAATCTGAGATGTAAAAAAAATCACCCGAATTTCCATTGCAGAATTTGCCGTCTCTTATTGTCTATGCAATGGTCGAACCCGCAGAGGTTTGAGACCAAATGATTCAAAGGCAGCGTTCTATCCCACTTGGACACAGATGCCCGTTCTCGAGATTTGGTGCAAATAACGATGCAGTGACTGGTCAATTAGAAATGAGTATTTCTTAAAATTTACATGTGCGCCTAGCGAAGAATCCGACCAGCCTGCTTATCCATACAGTCTGACCAGAGACTTCTCTTGCTGCAGGCCCTTAGTTATTCTTAGAGTGCACAACGAAGACTCTGATCAGACTGCGCGGATGCGGAGGCTGATCTGAGTCTTCGTTGGACGCACATGTAAATTGTAGGAAATACTGTGTCCAAGCTTAAATGTAGCTAGAGGTTGCGCAGAATCGGATGGTCGTTAAATGGACTGTTTAACCACTAGAGTTGTATAGAGGACACCATTCATTTTATTGCAAGAGAAAATAATGCTTGGTGGTGGCTCATGAAAATGTATTTTAAAATGTTTCCGCTGCGCCTACGTGGCCGTTTTAAGGCTTGGGAAAACAGTAAAACTCCTGTGTTAAGACCACCTTTGGGACTGTTCAAAAGTGGTCTTTAAGATCACTTTGAACAATCCCAAAAGGTGATCTCTGGCCAGAGGACACTGTATGCAGAAAATGCAAAGAAAGAATAACTGAAACCTACTAAATAAAGTTTTCAAAGCAGAATTAGTCTTTATTTCAGGTGGTCTTAATAGCGGAATTTTTCTGTGTGTATTCACTTTGAACGCTGTACGAGTAGACCGGTACAGATTCATGTGCAAAACAGTATAGATCATCAGGATCTTCTCTGCTGATCATCCTGTTAACGATCATTGACTAGACCCTATGTTTACATGAAAGAACGTGCGCCAAATTAAAGCTGAAGAGAGTCCATATAGGAAACTCGGGGATGAAAGTTTTAATGTTACAGAAACAATGGCAGTATCGGCGATTGTCTACGCCCATTGGCGTAGACCTTATAGACGTTGGGTTCAACACGGAAGTACAGCCATTAGTTAACCACAATGCAGGTTGACCTTTATATGAATGCAATGACAAGTATAGGCTTTCACAAGAAGAAAGAAAAAAAGCGGCCAATAATGAGTAAAAGCTTTCACACACAAAAAAAGGCTCCAAGGGCAGAGCTCTGGCACGGAATTGCTATCACTTTTGTACAAGCCCATATTTGCTGTCATATTTGTACAGGCTAATGCAAAATATACATCTACAAACTCTCGACCACAACGGACCACTGCCTATCCTATAAGCTACACAGGAGCCTTTGGCTTTGGTGAGCTAAAAACTTTCCTCGCCGTTAGCAAAATGTTTAGGTTAATCTTCAACTAGTCGTCTATTAAGTGTAGGAAAGTTGTCTTCTTAACTTCTCCAACAGTTTTCAAGCATTCCATTTGATGTTAGCAGCCTCCGTGGTGTAGTGGTTACGCTACCCACCTTGTAAACCAGGGGTCGCAGGATCGATCCCGGGCTTCTCCAGCCTTTTTAACGATGAAAACGTACTTTTTGACAAAATTACAGCATTTGCAGCTTTGACATTTCAGACATTAAACTCCTGGGTAGAATATTGCCAAAGGCAGTTAATTGTATAAAACACATTTCTGGGATATAACTTTTGACATGACATTCACTTTTAATATATGCTAAGCGTAGACCTAGATTTTTGTAAAAGCCATACTTGTACTAGTACAGCAATAACAGCTGTTTTTGTTGTTGTTGTTGTTGTTTTGTTTTGTTGTTGGTTTTTTTTTTCAATCTTTATAGTGAAAAAGCAAATTTCGATCAAACACATTTGACCCTGAAATTTAGTTCTGGACAGGGTTAGTTGGTTTGGGTTTGGTTTTCCGGCCCTTCCAAGATTATTTCACTCATATCGGGCCGATTGTTAATCAGAGGTGGGCGAAAACCGGAGTACCCGGAGAAAAGGGTTAGTTGGAGCCTGTACAGGTTATTTATATCTCCTAGCGGCAAGCCACTGGGAATGATCAGGGACAATTTGGGCGTATTTTGCGATCTTCTTAAAAATACAGTAAAAGTCCTATATTAATACCACCTTTGGGACAGTTCAAAAGTGGTCTTTAAGACCACTTTTTAAACAGTTCCAAAGGTGGTCCCTGACCAGAGGACATTTTATGCAGAAAACATGAAGAGAGAATAACTCCACCTTTCTAAATACATTTTTAACCCATTTCAGACCGGAAACCCCTAAAGGAGTACCCTGGCAAACAGTGCAGGCCCAGATCAGACGCCGCAGAACGCGGCGTCTGATCAGGGCCTCCACTGTTTGCAAAAAGTTCAGCCATTTTCCAAATCAGTTTTGAAGAAAACACAACCTGACACCCCTAAACTTTGAAATGGAGTCCTGCTATAGATAAGGAGGAAGATTCCATTTGATACAAAAAGGGTTAAAGCAGAATTAGTCTTAATTCTAGGTGGTCTAAACAGCGGAATTACACTGTTGTGTGTACTCATTAGAATCGTCTAACTGCGGAAATTCTAATGAGTATACACAACAAATTTTCTACTTGAAACATTACGATAACACACCGTGTGATATAGTGCATTTTTCAAACCTCAAAAAAAGATATTTTGTTCTGATGAAAATTTGTGATTGTTTTCTTATTTCTACTCCTTACATAGGCTGTGGGTGCTCGTTAGAACCGCCTCATTGAGGCGGTTCTAACGAGTATTACAACATATGTCTTGGAGCAGAAATAAGAGAAATAATGTATACCCAAGTAAACCCCAGTTTTCTCTATATAAAGTGGGGTTTAAGGGGTGTTCATTTCACGGACTTGTTCACGTGATAAGACGAGCAAATTCGTATCCCAAATACATATGCAGTGAAATTCTGCTATTAACACATTGTATGCTAGTGGACTCTTCCATTGCTATAAAATGGACAAGTCCATAAGTCATATAAGGGTTGTCGGGCCTGTTTTTCTCTTCTTTTTTTTCCTTCGTTTTTATGCTATTTTTGACGGAAAATTCTGTTAGCAAATAGTGCAAATAATGCACCCCCTGATCAGACGTCGCATGCTGTGGCGTTTGATCTGGGCCTGTACTGTTTGCCAAGGTATCCTATAGGGGTTTCCCGCATAAAATGAGTTAAGACCACCTAAAATTAAAACTTGATAGCTCAGTCGGATGCCCGTCTGACTGGTGATCAGCAGGATGCGGGTTCGATGCCTGTCAGGGTCGACAACGTTCTTTCGTGGAGATTGATCATGAAATCTTTTCTACGGTCATTCTTTCCTTCCGCTTATTCAAGAAGGGCAGTTGTCAGTTTCTGGCGAAAGAATGTGTACTGTAATGGTCAACCGCTTACGTCTCAAATGTGGTCTAAGTGTGGCAATTTTACTGCATTTGTTATCTGGAACTACACGACAATCCCTTAGTTAACCAAGAACGTGTTCGAATCAGCATTGGTAAATGCGGCATCGACGTTCGACTTACTGAAGTTCCAATGTACGTTTACCTAACTCATAACTCAACACACAATTGAAACTGAATACTAGTTTTGTTCTGCTCGAATTATATCTTATACAGTCGAACTTCAATAGCGTGAACACCTTTGGCACCTCGAAAATCTGTTTGAGACAGGGGGAGTTCGAGCCACTGAGGGTTACCGCTAGGAGACATAACGAGATACTTTTAGACGTCTTTTCGGTGTTCAATAATGAATATGTATGTTGTGTGTACTCATTAGAATCGCCTCATCGAGGCGATTCTAATGAGTACACACAGCATATACATTTGTAAGATAAAATACTCCTCAATTATCCCCCAAAAGTTCTTATGTAGAGGATTTCTCTAGGGGCTCAAGAATGGGTTTGACCCATCCATGCTAAACTAGCCATCGATGTTCGAGCCATCGAAGTTCTACTGTATATCTAATGTTCAATTCATTGACGTTAAACAGCATTTGGTCATGAGCAAAGCTCACGCGAACCCCGACCAATCGGGGTTCACTGGCCTAAACTTTGCTCAAGACCCAATGCTGTTCCAGTCGGGATTCACGAAAACTTTGCTCGTGACCCAAATGCTGTTCTTACGGCAATGAACCTTTTCCCAAGAGCTCATCACGCATAAGCTCCTTGCTTTTCCACATACATTTACACAAGCTTCATTAATAAAATAGAAGTGGAGGCAATGATCAGGAATCGATACAATTAACCCACAGCTCCCATCAGAGACACCAAAGGGGAAGAAACACAAACATGGAACAGCAAACCCCAATGGAAACATCAATAGCGGAAAGCCAAAGGACAGTTACTTTCCCACAAAATGGCCAATTTGCTATCCAAAACCAAATAATATAAGCGATACAAACACTCAAAGACAAACCATAACAAAAAATAAACCGCGACAGAAGAACCGCCTTGGAACGGTCAGTGAAACGAATTCCACCGGTGGGCTTAATTCGATTTTACGTGTCCACAATCCTCGCCCTTACTTCCGTCGCGAAATAAATCTGGTTTGGGAGACAAATTGGAAACAAGAAAAGGATTTTACAAACTTTCCAATTAATAGCAGGACAACCATCGTCCAATCATTCTTGGAGAGAACAATGGGCTATGTTGACGTCACTTATTAATGGTCATGTGACGTCGGGTGAGATAATCTATGAACAACATTACGTCACAATAGTAAAGTATAGCGATAATACAAATAGAATGTAAACATTCTACGCCTAACCTCTGGCAGCGACTGGTTTAATAGCCATACTATATGGTCTTGATGGTGGTTTGTCGTCATGGAGTTTTGACAATCTAAGAGGTTCCACCACTTTGTTTGTATGAGTTGATTTATAAGCCTGAAAGGGGCTGTTGCTGGTCTTCCCCGGAGGATTACGTGGTAGTCCTGGATATGGTCGTGCTGGTATTTCATTAGGTACGTGATTCAATGCGTTTTGAGAACTGTTTGTAATGGGTACGTCTTCTACATTTGCTGAAACAGCACCTATATTATCCGCCAATTCTTTGAACTGAGTGGTATCTACTCCAGGCACAAAACTAAGTGACAAAGACTCACTCTCTTTGATGTCGATATCAGTATCTATATGAGCACCTAACTTGCTTAGAACAGCATCTTTAAGCTGAAGAAATTCTGGTTTATTTGTGAACACAATCATTCTCGAAGAATAATTACACGAGTTCTCCATATTAATTTTTGTCTTTTGAAGACGTTGCAGCTGCTCTGTAACTGACTGTTTCTTGTTTATACATAACTCATCTACCTCCTTCTTAAGGTTAGTCTTTCTCGTCTCCAAAAGTGATATTAAGCTATCGAACACCGTGTCTATTTGCTGCAGTGTCTCCATCTTTTGTTCGTCTGTTCGCTGAGAGTCCGTTTCCAGTTGTTTCATGCTCGAAGATACACAAGAAATCTTTTTCAATAATTCTCCTAACATTTGTTCGACTAAACGCTTGTTCTCTTCATAAACGTCTTTAAGGTTTTTGATTATGTGACCATCTGCCTGATTGTGATCTGTTACCGCGCATGGTGTACAGATTGGTTTACCACATTCTTCTTTGTCGCAATAAAATGCAAATGGTTGATCCTCGTGGCCAGGGACTGAACACATTTCTTTTCTTGTAAAGCAACCAATACCTGATTGTTTTAGTTCTTCTATGGGAATAATGACATGCTTTCTTGTTATTTGCGTACGTTTGTGAGCACTAGTGCACTCTGCACACAAAAACACATAACATTCCTTACAGAAATCGACACCATTATTCTTGTCAGGACAGTCAGAACATAAGATGACGGATGGCTTGCGTTGTATCTTGACCAAATCCATCATATTTCGCATTGTGCTATCCTGGAGTATCTGTGACTCTCCTGAAAGCTTGTGGTCCTCCTGACAAACTCCGCACCTTACCAAGGTGCCACGGACGCTTGAATCAACACACTGACTGCAAAGCGTATGAAGACACGGAAGAAGCTTCGGAAACCTTCCATCTTCATCGTATTCATTGTTACAAACCGAACAGATGATGAACTCGTCGTCTAGATCTTCAATGTTCGCCATTTTCTGCACGAGAAGAGATCTGTAAAGAAAACGTAGTGTCAATAACAGCAACACTAATGATCACTTTTCAAAGTGATCTGAAACTTCAATGGCACGAAAACCGATGACGCGTTTACCATGGCTGACTCAAATTCGTTTTTGGGTCTATACGAGTATAGGGATTGTTCCTATAACTCAATAATACAAATAATTTGGGGAGATTTTTCGTATTTTATCGAGAAATTGTATGTTGTGTATACTTGTTAGAATTGCCCCTTCGAGGCAATTCTAATGAGTAGAAAGAATGTGGATGTTTGTTTGTTGTTTTTCTTTTCCCCTATTTTTTTATGAAAACTAAAAATGTATTATCCCCATTTTGCCTCAAACAAAGTTTTGTAGTCCCAAAGAGGTTCAAAGCATTTAAGTTCGGTTGTATACAAACATGTTAAGTGAGGTCGATTCCGGACTTCTACAGACTTTCGGCGACATCCCGTCTCCATTATGACCTTAATTGTTGGTGGGACGTAAAACTCAAATACATACACAAACAAGTTATTTTATAGGATGTAAACTGCTTAGACTTACTGGCGTATTATAAATGCGCGCATCTATGAAACAATGCTCTTTAAAACTTGCATTTTCATCACTTGAAATGAACACCCCGCTAAACCCCACTTTATATAGAGAAAACTTGGGTTTACGGGGATATACATTATTTTTCGGATTTCTGCTCCAAGACATAGGTTGTGGGTACTCGTTATAACCGCCTCAATGAGGCGGTTCTAATGAGCACCCACAACCTATGTTTGTAGTATAAATAAGAAAAATGTCATAGATTTTCGTCAGGAAAGTAGCCATTATGGAGATGTGAAAAAAGCATTATGTCGCACGGGTGTGTTATCGTAATGTGGAGAATTTGTGAAATATTTTTACCTGTTTATTTTTAATATATTCCTTTATTTTAAGCCAACTTTCAATGCGGCTTTGCGATTCTGCTAAATAAGGCATTTAATCTGCATACAAACATAGACTTTAGTAAACTTGCCAATAGTATAAATCTTATCATTTATTAGTCAATATCAACTTTTCAATTACAACATAAAATAATCGTTAATTATAGTATACCTGCCAATTTTGCACGACCCGGTGACCTCCAGTAGTGTCGCAGGTATGCTACTAAAATATCCATGAAAATTTATTTTGTTTGAAACACGATTGACTTGAGTTATAATACTATCTTATTGTTAAATTATAAATTTAAAGTTACATGAACTGGAGCTGGCCCAAACATGAAGTTAGAGGCTTAGTGGTATAACGTGAGGGGCGTTCAAAAGTATTCTTTCTTTCCTTTCTTTCTTTCTTCGAAAATATTTGAAAGTGTTACATTAAATTAAACGAACATGTTTTGTTTTTAACATAGTACATGATATGGCAATAAAAATACTGAAACGGGTTTCGGCGGTAGTAATTCTCTTATTTTTATCATATGAGGTCGTTGATAAGCAGTGGATAACGTCGTGTAATAAAAATCGTATGACCACACGTGTACTAACACTTTGGCGGGATTAAGTAACGTCATGGCTTGGTCCGTGTCAACCATGCATTTTTGTGGAAATTTTGTCAACTTTAAAGGCGATGAAATCAAATATAAAGTGGCCATATGATAAACAGAATCGTACACTCCTGGTCATTTCATGTGGAATTTATGAAACTTGTCGAAGTCTCGTTTCATAAATTTCATATAAAATGATCACTCGTGTAAGATCTTCTTTTTAAACCAGTGAAGCGCAATTATCTTTAAAGTTTTTTAAGAGCTTATGATGTCGTTTGTTAATGTATCATTAAAAGTTTGATAATTAAATATGGCAAACAGGCAATATTTTTGCTGAAAAATGTGAGTAGCTAAAGCTACTCACATTTTTTCCTGCAAATATACTAAAGTATAAAATCAATGGTTCTGTGTTTTTGAGAATTACGTCCCACCAACAGATAAGGTCATACGGGGACGGGACCTCGGTTTAAAGACCCATCCGAAAGTCGGGAGAACATCACGAAAACACGCATATATAATTTTTACCCTCTTGAACCCCACTTTTACATAGTAAAACTGGGGTTTACAGGGGTATAACTTATTTTTCTTATTTCTGCTCTAAAATATAGACTGTGGCTAGTCGTTAGAACCGCCGTAAAATTTTCGATTTTTCGATAGTAAAAATTACAGTGTATTTGTATAGGCGTGTTTTAGTAATGTTTTTGTTGAAAAATGTGAGTTGTAAAAGCTATACACATTTTTCCTTTAAAAGTACCGAAAGTATTGGTCAATGTACTCGCTAGATCTGTTTGCATGTTGCCCACAAACGAGCTCGATAAGCTAAAGATGGTTTGACAGACAAATGGGCTCTGATATGATACATTACGAAAACACGCCTATACAAATACATTGCCAAATTTTGCCAAAAATTTGAAATTTAAAGATGAAAAATTGTGATATTTTTCTTATTTCTGCTCAAAACATAGATTGCGGGGACTCGGTAGAACCGCCTCGACGCGGCGGTTCTATCGAGTACCCACAATCTATGTGTTTGAGCAGAAATAAGAAAAATAATGTATACCCCCTTAAACCCCAGTTTTACTATATAAAAGTGGGGTATGAGGGGTCAAAATTATATTTTTTTATTTATTTATTCAAACATTCATGACATGAATACATACATCTGTACAACAAATATACGTACAAATGTCAAAGGATTGGATGTAGGCTTTTGAATAAATAAAAAAAGTCAAAATTATATAGGCGTGTTCGCGTAATGAATTGTTTGTGATAGTGACATTCTACCTGGTGATTTGTGCGTTTGTTTTAGTTGAGTTTTAACGTCCCCGTCAACACTGTAAAGGTCAGTTTGGAGACGTTGCTTCCAATTTTCTGGGACTTTTACCCGACATTGGGATGAAATGACATCTCAAGTCCTGTCGTCCAATGAAACCAATAGGGTTTATAAGCATGGACGGTGCGACTCGCGCACCGTTTTGCCTGGGCAGACTTAGATCTTTCAAGTGGTTTACCAGAACTCGTGTGCGGGTCTGTTCAGCTCTGCGTGGAAGCATCATGAAGCCCATATATTTCTTCAAGCCCCGATGGGCGGGGAAATAATGGCAAGAACCGAATGCTAAATGGGGTGGCTCTTGATCATTATGCATATCCATTTCTAGTTTCTTTTGCAATCTATAACCGGAATAGTTGGGGAAGATAAACCTCATCACGAAAACACGCCTATATAATTTTGACCCCGCCCCCTAAACCCCATTTTTATATATTAAAACTTGGGTTTACATGGGTATATATTATTTTTCTTATTTCTTTTGAGCAGATATAAGAAAAATATTAGAATTTTTATTTGAAAATTTTCAGTTGTTTGGTGGTAAAATGTTCAATATATTTGAATAGGTGTGTTTTCTTAATGTCATCAGAAAAAAAAAACAAAAAACAAAAAAAATCATTTTTCTTCATAGAATGCCTGTGTTGTCGCACCGTAGCTATATTTCATATGTCGTATACAGTCGAACTTCAATGGCTCGAACACCTTTCGGACCACGAACATCTGTTCGAGACAGGGGTAGTTCGAACCACTGGTGGTTACAGTCAGGAGGCATAACAGGGTTAATATTCATGTTTTCGATGTTCTATAATAAAAATGTATGCTGTGTGCACTCATTAGAATTGCCTCATCGAGGCGATTCTAATGAGTACACACAGCATACATTTGCAAGATAAAAGTTTAAAATCTCTTTTATCATCACGCACTACTTCTTATGCAGAGGAATTCCCTAGGGACTAAAAAACGGGTTCAACTCGGCCATGGTAAACGAGCCATCGGTGTTCGAGCCATCGAAGTTCTACTGTATACCTGATTTTTTTTTAAATACCAAAGGCTGGAACGCCATTGATCAGCCCTCAGTGCTGGCCGATTTAACACTATATGCAGTTTTAGCGTGAAATATACCCACTGTGGTTTGCTTTGAGGATTAATAATGTATCTTACACTGAGTGAGACAAAATCTCTAAATATCGTTTAAGAAATATAGATCTACAATCAGCTAAAAAATCAATCTATATATAGATTTATCGATAGTACATACCAATAGTAATTAGATGTTAACCCATTTAATACCAGAAACCCCAAAATGGGTATTTGGCAAACAGTGCAGGCCCAGATCAGGGCCTACGCTGTTTGCTTAAAGTACAGCCATTTTCCAAATAAATTTTGAAGAAATCACAACCTGACACACCTAAATGTTGAAATGCACTGCTGCTATATATAAGGAGGAATATTCCATTTGGTACAAAAAGAGTTAAGTATAACCCGATCCGATCAAATATTGAAGAGGTGAAATTTGCCCTAAAATGTGAAATATTAAACTAAATTTGATGGCTTGTTTTCACATTAAATTCGTGTAGTATTGTTCTTGAGTTTTCCCTTTCTCCAACGGGGCGGATTTTTTTAAATTGAGGTTAACGTCCCTGTCAACAATATTTAGGTCATTTTGGAGACGTCGCTTTCAATTTTGTGGGACTCTTACCCAAAGTTGGTATGAAATGACATATCAAACTTTACCGCCCAATTAAATGGTTTATATGCATGGATGAGCTCACATAATCCATGTTTGGAGAAGAAATAAAAAAAGAGAAAGAAGCATTTCAGAGTCAGTTAGGGAAGCTTTGGGCCACATTTGAATGTCGCCCAAACATCAAAAACCGGGGGGGGGGGGGGGGGCAGGTGGGGATAGGGGCGACAAAAAGCAAAGGACATTCGCTTGAACCTTGTAGTTCCCCGTTACATTGATTACACGTTTCATCACAAAACACGCCTATATAAATTTGACACCATTAAACCCCACTTTTATATAGTAAAACTGGGGTCTGCATGCAGGGGTATTCGTTATATTTCTTTTTTCTGCTCAAAAACATAGATTGTAGGTACTCGTTAGAATCGCCTTGTCGAGGCGGTTCTAACGAGTATCCACAATCTATGTTTTGAGCAGAATTAAGAAAAATATCGAAATTTTGCGTTTGAAAATTTTCATTTTTCGGTGGTGAAATTTACACTTTATTTGTATAGGCGTGTTTCGTAATGTCTTTTTAAAATAAGCCGCACCATGAGAAAACGTGTTTTCGGGTCTCCGGCCAGCGATGACGCAGGTCAACCTTTAAATATGATATATTTAGGGAAATGGGAACACCTGGCACATTTTCCGCCATTTTTCAAAGGGAGACAACTTTCGGGCTTCCTGTTCGCTTTTCTATAAGCTCTGTCCCCATGAAAAAGAGGTCTACTCTTAAAGGAAAGAATTTGCTCCTCAGGAGCAAATTCTTTCCTTTAAGAGTTGACCCCTATTGACATGGGAGACAAAAATTCTTTTGCAGGATTTGCCTCCCCTGAAGGTGTATCCATTCTCCTTAAAAGGTAGACCTTTGGGAAGCAAAGACAACAACAGAGAACTTAAAACTGTTGCGAGAACGAATTTTTCTGGGCCAGTCATGCTAGTTTAATGCCTCACTAGTAACCCTCCAAATTTTCTAAATTCCGGAGAAGAATAAATAGCCCCCCCCCCCCACCCCCTCTCATCGGGGCTTGGAGAAATAAATTGGGCTGCATGATGCTTCCACTGCTTTGAAAGTCTAAGCCTGCCCATGTAAAGTGGTGCGAGCTGGACTGACCATGCGTATAAACCCTATTGGTTTCATTTGGCGAGGTGCTTCTTATGATGATTTCGTGCAGAAGTAAGAGTGCAGAGTGAGTAAGTGTTTGAGTTTTACGTCCAACCAACAGCTAAGGTCTTACGAAGACGGGACCTCGGTTTAAAGACTCATCCGAAAGTCTGGAGAAGCCCGGGACTGATCCTGCGAATGAGTGCAGATATAAGAAAAATAATCGCTGAATTCTCTTTACCACTGAATATTTGTTATCGATTTACACTAAATCAAGTATTCAAGTCGATGTCAAGTGGCCTTCAATAAACATTTATAACTTTTATTTTGCTTATCATAAGTTACCCTATTAATTTTATGAGAGAGAAAAACATTATCATTTCCGAATAACGGATCAGGCAGGTACCCGACAGATCTGAGAAGAACTATAGAAGTGTTTTGGAGTGTAGCCAGAGATCAGAGAAAGCCAAAAGGAATGTCAAACAAAACATTAACCTATTTCGTACCGGAAACCCCAAAACGGGTACCCTGACAAGCAGTGCAGGCCCAGATCAGACGCCGCAGAACGCGGCGTCTGATCAGAGCCTCCACTGTTTATTCTAAAAGTTCATTTATTTTCCAAATAAGTTTTGATGAAACAAAACTTGATACCCCACAGTTTTGTAACAGACCCCTGCTATATATAAGGAGGAAGATTCCATTTGGTACAAAAAGGGTTAATGGCCTTCGATCCGGCAACAAACCTAATTTGACTTTGGAGCTTTGTGAACGATGAACAGGTAGACCCCTACCCACACGGATGTACATGTATACGATCTTTGAATGCAACAAATGTATTTGTCAAAGTTACCCCGAAAGGGAGCGGTGGCGGGGGCGGGCCTGTTCCCGGGAATAAAATAATTTCATTTCATTTCAGGTTATTTATGTATGTATTTATTTACCCACTGAGCCATTATTATCAGTTGAAGACCCCCACCCCCCCACCCACCCACCCACTCCACACACACACACTGAATGGGCATTTTGTCCCATTTTGTTCTGAATAGAACCCTCCACCTGCTTTATAGCAGCCGCCCATCTATGGTTGTTTACTCGTAGGTTATGCCTGCCACCGGCCCCACCTCCAGGGAAACAATCATTACAGGTGCAAAACAGCATTATTACATTGGCATGAACCAAAAAGGCATACAGCATGTAACTAACGCCCCATCAGCACGGCGTTACATAAATGCCATGCTATCATATTCCGTACCTTAACATTTCATATTTTCCATTTATTATATGACGTCGCGTCTGAGATTATAATAACGCCATTTCTTGCACACCAGATAAGAAAATCACTAGATTTAGCTTGGGTTAGAAATTCTATTTGAACCCTAGTGTTCTTACCCAAAATCCAATATTGCCGCGTGTTTGATAAATGCACTGGTTGAATACGACCTCATATGCACCGTCGTTAAGGTTGACGTTACAGCACGTTACGTGACGTCACTAAACATCACTATAGTGTCATCACAATATGGCTGACGTCGACAGCCGAAGTGACTGCAGTATTAAAAATCCATGCACAGATGTGGGAGTATGCAAAAAAGAATCCTACATAGGTGTGAGGGGTGGATAGAAAAATCCGGCCCCCGGGATCAATATCCGGCATCCCGCGGCAAGCCTCGTGCTGCCGGACAGTGAACCTCGGGACGGATTTTACCATCCACCCCTCACATCCATGTAAGATTCTTATAGTATTAAATTCGGTAATACACTAGTTTATTAATTGACTATCCTGTATTGATCTGAGGTCATCCGTATTAACACCAGGTCAACTAATATTAACTGAGGTCAAGTGAGGTCAAAAAATCAATAATCATGTTTTTTAATTGTGTCAATTAATAAAATTGTCATTAATCAAGTAATTTCGCATTGACCCAGTTGCAGGTCCTCGGGCAGCTGCATTGACACTCGGCCTTCGGCCTCGGACCAATGCAGCAGACCTCGGACCTGTATCTGGGCCAATACGAAATTACTTGATTAATAACATTATAGTATTAAATGTGCAAATAAGTTAGGTTAGCACCGTAACGTTACATGTACGACGTTTTCAAAAGCGCGACGTGGAATTTTAATGGTGGAATTTTGACACTTTTTAAAACAATTGTGAATAGAATGTGTTTTTTAATGCCATATGATAAACTTAATCTTGCATTCGTGCTCATGTAATGTTATATTAGTCTCGTTGAGGAAAAGGGATGAAATGCTCGGAAAACCTCGCATTTTACCCCTTTTCCTCAAACCGTTTAATGAATGTAATAATGCATGAGCTCTCAATGAATGTAAGATTCTCTATTTATCATATGACGTCGCCTTAATGCTGTCATAAAAATTATATGACCACACGCGTTATAACACCCATGAACAACCGCCTGTGTTCTGCTGAGCTTCCTCGGTGATCATCACGAAAACACGCCTATATAATTTTCACCCCCTTGAACACCACTTTTATTAAGTAAAACTGGGCTCTGCAGGGGTAAACCTTATTTTTCTTCTTTCTTCTCTTAAATATAGATTGTAGGTACTCGTTAAAACTGCCTCAATATCACAATTTTTCATCTTAATTTTTTCATTTTTTAGGCGATAAAGGTTACAATGTATTTGTATACGCGTGTTTTCGTAATGATAAAACCGTTGTATGATAAACAAAATCTTACTCTCGTGGTCATTTAATGTTTTATGGAGCGCACCGGAGGCTCATTTCATGAATTGCATAAGAAATGACCACTCGTGTAAGATGATCTATATGCAACATGCATAATTGTCACGTCATCCGTGAAAACGTAACTTTTTAACGCATCTCAAAGTAGAAAAAGAAAGAAAGCACTACAAAACCACGCCTATACAAATACATTGTATACTTGACCGCTGAAAAAAAAAAAAAAAAAAAAAAACACGAAAATTTTAAGATGTTAAGATGAAAACTTTTGATATTTTTTCTGATTTCTGCTCAAAATAGGCGGTTCTAACGAGTACCCACAACCTGTATTTTAGAGCATTGAGGCGGTTCTAACGAGCACCCACAACCTATATTTTAGAGCAGAAATAAGAAAAATAAGGTATACCCCTGTAAACCCCAGTTTTACAATATAACAGTGGGGTTCAAGAGGGCCAAAAATATATAGGCGTGTTTTCTCGATTGAAAAAAAAATCCGTCCTGGCTTATGACAAAAGAAAATGTCACACTCCTGGCCGAAGGCTCGTTTCAATTTTTTTATAAGAAATGACAGTGAGTGTCAAATCCTCTATGCACCCAGTGGCAGGGTTCTCTCCGAGGGTTTCTTCTTGTACACAAGAATAAGACAGTGCCTAATTGGCCGAAACTAGCTAGTCTGGCCCAGCAAACATGTACTCTCCATATTTTTCACTTCTGTGGTGTATTCCTTGCTTCCAAAGGATAACCCTTTTATAGAACATACTTAAATTCTGTTAACTGTCGTTCTACAATAATTGGAAACGAAAATGAGAAAATTTATCAAAAACTGATAATGGAAAATAGAAGAATAAAATAAAAAACAAAAAATCAAATTACCTTCAAAATCAGCAGAATAGCGCAAGGTCAAACTTCCAAACTAATCTTTAAATTCATTTGGCTTGCTTGTATACTATGGGAGGGATAAGAATATAAATAAATCTTTGTTTGATATTTGGATTTAAGTATTTTATATACACACTGTTTAAAACTCAAAAAGGTAGTCTAAAGTGTGACCAAATTGTATCGCGTCATGAGATAAATTCCTGTTGCATGCAATACATTCAGAGGGGAGCTTGCAGGTGCCCGTGCATTTTATTGTATCATTATTATTATTATTATTATTATTTTTATAATTGATAATTCGTAACGCATGCTTGAAGAATTAGATGGGCTGCAGGATGCTTCCACGCAGAGCTGAGTCCCACCGCACACGAGTACTGGTAAACCGCTTAGAGGATCTAGAAGCTGCCCAAGCAAAGCGGTGCGAGTCGGACCGTCCATGCTTATAAACTCTATTGGTTTCATTGGGCGACAGGGCTTGAGATGTTATACCATCTCAGTGTCGGGTAAATGTCCCAAAACTTGGAAGCAACGTCTCCAAAGTGACCTGAACAGTGTTGAGGGGGCGTCAAACCTCAAATCAAACAAACAAAATTCGTAACACATGAAAAACGTCATACTCAACCACTATTCATGCCGATATTGAACTGACTCAAGATACAGAACTCGGTTTTAAGACTTTACTACATGTATTTCTTTTCATCAAGAAAACACGCCTATATAATTTTGACCCCCTTGAACCCCAGTTTTATATAGTAAAACTGGGGTTTCCGGGGGTATACCTTATTTTTCTTATTTCTGCTCTAAAATATAGATTGTGGGTACTCGTTAGAACCGCCTCATCGAGGCGGTTCTAACGAGTACCCACAATCTATATTTTGAGCAGAAATAAGAAAAATATCACAATTTTTCATAATAAAATTTTCATTTTTTCGGCGATTAAGGTGGCAATGTATTTGTATAGGCGTGTTTGCGTAATGACAAAGCCAATTCAAAAGAAAACAAAGCATTGTTTTTTTGTGTGTGTTTTGTGTTTTTATTATTATTATTATTATTATTATTATTATTATTATTATTATTGAACCAGTAGTAGTTGCTCGTAATTATAACAACAAAACTATTTAGGTTGCATTTCGAAACAAACAAGCCATAACATATAGAAAATGGGAGTCTCCGTTCATAAGCATGCAATCATGAAGTTTGCAAAACTACTTAGGCCATCAATCATATATACGTATGCTAAATTCCACTTTCAAACACACCAAATTAATCGCCCCGTCCATCGGGGCTTGAAGAAATAGATACATGGGCTGCATGAAGCTATCACGCAGAGCTGAAACCGACCGCACATATGTACGGGTTAACCTCTTAGAGGATCTAACCTGTCCAAGCAAAGCGTTGCGAGTCGGACCGTCCATGCTTATAAACCCTTTTGGTTTCATTGCGCTACAGGGCTTGAGATGTCATTCATCTCAATGTCGGGTAAAAGTCCCACAAACTTGGAAGTAACGTCTCCAAAATGACATATACAGTGTTGACAGGGGCGTTACAGAACATGAAGTCGAACAAATAAACACACCAAATTAAAGCCATACCGGACAAACAAAAAGCAATTGTGGCGATAGACAAGCAGAAAAGCTATTCGCAAGAATCCTGCAAAAACTCTAAAATTTCAATACTGGCCCTTGGTCGGCGTCGGGGGCTAAAGTGGATGCGCGTATGACTGGTGATCAGAAAGGAGGACCCGGGTTCGATATCCGCGGGACGGGCAACATTTTTACGTCCAAATTAATCATGAACGGTAATTCCCCCATCAGGTGTTTCAAGAAGGACAATTGTCAGTTTGTAGCAGTATTTGCTGGCTCCCAGCTTGCACATTGTCAATATTGGAAAAACAGGTAACCAGACCCCCCTGACAGGGGTCTCTGGTTACCTGTTTTTCCAACACTGCATAATAACCTTCAGACTAGGAACCAGCAGATAATGTGTAGTACAGGAAAAGTGTAGTTAGGTCTGCTGGCTTGCTCGATATGGTGACGTTTATGAATGAGTAAAGCTAGTTTTTAGTTTGACATGTCGCAATTATAACTTTGTCAAAGGAACGTCAAATACCCCTTATACAAAATTAAATAAATATGGGTGAACGTGTAATTATTGACAGTCTTGTGAAAACATCCGTCAACAGGAGATAATAAATTACCAGAACAGGAGTCGACATGCTCTTCGATTTTTACAGGTGGTTTACTTTTTTTCAAATCATTACGATAACACACCCGTGCGATATAGTGCAGTTTTAACATCTCCAAAATTCCTACTTTTCTGATGAAAATCCGTGATATTTTTCTTACAAATACATGTACTGCAAAAATAGGTTGAGGGTGCTCGTTAGAACCGCCTCATTGAGGCGGTTCTAATGAGTACCCACAGCCAATGTCTTGGCGCAAAAACAAGAAAAATAATATAAACCCCCGCTAACCTCAGTTTTCTCTATATAAAGTGGGGTACAGGGGGGTCTTCATTTCACGGACTTGTTCACGTGATGTAAGGCGTGAATTATCCTAACTAGCCAGCGCCCCACGTCCAAATAGATTTTCACTGCATGGTTCTTCCGCGCAGAGCTGAAACATACCGAACATTTGAGTACTGGTAAACCGCTTAGAAGGTCTTAGCCTGCCCAGGAAAAGTGGCTGGATGTCGGGCCCTCCTTACACTCTAGCGGTTTCTTTTGGATGTAGGGCTTGAGGTGTCATTTCATCTGAATGTCGGGTAAAAGTCCGACAAAATTGGAAGCAACGTCTCCAAAATGACCTTTACAGTGTTGACGGGGACGTTAAACTTCAAATCAAACAAAGCTCTGAAATATTATTTTGTAATTTTTACAAGTGGTTTGCTTTTCAAATTTTAAACCATGAATTACCAAAAAAATAGCCAACGCCCGCTGTCCATAAGGACTCGGACAAATAGATTGGAATGCTTGGTGCTTCTGCGCAGAGCTGAAACCAACCGAACATTTGAGTACTGGTAAACCGCTTAGAAGGTGTTAGCCTGCCCAGAAAAAGTGGTGCCTTAACTCTAGCGGTTTCCCCGAGCTATCATTTCATCTGAATGTCGGGTAAAAGTCCCACAAAATCGGAAGCAAGACTGCAAAATGACCTAAAAGTGCTCACCTAAAACCTCAACACAGAGAACCCAAAACAAAACATAACTTAATTAGAAAATGATACTTACTGTAGCAATATAGTATATAGTCTATTATTCAGTGACACTGAATACCTAGACAATATTTGTTTGTTTGATTTGAGGTTTAACGTCCCCGTCAACACTGTAAAGGTCATTTTGGGGACGTTGCTTCCAATTTTGTGGGACTTTTGCCCGACATTGAGATGAAATGACATCTCAAGCCCTGTCGCCCAATGAAACCAATAGGGTTTATTAGCATGGACGGTCCGCCTCGCACCGCGGTTCCTGGAAAGGCTTAGATCCTCTAAGGGGTTTACCAGTACTAGTGTGCGGGCCGGATTCAGCTCTGCATGGAAGCATCATGCAGCCCATATATTTCTGCAAGCCCCTATGGGCAGGGGCTTATCCTAGACAATATACAAATTCTTTAAAAAAATGCTACAAGTCACTGTGAGCCATGCATGCTGTAGCTCTTGTTAACGTGTTGTGACAACATTTTGCGAATGCTCCTTGAGACTATTGATGCGAACCATGCTCTGTCTGGTGTTAACGGTTCATTTTAACTTTTGGCGCATGATCATTGAGATAAATGATGAAAGCCATGCTCGTTGGTCATTAAAGTTGGCGCATGCTCTTTGAGATTAATGTTGAAACCCATTCTTAGCTTGTTGTCACCAAAACACATTACGCAAACACGCCTATACAAAAACATTGCCACCTTTATCGCCGAAAAAAAATGAAAATTTTAAGATGAAAAATTGTGATATTTTACTTATTTCTGCTCAAAATATAGATTGTGGGCACTCGTTAGAACCGCCTCATCGAGGCGATTCTAACGAGTAACCACAATCTATATTTTAGAGCAGAAATAAGAAAAATAAGCTTTACCCCTGTAAACCCCAGCTTTACTATATAAAAGTGGGGTTCAAGGGGGTCAAAATAATATAAGCGTGTTTTCGTGATGGGTCGGCGCATGATCCAGGTGGTTATTAATAACAACCATGCCCTGTCTGTTGTTAACGGGCGATGACAACAGCTGGCGTATGATAAATGAGATATACCGATAAAATACATGCTATTTCTGCTGTGAATCATGAAAACAGCTCGCGTATGGTCCTGTAGTCTACCAATGAAACCCATGCACTGTCTCGTGTAAACGTGCCATGGCTATAGCTGGCACTTGGTTTGGAGATTACTGATGAAAACCATGCTCATTTGTTAACAGGTTATGACAACAATTGGTGCATATTTGAGATTAATGATGAAAATCATGCTCTGTTTTAAACGGTCATGCGTGATTCTGGAGATTACTAATGAAAGCCATGCTCTGCTGTTAACGTGTCATGACAATAGATAGCGCATGGCCTGGAGATAACTATTGAAACCATGCACGTCCGGAATAAACGGGTCATGGCAACCCTTGAGATTAGGGATGAGAACCATGCCCTCTGTTGTTTACGTGTTATCGTTGGTGCACGACACTGGAGATTACCGATGAAAACCATGCTCTGTCTGTTCTTAAAGGGTCATGCCAACAGTGGAGATAACTGATGAAAACCATCCATTAACGGTTCATATATGTTATCGGTTAGCGCATGACCTCTGCCCCCCCCCTCTCTCTCTCCCTCTCTCCCTCTCTCTCTCTCTCTCTCTCTCTAGTTTATATAAAGTAATATAATAAAGTACTTTTGGTACAATATTTTCTCATTTTCTCATTATCGTTATTATTTGTCATTTGTTTCTTTATGCTTCTCATGCCGCCGATGCGAGTACAGATTTATTTTTGTCCTCGGGACAGCGCCATTCACTTATTTGCATTATCTGCTGGTTCCTAGTCTGAAGGTTATCAGTGTTGGAAAAACAGGTAACCAGACCCCCTTGACCTTGAAAGGTCAGGAGGGTCTGGTTACCTGTTTTTCCAATATTGACTATGTGCAAGCTGGGAGCCAGCAAATAATGCGAATATGGTGAATGAACTAGCAAATTTGATTTTGTTTATGTCTTTTTTGTTTAATATATACATAGATTGAAAGTTTAGAAGATCTACTATCTAAGCCTGCCCAGGAAAAGTGGTGCGAGTCGGACCCTTCCTTAGACACTAGCGGTTTCAACGTTAGAGCTTGAGATGTCATTCAATCTTAGTCCTATAAACTCCAAAATGACATAACTGTGACGGCGGAGACGTAAAACATCAGTTGAAACAAACAGTAAAAAAAAAAAAAAAAAAAAAAAAAAATTATAGATTCAATAGTTAACAAAAATCTAGATTAGGATTTTATTAGCGACTTTACTCATCTAATGGAGATTACCCTCCGACGTCCTGGCGGCATATAGGACCTATGATCACCGTATCACGAAAACACGCCTATATAATTCTGACCCCCTTGAACCCCACTTTTATACAGTAAAACTGGGGTTTACAGGGGTAAACCTTATTTTTCTTATTTCTGCTTTAAAATATAGATTGTGGGTACTCGTTAGAACCGCCTCGATAAATATAGATTGTGGGTACTCGTTAGAACCGCCTCATCGAGGCGGTTCTAACGAGTACCCACAATCTATATTTTGAGCAGAAATAAGAAAAATATCGCAATTTTTCATCATAAAATTTTCATTTTTTCGGCGATAAAAAGTGGCAATGTATTTGTATAGGCGTGTTTACGTAATGACGGTATCCTGTATGTAACAAACTCAAACACGGATACCTCGTTTACCACGGCTAATTCCAGCTCGTTCTAGAGTACCTAGAGAATTCTTTTTCTTGCACACCAGACAAGGAAATCCGTGATTTTACCCTGGGATAGAAATTTATGTTCTGACCCTGGTGTTCCGACCCAGGCAACTAACATAAATGCGCTTCAATTCTATTCAACTGCCGGAACTACTTCCGCGCTATTTTTATTTTGTAAACAATATACATGTGCGAGCTGTCAAAACTAACATGAGGTGTTGTGCAAGAAAAAGAATCCAATATGGGGTTCTGTTGTAGATGGGCGTTTCCAACCCTCAGGGGTGACCGTCCCGAGGGTTGGAAACGCTCATCTACAACAGAACCCAATATCAGATTCTTATAATCTTGAAAAGTTATGTTGTGTGCATTCATTAGAATCGCCTCACTGAGGCGATTTTAATGAGTACACACAACATTCCTCCACTCTTTATGTCTCGTGGTCTGACACTGTGATTTGCCCTCGGTAGTTCGATCTACCCCTTTCTCGAACAAAATGTCTTAAAAAAAAAAATAAGGACAAAAAGAAAAAAAAGATTCATCCGCAGTGTATTTGCTATGTTTTGTTGTAGTATACGCGTCATTGTAAGTACAGTATTTGCTGATTTAGTGAGTGTTTTTTTCCGTGGTCTATCAAAGACTTAAGTAACGCATGCGCATTTAAATTGGCGGGCCGGGAGGCGTCGGTGTCAGGCAAAATGGAAGTACCATTGAACCGTATAATTCTACTTTTTCTTTATATTCTTACGGATGTAGGAAAGTCACTTGAACAGGTAAATTACATTTTCCAAAAATAATCTTCAAATATTTTTAAGAGAGGAGACTATCGCCAAAATAACTACATGAATATGTAAATTCCTGAATCGTAAGAGATAACAGCCTGAATATGATTAAATGTCTGAGCAAACGTGTAGAGCCAGATCAGACTGCTCCTTCTCTGCTCCTAAAGAAATAGTCTTGGCAAGATCTACATTATTTGCGGCTATGATTATAAGGCTCATTATAAAGGTGTCATGATATCTAGTGTAAATATAAAGATATACAATATGTTTATTGACGTTTTAAAGAATTTGCAGCTATAATGGGTCGCAATATAAGGAGTTTGTATTATAGGTTCCCTTAAAATGTTGTGCATATTTGTTAGAATCGCCTCAGCGAGGCGATTCTGACAAATATCTACAATATTTGTAAGCCTCGGCGAGGCGATTCTGACGAATATCCACAGCATTTGTTTCTTTGATTGTTAAATAAAATATTCTTGAAAACATGTATCTCCATTAATATGTCCCATCCTGAGATTAGGGTTCAATCTATTGACATAACCAGCACAAAATAGCGGGCAAACGTCGTGTCGACAACGATACGACGTAGCCACGTCGTATCGTTGTCGGCCCGACGTTTGCCCGGCATCCTTTGCTGTCTGGGGAAAAATGTCATTATGAAGACCTCTGTTGTTATAAAGAGGGTTTAACATATTTTTTGTAAGGATGTCTCTACACGTCCAATGGTCCCCTCCCATCGGGGCTTAGAGAAATAGTTGGGCTGCATGGTGCTACCACGCACAGCTGAAACCGATCGCACATGAGTACTTGTAAACCGCTTAGACGCTATGCTTGCCCAGCTGGACAAGCAATGCATATAAGCCCTCACTGGGCGACAGGGCTTGAGTTGTCATTTCATCTCAGTGTCGAGTAAAAGTCCCACAAAATTTGAAGCAACGTCTCCAAAATGACATAAGTAGTGTTGACGGGGACGGTAAACCTAAATTCAAACAAAAATCTACACGTTCAGACTTCAAGACTTTCCAACGGCCCTCCGTGGCCTAGCGGATAAGAGCGCTGGCTCTTAATCATTAGGTCTCCCACCGCTGTAGGTTCGATCCTCGCTCGGGTCACACGGGAGACACGTCGGTTCTGCAACGGAAGGTCGGGTGGTCTTTCTCGGGGTACTCCGGTTTTCGCCCACCTCTGATTAACGATCGGCTCGATATGTGTGAAATAATCTTGAAAGGGGCTTAAAACCAAACCAAAACAAAATTCAAGACTGTCCAGTTCGACAGATGGTCATCATCACGGTGAAGAGGTCATTTGTTGAATGTTCGACAACGACTGTTCTTGTGGTGAATTCAACAGGGTTTTATTCGACGAAATCTCATCATGTGCACTCCCTGTCCGCGGATTCAAGAAGGGCAGTGGTCAGTTTCGGGCAAAAGATAATGCAAAGTAGGCCCATTACGATAACACACCCGTGTGGCATAGTGCATTTTTTTCACATCTCCAAAATGGCTACTTTTTCTGATGCAAAGCCGTGATATTTTTCTTAATGCTGCTCCAAACATAGGTTGTGGGTACTCGTTAGAACCGCCTCGTTGAGGCGGTTCCAACGAGTACCTACAACCTTTGTCTTGGAGCAGAAATAAGAAAAATAATGTATACCCCATAAACCCCAGTTTTCTCTCTATAAAGTGGTGTTTAAGGGGGTATTCGTTTCACGGACACTTGATTCGTTTCACTTGATGTACTGGTTATCCACTGTATAAGCCTGCCAAGGAGATAATCATGCTATGCTCGAGAGTGACGGGGATATGACCCTAAACGTGTTGACTGGGCCATTAAAATTTAGATCAAATGTCCGTACCAAGACGCAAGGCCTCCACTACTATACTTATACAATCACAATTCGCCTTTCTGGGTCAAAAGCTCATAACAAAAGCGAGTTTAAAAGTACAAGTAAACTAGTTTTGCGATCTAGGGCAAGCTTTAATATAATTCATAGACATATACATGTGTATCCCAACAGGCACACATCGCTATGGCAACGTCAAATCAACGGCAGTGTGACGTTGCCCCGACGTAGACGTGACGTTGCATAAACGTCATGACGTCGCATCAACGTTGATGTGACGTCACATTACGTTATATGGCTTCTGGGATATTAAATAAAGAAATAAGGACTTTTTTCAGGAGCAACGTAGATGATCTGTTATTCAGGTGCTACACGTTTTGTTTTCCATTTTATGGGAAGCTTGGTCCCCGCCCATCGGGGCTTGAAGAAATATATGGGCTGCATGATGCTTCCACGCAGAGCTGAATTCGACCCGCACACGAGTACTGGTAAACCGCTTAGAGGATCTAAGCCTGCCCAGGCAAAGCGGTTTGAGTGTCGGACCGTCCATGCTTATAAACCCTACTGGTTTCATTGGGCGAGACATGGCATGAGATGTCATTTCATCTCAATGTCTAGTGAAAGGCCCACAAAATTGGAAGCAACGTCTCCAAAATGACCTTTACAGTGTTGACGGGGACATTAAACCTCAAACAAACAAACAAACAAATCATGGGAAGCTGCAAGGAACGGTTTTGTTGGACTGATCTGTTTGTTATGCTGGGTACAATCTTTGTTTACTTCAAGATTTTAGTCCAAGGTCATTTTATAGCGTATGCAGCTGCCTATATTTTGTATCTCTTTGCAAGTGGAATAATTTATAAACACGTCGGCTTTTGAGCGCGGCGCATCAATCAGAATTACGTTAAGAAATGAACCCTGCAGGCACAAAACGTTGACTCAACGTTGAACTAACGTTGAAACAACGTTTTTAACGTTGTTTCAACCTGAGTTCAACGTTGAGTGCCTGCTTGGAATGCAATTTATTTAACTTTCACTGAAGTATGAACAACATCGGGTCACGAGCAAATTAAGTGAACCCCGATGAGGGGTTCACTTAATTTGTTCTTGACCCGATTCTTCGGGGTTCACTTACTTTGTTGGTGTCCCGATTCTTCGGGGTTCACTTACTTTGCTGGTGACCCGATTCTTCGGGGTTCACTTACTTTGCTCGTGACCCGATTCTTCGGGGTTCACTTACTTTGTTGGTGACCCGATTCTTCGGGGTTCACTTACTTTGCTAGTGACCCGATTCTTCGGGGTTCACTTTGATGGTGACCCGATTCTTCGGGGTTCACTTACTTTGCTCGTGACCCGATTCTTCGGGGTTCACTTACTTTGCTCGTGACCCGATTCTTCGGGGTTCACTTACTTTGCTCGTGACCCGATTCTTCGGGGTTCACTTAGCCTGCTTTGCTTGTGATCCGATGTTGTTCATGCTTCTATGAAAGTTAAATAAATTACCTTAAAATTATTACTTATGCAATATTTTCAAACCATTATATGACGAAAAACGAAAAAGTCTGGTTGGTTTAAACAATATTTGATTAGAAGCAAGTATCAAATACAATCACACATAAGACATGGTAAAAGGATCTGATTGTACGTAAGCTAACATGCTTGTAATTTTCATCTCCCTAACACAAATAAGAATATTTACATTTCCAGTCTAAAGTCTAATGCAAACCTATAGAAAACAATTGCGTTCATGCTTCCATAAACGCATCGAATCACATGATGTTCAGTGACGTTAAGTGACGTCAGTCTAAACCATTTCGTGTAAATGGTTTTCAGCTTTAAAAGTTTGCCCTACAAGCATTTTTTCGCCAAGTGATGAGGAGCAAATAACGTAAATATAAAAAATAAACTTAATTTTTCTGCTTTTCATGAAAGTATGAACGACAGTGGGTCGCTAGCAAAGTTTACATGAACCCCTTCGGGGCTCATTTACTTTGCACGCGACCCACTGCGTTTATACTTCCATGAACTGCAGAAAAATAAATTTCATTTCTTAAATATACAGCATAACTGAATGGAATGACTGAAAATAAATATTGAGTATAAAAGTCTGGTTTGAGGGCTAAAAGTGAAACTGGAGAACAATTGCACGCATTTTTTTTCCCATGAACAGCCGAAGATCTTCGTTGACGTAATAACGTCGCCATCGCCCGAACAACGGTTTATTTTGACGTCACTAAATGGCTATGTGACGTCGCGTGAGTCAATGTATCCATTAAGATACGTAGAAGATTGCGTCCCAGTAGTTAACTTTAGGGATTACTGAGAATGTAAATACGGTAAAATTCCTATATTAAGACCAGCTTTGGGACTGTTCAAAAGTGGTCTTTAAGACAACTTTTGAACAGTCCCAAAGGTGGTCTCTTACCAGAGGAGACTACATGCAGAAACCACAAAGAAGGAATAACTGCAGTCTACTACATAAGCTTTTAAAAGCAGATTTAGTCTTAATTTTAGATGGTCTTAATTGCGGAATTTCACTGTATATAGCAGATAGCAGAAGCCTCCGTGGTGAAGTGGTTATGCTACTCGCCTGATAAACCAGGGGTCACAGGATCGATCCCGGTCTTCCCCAGACAGTCGGGGTGAGTCTTTAAACCGAGGTCCCGTCTCCGTATGACCTTAGCTGTTGGTGAGACGTAAAACTTAAAAACACTCATCACTGTATACTTCAAGTGTTGAACTTCGAACAAGTATAACACTTGGCGTTCTTCATTTTGGGACATAATTATGCTGAGATGTAGAAGTTGCCTGAAGTGGTACATATAAGAGTGCTTCCTGTGAAACTGGCCATTGTTCTGATACGACACTTAAAACATTTTTCATCATCAAGATTGTATTGTTTTTTTTTTGGGTTTTTTTTTTTCATTTTACAGTAAAATTCCGCTATTAAGACCAACTAAAATTAAGAATAAATCTGCTGTTAAAAGCTTATTGTGTTTTCCACACCCAGAGACGACCTTTGGGACTGTGCAAAAGTGGTCTTAAAGACCACTTTTGAACAGTCCCAAAGGTGGTCTTAATATATGAATTTTACTGTATATACAATTTAGTCCATACCAATCGGCCATCAACTGCTCGGGCAAGTCGTTGATCTCGGCGACCGCCACATTAACAAATCCGTGTAAAGCCCACTTTATACATCGAAAACTCCCTTTTTGTTTCTGCTGCAAATCGTAGGTTGTGGGTGCTCGTTAGAACCGCCTCAAATCGTAGGGTTGTGGGTACTCGTTAGAACCGCCTCATTGAGGCGGTTCTAACGGGCACCCACAACCTACGATTTGCAGCAAAAGTTAGAAACATATTCATCACGAAAACACGTATAAATCATTTTTATCCACTTAAATCCAAGTTAAATATAGCAGAAATGGGGTTTACAGGAATGCGTATTATTTTTCTTTTTTCTGCTCAAAACATATATTGTGAATACTCGTTAGAACCGCCTCGCCGGGGTAGTTCCAACGAGTACCCACAGTCTATAAATTTATCATTATGCATCATTATTAGGACAGTGAAATGACATTTTTTGTTGTGGTTTAACGTCCCTGCTAACACTTTGTAAGTCGTGTTGAATACGTTGCTTCCAATTTTATGGGGCGTTTTACCCGACATTGGTAGAAATGACGTCTCACGCCCTTCCGCCCAATGAAACCAATAGGGCTTAATCTGCACTGGACGGTCTGATTCACACCAGCCTGGGCAGGCTTAGCCCGTCTAAGCGGTTAACCAATACTCATGTGCGATCGGTTTCAGCTCTGCGTGGAAGCATCGTGCAGCCCAATCTATTTCTACAAGCCTCGATGGCCGGGTGCCGGAAATGATAGTTAACGTTATTTTCTTTCCAACAGAAACCTGAGATCCGGTCCCTCCACATCCGGTCCGATGTTGTCTATAGATTCAGTACAACGTTAATAACGAGCAACGTGGTGAACCCTTACAATACCTCAAATGATGCCCTCTTCGACGTCTTCCTGCCCGACGATGCCTTCATTTCAAATTTTACAATGTAAGTACAGTGGAACTTATCACCTCGATAGATGTTCTCTTTGACATCTTCCTGCCAAACGATGCCTCCTGCCAAACAATGCCTTCATTTCAAATTTTACAGTGTAAGTACAGTTGAACTCATCACCTCGATAGACGTTCTCTTCCAACCAAACGATGCCTTCATTTCAAATTTTACAATGTAAGTACAGTGGAACGTATCAGGTCGATAGATGTTCTCTTTGGCAGCTTCCTACCAAAGAATGCCTTCATTTCAAATTTTACAATGTAAGTACAGTGGAACGTATCAGCTCGATAGATGTTCTCTTTGGCAGCTTCCTGTCAAAGGATGCCTTCATTTCAAATTTTACAACGCAAGTACAGTGGAACGGATCACCTCGACAAATGCTGTCTTTGACGTCTTCCTAACTGCCGATGCTTTCATTTCAAATTTTACATAGTCAGTACAGTAGAACTCGTCAACTCGATAGATGTTCTCTTTGACTTCTTCCTGCATGACGATGCCTTCATTTCAATTTTTACAATGTAAATACAGTGGAACTCATCACGCTAACAGATGGTGTCTGTTTTCTACCTGCCAAACGATGCTTCCATTTCAAATTTTACATTGTCAGTATACAGCAAAACTCATCAACTCGATAGATGTTCACTTTGACTCCTTCCTGAAAAACGATGCCTTCATTTCAAATTTTACAATGTAAGTACAGTGGAACTCATCACTTCAACAGATGCTGTCTGATTTCGTCCTGCCAAACGATGCTTTCATTTCAAATTTTACATTGTCAGTACAGTAGAACTCATCACCTCGACAGACGTTCTCTTTGACTTCGTCCTGCATGTCGATGCCTTCATTTCAAATTTTACAATGTAAGTACAGAGGAACTCATCACTTTAACAGATGCTCTCTTTGATTTCGTCCTGCCAAACGATGCCTTCATTTCAAATTTTACAATGTAAGTTTATTAGAACTCATCACCTCAACAGATGCTCTCTTTGACCTCTTCCATGCAAACTTCATTTCAAATTAATACAATATAAGTACCAAGTACAGTAGAAATCATCACCTCGACAGATGTTCTCTTTGACGTCTGCCAGCTTAACGATGCCTTCATTTTAAATTTTACAATGTAAGTACAGTAGAACTCATCACCTGGACTGATGCTCAATTTGACGTCTTCCTGCCAAACGATACATTCATTTCAAATTTTACAATGTAAGAACAGTAGAGCTGATCACCTCGACAGACTTATACCATGTAAGAACAGTAGAACTCATTACCTCAACAGATGCTCTCTTTGACCTCTTCCAACCAAACGATGCCTTTGTTTCAAATTTGACAGTATAAGTACTGTAGAACTCTTTGACCTCTACCGACCAAACGATGGCTTCATTTCAAGTTTAACAATGTAAGTACTAAGTACAGTAGAACTAATCACCTCGATTGATGGTCTCTTTGACATCTTCCTGTGATTTCAAGTTTTACATTGTAAGTACGCTACTAAGTACAGTAGAACTAATCACCTCTATGGATGGCTCTTTGATTTATTCCTGCCAAACGATGCCTTCATTTTAAGTTTTACAATGAAACTACTAAGAACAGTAGAACTAATAACATCGACGGATGCTCTATTTGCCTTCCTGCCAAACGATGCCTTCCTTTCCAATTTTACAATGTAAGTATTTAGTACAGAAGAACTAATCACCTCGACGGATGCTGTCTTTGACAACTTCCTGCCAAACGATGCCTTCATTTCAAGTTTTACAATATAGGTACTAAGTACAGGAGTACTAATCACCTCGACGGATGGTCTTTTTGACGTATTCCTGCCAAACGATGCCTTCATTTCCAGTTTTCCAGAGTATGTTGAGCATAAAGCCCTTAAGGACTGGAAACTTAACATTTTAAAACTAGTGAATAAACGCATTTCTTTCTATTCTCAGAATACTAACTTATTACCTCCTAAGCCCAAGACGTCTTTACGTCATCTTAAACTAGGTATTCAAGAATTTCATAAGAAGTTTGTTTTGGCCCCTGCAAACAAGGCCGCTAACAACGTCGTCGTTGTGTGATGGCTCCACTATGTTAACACCCTCAAGCAGGAGCTTGGTGGTACTAAGGCCTATGAACTTCAGCCTTTAGCTGAAGAGAGAGCTATAGTAGATAAACATGTTTGTCATTCAGCCACCAAGTTTGCTGTGTGTGTTACCGAAGGCCAAGACAAGCTTCCAACGCTATACTGGTTACCAAAACTTCATTAAAGACCTTACAAAGCACGGTTTATTGCAAATTCTAGCTCTTGCACTACCACTGAACTTTCTAAATTATTTACTTCCTGTCTTACTGCTATTAAAACGCATGTGATTAAATATTGTGATAAAGTCTTTGAAAGATCAGGAAGAAATCTGTTTTGGTCTATAAAAAATTCGAATGAGGTTTTAAATAAATTGAAATCCAGACATTTTCGTGCTTCAAGTCTGTCTACTTACGATTTTTCCACTCTTTACACTACACTTCCTCATAATCTTATAAAAGAAAAGCTTAATGATTTAATTGAATGGGCTTTTCACAGAGAAGATTCTCTCTATCTTGCATGTTATGTCAGAAATGCATTTTTCACTTCTAAAGAGCATAAGAATTATACACTTTGGTCATGTCAGAAAATGTGTGATGCCCTCACCTTTCTACTTGACAATATTTATATTAGATTCGGTACTAAGTTGTTTAGACAAATTGTGGGTATTCCGATGGGTTCGAATTGCGCACCTCTTGTGGCTGATCTGTTCTTGTATTGTTATGAAAGAGACTTCATGTTGTCGCTTTCCATTGATAACCAATCTGAAATTATTGAAGCTTTTAGCTCCACTTCTAGATATTTAGATGATTTATTAAATATTGATAATACCTATTTCGATGGTTTGATCAGTCAGATTTACCCCCCAGAACTTCAGTTCAATAAAGCAAATTCTTCTGATACCGAGGCCCCGTTTTTGGATTTACATCTATCTATTGTAGATGGGTTTGTTTCGTGCAAAATTTATGATAAACGCGATGACTTTGATTTTGAGATTGTAAATTTTCCTTTTTTGGATGGTGGTGTTCCTCGTGCGCCGTCCTGTGGCGTTTGTATTTCGCAATTGGGTCGGGTTGCTGGGGTGTGTGGTCGTGTGGCTTACTTCGGCACTCGTGGTGGGTTGTTAACGGCTGGGCTCCTTAATCAGGGTTATCGGTACCATAAACTACGCAAAGCCTTTTCAAAATTTTATAGACGCCATTCTGGTTTGATTTCAGGATTCAGTGTTGGACTTGAGTCTCTTCTGCAGCAGGGTCTATCGGAACCCGAATTTTATGGTGACTTAGTATATAAATTCAGAAAAATATATAACCGCAATGACTTCAGCACCCAATTTCGTAAAATCATTCTTCGATATAAAAAGATTGGGTACAACATGGATGTTATACGACAGACTGCGTGCATGGTAGTTAACCCAATCACGGTTGGCAACTTTGCTTCCCTCTTTAATTGCACGCCGGTGGGTCAGGCCTCAGATTCTATGACGGCTCCAACGTAAAGGCTTATTGAGAATTAGAGAGATCTAATTCAAGGTAATGTTGGTTGGTGCCTAATGCTCTGTCTCTGGTCGGGCCAATCGGAGTCTAACTGTTGGTTTTCTTTTGCTCCAGCATTTCAGTGGTTTCTTGCTGTCAAGTCCTCACCGTTGTCTCACCTCTGTGGTTCTTTGATTTTTTGTGTTCACGGAGATGTTTCACTGATGAGTTAGGAGGCCTTCATGCGGACTGAACAAATTATTTGTCTATATCGCGACGGAAGTAAGGGCGAGGATTGTGGCCACGTAAAATCGATTTAAGCCCCCCAGTGGAAATCTTTCCACTGACCGTTCCAAGGCGGTTCTTCTGTGGCGGTTTATTTATGTCGTTGTTTGTTACTTACTGAGTGTATCACTTGTGTCTTTTTTATTTTGGGAGGCCATATGGCCATTTTGTGGGAAAGTAACTGTCCTAATGGCCTTCCTTTGTTTAGGTTTCCATTATGGTCTGGTCGCTTAATGTTAGTGTTTCTTTCCCTTTGGTGTCTTTGATGGGTTGAGTAAGTTAATTGTATCGATTCCTGATCTTTGTCTTACTTCTACTTTACAATGTAAGTACTGCGTACTGTGGTACTAATCACCTCCACGGATGGTCTCCTGGACGTCACCCTGTCAAACGATGCCTTCCTATCAAGTTTTACAGTGTAAGTACTACGTACGGTGGTACTAATCACCTCTACGGATGGTCTCCTGGACGTCACCCTGTCAAACGATGCCTTCCTATCAAGTTTTACAGTGTAAGTACTACGTACAGTGGTACTAATCACCTCCACGGATGGTCTCCTGGACGTCACCCTGTCAAATGATGCCGTCCTTTCAAGTTTTACAGTGTAAGTTCTACGTACGGTGGTACTAATCACCTCGACGGATGGTCTCCTGGACGTCACCCTGTCAAACGATGCCTTCCTATCAAGTTTTACAGTGTAAGTACTACGTACAGTGGTACTAATCACCTCCACGGATGGTCTCCTGGACGTCACCCTGTCAAATGATGCCGTCCTTTCAAGTTTTACAGTGTAAGTTCTACGTACGGTGGTACTAATCACCTCTACGGATGGTCTCCTGGACGTCACCCTGTCAAATGATGCCGTCCTTTCAAGTTTTACAGTGTAAGTACTACGTACAGTGGTACTAATCACCTCCACGGATGGTCTCCTGGACGTCACCCTGTCAAATGATGCTGTCCTTTCAAGTTTTACAGTGTAAGTTCTACGTACGGTGGTACTAATCACCTCGACGGATGGTCTCCTGGACAGTCAGTTGTTCAAAACTAATAAAATCATTAGTAAACAGGATCACATACTCTGTAGTTTCTGTCATGTTTGGACCACAGGGGACCTTCGTTACATTACGCATACACGCCTATACAAATACATTGTCACTTTTATCGCCGAAAAAATGAATATTTTATAATGAAAAAAAAAATGTTATATTTTTCTTATTTCTGCTCAAAATATAGATTGTGGGCACTCGTTAGAACCGCCTCATCGAGGCGGTTCTAACGAATACCCACAATCTATATTTTAGAGCAGAAATAAGAAAAATAAGGTATACCCCGGAAACCCCAGTTTTACTATATAAAAGTGGGGTTCAAGGGGGTCGAAATTATATAGGCGTTTTTTCGTGATGATAGCGACAGTATTTGTTCCCAAACTTTGCGACGTTTTGAAGAGTTTGTCTCTAGACAAACGGCAATAAGTAGAAGAGAGAATTAACGCTCGCATGCTGTGTTTTTTTCAGCAGACGACATTTTGAATACTTTTAATCTTTTGCACAGAAAACAGGATTTGACATTTCATGCAAATTGTCTCCTATGAGATGTCAAGCCCTGTTCTAACGAAAAAAAAAAAAAAAAAAAAAAAAAAAAATCAGAAAAAAAAAAAAATTGTCGTCTGCTGAAATAGGCTAGTGATTGGTAAAGGTTAATTTCTCCAGGAAACAATTGTTGCGGGTAAATGTTTCTTAGAGTATTAAATAAAATTGTCTTAACTGTCTCCATTAATCCGTCTCGTCCTGAGGTGCGATTTTTTTTTCAAATGCGGGTATAAAACTGGTCTAGTGTATTTTTCACTTCTTTAACCCTTATCCTGCTGAATAAGTTCATTTAGCCACACCCATTGCTGACTATCAACCAATCAAATTACATGACACTACTGCATGACAAACAGTGCAGATCCAGAAAAGATGGCTTCTGTAGAATGCAAAGGTAGGGGTTGTCATGAAAGACATGATTAGGGCTAAGAAACCTGTCTTTCCAACGAAGTTTATTTCTGAGTACGTTTCATGCTTTCTTCTATTTTTCAGGGAAATTGACGGCGTTGTCTACCCTGGCAACGTCAAAGAGAAAGAACAAGCTAGACAGCAGTACCAGAGAGCCAAAAAGAGAGGACAAAGCGCAGGGCTTATCAGCAAAAAGTACGCCGGTTTCTATATAAAAGTGAAATATGTGGGCTGCATGATGATTCCACGCAGAGCTGAAACCGACCCGCACACGAGTACTGGTAAACCGCTTAGGGGATCTAAGCCTGCCTAGGCAAAGCGGTGCGAGTCGGCCAGTCCATGTTTATAAACCCTATTGGTTTCATTGGGTGGCAGGGCTTGAGATGTCATTTCATCTCAATGTCTGGTAAAAGTCCCACAAAATTGAAAGCAACGTCTCCAAAATGATCTTTACAGGGTTGACGGGGACGTTAAACCTCAAATTAAACAAATCAAACACAACTCTAGACTTGATCTAGCGACCAAGTTCTATCTAAGCACTTGTGTCAAGTGTTTGTTTGAATAACAGCTATTCAGTATAGTAAAATAGTAATAATTATCATTAATAATAATAATAATAATCATAATAATAATAATAATAATAAAATTAAAGACGACGACAATGATGATAATGATGATGGTAATGGTGTTGATGACGACGACGACAACGACGACGATGATGATGTTGATAGTGATGATGATGACTGCATTTTGAAAGTGATGATGATTTGTTTGTTTGATTTGAGGTTTAACGTCCCCGTGACACATGATGGTGATGATGATGATGGATGATGATGGTGATGATGATGCTGATGATGATGATGATGATGATGATGGGTGATGATGATGATCTTGTTGTTGATGATGATGAGGAGGAGAAGGAGGAGGAGTAGGAGGATGTTGTTGTTGTTCGTGATAATGATGGTGGTGATGTTGTTGTTGTTGTTGATGATGATGATGATGTTGATGATGATGATGACGACTTTATTTTGGGTTCGCTTAACTGATCACCCAACACATGTCCCACAATTACATTTAAACTTCGATAACTCGAACACAGATGGCTCGTTACCATGGCTATTTCAAACTCATCCTTAAAATATTCTTCTCATAACTCCAGATATCCATAAATTTAGGTATATTAATGTATATTTTCTGATTTTATCATGGAACTGTATGTTGTGTGTACTCATTAGAATCGCCTCAATGGATGAACAAGAATGTCATATTCAATATTACGTGTGTGTGTGTGTGTGTGTGTGTGTGTGTGTGTGTGTGTGTGTGTGAATTCGGGTTTAACGTCGCTTTCAACAATTTTTCAGTCATATCACGACGGTGTCTGGTTGCGACAGGGAGCTCAATGCTCACGTTTATAGTGCTGCCTCACTGAAGTATCATGTCCCAGACACATTACATGATACCACACCCAGTCACATTATCCTGACACTGGATCGACCAGTCCTAGCTCTACCCCGTAAATCTGAGTGCCAAACGAGGAGCAGCTAGTACCATTTTTAACGACTTTGGTATGTCGCGGCCCGGGATCGAACCCGAGACCTCCTGTTCCCCGGAGCGGACACTCTACCAACTGAGCTATCGGGGCCGGTCAATATTACATCAACCAAATGTTGCCGACATTTGGATCGAACCGGCTACCTCTCGATCTCAAATCCGAATTAAAGATAAAATAACGCCAAACTCCAAAAATTATCTGCAAATAAATGGATGGACATCTGGACCCGCTGTTGGATGAATTCTCTAGGGACTCGCGACGAGTTCGAATAAGCCATGGTAAGGGAGCCATCCTTGTTCGAGATAACGAAGAACATACATAGCTGTATTAGTTGAACACGTGAATTCGGCTAAGCATATCTGGTCGCTTGCAATAAAAATATGTCACTTATCACACAAGCGACTAGAAAATGCTCATCTTTTCTGCTCGCTTGTGCAATCAGTGCAGCATTTTCTGGTCGCTTGCGCGATCAGTGCAGCATGTTCTGGTCGCTTGTGCAAAAAGCACATCATTTTCTGTTCGCTTTTGCAAGAACTATAGCATTTTCTGGTCGCTTGTGTGATAAGTGATAATTTTCTGGTCGCTCGTGCGATAAGTGATCATTTTCTAGTCGCTTGTGTGATAAGTGATCATTTTCTAGTGATAAGTGATCATTTTCTAGTCGCTTGTGCGATCAGTGCAGCATTTTCTGGTCGCTTGTGCAATAAGCACAAAATTTTCTGTTCGCTTTTGTGATAATTCTAGCATTTTCTAGTCGCTTGTGCGATAAGTGAGCATTTTCTAGTCGCTTCTGCAATAAGTGAGCATATTCTGGTCGCTTGTTCGATAAGTGAGCATTTCCTGGTCGCTTGTGCGACAATTTAAGTTAGCATTGTCGTGTCGCGTGTGCGATAAGTGAGCCTTTTCTGGTCGCGTGTGCGATAAATGAGCATTTTCTGCTCGCGTGTGCTATATTAAGTGAGCATTTTCTGGTCGCTTTTGCAATAAGTAGGCATTTTCTTGTCGCGTGTGCGATAAGTTAGCATATTCTGGTCGCTTCGTGCTACAAGTGAACATATTTTGGTCTCTTATGCGTTAAGTAAGCCTTTCTGGTCGCTTGTGCGATAAGTGCAGGATTATGTGTTCGCTTGTGCAATAAGTGCAGAATTTTCTGGCCGCTTGTGCGATAAGTGTCCTTGCTTTGGAGCTGGCTGTATTATTTCGTCTGTCGTTGCAGACCTCGAGAGGCCAACCGGTTCAAAGTTTCCATAAACGTAGCAGCACAAGGGAAGGTGACATTTAATCTCACCTATCAGGAATTGCTACAGAGAAAGAAGGGTTTCTATGAACACACTATATACGTGAACCCTGGTCAGGTTGTCGATGATATGCAAATAGAGGTCGTTGTGCGAGAATCTAGGGAGATAACCTCAGTCGATGCGATGACAAAAGTCCTCGACAATGATGTTTACTCTGGTATGTTGTATTTGCTTCTTCCAATGACTTTCATATACTTCTTATGTAACCGTTTAGTTTTCGACCGTATATAAATACATTGTAAACTATACCGCTGAAAAAAACTAAAATTTTAAGATGACAAATTGTGATGATTTTCTTATTTCTGCTCAAACTATAGATTGTGGGTACTTGTTAGAACCGCCTCGTAAGTAAATATAAAAAATAAACTTATTTTTCTAAAATGAATTATATTTTCTGCTGTTCATGAAAGTATAAACCCAGTGGGTCGCGATCAAAGTTAATGAATCCCGAAGGGGTTCATGTAAACTTTGCTAGCGACTCGCTGTCATTCATACTTTCATGAAAAGCAGAAAAAAAATCAGTTTATTTTTTTTTTATATTTACATTCTTTGTCCCTCATCACTGGGCGAAAAATGCTTATAAGGCATTTTATTTCAAAGCTAAAAAATATTTACACGCTGTTTTACTACAAAGAGCGGAACAGCGTTGATATCACCAACGCCCATAGAGACGCATGGTTTAGACTTACGTCACTTGACGTTACTGAAAATCATGTGACTCGATGCGTTCATGGAAGTATGAACTACATTGTTTTCTACAGGTTTACATTAGGCTTTACACTGGAAATGTAAGTATAACAAATTAAACCGCAAGAAGGAATATAAGCTCAACTATATATATATCCTCAGCTATATTGCGATCCTTGGGACGGCAAGTTATTTCTTGCACACCAGACAAGGAAATCCGTGATTTTACCCTGGGATAGAAATTTATGTTCAGACCCTGGTGTTCCGACCCAAAATCGAATATTCCCGCGTGTTTGATAAATGCACTGGTTGATTACGACCTCGTATGCGCCGTCGTTACGGTTGACGTCACAGTACGTTACGTGCCATCACTAAACATTCCTGTAGTGTCATCACAATATGGCAGACGTCGGTACTCGAAGTGACTGCAGCATTAATAATCCGCGCAAAGAAATGGAAGGTATGCAAGAAAAAGAATCTAATATGGGTGTGAGGGGCGGATAGATATATCCGTCCCTCGGGATCACTGTCCGGCACCACTCGGCAAGCCTCGTGATGCCGGACAGTGACCCTCGGGACGGACCTCACACCCATATAAGATTCTTATTATACATTAGAACTTTGATAGCTCGCACACCGATAGCTCATATACCATGACTGAGTTGAACCCGTTCTTGAGTCCCTAGGGAATTCCTCTTCAATATAAATAGAGCGGGAAACGCAATTAGATTTTTCATTTACCTTGCCAATGTATGCTGTGTGCATATATTTTTATTACATAACATCGTAAAGACGTCCCAAAATTAAACCTTCTCTTGCTGAATATTCATTTTAGCCACACTCATTTCTGATTTTGAACCAATCAGATTACTTGATGTAATTTATTTCTACAAATTCATAAACTGAATGTCAAACAGTGTAGATCCTGATCAGATGGCCTCTTCAGGAGCCACACTGTTTGCTAAGATTGGGGTTGTCGTGAACAGCAGGATAAGAGTTAACCCGGTATGCTTCCAGGCAGTAACCCTCAGTGACTCGAACTACCCCTGTCTCGGACAGAGTTTTGTGGTCCCAGAGGTGTTCGAGCCATTGAAATTCAACTGTATTTATCACACACCTATGAATCCATGCATCCTTATTCATTTGACACAAAGTATAGAGGGAGTACCTATGTTCATAGCCATTGCGGCAACTTAGCATGGGTTGAGTGAGTGAGTGTTTGAGTTTTACGTCTCACCAACAGCTAAGGTCATACGGAGATGGGACCTCGGTTTAAAGACTCATCCGAAAGTCTGGAGAAGACCGGGATCGATTCTGCGACTCCTGGTTTACAAGGCGAGTAGCATCACCACTACACCACGAAGGCCTCCTAAGCATGGGTTGAAATACATTTTCTCTTCAGACTACAGTAATGCAGGCGTCGCCATTATCAGTCAACCAGATCCTCAGAGCGCCTTCATTAAATATTTCCCTAGTAGAGACGAGCAGCTGCAGTACTCGGATGACGGTCTGGCGGGTCAGTTTGTTGTTCGATATGATATTGACAGAGAACTCGACGCCGGCGATATTCTAGTAAGGAAATTATTGTCTGCGAAAACACCAAATACGTTAGGAGACACTTTATACAGTAAAATTCCGCTGTTAAGACCACCTAAAATTATGATTAAATCTAATTTTTAAATCTTATTTAGAAGGAGTCCGTTACTTTGTCTTTGTATTTCTGCACCCAATGTCTTATCATAAGAGACCACCTTTGGGACTGTTCAAAAGTGGTCTTTCAGACCACTTTTGAACAGCCCCAAAGGTGGTCTTAATATAGGAATTTTACTGTACTTGACTTTATAATAATTTTGTGACTAACATTGATCAGGAAAAATACATTTCACGGTATTGTAATATAGCTTGAAAACGACAAAATCCACCATTGATGCAAAGTTCACGATTCATATTGACTTAGGGTACGATCACGGCCCCCGCCCATTGGGGCTTGAAGAAATATATGGGCTGCATGATGCTTCCAAGCAGAGCTGAATCCGGCCCGCACACTAGTACTGGTAAACCGCTTAGAGGATCTAAGCCTGTCCAGGAACCGCAGTGCGAGGCGGAACACCCATGCTAATTAACCCTATTGGTTTCATTGGGCGACAGGGCTTGAGATTTCATTTCATCTCAATGTCGGGTAAAAGTCCCACAAAATTGGAAGCAACGTCTCCAAAATGACCTTTACAGTGTTGACGGGGATGTTAAACCTCAAATCAAACAAATCAAAACTTAGGTACGATCAACATAGTCCAAACTATCTGGAAAAATCCATTTTCTTGCACACCAGATAAGGAAATCCATGGGTTTAGCTTGGGATAGAAATTTATGTTCTAACCCTGGTGTTCCGACATAAAGTCGGATATAATCGGGTGTTTCACAAATGCTTTTTGTTTGATTTGATTTGAGGTTTAACGACCCCGTCAGCACTTTAAATGTTATTTTGGAGACGTTGCTTCCGATTTTGTGGGACTTTTACCCGACATTGGGATGAAATGACATCTCAAGCCCTGTCGCCCAATGAAACCAATAGGGTTTATAAGCATGGACGGTCCGACTCGTGCACACCGCTTTGCCTGGACAGGCTTAGATCCTCTAAGCGGTTTACCAGTACTCCTGTGCGGGTCGGATTCAGTTCTGCATGGAAGCATCATGCAGCCCATATATTTCTTCAAGCCCCGATGGGCGGGCCGGTTTCACAAATGCACTGGTTGAATACGACCTCGTATGCGAACCACAAACAGCTCCCTCTTCCCCACAAAAGGAGATTAATTTGCAACAGGCATAGGTAATGAAGATTAAATAAATAATAATAATAATAATAATAATGTACATCCATAAGCATATACAACACGAAAGTCCATCAAAGCCGTATTAAGGGGAATGTGAACACCTGGCAGATTTTTCCACCATTTTTCAAAGGGAGACAACTTTCGGCCTTTCTGTTAGCTTTTCTATAAGCCCTGTCGCACTGAAAAAGGAGTCAACTCTTAAAGGAAAGAACTTGCTCCTCAGAAGCAAATTCTTTCCTTTAAGAGTTGACCCCTTTTGACATGGGAAACAAAAATACTTTTGCAGGGGTTGTCTCCCCTGAAGGTGTTCCCATTCTCCTTAAAAGTAAACAACATTAGAACCACAGCCTTTGAACGCTCAGTGGCGAGAACTACTGGAAAGTTTACATCAATTCTATGGTCCCAACCGTTACTGTAAATTCTAAAATAGAATTGAAGGCAATGGAATTACTCCACACCTTCCATCGAAAGAAATACCAACATTAAATGAGCCAGCGCATGACAAAACCTACAAAACGACGTTCGCCAAATGAAGACTCAGATCAGCCTGCGCATCCGCGCAGTCTGATCAGAGTCTTCGTTGTGCGCTCTAAGGATAGCTAAGTGCCCAATGCGACCTCATGCAGCAAGAAAAGTCTCTGGTTAGACTATATGGATGCGCAGGCTGATCTGAGTTTTCGATTGGCGCACTTGTCTTGTTGTAGGTTTTGTCATACGCTGGCTCAAATAACTAAGGACACAAAATGGACAAACGGCTAACCGAAATGAAAAGAGAACGCAAGACGAACTATAACAATAATAAACCACGACAGAAGAACCGCCTCGGAAGTTAGTAAAAAGTATTTCTTGCACACCAGACAAGGATATCCGTGATTTTACCCTTGGATAGATATTTATGTTCTGATCCTGGTGTTCTGACCCAAAATCGAATATAATCGCATGTTTGATAAATGCACTGGTTGATTACCACCTCGTATGCGCCGTCGTTAAGGTTGACGTCTTGCACATTATGTGAACGTCACTAAACATTCCTGCAGTGTCAAAAATATGGCGGACGTTGGTAACCGAAGTGACTGTAGCATTAAAAATCCGCGCTAAGAAATGGAAGGTATGCAAGAAAAAGAATCCAATATGGATTTGAGGGGTGGATAGAAAAATCCGTCCCTCGGGATCACTGTCCGGCATCACTCGGCAAGCCTCGTGATGCCGGACAGTGACCCTTGGGACGGATTTTTCCATCCACCCCTCACAACCATATAAGATTCTTATATTTTCGGGGCAGGGGTGGCTTTAATCGATTTTACGTGGCCACAGTTCTCGCCCTTGGTTCTGTCGTGTTTATTAAATCTTATTATTTTCAAGGACAGTAGCTAGAAGCATGTTTGAAAACACATTAAAGGCATTTATTCTTGATTATTGAGGACTATCATTTCATTACATAATATAATATAGCCCTCAGTGCTGACTGAAGAGAAGTCCCCTGTCTTCAACAGGTAAGGGGCCTTCTTGGGGGAAAATCAATAATTGACTAACTGTTAACTACAATGTACCTTGTTGATTTTCCTCTTTAGTGCCTCAGTCAGAGGATTCAACAGGAGCTACTAATCACCCTACTAAAGGCCGCCTTTGATCTTCTATAGACAATATATCACAGGGGGCAATAAAACAATTATGAACACACGGTGTGTCCTACTGTCTAAGAATAAATGCCTTTAAGGAAAGTGAATAACAGTCAAACAATGTTTTGTTTTATTTCCAGGTCGTAAATGGGTATTTTATTCATTTCTTCGCGCCTGAAGTGCAAGATCGACTTCCGAGGGATGTGATCTTCATCATAGACGCTAGCGGCTCAATGGGTGGTCGAAAAATAGAACAAGTCAAGGACGCTTTGCGAAAAACCTTGTCTGATCTCCTGGAAGGTAATAACCCTTTATGGGACAAGTAGTTTGATGAGACGAAGGTTTGGAGCATCCTTTCTTCTGATATTGGCTTACAGTTGCTCTAGAGCTATGTTTGCATCAGACGTTGTTATTTGCATCAGGCAAACACACCTATATATAATTTTGACCCCCTTGAACCCCACTTTTATATAGTAAAACTGGGGTTTGCAGGGATATACCTTATTTTTCTTATTTCTGCTCTAAAATATAGATTGTGGGTACTCGTTAGAACCGCCTCTATGAGGCGGTTCTAACGTGTACCCACAATCTATATTTTGAGCAGAAATAAGAAAAATATCACAATTTTTCATGTTTAGATTTTCTTTTTTCGGCGGTTAAGTTTACAATGTATTAGTATAGGCGTGTTTTCGTAATGGTTCTGCTTATACATTTCCATTTTCCTCTTTCTCCCCTGCCCTTACTTCCATCTCCTCTACTATCTCTTCTATCTCTCTTTTCCCTCCATCAAAAGTTGACGTGTCGTTAAATCCAAATACACTCATTTTTTAATCCCCCGCCGTGAAGCCCTACATCATGATGAATCTCCCTGCCCTACATCATAGTGTAGTTTATATTTTCTTGTCCTTTGGGATCATTGATTCCATTGTGGAATTATAAAAAAAAAATTGATGGTCACTGATGAGGCCTAATTGGCCGATACTAGCTAGTCTCGCCCAGAAAACATGTACACTCCATATTTTCCAGTTCTGTGGTGTATTCCTTTCTTCCAAAGGATAACCCTTTATAGAACATATCTAACGTCACTACAGCTGGTGTCTGGGAATTTGAAGTCTCCCTGCCATACATCATAGTGTAGTTTATATTTTCTTGTCCTTTGGGATCATTGATTCCATTGTGGAATTTTGAAAAAAATTGAGGGTCACTGATGAGGCCTAATTGGCAGAAACTAGCTAGTCTGGCCCAGAAAACATGTACACTCCATATTTTCCAGTTATGTGGTGTTTTCCTTTCTTCCAAAGGATAACCCTTTATAAAACATATTTAACGTCACTACAGCTGGTGTCTGGGAATGTGAAGTCTCCCTGCCCTTCATCATAGTGTAGTTCATATGTTCTTGTCCTTTGGGATCATTGTGGAATTTTGAAAACTGTCGAGGGTCACTGATGAGGCCTAATTTGCCGAAACTAGCTAGTCTTGCCCAGAAGACATGTACACTCCATATTTTCCAGTTCTGTGGTGTATTCCTTGCTTCCAAAGGATAACCCTTTCTAGAACATATAAAAGGAATGGCCTTCATCTGTCTGCACTTTCTTGTCCGCTCCATATCTCATGAACCCTTTGATAGATTTTCATTAAACTTTGGTCAATTATTCGTCTCAGTGAGCTGGTGCGCAGAACCTAATAAATGAACCATGCCGACTCAAGGTCAAGGTCCCAGTTGAAGATCACGAGTTTGAAACTTGGAATTTTGTGTCCGTTCCATATCTCCTTTACCCTTGAAAGGATTTTCATTACACTTTGGTCAAATACTCTTTTCGGTGAGCTGATGTGCAGAACCCATAAATGAACCATGCCGACTCAAGGTCAAGGTCACATTTGAAGGTCACGAGTTTAAAACTTTGAATTTTGTGTCCGTTCCATATCTCCTTTACCCTGCAAGGATTCTCATTGAACATTGGTCAGTTATTTCTGTCAGTGAGCTGATGTGCAGAACCCATAAATAAACCATGCCAACTCAAGGTAAAGGTCACATTTGAAGGTCACGAGTTTAAAACTTTGAATTTTGTGTCCGTCCCATATCTCCTTTACCCCTCAAAGGATTTTCATTAAACTTTAGTCAATTATCCCCCTCAGTGAGCTAATGTGCAGAACCCATAAATGAATCATGCCGACTTCAGGTAAGGGCACATTGGAAGGTCACGAGTTGTAAACTTTGAATTTAGTGTCCTTTCCTTATTTCCTTTACCCTTTAAAGGATTTTCATTAAACTTTGGTCAAATGTCCCCTTCAGTGAGCTGATGTGCAGAGCACATGAATAAACCATCCCGACTCAGGATCAAGGTCACAGTTGAAGGTCTCGAGTTTGAAACTTCGTATTCTGTGTCCGTTCCATATCTCTTTTACCCTGAAAGGAATGTCATTAAACTTTTGTCAGTTATCCCCCTCAGTGAGCTGATGTGCCGAACCCATAAATAAACCATGCCAACTCAAGGTCACAGGTGAAGGTCACAAGTTTGAAACTTGGAATTGTGTGTCCGTTCCATATCTCCTTTACCCCTGGAAGGGCCCAGTTTTCATTAAACTTTTGTGAAATATACCCCTCAGTGACCTGATGTACAGTACCCATAAATAAACCATGCCAACTCAAGGTCAAGGCCACGGGTGAAGGTCACAAGGTTGAGCCTTGGTAGAAAGTGCGGCGGGCGAGTTGGCTGTCCCTCAGACTGCTTACTTGTTCCAAGAAAGAAAGAGCGACAACTGTTTTGGTTTTATGGTCCTTTCAAGATTATTTCACTCATATCGATCGTTACTACTCACATTTTTAAGCACAAAATTGCTATATTTGCCATATTTGTATCATGGCCTTCTTTTTCCCTTCGCAGTTGTCCAGTGGTTATTTTCAATAACTTGCTTTTGTAAGACTTACGTCTGGTAGGCGGGGCTTAGGTCAGTTGGTTAACTATGGTTAACTATGGCTGCAAGTGCGGTAAAACTAAATACAATATACCACGACTATGTCAAATCAGATTATGGGCGTAATTTGATTTAATTGAAACAAAGAGAAACGATACAGGCAAGTCATTGTTAAGAGCTCCTGACAAGCGGCAGTGATGGGGATTGCATTTTTTTTTTTCAATATTTCATTTTAAAATGTTTTGGGTATTCTTTGATTAGACTATAGTAGGTACATGCGATCAGCAAAGACTCTGATCAGACTGCGCGGATGCACAGGCTGCTCTGAGTCTTCACTGGGCGCACATGTCTTATTGTAGGTTTTGTCGTGCGTGGCTCATTTTTCTTATTTTTTTTTTCCAGAAAACATGACTTGACATCTCATGCAAAATTATCTCAATCGGGTTTCTATGAAAAATACGAAAATATTTTAAAATGTCGTCTGCTGCTAATAACCATTACCTGAATTTGCTACATCACGAAAACACGCCTTTGTAATTTTGATCCCTTTGAAAGTAGAAGTAAAACAAAGATCAGGAATCGATGCAATAAACTTACTCCAACCATCAAAGACACCAAAGGGAAAGAAACACAAACATGAAGCAACCAGACCATAGTGGAAACCTCAACAAAGGAAGTGACCCCACTTTTATATAGTAAAACTGGGGCTTACAAGTGTAATACTTATTTTTCTTAGTTCTGCTCTAAAATACAGATTGTGGGTACTCGTTAGAAACGCCTCGATGAGGCCGTTCTTACGAGTACCCACAATTTATATTTTGAGCAGAAATAAGAAAATATCACAATTTATCATCTGAAAATTTTCATTATTTTTGTGGTAAAATTTCCAATATATTTGCATAGGCGTGTTCTCGTGATGAATGACATATTTTCTACCAATAGGTGAGCGGTTCAACATAATGACGTTCAGTTCAGGAGGTAGCGACCAGAGATGGTTTAGAGATGAACTGAAGTTGGTGACAGCTCAGAATATACAGAAAGCCCTAAAATTCGTGGACTCAATGCAAGCTTCCGGAGGTATTGTCCATACTGAAATGTAGTTACATATATATTCAAGGAAAATAACTTTTCTGCAAGATCAATTTTCTTTCCTTGCCATTGGTGTCGTCTTTCAGATAAAATGCAGGGAAATTCCGCGATTGAGACCAGCTAAAAGTAAGACGAATTCTTCTATAAAACAAAGTTTCAGTTTGTCGGTCTTTGTGTTTTACCAACACACCAGGGGTCAGCTGTTCAAAGCCTTGTTAGCTTAACGAGCTCGTTAGTGGTCATATTGTTACTTATTCTAGCAAGTTTATTACCTAAAATTTTGTTAATTTTTGCTGAAAAAATGTGTGCAGCTTTTGCTTCTGCAAAAGCTGCTCACATTTTTTTTCAGCAAAATTTTTAGCATATTTGCCATATTTAATGATCAAAGTTTTATCGATACGTTAACGTTACCTAAAGACGTCGATAGTGTTGAACAACTGGCCCCAGACTAGTAACAGACCACCTTTGGGACAGTTTAAAATTGGTCTTAAGACATTTTAACTGTCCCTAAGGTGGTCTTTATATTGGAATTTCACTGTAGTTTTGTCGCGAAGAGCCCTATAATATATTCCACAAAGGCACCTTTGGCACCTTTTAAAAATGTCAAAATACTCATGAAAGAAAATTGGAAGTGGAATAGTGTTCTCCCTTGTAAGGTTGCCAAAAGAATTGTTCAGCATTATGGAGGATCTTACGCGAGTGGTCATTTCATATGAAATTTATGAAACGAGTCTTCGGCAAGTTTCATGAATTTTATATGAAATGACCACTGGTGTAAGAATCTGTTTATTATATAACGATTTTAAATTGGAGTTTATCGCCGAAAATGATCAAAATAGACCATAGGTATGTCAAAACGGCGTCATGACGTTACGCGCCAGTTAACACGAGTTATTACAAATGAAGCAACTAGAAGCCTCCGTGGTGTAGTGGTTATGCTACTCGTCTTGTAAACCAGGGTTCGCAGGATCGATCCCGGGCTTCTCCAGACTTTCGGATGAGTCTTTAAACGAGGTCCCTTAGCTGTTGGTGAGACGTTAAACTCAAACACTCACTCACATGAGGTAAATAGAGGATCTTACATGAGTGTTCATGTATTATTGAATTTATTAAACGTGTTGAGGAAAAGGGATCGGCCCCCGCCCATCGGGGCTTGAAGAAATATATCGGCTGCATGATGCTTTCACACAGCTGAAACCGACCCGCACACGAGTACCGGTAAATCGGTCAGAGGATCTAAGCATGCCCAGGCAAAGCGGTGCGAGCTGGCCCGTCCATGCATACAAACCCTATTGGTTTCATTGGGCGGCAGGGCTTTAGATCTCATTTCATCTCATTGTCGGGTAAAAGTCCCAGAAAATTGGAAGCAACGTCTCCCAAATGACCTTTACAGTGTTGACGGGGACGTTACGGTTCATATCAAACAAACAAAGGAAAAGGGATAAAATGCGAGGCTTTGCCTTTTCAAAATTTTATAGACGCCATTCTGATTTAATTTCAAAATTCAATATTGGACTTAAATCTCTTCTGCAACAAGGTCTATCAGAACCCGAATTTTATGGTGACTTAGTATATAAATTCAGAAAAATATATAACTGCAACGACTTTAGCACCCAATTTCGTAAAATCATTCTTCGATATAAAAAGATTGGGTACAACATGGATATTGTACGACAGACTGCATGCATGGTAGTTAACCCAATCACGGTTGGCAACTTTGCTTCCCTCTTTAATTGCACGCCGGTGGGTCAGGCCTCAGATTCTATGACGGTTCCAACGTAAAGGCTTATTGAGAATTAGAGAGATCGAATTCAAGGTAATGTTGGTTGGTGCCTGAGGCTCTGTCTCTGGTCGGGCCCATCGGAGTCTAACTGTTGGTTTTCTTTTGCTCCAGCATTTCAGTGGTTTCTTGCTGTCGAGTCCTCACCGTTGTCTCACCTCTGTGGTTCTTTGATTGTTTGTGTTCACGGAGATGTTGCACTGATGAGATAGGAGGCCTTCATGCGGACTGAACAAATTATTTGTCTAAATCGCGACGGAAGTAAGGGCAAGGATTGTGGCCACGTAAAATCGATTTTAGCCCCCCAGTGGAAATCTTTCCACTGACCGTTCCAAGGCGGTTCTTCTGTGGCGATATATTTATGTTGTTGTTTGTTACTTACTGTGTGTATCACTTGTGTCTTTTTATTTTGGATGGCCATATGGCCATTTTGTTGGAAAGTAACTGTCTTTATGGCCTTCCTTTGTTTAGGTTTGCATTATGGTCTGGTCGCTTAATGTTTGTGTTTCTTTCCCGTTGGTGTCTTTGGTGGGTGGAGTAAGTTATTTGTATCGATTCCTGATCTTTGTTTTACTTCTACCTTGCCAAGCATTTTATCCTTTTTCCTCGACGAGTTTAATAAATTCAATAATGCATGAACACGAATGCAAGATTCTATTTATCATGTGACATTTAAAACACATTTTACTCACGATTGTTTCACAAAAATGTCATATTCCGCCATAAGTAAACGCGACGTCGTAAAGGACGTTGTACATGTAACGTTACGCGGCGAATCTAACTAATTTGCATATTTAACCAACTAGTGGATTATTGAATTTATTACATGGCGTTATTATATTATCAGAAACGACGTCACATGATATCATTTTTGTTACATGACGTTATCCTTTAAATAACAGTGACGTTATGTGAAAAATGTATATTTGGCAGAGAACAGATGGATTGCTATGAGAATAATCACAACATCACGAAAACAACGCCTATATAATTTTGACCCCCTCCCAACCCCACCCCCCCCCCCCCCCCCAAAAAAAAAAAAAAAACATTTATATAGTAAAACTGGGCTTTACAGGGTATACATTATTTTTCTCATTTCTTGATAAAAAACATAGATTGCGGGTACTTGTTAGAACCGGTTCTTACGAGTACCCACAATCTATGTTTAGAGCAGAAATATAAAAAAATGGATTTTTTTTTATCGGAAAATGTTCAATTTATGGTGTCAAAATGTAAAGTATAATTGAATAGGCGTGTTTACATAATGTGAAAAGATAAAGCATGTGCTCTAGTGACCAATATTTTAGACAGATAGGATCAGTGCTTGGCACTCGCGTCAGAGAGAGTACGATCTGCAGTAACATTTGTTGAGATATTTTAAAATTAACCAATATGTGACAATGGATTTTTCCACCTACTAAATATGGAGCGGTCCATTTCCAATTAAAGACATGTCAGATTTGTCTTGTTTCAAGTTAGTTGAACAAAAATACATGTACTTTGAGAACAACATTGGACGCACGTCTCTACAATGTCCTAAATAGTAACATGAGACCTCAATTCAAGCAAACAAACATTGCTTGCTAATGTCCCAAACATGGGACGCTGCGCTATGCATATATGGGCTAATTAAGGCATTAAGGTGTCTCCAATCAAACTGAGAACTGGTATTTTTTAAAATACAATTTTAAGATAAAACCCCATGACTTATATGTACTATGCTGCATTCTTATACACTTGGCACGTAATACTCATTTGAGGGTGTATGCCGTATGAAGAGATAGAGCATGTAACGAGACCTTTGATTGGATAACGTAAAAAGTGCGACGGAATATTCTGCGATATACCATTCAAACCCTAGCGTCATCACGTAAATATGTTATAGAAAGGGTTATCCTTTGGAAGCAAGGAATACACTACATAACTGAAAGATATAGAGTGTACATGTTTTCTGGGCCAGACTAGCTAGTTTCGGCCAATTAGGCCTCATCAATGTAAAGTAGCTTTTTATTGACTGACCTTCAGCTTTATACAGCCTACACTGTTTGGGTAAATATGCATATTTAAAATCTTAAAAATGAATAAGTGCAAAAGAATAGGGATATAGTTGCATTCAAAATGGTCATTTGGGGAAGTAAATCGTGGGTTTGAACGGTCTTAAAATACGTTTCATGACTCCACTGACGCGCCGCCGTAATACTTGAGTAAAGTTTTCCCCTCCCCTAATTTAAAGCGTCATAACAACGCATCACTAATTTAAGAACAACCTTGTCGGTGTATATGTCGGTAAAATGTTAAATATTGCATCTCACTTGGTTACAGGTACGGACATTCACTCAGCACTGATGAGTGGTATTGATCAGCTCACAAAAAAGCACGATTCGAAACGTGCCTTGGCTATCCTGTTTCTCACGGACGGACAAGCAAATGTTGGTAAGTAGAACCTTTTGCTTTTAAAATTAACACAAGTCTATTTATCAGTGTGTGTGTGAATTCGGGTTTAACGTCGCTTTCAACAATTTTTCAGTCATATAACGACGGTGTCTGTGTACGACAGGGAGCTCAATGCTCACGTTTATAGTGCTGCCTCACTGAAGTATCATGTCCCAGACACATTACATGATACCACACCCGGGCACATTGTCCTGACACTGGATCGACCAGTCCTAGCTATACCCACTAAATCTGAGTGCCAAGCGAGGAGCAGCTAGTACCATTTTTAACGACTTTGGTATGTCGCGGCCTGGGATCGAACCCGAGACCTCCCTTTCCCCGGAGCGGACACTCTACCAACTGAGCTATCGGGGCCGGTGTCTATTTATCAGACAGTGTGACTGTATTAATGCCCAGTGTCTTCAGTGACATAGGCCAAGAATCACCATGCCCACAGGAAGTATTGGGCCAATAGCTAATTGGTATCAAGACAGATTTACGTCACGTAAACAAGTCCGTGAAATAAAACCCCCGATTCATATAGAGCAAACTGGGGTTTAAAGGGGGTATACATTATTTTTCTTTTTTCTGCTCCAAGGCACAGGTTGTGGGTACTCGTTCAAGCCGCCTCAATGAGGCGGTCCTGACGAGCACCAACAACCTATGTTTTGAATATTTATAAGAAAAATATCACGGATTTTCATCAGAAAAGTAGCCATTTCTAAAGGAGATTTGAAAAATGCACTGTGTCGCACGGGTGAGTTATCATAATGAGGGTTTCGCCAACCTCTGATTAACGATCGGTTCGATATGAGTGAAATAATCTTGAAAGGGCATAAAAGCTAAGCAAAAATAAAAAAAATAATGAGGCAACAATTCTTGCTTGTTCAGATGATACAGAACTTAGAATATTATTGTCAAAATAGAAGTGAAGGCAATAATCAGGAATCGATACAGTTAACACACAGCGCCATCACAGACACCAAAGGGAAAGAAGCACAAATATGAAACAATTAGACCCTAATGGAAACATCAAAAGGACAGTTAGACACTTTACTTTCCCAGAAAATGGCCAATTGACTGTCCAGTACAAAACACAAAATAATATAAGCGATACACACACTCAAAGGCAAACCATAACAAAAATAAACCGGCGGTAGAAGACGAATTCCACTGGGTGGGCGTGGGGGTGGGGGGTGAAAGCTTAAAGCGATTTTACGTGGCCACCATCTCAATCTAGTTTTCATGCGTTTTGAATTTTTTTTTCAAAAACAAGATTTGAAAGTGCATGCATTTTGTTTGTATTGGAGACAGTTTGCATAAAATGTCTAGTCCTATTCCAGGGAAATGTAATATAAATATCATCAATGTGTGGTCTATTGAATTAGGCCAGAGGGTGTTAAAGGAAAAAATAAAAAAAAAAAAAAAAAAAATGAAAGACTGTTGCTAATGTATTCGCAAAAAAATGAAATATTAATCCAAACAAACTTTATTATTATTCACACCCCCTATGCAAAAATGAGGCGAAAGCAGTGATCAGGAAACGATGCAATTACCCCACACCGTCCAAAAGAGACACCAAAGGGAAAGGAACACGAACATAAAATAACTAGACCCCATTGAAAATAATACAAGCGGAAAGCCAAAATGGACAGTTACTTTCCCACAAAAAGTAAATTTATTGAAATGAATGCAAGAATAAATATTGACGACCCTAATGCATAATTACTAGGCTTGTACATTTGAAATATATTTTAACTCATTTTGTACCGAGTAGTTGGAAACAGTGCAGACCCAGATCAGAACGCGGCGTCTGATCAGGGCCTACACAGTTTGAAAAAAAATAAGCCATTTTCAAAATAATATTTGAATAAAACAACCTGACACACACAAATTTTGAAATGGACTCATAGTATATATAAGGAGGAGGATTCTATTTGGTACAAAAAGGGTTAAAATCCTGTAGGCAATGGCATATATCCACATGGGTGCAATTCGTTGGCACAGACAATGCCGATGTCGACGACCGCGCACACGATGCCAACAATGAAGTACGGACCACTGTATGCCGCCTAAGCTCACAAGCAGCCTCGTTAAAGCGGGTTAAACCCTCTGTAATTATTACCAACCATCCAAAGGCGATACTTTCGTTACCATTTCATTTGTTTTATTTCGGTGCTGATCAATTTTAGCTCACCAGAGCCGAAGGCTCCAGGAGAGCTTATAGGATAGGCAGTTGTTCTTTTTCGTCTGCGTCGTCGTCGCCTGTCGTCTGGCATCAACACTTTCAAACGATGTCTCCTTTAAAGCCACTGAGCAGATTCAGTCCGAATTTCATTTTCATTTAGCCTCTTTTTATATGTTTTCATTTTGACACTTGTATGTGTCCAAATTATTTAGTTCAGAAAAAAAGGTTATTGACTTGCTATTTGTATGGGAAAGAGCTGCTTTCTTTGCGTATCGCCTGTTATTTTGTCGTTTGTGTTTTGTCCGTCTTTCCCTCTAATATTTACAGTTATGCTATGTTAATTTCACTATTCGTGAGGGGTTAGGTAACCCTAACCCTTGCACTAATGAGTAAAAAATCCTTCATGCGACTGAACAAAATATTTGTCAAAACCACGACAGAACCAAGGACGAGTATTGTGGCCATGTAAATAGAGGATCTTACATGAGTGTTCATGTATTATTGAATTTATTAAACGAGTTGAGGAAAAGGGATAAAATGCGAGGCATTGCCGAGCATTTTATCCCTTTTCCTCAACGAGTTTAATAAATTGTTGATATAGAGGATCTAACATGAATGTTCATGTATTATTGAATTTATTAAACGAGTTCAGGAAAAGGGATAAAATGCGAGGCTTTGCCGAGCATTTTATCCCTTTTCCTCAACGAGTTTAATAAATTGTTGATATAGAGGATCTTACATGAGTGTTCATGTATTATTGAATTTATTAAACGAGTTCAGGAAAAGGGATAAAATGCGAAGCTTTGCCGAGCATTTTATCCCTTTTCCTCAACGAGTTTAATAAATTCAATAATACATAAGCACGAATGCAAGATTCTATATATCATACGACATTTAAAATCCATTCTATTCACGATTGTTTACAAAAATGTCAATATTCCGCCGCCAGTAAACGGGACGTCGTTAAGGACGTCGTACATGTAATGTTATGGGACGTATCTAGCTAATTTGCATATTTAATCCACTAGTGGATTATCGAAAATATTACATGGCGTTATTACACTCTCAGACGCGACGTCATATGATAAAATAGATTTAAGCCCCACAGTAAAACTTCTACTGACCGTTTAAAGGCGGTTCTTCTGTTGAAGTTTGTGAGTGTTACAGTTGTCATTGCATGTATGTATTGCTAACATCTCTTTGTATTGGATAACCGTTTGGCCATTTTGTGGGAAAGTAATTCTCCTTTTGGCTCTCCGCTTGTGACGTTTTCTTTATGGTGGAGTCATTTTATGTTTGTGTTTCTTCACCGTTTGTACCTTGAGTAATTGTTCCGATTCATGATCATTGCATACACTTGTATTTTGTATCTTTCTATCAGATATACCGTAGCATGTTCATAATTAGCCATTCGTCGATTTGGAAGTTAATACAGTCATACATTTTGATTGTTTCCTTAAATTATTAATTGGCTATCCTGTATTGATCGGAGGTCATCCGTATTAACACCAGGTCAGCCTATAATTAACTAAGGTCTAGTGAGTTCAAAAATAAATAATCATGTTTTTTAAGTGTGTGAATTAATAAAATTGTCATTAATCAAGAAATTTCGTATTGGCCCAGGTACAGGTCCGAGGTCTGCTGCATTGGCCCGAGGCCGAATTCGTATTGACCCAGTTACGGGTCCGAGGTCAGCTGCATTGCAATGTCAATGCAGCAGACCACAGACCTTTACCAAGGCCAATACGAAATTACTTGACTAATAACATAATAGTATTAAGTTTTCAAATATTACACAGCATGCCTTTAAGAAAAAGGCTATTTTATATGGACAATACTTAAAAACATTGACGGGATACCAGAAATAGAGGATCTTACATGAGTGGCTTTGCAACGCATTTTATCCCTTTTCCTTAACGGGTTTAATAAATTCAATAATACATGAGCACGGATGCAAGTTTCAATTTATCATATGACATTTAAAACGCGTCTTATTCGCGATTGTTTTATAAATTCGTTTGTTTGTTTGATTTGAGGTTTAACGTCCCCGTCAACACTGTCAAGGTCATTTTGGAGACGTTGCTTCCGATTTTGTGGGACTTTTACTCGACATTGAGATGAAATGACATCTCAAGACCTGTCGCCCAATGAAACCAATAGGGTTTATTAGCAAGGACGGTCCGCCTCGCACCGCGGTTCCTGGACAGGCTTAGATCCTCTAAGCGATTTACCAGTACTAGTGTGCGGGCCGGATTCAGCTCTGCGTGGAAGCATCATGCAGCCCATATATTTCTTCCTATGGGCTGGGGCTTAATTCTTTTATAAAAATGTCAATATTCCGCCATTACTAAACGCGACGTCATGAAGGACGGCGTACATGTAACGTTTCGGGGCGTATCTATCTAATTTGCATATTTAATCCACTAGTGGATTATCGAATTTATTACATGGCGTTATTACACCCACAGAATCGACGTAATATGATAAATAGTATTTGGGGAAAGGTAAAAGACAAATTCATATGCCAATGGCCTTTCTTGCAGGTGTTTCCAGAACAGAAGACATACTAGCGGCCATTAAGAAACAAAATGAAGTCAGCATACCGATGTTCTCGCTTGCATTTGGTAGCGATGCTGACTGGAATCTCGTTCGGAAAATCGCCGACGAAAATGATGGCTTTGCCAGAAAAATCTACGAAGACTCAGACGCTTCCCTTCAAATTGCTGGATTCTACGAAGAAATGGCAACCACTCTGATGAAAGATATTGAAATAAAATACCTAGATAATTCTGTAGATGAAGAGTCATTAACGAGATCCGACTACAGAAATTACTACAAAGGTAAATGAAATGAATGTATGATTTTATTTCCCTTAGAGTCATGCGCTGTGGTAGATCCGCTGGTCCCCCGGGTTGGCCAACTGCCCTTCCGTTATACATTAAAACACTAAGGAACGTTAGAATGTTTTAGGCGGCAATTTGTAATGTACATATACGGAGCAAGAAAAACTGAGCCGATACTTATTTTTATGCCCTCGGAATCAACGATTATTATTTTTTTTTCTTTTTTACCGGACTTGTCATAGTGGAGTAATGCCACGTTTAATGTCCCCATCTTCAACCCCTCCACCTGGCACGAACTTTTGTGTACAGAATGGTCTGACTAATCTTTTTAAAGATTTTATATACGGTATACTAGCATGTCAGAAAAAAATAAGCGGACACGTAGTGTTAACGTAGGACATAATACGTAAGAGGTATGCCCCATTTTTCGACAATGCCATTCTTACCGTATGGGAGCTTGCTTATTAAAGAAATGGAGAACAGCTTGAACTTATCTGACACTGTTGTATAACCATGTTAGATTTATCAGCCATCGTGAGTATTGTCAGTAGTTTGATAGAAAGTTTACAAAAAGATGACACATCATTTAGTTTGATTTTAGGTCACCTGAGAGAAAGCTCAAAGTGAGCTATTGCGATCACCCTCTCTACGTGGTCCGCCGTCAAAAATTAGTTTGTTAACTCCAAGCGGTCACAGTTTTGTCCAAGTCTTAATTAACTTGCTCAGAATGTTTGCGTCTATGAAATCTAGGCAAAGTAGAAGTAAAACAAAGATCAGGAATCGATACAATTAACTTACTCCACCCATCAAAGACACCAAAGGGAAAGAAACACAAACATGAAGCGACCAGACCATAATGGAAACCTAAACAAAGGATTGTCATAAGGACAGTTACTTTCCCACAAAATGGCCAAATGGCCATCCAAAATAAAAAGACACAAGTGATACACACAGTAAGTAGTAACAAACAACAACAAAAATAAACCGCCACAGAAGAACCGCCTTGGAACGGTCAGTGGAAAGAATTCCACTGGGGGGCTTAAATCGATTTTTCATGGCCATAATCCTCGCCCTTAGTTCGTAAATGTTTGTCGTGAAGTTTTCTATATCTAGGTCGAAACTGGGTCAGGTTGAAACTTGGTCACTTGGGGTCAGAAACAAGGACACCCGGCCAAATCAGTGGAAACCATTTTTAACACTCTAGAGGTCAGATGTTTTTTATTAATCACCATGACTCTTTTTCAAATTGTTCGTCTTGCTGATTTCTATATCAAGTTCGAAACTGGGTCACTTGGGGTAAAATGCTAGGTCACCCGACCAAATCAAAGGAAAAACTTTTTATCACTCAAGAAGTCACATTTTTAATTAATCATCAGGAATACGTTTGCCTTTATGTGTTTTATGCAAAGTTTGAAACAGGTCACTAGGACTATCCCAGTAAGCATTCTACATAAATCTACAGCGGGCCGTTAGCGGCCCGTCAGCTACCCTGACGGGCCGCTAACGGCCCGCTGTAGATTTATGTAGAATGCTAGCAGGGATACACTAGGTCACCAGTTCAGATCAAAGAAAAATCTTGCAAACACTCTTCAGGTCACATTTTTCAAGTCAGCTTCATGAACGTTGCTCAAAATGTTTGTATTGTCGATACTGGATAACATGGGGTCAACAACAATGCCATCGGGCAAACTCAAAGGAAATAGAAGTGAAGGCAATGATCAGGGGCCAGTTGTTCAAAACTAACGACGTCGTTAGTTAACATATCGTTAAAACTTTGATCATTAAATATGGCAAATATGCTGAAATTTTTGCTGAAAAAATGTGAGCAGCTTTTGCGGATCACATTTTTTCAGCAAAAATACCAAAATCTACGATACTATACTTGCTAGAAGAGTTAACAATATGACCACTAACGAGCTCGTTAAGCTAACGATGCTTTGAACAACTGGCCCCAGGAATAGATAGCATTTCCACGCCCCTTCTATCCAAGCTACCAAAGGGAAAGAAACACAAACATTAAACAAGTTCACCACAATGAAAACAACACTAGCGGAAAGCCAAAATGGCAATTAGATTCCCACAAAATGACCTAATGCCGATCCAAAATAAAAATATCCATAGATTCGAACTATAACAATAATAAACCACAACACAAGAACCGCATTGGAAAGGTCAATAAAAAGATATTGATAAACGTGTTAACACTCCAGAGATTACATGTTAATTGTCATCATGCATATTGATCGAGCTGTTTGTCTTAATGATTTATAGATAAAGTCGAAACAGGCCTCTTATGGTCACCAGGTCATATCAAAGAAAAATCTCGTATGCACTCTAGATGTCATATTTGTTCAAGAAATTGTCTTCAGTCTTGCCCAGAATGTTTGTCTTGATGTGTATGGTTTTATTTGTCAGTTTAGAAACTGCTTGACTTGGGATCAAAGCCTAGCAGATACATTTTGAAGTAATCGTCATGAAGGTTGCTCAAACTGTTTGTCTTAGTGATTTCCTGTTTATAAGTAAAAACTGAGTTACTTTGGATAAAAAAACTGGGTCACCTGGCTAAAACAAATGATTCATTGTCAACACTCTAGAGGTTAAAGATCTGAAGCAATTATCATGAATCTTGATCAAAATGTGTGTCTTGATGATTACAAGGTCAAGTTTGAAACTGGTATACTTGGAGTAAAAACTAGGTCACCCTGAAAAATCATAGGATGACATTGTTAATGCCCTAGAGGTCACGTTTTGGAAGCAAACATCATGTATCATTGCCTCCACTTCTATTCTGATATATTTGTCCTTATGTACTTTAGTTTGACATCGGAACTCGGTCACCTGGGTAAAAATAGGTCACTGGGCAAACTCGAAAGAAAAACTTGTTAGCACTACAGAGGTCACACTTTTAAACAGCCGTCATGGATCTTCATCTAGATGTTTGTTTTGATGATTTCCGGGTCAGGTTTGACACTTGGTCACTTGATGTCAAAAACTTAGTCACCAGACCAAATCAAAGAAAAAAACTTCTAGACACTCTTAAGGTCACATTTTCATGTGATCGTCATGAATATTACTCAAAATGTTTGTCTTGACAGTTTCTAGGTCAAGTTTGAAAGGGGATCACTTGGGCCGAAAACTTTGTCACCGGGCAAATAAAAGGAAAACATTCTGAACTCTTTATGGAGGCCACCTTTCTGAAGCAACTGGCATGCATTTTGCTTCAAAAGTTCTTTGTTCACCGGGCCAAACCAAAGATAGACTTGTTGACACTCAGGAGATCACATTTTAAGCTTTCATTATGAATCATGCTCAAAATATTTGTTTTGATTTCTTTAGGTTGACTTCAAAACTCAGTGTTATGAATTAGGTACCGGGCCAAATTAAAAGACAACTTTGTTTATACTAGATGTCACATTTTTGGAGTAATCATTATGCTTGTTCCTCAAAATGTATGTCTTGATAGTGTTTTGATCAAGTTAAAAATATAGAAATAGATGCCCAGGAAAAGTCACAATAAAAGATTACAGACTACCAATGGCACAAAGAGAAAGAAAAAGTAACAATGAGGAAAAAAAAAAAGAAAACGCATCACAAACAGCACAGCAGCCAGCTCCCTCTTCCCAAAAGGAATTACCAAGGTGCAACAGGCACAATTAATGAAAATTAATAAAATGATAATACACAACCATAACCACATGCAACATGAAGATCCCAGTCGGAAAATCCGACAAAGATTCATTTAAAATAAACAACAGTAGAACAATCGCCGTGGGGTATGCAATTAAAGAGGGAAGCAAAGTTATCAACCGTGATTTGGTTAACTTCCATGCATGCAGTCTGTCGTATAACATTTACATTGTACCCAAAACTTTAAAAGAAAGACCAAGGGAGCACTTCAATCACAAGACGTAGTCCACTCTCGACACCAAGAGGAAGAGGAAACATACACAAAACAAGAAAAAATACGAGTGTTTATGAAATGGAACAATCAGCCCTCTCTTCCCCACACGGGGTGATCAGACCATTAGAAAATACTAAACAACAACTCACAACAAATTTGCAGACATACAACAAAATTAACAGCAAAAGACACACACAATAACTACCGCCTTAGAACGGTCAGCAGCATATGTCACTGGGGGCTTAAAAATCTTTTACAGGTTGAATCTTCGCCCAAGGTTAGGGTGTTGTTCCCAACAATAAACATTAAAATATTCGGTTTGCATAATAATTTCCTAACACAATCAATGCATCATCACAGAGACATAAATCAAATTCAAACACTGAGATGAAGCAAGGATGAGGGCTGCTAGCCGATCCCCACCCCCCCCCCCCCCCCTACACTGTTGGCCAGAGCTAAAGAAAATCATTAGTTAAACCACGATGGGCACAGCGACAGACATAGCATCAGGCCATAGCCCTCAATGATTTATGCCGAAGCCGTCATTGAGTCAGAAGCCTGACCCGCCGCCATGCAATCAATGAGTCCAGCATAGCTATCCAGTCCAGCATAGCTATCCACCGTGATTCGGTAGACAACCATACGTGCGGTCTGTCGCATGATTTCAAAACTGTACCCAACCTTTTTATAACGAATAATAGTCTTTTTGAATTTCTCCGGAAAATTAAGTTTGCCAAAAATTTCATAAATTTATAGAGTAACTCTTCATAAAATAAGGTTACGACACCCCTTGTTGCGTTGCAGAAGTGTCTTCAAGCTGGCATTATATTTTTCAGTCAATTCATAATGTCTATCGAAAAACTTCGAAAATGGTTTTCGAAGTTTATGATACCGATAACCTTGTTTTAAGAGTTTATCAGTCAAGAACCAGTTACGATTGTTGAAACCGTTATCATTAGTAGAAGCTCCAGCGAAACGAATAAGTTGAGAAATGTACACTTCCTAAGGAGGACGTCTGGGAACATTACCGTTAAGAAACGGGAAATTAACAATATCGAAATCAAAATCATCCCGTTTGTCATAAATGTTTGACGAAATAATTCCATTATCTATTGATAAATTCAATTCCAGAAACGGCGTCTCGGAAGTTTCCTTTGTATTTATACTGCAGTCGATCTCACCTGACCATTACTCGCAGGTGTACATTACATACACACCAGGTTTGCAGGATGAAAGCCTACACAGTAACCATGTAATTACGGTAGGGGTCTTTAACCTGCACAGGGCATTACTTTCCCTGCACGGAGGGGGGGGGGGGGGGGGTGTGCTCCAGTTAACGTTCCGATCCGAAGGACGGTGGACTTTATGACATGCAACCCTGCAAATGATGCCAATGGAGCGTATTCGGACACCGAAATTTTGTCGCCACTGCCGGGGATCGAACCGGGACCTCTAGCATCAGAGGCAAGTGCACTAACCACTGGGCTATCACTCTCCACGAATTAGCCTTGTTTAATTGAGGTTCGGCAGAATATATGTTCCTAACCATATGATCAAAAGTGAGGGTTATCAATATTCAATAAATCGTCCAGATACCTAGAGGTAGAACGGAACGCTTCAATAATGTCAGCCTCATTTTCGGGTGATAAAGTCATCATACAGTCTCTCTCATTGCAAAATAAAAACAAATCAGCAACAAGGGGGCACAATTAGTTCCCATGGGAATTCCAACAATCTGCCTATATATTTTTGATCCAAATCTAATGAAAATATTGTCCAAAAGATGAGGAAGAGCATCACAAAGTCTCTGACAGGACCATAAATGAAAGTTTTTATGAACTTCAGAAGTAATGAAAGCTCGATTTTCATTACATGCTATGTAAGGAACATTCTCACGTTGATAAAAGCTTATCCCTAATTAGATCATGAGGTAAAGTTGTATACAGTGTAGAGAAATCATAAGTAGATACGCTGGAAGCAATTAAACCTCTGGCTTTCAACTTACATAAACTTCACTAGAGTTTTTCACAGACCAAAATAGGTTACCTTCTCTTTCATAAACAACTTCACAATATCGGATCCAATGTTTTTGACAGCGGTAAGGCAAGAAGTAAAAAGTTTCGACAAACTCGTAGTTGTACATGAGCTAGCGTTTGCAATAAAACGGGATTCATAAGGACTTTTACGAAGGCCAAATTGGCCGAAACTAGCTAGTCTGGCCAAGAAAACATGTACACACTATATTTTCCAGTTCTGTGGTGTATTCCTTGCTCCCAAAAGTGTAACCCTTTCCATAACATATTTTTCGTAGTTTATGATACCGATAACCCTGATTAAGAAGTATAGCAACCTTGTTGCGCTCTAGAGTGCATATTTGGAAGTGATCACCATGCATCTTATTCAAAATGACTGCCATGATGATTTTAGGTGAATCTTGGTCAGACTTTTTCTCTTCATGATTTCAAGTCATTTTCGTATTAACTGCTGTGATACTCAGATGAGCGATACAGGGGTATCACGACAGTTTCAATTAACAGAAGTGAAGGCAATGATCAGGAATCTATACAATTAACTCACAGCTTCCATCAGAGACACCAAGGGAAAGAAACACGCACTTGAAACAGCTAGACCCCAATGGAAACATCACTAGCGGAAAGCGAAAAGCCAGTTACTTTCCCACAAAATGGCCAATTGACTATCCAAAGCAAAATAATATAAGCGATACACACACTCAAAAACAGGCAATAACAAAAATAAGCCACGACAGAAGAACCGCCATGGAACGGTCAGTGAAACGACTTCCACTGGGAGGCTTAAATCGATTTCACATACCCACAATCTTACTTCCTTCGCGATATAGACAAATAATTTGTTCAGTCCGCATGAAGGCCTCCTATCTCATCAGTGCAACATCTCCGTGAACACAAAAAATCAATGGCCCCTGCCCATAGGGGCTTGAAGAAATAAACGGGCTGCATGATACTTCCACGCAGAGCTGAATCCGGCCCACACACTAGTACTGGTAAACCGCTTAGAGGAGCTAATAAAAATAAAAAAATGAGTTCCTTTAAGAGCAATGAAAACATTCATAAGAAAGAAGATGGGTCATACTACGTAGTTTCGGCTAATAAAGCCTAATCAGTGACCCTGTAATGATCCGGCAAAGAAAGCCAGAGGAAACATACTGCAATTTTGCGAATTTCGAATAGGCAGTCGATTCAAAGACTGTCCAGGAACCGCGGTGCGAGGCGGACCGTCCATGCTAATAAACCCTATTGGTTTCATTGGGCTGCAGGGCTTGAGATGTCATTTCATCTCACTGTCGGGTAAAAGTCCCACAAAATTGGAAGCAACGTCTCCGAAATGACCTTTACAGCGTTGACGGGGACGTTAAACCTCAAATCAAACAAAACAAACAAAAAATCAAACAATGCTCAAATGCTAGTATTCTTTCGTTTTGCTAAAATTGTAATTCATATTTTTTTCTCTCAAAGTTGCAAGCGCTGTGAACTGCCAAACAACCAAAGGCTAATCCATAAAATGCGACGTCCGGTTTCTGACAGTTTATCGCAGGATATGCTGTCGAAATTGTTTGATGTTATTCAATCAAACGTCGCATTTCAAAGTGCACTAGAATCCATGTTTTAAGCATATGGTAAGACATTGATCTGATTCTACCCAGTTTGCCAATGCCCAATATTTAGAACGCTATGCATATTTGGGTTAATCATATTTTTTTTTTCATTTCTAAAACACAAAATTTGTAAACGCGTTTTTCTATGGCGCAGTTATTGGCATATTGTCCGCCTGCTTGGTGCTAAAAATCGGAATAACCCCAGGCAACCACCGGGTTGTACGGTCTACCACTGCCCTGCATAATGTGGCTTGCGGAGTTATGATTTCTGAATACGAGAAAATATATAAAAATACATACATGCAAATATACTTGTTCATGACAGCCCTACAATTTAGTAGTCCATCAGCTTTACAATTACGTATATACTCAATGCATAGTAAGCAAATATCAACAAGTGTAAATTATCTATATCCAACTTTCGCTGTCTATTTTCCACACTGCATGATGAAAGTTCTAAACGTCAAACTACCATATTCCGTCACTTATATGTTACCGATACCAGAAGTAAACATAACCAATATGAAAACAATATGTAAATTAAGTAACTGGGTGATTGACGTATTATTTTTCGTGTCAGCTACCATTAAGTCTCAAAATATTTTTAGCAAAATATACCATTTTAGGGTCTGAACTGGTTGTCGCAGGAAAACTAGAAGACAACAAGACTCGGCATTTAAATTTAGAAGTTCTGGGTAATAGTATTGGTGGAAACCTCGTTCTATCAATGTCAGCAGATGACTCAGATGTTCTGATTCCTGACGCAATGGGCGAGGCAAAACTCACGGACTTCGAGACAATTACTGGTAAGGTAATATTTACTGTTAGAGGAATCGTCTCTTTTTCTCTTAAGAGTGATATAATTCACTAGCGTAAAGACTTCGTCGCAACTAATACTGAATATGCTCTTCTTACGCTCTAGAGTTCATATTTGGAAGTGATCACCATGCATCTTATTCAAAATGACTGCCATGATGATTTTAGGTGAATCTTGGTCAGACTCTTTCTCTTGATGATTTCAAGTCATTTTTCGTATAAACTGCTGTGATATAGAGGATCTTACATGAGTGTTCATGTATTATTGAATTTATTAAACGAGTTGAGGAAAAGGGATAAAATGCGAGGTTTTGCCGAGCATTTTATCCTTTTTCCTCAACGAGTTTATTAAATTCAATAATACATGAGCACGAATGCAAGATTATATTTATCATATGACATTTAAAACGCATTTTATTCACGATTTTTTACAAAAAATGTCAACATTCCGCCATCTGTAAACGCGACGTCGTTAAGGACGCCGTACATGTAACGTTACGGGACGTATCTAGCTAATTTGCATATTTAATCCACTAGTGGATTATCGAAAATATTACATGGCGTTATTACACTCTCAGACGCGACGCCATATGATAAACTCAGATAAGTGATACATTTTTCAAATCACTAATATATAAAATAGAAGTGAAGACAATGATCAGGAATCGATACAATTACCTCACACCTCCCAACTACTTTCAGTGATTAATCATTCAATAAATCACTGCTAGAGCTCTTGAACGACGTTCCAGACGTGTGCGGTCAATGTTCCTTTAAGCTGTGGCCTACTATAAAGAGCTCTCAAGGTATAATTTACTTAACATTATGCAATAGCACGTTATGGCAACAGCACTTTTTAAGACGCTAGTTATGACAGTTTCCTTATTTATTACGCCTGATAACACTCTTCTGGAGTCCATGTCTGTTGATCTGAACATTGATATTTGCCATTTGTCTATGGATTTTGTATTAACGCTTTGGTACTTCGACCTTAACTACTTATACTCGAGGTTAAACTTTATTTGTACGCTAATGTTCCATAAAATTAGAATTTGGTGCTTGTGAGAAGATTTCTACCTATGCCCACTGAATTGCTTAGCAAAAATGATAAAAATAACCATAAGACTACGGCAAACTTCATTTCACCTTGTAACAGGCAGCGTTTTCTGGGCTGTTATATTTAATTCGGGGGATTTGATTAAATTATGTAAAGGACCTGCGTAGTGGGAACACGATTAGTTGGAACTGTGAATACTAAGAATAGACCGCGCGAGTAAGCAAACTGATCTCAGTTATCGCTAGATGTCCATGTTTTTTGTTTTTTTTACATTTTCTCAAAACTGTTTATTTTTTATTCAGACTAGTTTGCCGCCCCCGCTCATAGGGGCTTGAAGAAATATATGGGCTGCACGATGCTTCCACGCAGAGCTGAATCCAGCCCGCACACTAGTACTGGTAAACCGCTTAGAGGATCTAAGCCTGTCTAGGAACCGCGGTGCGAGGCGGACCGTCCATGCTAATAAACCCTATTGGTTTCTTTGGGCGACATGGCTTGAGATGTCATTTCATCTCAATGTCGGGTAAAAGTCCCACAAAATTGGAAGCAACGTCTCCAAAATGACCTTTACAGTGTTGACGGGGACGTTAAATCTCAAATCAAACAAACAAAACAGACTAGTTTGTTGTATACATGTATGTTTTGCACTTGTGCATTTGCCGGCCTCAATCGCTCAGTCGGATGCGCGTCTGACTGGTGATCAGTAGGACGCGGGTTCGATACCTGCTGGGGTCGGCAACATTCTTTAGTGGAGAGTGATCATGATTTTTTTTCTACGATCATTCACTCCCTTCCGCTGATTTATGAAGGGCAGTTGTCAGTTTCTGGTGAAAGAATGTGCACTGTACTGGTTAACAGTTTACGTATCATATGTTCTATAAAAGGGCCTGCGCAGGAAAAGTGTGGACAGGTAAACTTGCCGGCTCAATAATGACTTAAATAGTGTTGACTGGGCCGTTAAACTCCGATACAAACAAAACAAACAGTATGCACTGTGTGATATTATATGACACATAGATAGATAGTTACATGTAGATAAATGAATAAATAAATAAACAATTTACTGTTTCATATTTTCACAATAAATCTGGACATTTTATCATTTAACGGACATGACAAAGGAGAATAAGGACGTTCTCTAGAAAGCTTTGTTTGGTATTCAGTTACGTTGCCGGCCAACGTGCGTAAATTTTGGCGGCGGCGGCATTCTTAAATGTAAAAAGGCCAAAGGTATTCTTTGACCATTAGCGGATGTGTCGTCCTTTTGGCACTATTTGTATCTTGTTTTAATACAGAACGCGGTCTTATCGGCTTATGCCTGTCTTGGGTCTAGACCCTGAGTTTGTAATCAACTCAACCGACTATGACATTTCTTCTGCTCATAACCGGTTGAACCAAGCGGAACCATTCCAGTGTATTTTTATTTTTATATTTAAGAGCATAAACATTTCCATATTTTACTAAATTGAAAATGAAAATATCGTATAGCCTTGCACACACAAGGCTGTCGGTGCATTTTAGAAAATTTCTTAAAGTTTAACATGATGCAGCAAACGTAAAGTAGAAGTAAAACAAAGATCAGGAATTGATACAATTAACTTACTCCACCCATAAAAGACACCAAAGGGAAAGAAATACAAACATTAAGCGACCAGACCATAATGGAAACCTAAACAAAGGAAGGCCATAAGGACAGTTACTTTCCCACAAAATGGCCATATGGTCATCCGAAACTAAAAGACACAAGTGATACACACAGTAAGTAACAAACAACAACATAAAATAAATCGCCACAGAAGAGCCGCCTTGGAACGGTCAGTGGAAGATTTCCACTGGGGGGCTTAAATCGATTTTACGTGGCCACAATCCTCGCCCTTACTTCCGTCGCGATTTAGACAAATAATTTGTTCAGTCCGCATGAAGGCCTCCTAACTCATCAGTGCAACATCTCCGTGAACACAAAAATCAAAGAACCACAGAGGTGAGACAACGGTGAGGACTCGACAGCAAGAAACCACTGAAATGCTGGAGCAAAAGAAAACCAACAGTTAGACTCCGATGAGCCCGACCAGAGACAGAGCATCAGGCACCAACCAACATTACCTTGAATTAGATCTCTCTAATTCTCAATAAGCCTTTACGTTGGAGCCGTCATAGAATCTGAGGCCTGACCCACCGGCGTGCAATTAAAGAGGGAAGCAAAGTTGCCAACCGTGATTGGGTTAACTACCATGCATGCAGTCTGTCGTATAATATCCATGTTGTACCCAATCTTTTTATATCGAAGAATGATTTTACGAAATTGGGTACTGAAGTCATTGCGGTTATATATTTTTCTGAATTTAAATACTAAGTCACCATAAAATTCGGGTTCCGATAGACCTTGTTGCAGAAGAGATTTAAGTCCAATATTGAATTTTGAAATTAAATCAGAATGGCGTCTATAAAATTTTGAAAAGGCTTTGCGTAGTTTATGGTACCGATAACCCTGATTAAGGAGTTTAGCCGTTAATAATTTATTACGAGTGTTGAAGTCAGTTACATGACTACACACTCTAGCAAATCGAATTAATTGCGAAATATAAACGCCATAGGATGGCGCACGAGGAACATCACCATCCAAAAAAGGAAAATTTACAATCTCAAAATCAAAGTCATCGCGTTTATCATAAATTTTGCACGAAACAAATCCATCTACAATAGATAGATGTAAATCCAAAAACGGGGCCTCGGTATCAGAAGAATTTGCTTTATTTAACTGAAGTTCTAGGGGGTAAATCTGACTGATCAAACCATCAAAATAGGTATTATCAATATTTAATAAATCATCTAAATATCTAGAAGTAGAGCTAAAAGCTTCAATAATTTCAGATTGGTTATCAATGGAAAGCGACAAAATGAAGTCTCTTTCATAACAATACAAGAACAGATCAGCCACAAGAGGTGCGCAATTAGTACCCATCGGAATACCCACAATTTGTCTAAATAACTTAGTACCGAATCTAATATAAATATTGTCAAGTAGAAAGGTGAGGGCATCACACACTTTCTGACATGACCAAAGTGTATAATTCTTATGCTCTTTAGAAGTGAAAAATGCATTTCTGACATTACATGCAAGATAGAGAGAATCTTCTCTGTGAAAAGCCCATTCAATTAAATCATTAAGCTTTTCTTTTATAAAATTATGAGGAAGTGTAGTGTAAAGAGTGGAAAAATCGTAGGTAGACAGACTAGAAGCACGAAACTGTCTAGATTTCAATTTATTTAAAACATCATTCGAATTTTTTATAGACCAAAACAGATTTCTTCCTGATCTTTCAAAGACTTTATCACAATATTTAATTACATGCGTTTTAATAGCAGTAAGACAGGAAGTTAATAATTTAGAAAGTTCAGTGGTAGTGCAAGAGCTAGAATTTGCAATAAACCGTGCTTTGTAAGGTTTTTTATGAAGTTTTGGTAACCAGTATAGCGTAGGAAGCTTGTCTTGGCCTTCGTTAACACACACAGCAAACTTGGTGGCTGAAAGACAAACATGTTTATCTACTATAGCTCTCTCTTCAGCTAAAGGCTGAAGTTCATAGGCCTTAGTACCACCAAGCTCCTGCTTAAGCGTGTTAACATAGTGGAGCCGTCACACAACGACGACGTTGTTAGCGGCCTTGTCTGCAGGGGCCAAAACAAACTTCTTATGAAATTCTTGAATACCTAGTTTAAGATGACGTAAAGACGTCTTGGGCTTAGGAGGTAATAAGTTAGTATTTTGAGAATAGAAAGAAATGCGTTTATTCACTAGTTTTAAAATGCTAAGTTTCCAGTCCTTAAGGGCTTTATGCTCAACATACTCTCGCTTACACCATCGATTACCGAATTCATTCAATGAAGCAGCGATTTCATCTCTACATTTACTGAAATCAATTTTAGAAGGAAACCGATATTTCGGTCCTTTAGAAATTATATTCCTTATCCTTGAATCAGGAATAATTTTCAAATTGCCAGTAATTACATGACCAGCAGCAGAATAGCAATACTTTGAGTTTTTACAATCACATGAATCAGGAGTATTAGTATCAATATCAAGATCTGAAACAAGTTTATTGAAATTAAAAATGATAGATCTAACAGGTTTGTTATATTTATAGCAAATTATAGGTGTTTCAGTATTTTGAAAATAAGCAGGAATGGAAGAAAGTACGGATCTCTCACGGAAGATACTAGGCAAATCTATAAAATCCATACCCTTATTGATGAAGGATATTTTGAAGAAATGGCGTTTATGATTAATTTCAGAATCAATGTAAGGACGGAGAGTATGCTGAGTATAGCCTCTAGTTAATAGAGCCGCATCATATAACTGATGAGAACTATCGTAGAATTTATTCGCCTCGGTGTCCAGAAGACGTAAGACAGAAACGGGTAATGAACTTAAAAATGAAAGCATAGAGTGGCGTCCATGATTTAATAATATAATAGACAGTCACTTCAGTCTAGTATTGTTTCGTTTAAACGCACGTGATTTACGTTTAAAGTTACCATTTTTCCTGGTGCCGTGAGATCTAGTTCTGCGTTTACGACATTCCAGGAGTGAGAAAATATCAAAGTCCGGCATTCTGGAAATATTACCCTCATGATAAATGTTGTCATTAAATCCCAGTGGAAAAGGGGTCTGTAAAAATTTAATCCATTTCAGTTCAGCTTCATGTCTTTTGATTATTTTGAATCTAGTTGTAGAATTTGCATCGTAATAAAGTTTTTCCACTGGTTGTATAACAATGTTATTTACAGAATGACCTGTACGTCGAAAGTGACGGTACAAGAAAGTGTCAGTTTTCTTAGGCTTACTCATTCTACGATAATGCTCGTTCAATCTAGTTTTAAGCATGCGGTTAGTTTTAACCGTCGGTAGTGATATCAGACCAATGCGTTAGATTATTATACCTGTAAATGTTTATTTCTTGTTTTATTTTGAAGAGAAGACATGGGCTTACCTCACCATCCAGCAGTTACTGGAAAAGTATGAAATTACAGATAATTACACGGCTAAGGAGGAAATGAAAGCGCGTGCATTGGATCTCTCATTAAAGGTACCTATTTATTAAATCGTTACACAATGCAACAGAAGTGTTTCAAAGACCAATGAAAGCCATATAAAATAAAAAGCTAAAAGGTTGCCTTTGGAAACAAAGAAACACATAAAAGAACGAAAATTAGAGACTCGGTTTTATTGAGTCTCTTCATGCACATCAATATAGTTTGCAAAATAGTACCGGAGGCAATGATCAGGTATACGCCTCCTAGCACCGGCTTAAGCGATATTCGATTTTCAAAGTAACCAGAATGGGCTAAATGATCGCAAAGGAAAAGAAAATATAATGTGAACTATGAGGAAGAACGGGGGGACTTTTTACGGCCGCCACACGACACTTTACACCAGCTGCAGTGAGGTACAATACTAAACGACCAGACGGGTATTTAATAAAAAATATATTAGCAATACATGCATGCAAGGACAATCTATTGCAATAATTAACCACAACAGCATGTTCGCCAGAGAAGTCGTGTTGCTAAAGCGGTGGAGATTTATGTATGTGTGTTAGTGATCTGTTCTTGGGGACTGCTTACTGCATGAAGCTCTTATGCATGGACACCCTGATAGTTTGGTGTATTATTTTTAACATGGCATCTAGAGGGCCGTTAATATAGGCAAAATACCTTTTCCGGGCCTTTGTAAACCAGGTGAAAACGACCACGACCGATTTATACACATATAGAATTATTATGTTGAAGTCCTCAAGTGTTTTTATTAATCATAATGTATTCGAGCGTATTTTTCTCTCGAAGTACTGACAAAACTGGGTAGATTCTCTCTGAGTGTAGCGTTGGAAAAAAGTCCTGAACTAAATCATGTTCAAGAAAATGGTTATCCTTTAGAAGCATGGAATTAACCACAGAACTAAAAAGTATGGAGTGTACATGTTTTCTGGACCAGACTAGCTAGTTTCGGCGAATTATGCCTCATCCGTGACCGCAAATATTTTCAAACTTCCACAATTGAATCAATAATTCGAAAGGACAAGAAAATATAAACTTCACTATTATGAAGGGCAGGAAGATTTTTTACGGCCGCAACACATTCCCTTAACATCAGCCGTTGTGACGTTAAATATTTTTAAGAAAAGGGTGATCCTTTGGAAGCAAGGAATTCACAACAGAGCTGAAAAGTATGGAGTGTTCTTGTTTTGCGGGCCGAACTTGTTGGTTTCGCCAAATTAGGCCTCATCTGTAACCCTTAGATATTTTCAAAATTTCACAATGGAATCAATGGTCCCAGAGAACAAGAAAATATAAACCCCAATATGGCGATGGGTAGGTAGACTTTTTACGGCCGCTACATGGCGCACGTTCCAGAGATTTTTTCTTATATCTAGAAGACTTCGCAAAGCCAACTCGGTTTCATTAACTCAGTCTTCGATATACAAAAAATAGGGTACAACATAAATGTTATACGACAAACTGCATGCAGGGTAGTTTGCCCAATCATGGTTGATAACTTTGCTTCCCTCTTTAACTGCACGCCTGTGGATCAGGCCTCAGGCTGTATTACGGCTCTGTAACGCCGCTTAGTGTTCATATGAACAATAAGCGTTGCGACTTATTGTTCATTTTGCCAAACTGACAATAGGCGTAGATCATGTAGATCGGAATACAGTACCAACCACGAATGTCTAATTTTTTGTAAGTATCACAAGGGTTACATCTTGATCAGAATTTAACATGGTGTGGGTAAATGTGACCTTTAATGCATTACCGGAGCTGGATTTGGGCTCTCATCGGGATATATTTAAATCTTGGCCTATTTCACGCTCCAGGGACTTCGTTTTATATCATGACGGCTTTTTTGTGTATGAACATCAAGCTTCAGCATTATGACACAGTACGACCCGACATTTGACCTTAAAGAAGGAAGTCACTGTGACTTTTATGTCATGGTCATGTGATTTGGCCTTATAATTTGAAGACTATATATGATACATGAACACCATACTTTGGTATTATGTCAGTATGAATCGTCATTTGACCTCTAAATAAATGTAGATTAACATGAACTATATTTCATGTTCCAGTAATTTCCCCTAATATCCTGAAGACTTTTCGATGTATGAACACCATACTTCGGCATTATGAAACATACTGTCTCATAATCCTGACGAATGGTGTTCAGATATAAAACAAGTCAAAAAAGATTTTTCTGTCTAGCCCCATCCTGGCACTTCAAACCTGGGGTCAAGTATCCTCGCATTAATTACGGCCCTCCAGGGTACAGGTGGTCTAAACATGACTGCTTCCTGGTGAGTGGCAGTCTTCTAGACAGGTTTTTAATTATTTGGACCCCATTTTGATTTATATCAGTCTTTGAATCGACTGCCTATTCGAAGTTCGCGGAGTTGCGGTGTGTTTCCTCTGGCTTTCTTTTCCGGATCATTGCGGGGTTACTGATGAGGCTTTATTAGCCGAAACTACGTAGTATGACCCATCTTCTTTCTTATGAATATTTTCATTGCTCTTAAAGGAAATCATTTTTGATTTTTATTTGAAAAAAAAAACTGTTCATCTTTTTGTTTTTAGCAAAATTACTGCTCCTTAAGATGTTGTACTTACCCTTTGGTGTCTCTGATAGGAGCTGTGGGTTAATTGTATCGATTCCTGATCATTGTCTCTACTTCTATTCACTAAAAAGCTCATTAACCCTTTTGATGGCAAGAAAATCAACATCTGTAAATGTTGAAAATGCTTATGTCGTCTGCAGAAACTTCTTGCAAACGCAAACTTCTTTTGGATAGCCTTTTGGCCATTTTGTGGGAAAGTAACTGTCCTTTTGGCTTTCCGCTGTTGGTGTTTCCGTTGGGGTCTGTTGCTGCATGTTTGTATTTATTTTCCTTTGGTGTCTCTGATGGGAGCTGCGGGTTAATTGTATGAATTCCTGTTCATTGCCTCTACTTCCATTCTTAATTTTTTTGCATACAGACAGTGTGGACCCTGATCAGACTGCTCCTAGAGGAGCAGTCTGATCTGGGTCAATTCTGTTTGCAAATATGACTTTTAAAGTAACTGGCAGATGACAAAGCATACGGCAGTTGTCGTGATTGGCATTTAATGAGTCAAGTTAATTATGCTTTGAACAACTTGGCCTACATCAGTCTGAATTCCAGTTTACTTTGATTCATCTTATTCCTGTTCTCATTTTCATTTGGAACAGTCCGAGTTTGATCTAGATTGAAAAAATAGCACCTTGAAGTTTATTAATTAGTAACATGACATGGTGAAATAGAAGCGTTGGGATCGCACATATTATGGACAGCTTGGAGGCATACTGCCACACGCAATGTTCACATTGCAATACTTATTGTCAAACTAAGACATTGTTGGTTTGTTTGTAATTGAGTTTAACGGCCCAATTAAAGACAGGACTGGACTATTTAAGGGAGCACAGGAAAACCTGAGTCATTCTTTGTCTGACCTCTGAAGGGTTAGCATCAAATGCTATTTATCTGATTGGCTGTAAATGGAGAACTACTGTGACATCACAATGCTTGACATTTAAATAATAAGTGATTGACAGCTCTGCCCTGTTTGAAGCTAACCTTGTTATCTCAATTATGTCACAGCAGGCACACTCCATAATTGGTTTCAATAGACAAACAAAACAATTTAGTAATGCTTCCTGTATTTGTGTTTTTATGTTTAAATTACAAAGAAACAAAATACAAACATATTAATTTTCATAAAGGTTAATTATATAGCATATTTAGTTCTAATATACCAAAACAAATAAGTAATAAAAAATTAAAGCTTCAAATTTGTTGAAAAATTATTAGTTGACACTTTAGAAAACAGCTTCTTCTGATAAATAAATAAATAAATATATAATGTTTGAATGAAAGAATAGTTTTTAAATTTGATATTATAGAAATATTTTTCCATTTTTCTACTTGTTTTTCTTCTTATAGAAGAAGAAAAATAACAAGTAAAATGAATTATACACAGGCAGTCTTAGTAAAATGAATAAAAATAAAACTGACACAGCTAAACAAATGATGGGATGGCTGAATGAATAAAACAGATGCCCAGGCTTATCTCATTCTAATCTCAATTTAATTTTTTTTAAATAAAATATAGATTTTGGGTGCTTGTTAGAATGGTCTTGATCAGGCAGTTCTAATGAGCATCCATAATATACTATCAAGTGAGGGTATACATTTGTATGACCTCAATGAGGCAATTCAAACGAGCCCCCACAATATACTATATAGAGTGTCGGTTTGTTTGTTTGATTTGATGTTTAACGTCCCCGTCAACACTTTAAAGGTCATTTTGGAGACGTTGCTTCCAATTTAGTGGGACTTTTACCCGACACTGAGATGACATGACATTTCAAGCCCTGTCGCCCAATGAAACCAATAGGGTTTATAAGCATGGACGGGCCGACTTGTACCGGTTTGCCTGGGCAGGCTTAGATCCTCTAAGCTGTTTACCAGTACTCGTGTGCGGGTCGGTTTCAGCTCTGCTAGGAAGCATAATGCAGCCCATATATTTCTTCAAGCCCCGATGGGCGGGAGCCGATAGTGTGTTGGTACTAGGTCTATTTCTAATGAGTACTAGGACTTGCATTTTACACATACAAATGTTCAATGAGGCGTTTCTAACGATTTTGGGGATATGTGTTAGAACTGTGTTATATCCCAAATCTTTTTACTGTGAATCATGTTACACAGAGGTTATTCTGTACAGAGAAAAATATGAAAACACACATTATATTTCTTCCACACCTAAATTGACATTCAGATAAAATCGTTTTCTGATTTCAGTCAAGTTTGCTATTTTATTTTCTACTACACAAAACTAGACTTTTTTTCTATTTAAATGTTAATCAATAAATAAATCTTTGTATATGAAGCATAATTTATGTCCAATTTTGAAGGTATTTGTTGGAAAAATATATGGACAGCAGCTGATTAAATTACAGTCAATTATATCCTATAATCCTTATCAGTTTTATGGCCCCTTTCGATAGCAAGCCCACCAAGACCAAGCCACACCTACTTTTATATGCTGGTTACCTGTACATGTTTAAGCTGGGAACCAGACTTCCCTGGCATGAAAATACTGTCTTTAACACTATTAATTTTTAGGTCATTTTTGAGCCGGTCAGTTTACCCATCCACACTTTTCCTGGGCAGGCTTATGTAAGCGGTTAACCAGTACAGTGCAATTATTTTGCCAGAAACGGACAACTGTCCTTTTTGAATCAGCGGAAGGGAAAGAATGACCTTAGAAAAGATTTCATGATCAATCTCCAAGAAAGTCAAACGTGAGCATCAAGCATTGCAGTCGCAATGCTTAGTGTTCACACGGACACTTAGCTTTGTGTTGACACAAAGCGTTGTAACACGACTCTGGTCAAAACGCTTGCTTAAACTTTTCAAATACTGTCAGTTGGTGTCTGATGCTCTGTGTCTGGCTTGGCGCACCGGAGTTTATAGTTGGTTTCCTTTTTCTCCAGCATTTCGGTTATATCATGCGGCCGAGTTGTCATCATTGTTTAATCTCTGTTTTTGTTTGATTTGTATGTTCTCGAAGATGTAAGAAATCCTTCATGCCGACAGAACAGTGTTTGTTTGAACCATGACAAAACCGCGTGCGAGGGATGTGTCCACATAATACCCATTTTAGCTACCAAATAAAAAATACTGACCGTTTCAATGCGGTACATCTGTTGTGGTGTATAATTGTTATAGCCTGATCATTGCATATGCTTCTATCTAATTCATTTAATATAGAAGTGAAAGCAATGGTCAGAGATCAAAATAATTAACCCACAGCTCCCATCCGAGACACCAAAGGGAAGGAAACACAAACATGAAACCACAGACCTAATGGAAACACCAACAGCGGAAAGCCAAAAGGACAGTTACTTTCCCACAAAATGGCCAACTGGTTATCCAAATCAAAATAATATAAGCAATACAAACACTCAAAGACAAACCATAACAAAAATAAACCGCGACAGAAGAACCGCCTTGGAACGGTCAGCGAAACAAATTCCACTTGAAGGCTTAAATCGATTTTACGTGGCCACAATCCCCGCCGTACTTCCGTGCGATTTAGACAAATTATTTATGCAGTCCGCACGACGGCCTCCTAACCCTTATATACCAGCATTTTAATTAAGCAGAGCCGACGCTCATCAGACGCCGCATTCAAGAGCGTTTGATTTGGATCTTCAGCTTTAGCTAAGTAATTGAGCCCAGACAGATGCGTCGGACACGGTAGCTCAGTCGGATGCGCGTCTGACGGGTGATTTGGAGGACGCGGGTTCGATACCTGCCGGGATCGGCAACATTCTTTCGTGGAGATTGATCATGAAATCTTTTCTGCGGTCATTCTCTCCTTTCCGATGATTCAAGAAGGGCAGTTGTCAGTTTCTGACGAAAGAATGTGCACTGCACTGGTTAACCGCGTACGTATAACCATGCCTAGGAAAAGTGTAGATAGGTAAACTGACCGGCTAAAAATGGCATAAAATAGGGTTGACTGGGCCGTTAAACCTCAATGCAAACAAACAAACCAGCCCAGACGTTACAGGACGGCCCAGTAAAATATGTTTTGCGAAAGGGTTATCCTTTGGAAGCAAGGAATACACGAGATAACTGAACAGTATGGAGTGTACAAGTCTTTTTTATGGACCAGACTAGCTAGTTTCGGCCAATTAGGCATTATCAGTGACCCTCAAATATTTTCAAAATTCCGCTGTGGATTAATGATTCCAAAGGACAAGGAAATATAAACTACACTGTGATGAAGGACAGGGAGACTTTATATGGCCGCCTCACATTTCCTTAACCACGTTACCACCAGCTGTAAGACTAACTTGGATAAAAATACCATTTTTTCTTGCACACCAGACAAGGAAATCCGTGATTTTACCCTGGGATAGAAATTTATGTTCTGACCCTGGTGCTCCGACCCAAAATCGAATGTATTCGCGTGTTTGATAAATGCACTGGTTGATTACGACCTATTGTGCGCCGTCGTTAGGGTTGAAGTTACGTGACGTCACTAAACATTCCTGCAGTGTCAACACAATATTGCGGACGTTGGTAACCGAAGTGACTGCAGCATTAAAAATCCGCGCTAAGAAATGGAAGATGCAAGCAAAAGAATCCAATATGGGTGTGAGGGATGGATAGAATAATCCGCCCCTCGGGATCACTGTCCGGCATCACTTGGCAAGCCTCGTGATGCCGGACAGTGTCCCTCGGGACGGATTTTTCCATCCAACCCTCACACCCATATAAGATTCTTATATTATTATCCAATCTACTATATAAAGTGTTTTATCATATGACGTCGCGTCTGAGAGTGTAATAACGCCATGTAATGTTTCGATAATCCACTAGTGGATTAAATATGCAAAATAGCTAGATACGTCCCGTAACGTTACATGTACGAGGTCCTTAACGACGTCGCGTTTACTAATGGCGGAATATTGATATTTTTGTAAACAATCGTGAATAAAATGCGTTTTAAATGTCATATGATAAATAGAATCCTGCATTCGTGCTCATGTATTATTGAATTTATTAAACTCGCATTTTATCCCTTTTCCTCAACTCGTTTAATTAATTCAATAATACATGAACACGCATGTAAGATCCTCTATATGCTGTATTTTGGCTATAGAATGAGTATAAATCAAATTTAATCAGAGTGAACTGTATCACCGTCCAATATTTTTTACTACTGGACGGTTCCATTGGACGTTCTTTGGTCTGTATAAAATAAGCATCTTTGAATCTTGGGATATCCGAAACAGGATTCGTTCCGGGGCGGTGCTTCTGTCGCGGTTTATTTTTTTGTTATGGTTTGTCTTTGGGTGTTTGTGTCGCTTGTGTTGTTTTGTTTTGGATGGCCTGTTGGCCGTTTTGTGGGAGGATGGCTGTCCTTTTGGCTTTCCGCTGTTGATGTTTCCATTAGGGTCTGTTGTTTCATGTTTGTGTTTTTTTCCCGTTTGTGTCTCTGATGGGAGCTATGGGTTAATTGTATCGATTTTTTATCATTGCCTCCACTTCTATTTTACCACATTTGTCATTCAGCCACCCAGTTTGCTGTACGTATTACAGAAGGCCAAGACAAGATTCTTACGTTATATTGGTTACCTAAATTTCATACAAGACCATACAAAGCACGGTGTATTGCAAATTCACGGTCTTGTACTACAGCTGGTGCCTGGGAATGTGTGGGGGCCGTAAAAATTCTCCCTGTCCTACATTATAGTGATGTTTATATTTTCTTGTCCTTTGGGGTCATTGATTCTATTATGGAATTTTGAATATACTTGGGAGTCACTGTTGAAACTAGCTAGTCTGGCTCAGAAATCATGTACACTTTATATTTTCAAGTTCTGTGGTGTATTCATTGCTTCCAAAGGACAACCCTTTTATAGAACATATTGTACCACCACTGAACTTCCCAAAGTATTAACTTTTTGTTTTACTACCATTAAAACATGTGATTAAATATTGTGGCAAAGTCTTTGAAAGATCAGGGAGAAATCTCTTTAGGTCTATAAAAATTCTTATGAAGTTTTAAATAAATTGAAATCCAGACGGTTTCGTGCTTCCAGTGTGTGTAAGTATGATTTTGCACACTTTACACTACACTTCCTCATTATCTTATAAAAAACGATTTAATTGAATGGACATTTCATGGAGAAGATTCCCTCTACCTTGCATGTAATGTACGAAATGATTTTTTCGCTTCTGAAGAGCATAAAAATATATTTTAAGGTCATGCCAGAAAGTGTGTGAAGCGCTCACCCTTATACTTGATAATATTTACATAAGATTTGGTACTAAGTTATTTAGACAATTGTGGTTACGAAGTCCGCACCCCTTGTGTCTAATCTGTTCTTGTTTTGTTATGAAAGATATTTCATGATGTCGCTTTCCGTTGAAAACCAAGCTGAAATCACTGTAGCCTTTAGCTCGACTTATAGATATTTGGATGATTTAATAAAAAAATTGACAATGCCTGTTTCGATGGTTTGATCAGTCAAATTTACCCTCCAGAAGTCCAGTTAAATAAACATATTCTTCTGATACCGAGGGCCCGATTTTTGGATTTACATCTTTATACTGTAGATGGGTTTGTTTCCTGCAATATTTATCATAAACGCGATGATTTTGATTTTGAGGTTGCAAATTTTCCTTTCTTGGATGGTGATGTTCCTCCTGCGGCATCCTATGGCGTTTATATTTCACAATAAATTCGATTTGTCAGAGGTTCTAGTCATGTAACTGACTTCAACACTCGTAATAAATCGTTAACTGCTAAACATTTTAATCAGGGTTGTTGGTATCATAAACTACGCAAAGCCTTGGGCCCATCGGAGTTGGTTTTCTTTTGCTCCAGCATTTCAGTGGTTTCTTGCTGTCGAGTCCTCACCGTTGTCTCATCTCTGTGGTTCGTTGATTTTTTGTGTTCACAGAGATGTTGCACTGATGAGTTAGGAGGCCTTCATGAGGACTGAATAAATTATTTGTCTAAATCGCGACGGAAGTAAGGGCGAGGATTGTGGCCACGTAAAATCGATTTAAGTCCCCCAGTGGAAATCTTTCCACTGACCGTTCCAAGGCGGTTCTTCTGTGGCGGTTTATTTATGTTGTTGTTTGTTACTTACTGTGTCTATCACTTGTGTCTTTTTATTTTGGACGGCCGTATGGCCATTTTGTCGGAAAGTAACTGTCCTTATGGCCTTCCTTTGTTTAGTATTCCTTGCTTCCAAAGGATAACCCTTTTATAGAACATATTTAACTTCACTACAGCTGGTGTGTGGGAATGTGTGGCGGCGGTAAAACGTCTCCCTGCCCTACATCATAGTGTAGATTATATTTTCTTGTCAATAACTGAGGGTCACTGATGAGGCCTAATTGGCCGAAACTAGCTAGTCTGGCCCAGAAAACATGTACACTCCATATTTTTCAATTCTGTGGTGTATTCCTTGCTTCCAAAGGATAACCCTTTTATAGAACATATTTAACTTCACTACAGCTGGTGTGTGGGAATGTGTGGCGGCGGTAAAACGTCTCCCTGCCCTACATCATAGTGTAGATTATATTTTCTTGTCCTTTGGGACCATTGATTCCATTGTGGAATTTTGAAAATAACTGAGGGTCACTGATGAGGCCTAATTGGCCGAAACTAGCTAGTCTGGCCCAGAAAACATGTACACTCCATATTTTTCAATTCTGTGGTGTATTCCTTGCTTCCAAAGGATAACCCTTTTATAGAACATATTCCATTATGGTCTGGTCGCTTATTGTTGGTGTTTCTTTCCCTTTGGTGCCTTTGATGGGTGGAGCAAGTTAATTGTATCGATTCCTGATCTTTGTTTTACTTCTACTTTATAGAGGTCATCCGATTTAATTTCAAAATTCAATATTGGAATTAAATCTCTTCTGCATCAAGGACTATCGGAACCCGAATTTTATGGTGACTTAGTATATAAATTCAGAAAAAAATATACTTGCAATGATTTCAGAACCCATTTTCGTTTCTCATAAACCCTTTTTGTTTCATTGGGTGACATGGCTTGAGATGTCATATCATCTCAATGTTGGCTAAAAGTCACACAAAATTGACAGCAACGTCTCCGAATTGACCTGTACGGTGTCTGGGCACAAAAGTACATGACTGGGCAGTATTTTGTTATGGTTGGTCTTTGATTGCGTGTACCGCTTATATAATTTTGTTTTGGATAGCCAATTGACCATTTTGTGGGAAAGTAACTGTCCTTTTGGCTTTCCGCTATTGATGTGTACATTAGGGTCTGGGTTTTCATGTTTGTGCTTCTTTCCCTTTGGTGTCTCTGGTGGAAGCTGTGGGTTAATTGTATCTGTTCCTGATCATTACATTCTCTTCTATTTTGAGGGGGACGTTAAACCCCAAATCAAACAAAACAAACAAAACCCAATTTCGCAAAATCATTCTTCGATATAAAAGATTGGGAACCACATGCATGTTATACGACGGACTGCATGAAGAGTATTAAACAAAATCACGGTTGATAACTTTGCTTCCTTCTTTAATTGCACGCCGGTGGGTTCTATGATGGTGACGGCGTAAAGGCGTACTTATGTAATGTTGTTAGGTGCTCTGTCTCTGGTTGGGCTCATCGGAGCCTAACTGTTGGTTATATTTTGCTCCAGCATTTTAGCGGGTTTTGCTGTCGAGTCCTCACCGTTGTTTCATCTCTGTGGCAGTTTGATTTTTGTGTTGTTTGAGATGTTGCACTGATGCCTTAGGAAAATATAAGTGAATCTTTCATGCGGACTGAACAAATTATTTGTCTTAACCGCGACGGAAGTAAGGGCGAGATTCGTCAATTTTATAGAAAAATTTAAAAGAAAGACCCAGGGTGCGTCACAGTCACAAGACGCAGCATACTCTCGACACCAAGAGGAAGAGGAAACATACACAAAACAAGAAAAATTAAGAGTGTTTATGAAATGGAACAATCAGCCCTCTCTTCCCTCTCCTTGTCAATTTTATAGGATGAATTTTATTTTTGTGGGATTCGTCGATGTGTAAACTACGGCGAATCACTCACAAACTGCATGTTAAGTTGATTCGCCGCAGTTTATATATCGATGAAAGCCACAAAAATAATAATTCATTATTATAATTCCAATTTCGTCATCAAATTGTTTCAAAATGCCAACAGAATGGTACATATAAGGAATTCTTTTGAAAGCGTTAGAATGAACTTACCAACGGCCACGGCGGAATGAATATACAACTGGAAGCTAACATCTTTGAAAGAAACCCACAAAAACAAGCCTTTAAAGTTCAGTTTATTTGTCTTCTAACATTTACTTTTTCAATTGTTTTACATCTTTTAATCGAACGTTGTTGACATCGTTTCATAAACAATGACGTAACGCGTGGGTTCTAAACGTATTCTTTGACTTCACGTCATTTTACAACCTGTCGCTATGTTAAACAGATCTGAGATTCTTGCTCATGGAATTTATCGCAGTATAAAAGTTTTGTTTTAACCAATCTGATTTACTTCGAAATGTGGAGAATTGGAATTATATGAGCCGCGCCAAGCGAATTTGTGTCTTCGAGCATTCCGTCATGATAAATTTTAACTGCGCATGCCCAGCCATTCAGAGGGGGCAGGGGTATGGCTTTCTGTCTGAAGGTTGCTCTTGATTCAATGCTTGTATGAGCGAGCAGCGAAGGTTCTGGCGAGACTGCGCGGATGCGCAGGCTCGCCTGAACCTTCGCTGCTCGCATAAGCGATAAGTACCAAAATCGCTTGACGGGGCCCATATAACAATAAACCCATAAAGGAATATTATATATGGAACGCTGTGGTGCAGTGCAAAAGCATCGGATTTGAGATCGAGAGGTAGCCAGTTCGATCCCCGCTAGCGTCAAGAGTTCTTTCCTTGAGCAAGAGACTTAATCCACATTGCCTAGGTACTGGTTTAGGAGGAAAAAAGATGGCCACGTGGAAAATCAGTACTAGTTTACTATTGTGTTACCCTCAATAAATAAGGTTCACTATTTTTATATAGCATCCAGAAAACCACAATGGTGATGCATGTATACAAGAGAGCGTCACTTAACTCAATACATTCATCATTTGTGCTTTTCAGTATAACTTTGTTACTCCTCTCACATCAATGGTTGTCACAAAACCTGAGGCCGAAGAAAATGTTGAAGAGTCAGGTAAGTTTTTTTATATTGACATCAGAATGTGTCCCAGTATTTCGCCACAGGGCTGCCTGTGTCCTCTAGGATTATCAAACCTATTTAAGTAAAGTTGAACTTCAATAACTCGAACATTTCTGGAAACATGAAAATGTATTCGAAATAGAGGTAGTTCGAATTAATGACGTTTATTCATTGTGCCATGGGACAAATTGGAAATCACTTTTGGATATTTCTACGATTTTCTATAAAACAGGCATGCTGTGTGTACTAATCAGAATCGCCTTAACGGCGATTTTGTTGAGTACAGCCAACCAAGATAAAATAAAAAAAACATGTATCATCCTAAATGTTTGGCTATCTGGAACTTGGGGAAAACTTCTGAAGGGACTACAGAACTAGTTAGAATTAGCCGCGGTAAATGAAATATCCGTATTAGAGTTATCGAAGTTTCACTGTATTTTTAAAATACAGCGAGCCGTAAAAAGTCTCCTCGTACATCGTCATATTACAGATAATACTTTCAGGTCTTTTGGGACCATTGAGGTCATTAAGAATCATTTTGAAAATAGAGTTCTGCTTAAGCCGGTGCTAGAGGGCATGGCTGGTGTTGCACATTTCAGTACTGGTCATGAGCAGACTTTATGGGTACTAAATGCGCGCCAGTTGTGGCTGTTCTGTTTTTGTTTTGTTATGAGAGAGACTTCATGATGTCCCTTTCTGCTGAAAACCAGTCTGAAATCATTGAAGCTTTTAGCTCCACTTCTAGATATTTAGATGATTTATTAAATGTTGATAATACCTATTTCGATGGTTTGATCCGTCAAATTTACACCCTCCCCGAACTTCAGTTAAATAAAGCAAATTCTTCTGATACCGAGGCCCCGTTTTTGGATTCACATCTGTCTATTGTAGATGGGTTTGTTTCGTGTAAAATTTATGATAAACGCGATGATTTTGATTTGAGATTGTAAATTTTCCTTTCAAGGATGGCGCTTATATTTCGCAATTAATTTGATTTGCAAGAGTGTGTAGTCATGTAACTGACTTCAACACTCGCAATAAATTGCACTTTCAAAGCAATATTTTGAGATATCGCAATAACTTTGGAAAAGGAAGGGGTAGACTTGAGAGAGAGAGAGAGAGAGAGAGAGAGAGAGAGAGAGAGAGAGAGAGAGAGAGAGAGAGAGAGAGAGAGAGACAGACAGACAGACAGACAGACAGAGAGAAAAAACGGCTGACATTTAATTCACCCGGAGAGGAGGAGTCCGATAGTTCTGTTTTGAAATTTTCAATTGCGAAATGAAGTTGTGCTATGAAATTACCACATAGGACGTACTGCAACATACGTAAGATGCTAACTTTCCCTAACATTGCTCTGGGGATTGCAATATATGTGCCAAATACTACTTAGCTCTTGCTGTAGTTTTATCCCTTACGGGGTCAAGAAAACCAGGTATCTAGTTACAAGGCTTGATCATCCCTTATGGGATTATTGACCGTTAGAAAAACAGCCGCATTTAAAATCGTGCAGATTTTAGACCATACAAGTTTCAAAATATTCCATTTACATATATAAACGACCAAATACCATGGAGACAATGTACATGCATGTCAACAGGGTTTTGATAAGACACATTTGCATATATTTGAAACTCTAAATTTTAGGTGACCCCCTCCCCCAAATTGAAGAATTTCATGGAATAAAGGTCAAATATATATGACAAATCACACGTATGTGTATTTAATTGCAACATATTTGACTTTATATTAATATTTACATGTAAATGAATATCCAATATTATGGTAGCAACAGGCCAGGCATCATGCACTGTGTCCTTGAGCACAACACTGTATCAAAGTATACTTCACAACATCGAAAACCTGACATTTTAAAAAATAGCTTTCTTTTAAAGTAAATGGTTCCGAGTTTTTATTTTCATTGCCCAGCAATCCACAGTCGTCGAACAATTTAACACCTAAACAACCGGTTTGTGAAATCTAGCGTTGTGGCAAAATATCACGTGGAGTCGGTTTTCGAAGTATTCACGTATACCTTCGCTATCCCATGCTTAACAACTGATTCTGAAAGTGCACATTTGTCGTCTGATAGTTGCCTGACAAAAGTACAGCTTCAAAAAGGAAATTTTCCTTGCGCTTAAATATGTGAAACTAAATCAACGCCATTCGGTATGCTTAGCGCTGGTTCGACCGTATCTACGATTGTCAGGCATTTCCAATGCTCTAGAGGTACCCTGTAAAATTGAGAAAATGTTACGAGCAGATAGGAGACGTCCCCGATCGTCCTAGACCTGGCAGGCGAAAGGTCCTGACTACTGACATCTGACAATCTTGTCTTGTCATCGTAAGGGTTAATACCCTCATAAGGGCTAATCGGTCTCGTAAGTCGTATTCGGCACACTTATTTCAAACTCCAAACCACAAGCTTGGAAAATCTATGAAAAAAATAGTTGTAAAAGCAATGATCCATTATCGATACAATTAACCTACAACTTCCATCAGAGACACCATGGCAAAGAAACACAAACATGAAACAACTAGAACCTAATGGAAACATCAATAGCGGAAAGTCAAAAGCTTCTTTCCCCAAAAATTGGCTAGCTAAAAGAAATTAATATAAGCGATACACACACTCAAAAATGAGTCATAGCAAAAATAAACCACGACAGAAGATCCGCCTTGGAACGGTCAGTGAAAAGAATTTCCACTTGGGGGGTGGGGGTGGGGGGTGGGGGGTGGGGGGTGGGGGGGCTGCTCAAATCGATTTTACGTGGCCACAATCCTCACCCTTACTTCCATCGCGATGTGAACACCAAAATCAATCAACCACAGAGATGAAACAACGGTGAGGACCCGACAGTAAGAAACCACTGAAATTCTGGAGCAGTATCAAAACCAACAGTTAGACTCCGATGGGCCCAACCAGAGACAGAGTATCAGACACCAACTAACATTACAAAAATTAGATTCGCTCTAATTCTCAGTAATCCTTTACGCTGGAACCGTCATAGAATCTGAGACCTGGCCCACCGGCGTGCAATTAAAGAGGGAAGCAAAGTTGATTTTTTGGTGACTTAGTATATAAATTCAGAAAAATATATAACCACAATGATTGCAGCACCCAATTTCGTAAAATCATTCTTCGATATAAAAAAATTGGGAACAACATAAATGTTATACGACAGATTGCATGCATGGTAGTTAACCAAATCACGATTGACAACGTTGCTTCCCTCTTTAATTGCAAGCCGGTGTGCCATGCCTCAAATTCTATGACGGCTCCTGCGTAAAGGCTTACTGAGAATTAGAGAGATCTAATTCAATGTAATATTTGTTGGTGCCTGATACTCTGTCTCTGGTTGGGCCCATCGGAGTCTAACTGTTGGTTTTCTTTTGCTCCGGCATTTCAGTGGTTTCTTGCTGTCGAGTCCTCACCGTTGTTTCATCTCTGTGGTTGTTTGATTTTTTGTGTGTGTGTTTACGGAGATGTTGCACTGATGAGTAGGGAGGCCTTCATGCGGACTGCATAAATTATCTGTCTAATCGCGATGGAAGTAAGGGCGAGGATTGTGGCCTCGTAAAATCGATTTAAGCACCCCCCCAAGTGGAATTTGTTTCACTGACCGTTCTAAGGCGGTTCTTCTGTCGTGGTTTATTTTTGTTATGGTTTGTCTTAGGGTGTTTGTGTCGCTTATATTATGTTGTTTTTGGATAGTCAATTGGCCATTTTGTGGGAAAGTAACTCCTTTTGGCTTTCCGCTATTGATGTTTCCATAAGGGTTTGTTTTTTCATGTTTGTGTTTCTTTCTCTTTGGTGTCTCTGAAGGGAGTTGTGGGTTAATCGTATCGATTCCTGATCATTGCCTTCACTTCTATTTTGTCAACCGTGATTGTGTTAACTACCATGCATGCAGTCTGTCAGTTAACATTTATGTTGTATCCAATCTTTTTATATCGATGAATGATTTTACGAAATTGGGTACTGAAGTTTTCTGAACTTATATACTAAGTCGCTATAAAATTCGGGTTCCGATAGACCTTGTTGCAGAAGAGATTAAAGTCCAACATTGAATTTGAAATTAAATCGGAATGACGTCTATAAAATTTTAAAAAGGCTTTGCATAGTTTATTATACAGATAATCCTGATTAAGAAGTTTAACAGTTAACAATTTATTACGAGTGTTGAAGTCAGTAACATGATTAGACACGCTGGTAAATCGAATTAATTGCGAAATATAAACGCCGTAGGATGTTCTTCAATAGATAGGTGTAAATCCAAGAACGGGCCTCGGTATCAGAAGAATTTGCTTTATTTAACTGAAGTTCTTTGGAGGGGGGGAGGTGTAAATTTGACCGATCAACCCATCAAAATAGGTATTGTCAATATTTAATAAATAATCCAAATATCTAGAAGTTGAGCTAAAAGCTTCAATGATTTCAAATTGGTTTTCAACGGAAAGGGACATCATGAAGTCTCTTTCATAATAAACAAGAACAAATCAGCCACAAGGGGTGCGCAATTTGTTCCCATCGGAATACCCACAATGTGTCTAAATAACGTAGTACCAAATCTTATGTAAATATTGTCAAGTAGAAAGGTGAGAGCTCACACACTCTCTGACATGACAATAAAGTATAATTTTTATGCTCTTCAGAAGTGAAAAAAGCATTTGTTACATTACATGCAAGATAGAGGGAGTCTTCCCTATGAACTGTCCATTCAATTAAATCATTAAGCTTTTCTTTTATAAAATTTAGTTTAGGTGGTAGTACCAAAGCGTTAATCCAAAATCATAAACCATAGACAAATGGCAAATATTAATGTTCAGACCAACAGACATGGACTCCATAAGAGTGTAACCATGCGTCCTGTGAGGAAGTGTAGTGTGAATGGTGGAAAAATCATAAGTAGACAGACTTGAAGCACGAAAACGTCTGGATTTCAACTTATTTAAAACTTCATTAGAATTTATTATAGACCAAAACAGATTTCTCACTGATATAAGTCTCTCATATATTTCAACGTAGACGTGTTTGTGTTTGCAGTACGAATTATCGGATATGTTATATAAGTGCTCTAAAAGAGTCAAAATGTAATAGCAGACTATCCTTCTCCGGGTTTTCGGGGTAAATTAAATATAACACCAACTGCTTGGTTTTTCTGACTCATACCTTTCTTTTCTGGCGCAGAAATAAAAATTGTTTGGAATATCATTGTCCTACTTTGTACAATATATCTTTGAAATTGACAAAACTCGTTAAAATTAGCAGTTTGTTGTCACAAGTCAAATGCATTCGTGTTTTTAACATTGAGCTGTATTATCAATTTGCAAAGAGATTTTTAGATCGATTGTTTATTAAAGTTTCTTAGCACGGCCAAGTGACTATAAATGGGCCCCGTCCAGCGATTTTGGTACTTATCGCCTATGCGAGCAGCGAAGGTTCAGGCGAGCCTGCGCATCCACGCAGTCTCGCCAGAACCTTCGCTGCTCGCTCATACAAGCAGTGAATCAAGAGCAACCTTCAGACAGAAAGCCATATCCCTGGCCCCTCTGAATGGCTGGGCATGCGCAGTTAAAATTTGTCGGAATACTCGAAGACACAAATTCGCTTGGAGGGGCTCAAATGATTTGCAAAAAAATTCAGGCAGTGGTTGTTTATAGAAAAAAAAACCGCGTTATTCTTACCGCTGTAATAGGGATTTCTATGGAACTCGGACTTGTATAGCGAATAAAGTAGACCAAGATCATACGCCACAGAACTTCGCTTACAGTAAAATTTCATAGAATTGTTGCTTAGGTGACCCTCTGGCCAAATAGCTACAATGGTTCCACTCTGATGAGCAAAATGGCTGCCAGATCTACAAATAGAAAAAAAGTCAGCAGTTTGCTTTAAATGCCAACTTCCTCTAAACTCTTTTGCCAATTTCAATCAAACTTTGTAGGAATGTAGCTATTAAAAATAAAAAATGAGTTCCTTTAAGAGCATTGAAAACATTCATAAGAAAGAAGATAAGGCGACTTTCCAGAAGAGCTACAATCTTTCTACTTTGGTGAAAAAGATGACTACCAGAGCTAAAAGTCGGAAACAAATCTTTAAACGACAACTCCTCCTATACCAATGGGCACATTTCAGTCTAACTTCAAAGGAATGTTGCTTAGGTAACTCTCTACTAGAATAACTACACGGTTCCACTTGGATGAGAAGGAAGACCATTACAGCTAAAAATAGAAAACTCTTTATATGACATCTCCGAAACCATTTGGCCAATTTCATTCAAACTTCATAGGAATTTTGCTTAGGTGACCATCTGCAAAAATAGCTGAAACAGTTCAGCTCTCATGACTAAACTGGTCACCAGAACTTAAGATAGAAAATGTCAACAATTTGCTTATATGCCAACTCCTCAACCATTTGGCCGATTTCAAACATTCTTCATAGTGCAAAACTGCAAAACAGCAAAACTCGTTCCGCTCTGATGAACAAGGTGGCCACCAGAGCTAACGACAGAAAAATATTTAAATAGCAACTCCTCCTATACCCTTTGGTCAATTTCATTCAAACTTCATAGTAATGTTGCTTAGATGACCCTCTACCGCACTAACTAAAATTGTTTGTATTGGATGAATAAAGTGGTCGTCAGTGTTAATTATAGAAAAACATCAACATTTTGCTTTAGATGCCAACTCCTCCTAAAACCTTGGTCCAATTTCAACCAAACTTCTTAAGAAAGTCGCTGAGGTGAGCGTCTACCAAAATAGCTAAAATCATTGGCTCGGATGAACAAAATGGCAACCAGAGCTAAAATAGAAAAGGTCAACAATTTGATTTTAAATGCCAAGTCATCCTCAACCTTTCGGCCAATTTGAGTTTGTCTCTACCGAATTAGCTAAAATTGTTCAGCTGCAATGGACAAGATGGCCGCAAGAACAGTCAGAAACTATTTGACATCTTTGAAATTAGGTGAGCGATTCAGGGCCATCTTTGCCCTCTTGTTTTAAATTACTTGCAAACCGTGAAACCCATAATCTTAAACGTTTAACATAAGGTCACGGCAACAACACGCACTTTACACCAAGTTATGTTAGTCTAGCTACAAAATTGTTAGAGTTATGGTCCTTTGTAAAATTTAACTTTTCAGCATTTTTTTCACATTTTTTCGTCATAATTCCAAAACGGCAATAGATATTTCGATGAAACTCGCTGAACTTATTGACAGCGAAAATAGACACTTGTAGCAAAGGGCAACAACTCCAGCTTTAACAAAGTTTGACATACGCCTCTTTATCGAATTAAAAGCTTATACATCGGCCATTGTTCTAAAAGCATACATAACTAGCAATGAACAGTAAGAGTACCGGCTGAGACTACTGGCAGGGCAAACCCATTGTTTGTCCAAATTTGGCAGCCCCACCCTCACACACCCACATACACACTACACCCCCCCCCCTTTCAAACATGCTATCGCGGGGCCCTGATCGCGACTGCGATGGTTCTAGTTGTTTTTGTTATGGTTTAACGGTCTTTTCAAGATTATTTCACTTATTTCGAGACGATGGTTGATTTACCCGGGAAAATCACCTGACCTTCCGTTTAAGATCTTCCGTACAGAAGCTCGAAACACAGCGGTGAGAGACCTTATTATTACGAGTTAGCGTTCTTACCCTCTAAACAACTGGCCCCGCCAATCCGAACTTGGAAAAATAGATTGGGCGTCCTGGTACCCGAAGAGCTTAAAATGACCGCACATGCATACTCGTAAACCGCTTAGAAGGTGTAAAATTGGAGTGAAGGCAGTGATCTGGAATCGATTTTCTCACACCTCCCATACAAGAAATCAAAGGGAAAGAAACACAAACTTAAAAAACTTCACCATAATGAAAACATCACTAGCGGGAAACCAAAAGGACAGATACATGGCCAAAAGTCTTTCCAAAATTAACAAATATTAGAAATACATATATGCAAAGATGAACAATAACAATAATTAAACACAACCGAAAAACCATCTTGAAACGGTCAGTAAATGTTTTACTGAGGAAGTGTGTGTGTGCGTTTGGGGCGGGGGTGTTCAGAGAGCCGACCTGCCGCCTTGCAATTAAAAAAACGTTATCAACGGTGCCTGGGTTAACTACCACGCATGTAGTAGTAGTAGTGCGAGTAGGACCGTCCCTGCATATAAACCCCTAAGTTCAAACAAACACATTTGACCACGGAGGTATTTATGATTTTATCTGAAGATGACGCTGTGTTGGGAACAATAGAGCTAACCATAGCTTAGTACTTTTGAATCATCTGCCCTTGCCAAAATGAAATTTAGTGTTATATTAAACATTTCGAAATAGATAAATGAATATTCGCAGGATTGTGCATAATATCAAGAACTTGTGTCATTTGATAGAAAGGTAATGTTGGCTATTTCTACTTTTTTTTAATTATTTCGTCCGGGCCATGACTCCAAAACCTATGGAATTTTATACTGATTTCGCCTCAACAAGACGCCATGTCGCAAACAAGAATCATTTGCTGTTTTTTCTGTATTTTTATTATCTGCCCTAACGAAAACCTATGTGGTATATTCATTTAACTTCACAGATGGTTACATAATATCGAGACATGTTGCACAAAATCGAGATATGTTGTACGTCAGTCTAGCAATATTTTGTTTCTGAATTATCCCCCTTGCCTGAAATCCAAGTCCGGATCATATATCCTAAACACTTTGGAGTCTAATTATGAAACTTCACCGGTAGATCCATCATTACAGGACAGTTTTTCACGTACAAGACAATTCTTGCTGTTGAGTCTTTTGGAACTATGTACCGTTGTAAAACAAACCATACCGGTTAATGCTGAAATGTTTGTCCTAAAAATTACTGCTAAACTTAATGGAATATATTCTTGAAACTTTACAAGTAAATTACTTATAAAACATTTGGACTATAGCTAAATGAAACTTAACGATTACAGGCTTTAAATAAGTAAACTCCATAGTTTCCAGTTCTATGGTGTATTTCTTGCTTCCAAAGGATAACCCTTTCTAGAACACATTTAATATAACCAAAGCTGATTTAGATTTAGAAAAAACTGCCTTGGACAATAACTCTTAGGCCATCGACTTCAGTGTCATTTGGACATTTTCCTACTTTTTTTAACTTCGTTAACAGGGTCTGACAAAGACACAAGCAGTTCAGGCTCCAGCAGTAGAAGGGGTGGTGGAGGTGGAGGAGGAGGTGGTGGTGGTTACGGTGGCGGTGGTGGTAAGTAGCGTTGCATTTCCACCATTAACATGGGTGGCACTGGTGTATTTCTGTTTATAGTAATTTATTTTAGTTCGATGGCGATGAAAGTTTCAAGCTTATTTAAATCGCTCTCGAACACTCTTTCCGGATGTTATCACGCGCGCGAGACAGATTAGGCCTAAAACACTAGTTGTGTTTACGCTAACCCGAGAGACCCTACTTCAGATCACCCAGCCCCGGGTCTACTACTATCTTTATCAATAAAAGAACAAAAAAAAAAAAAAAAAAAAAAAACACCGATCCTACCATTTTCAATTTCCGACCCTACCCAGTGTCGTCTTTGCTTTTTCCCATAGTAATTTCACGTTTTAAGTGCATTTTTGTAGTTTTTGGCATTTAGTACCTTCCAAAATACAGAAATGACATTTTTGAGCATCTCAAATGAATTATGATGTACAGTGCAAGTCTCCATAGGACAATGTTATTAACAAAAACATGTCTAAAACAAAACACATAAAAATACAGGTCCGACCATTTTTTTTCGAGGGAAAAAATAAATAATAAAAAAAGTTACTCCTGTCTACCGACCAAAATAATTTCAGCATGTAGCGGAAACACAGCTATTTTTTTACGCCTTTCTGGAGTATTTGATGTAACAATGGTGTTTATTTAATAAATAATGCTTAATTTATTTATTTATGTTTCCTTTCCTCGTCGAATTTGATATGTCTCCCTTTTCGACTAAGCTATTTTAACCCTCAGAGATCTGGAGAATCGCTTGGCAATGTAGTATAATTAGGTCTAATAAATTGATCTCCCTCAGTATTTTTGTTTTATTTGGAAACATCAGGTCGTATAAATAAAGTTTGCCAAGAGTGTGTTGAAGACATCAGTTCTATCACGAGTGCGAGTCACGAGTGAAATTTCTGATGTTTTCAATACGCAGAATGATAATTTGTAGGTGGGCCTCTATAGATATGTGATAGCCAGCAAAATCGGAGGCGATTAATTCAGATACAGGAAGGTACATGTAAAAAAATAAATAGACAAGTAAATAACAGTTTCTTTCAGCTTGAAAAAAGTCAACGTCTTTGGACATGCATTCAGTATGTGGCCTAGTACAAAATAACCCAGTAGATAAAGCACTCAATGATGAATTCAAGAGCAATTACATGTACTAGAGCGTAAAAAGACTGAAGTCATTTTTTTTTCTTTCAAATTTGAATTAGACAAATCCGACATAAAGGTTCAAAAGTTCCCTTATATTCAAGAGCGTTGTAAAGCAATGACTTTACTTACCCGCCTCTCAGTACTTTGATTTAGCATATTATGTCGCGTCTGAGAGTGTAATAACGCCATGTAATAAATTCCGTAATCCACTAGTCGATAAAATATGTAAATTAGTTAAATATGCCTTGTAACGTTACATTACGACGTCAACGACGTCGCGTTTGCTGATTGCGCAGTATAAGCATGTTTGTTTCGACATCGTGAATGAAATGCGTTTCAAAAATTATATGATTAATAGAATCTTGCATTCGTGTTCATGTATTATTAAATTTATTAAAACCGTTGAGGAAAAGGGATAAAATGCTCGGCGAAGCCTAATTTTTTATCCCTTCCCCTCAACTCGTCAAATAAATTCATTAACACATGAACACTCATGTAATATCCTCTTTGTGTCTTTCAGGAGGGGATCCTCATTATATGATCCGAGTGAGAGGTGTAGAACATCCTATCTGCTTTGATTTACCGGTCACAGAAAATAAAATATACAACGTTCTCAATGATACTGTAAACCGTAAGTGTTCTTTGATATTCTAATGCACTTTTGAATTCGCGACGTCTGATTGGATATCAAAATTTTGCGACTGTATATCCAGCTACAGCCGAAAACCCAACGTCATCATGTAACGTCGCATTTCATTGGCTAGCATTCTGTTTCAATGCAGCTTGAAGGAGTGCGATAGAATGGGGATAGCTTTATGTATTCCAAATTATCAAGGTAAATCATCCGTTTTACGGTAGCGAATTTCGCTTTAAAAGACGCGTAGCCTTAAAACGAAATTTCCGACTGTAATACCGCCGATATAGATTCTCACATGGCAATTTCGAAGACAGTTATCGCCTAAGTACATATGGGCCCCGTCAAGCGATTTTGGTACTTATCGCCTATGCGAGCAACGAAGGTTCAGGCGAGCCTGCGCATCCGCGCAGTCTCGCCAGAACCTTTGCTGCTCGCTCATACAAGCATTGAATCAAGAGGAACCTTCAGACAGAAAGCCATATCCCTGGCCCCTCTGAATGGCTGGGCATGCGCGCATGCGCAGTTAAAACTTGTCATGACGGAATGCTCGAAGACCCAAATTCGCTTGGCGGGGCTCATATTTTGTCAGCATCTGAAAGCATCACTATAACATGGATCCGTCAAAATGAAAAATTCAGCAAGTATTTCAAAGAGACGAGCTGTCTCAGAATGTCTTTGGATTTGTTTTTTATGCCCCCCCCCCCCGAGAATCTTTGATTCGGGGGCATATAGTATTTGCCCTGTCTGTCTGTCTGTCTGTTTGTTTGTTTGTCTGTCTGTCAGTCATAAAAACTTTAATTATGTTCTATAAAAGGGTTATCCTTTGGAAGCAAATTATACACCACAGAACTGAAAAATATGGAGTGTACATGTTTTCTGGGCTAGACTAGCTAGTTTCGGCCAATAAGGCCTCATCAGTGACCCTCAGATATTTTCAAAATTCCACAATGGAATCAATGATACCAAAGGACAAGAAAATATAATCTACACTATGATGTAATAACTTCAAAAGTATTTGACCTAGCCCTATGAAACTTCGAACACTTATCCACCATCACAAGGGCTACATTCTGACCTAGGGCCATAACTCTGTTGTCATTGTTGGCTGAAATATCTCCCCTTGAAATGTTTGCAAAAACCCAGAAATTGGCTCCCTTGAGGGGCATTGGTCACCTACAGTGACAGCCCTTGTTGTAAATAAATATTAAAAAATTTTGTTATATCATTGATCTGCTACTCATCTGACCGACCCGCATCACGAAAGCGCGGCTATATAATTTTTACCCCCTTGAACCCCACTTTTATTTTGTAAAACTGGGGTTTACAGGGGTAAACCTTATTTTTCTTATTTCTAGTCTAAAATATAGATTGTGGGTACTCTTTAGAACCGCCTCGATGCGGCGGTTCTAACGAGTACCCACAATCTATATTTTGAGCCGAAATAAGAAAATATCACAATAATTTTTCATCTAGAAATTTTCATTTTTCAGCTATAAAGGTTACAATGTATTTGTTTATGCGTGTTTTTTTTATTAATGAGTATCCGAAAGTCAAAATTCTGCTTCCATCGCCAGCATGTATTAATATAATCTATATCTGCACCATATGCGTGTATATTTCATCTTATAAAACAGTAAAATAAAAGCACATCTTCCAGTCGTAACCAAGGTGAAACTTAAACTGCAACAAATCTTTAAGTTTATCTTTGGAATAAGTCCGCATTACAGAGAATAACGACCTTGATAAATAGCACAGCCATTCACATTCCTTGATAATAGGGGATGATCAAACAGCTTCGAATATGGCTTTTTAAAATAACGTAACGTCAAGGAGAGTTTGTTTGTTTGTTTGATTTGAGGTTTAACGTCCCCGTCAACACTGTAAAGGTCATTTTGGAAACATTGCTTCCAATTTTAAGGGACTTTTACCCGACATTGAGCTGAAATGACATCTCAAGCCTGTCGCCCAAAGAAACCAATAGGGTTTATTAGCATGGGCGGTCCCGCCTCGCACCGCGGTTCCTGGACAGGCTTAGATCCTCAAAGCGGTTTACCGGTACTAGTGTGTGGGCCGGATTCAGCTCTGCGTGAAAGCATCATGCAGCCCATATATTTCTTCAAGCCCCTATGGGCGGGGGAGAACTCAAGGAGGATGGATGTGATTTGAAATACAAAAGATACAGGTTAATGTATGGATACTCAAATAAACATATATTTTAGCCTTTACCATTTTGTGGGTTATTTCAGCAGACGACATAGTGGTGCGCATTGTTCTTAGTTTTCCCAGAAAACATGGTTTGACATTCCATACAAATTGTCTCCAAACATGATTCGACAACTCAGTTGTCTCAGTAGGAGTCAATTTTGCATGAATTGTCAAATCCTGTTTTAAAGAAACAATTGGAAAAAAATATTTCAAAATTTCGTCTCCTGAAAAATACCCAGCATGCTGAGCGTTAAGGTAAATACAAAGTCTTACGCTGGTTTAAGTTTGTCTTATCACATCCGGCTGGTTGTATTAAATGAGCCCCGCCAAGCGCATTTGTGTCTTCGAGCATTCCGTCATGACAAATTCTAACTGAGCATGTCCAGCCATTCAGAGGGGCCAGGGATATGGCTTTCTGTCTGAAGGTTCCTCTTGATTCACTGCTTGTATGAGCGAGCAACGAAGGTTCTGGCGAGACTGATTTGACATTTCATACAAATTGTCTCCAAACATGATTCGACAACTCATGCCAATGGTCTCAATAGGAGTCAGTTTTGCATGAATTGTCAGATGTGTTTTATAGAAACACTTGGAAAAAATATTTCAAAAATTCGTCGCCAGAAAATTACCCATCATGCTGAGCGTTAAGGTAAATACAAAGTCTTACGCTGGTTTCAGCTTGTCCAATCACATCCGGATGGTTGTATTAAATAAGCCCCGCCAAGCGAATTTGTGTCTTCGAGCATTCCGCCATAACAAATTTTAACTGCGCATGCCCAGCCATTCAGAAGGGCCAGGGATACGGCTTTCTGTCTGAAGGTTCCTCTTGATTCACTGCTTGTATGAGCGAGCAGCGAAGGTTCTGGCGAGACTGTGCGGATGCGCAGGCTCGCCTGAACCTTCACTGCTCGCATAGGCGATAAGTACCAAAATCGCTGGACGGGGCCCATATTTTAGCCTTTACCATTCTCTGGGTTATTTCAGCAGACGACAAAGTGGTGGGTATTGTTCTTAGTTTTCCCAGAAAACATGATTTGACATTTCATACAAATTGTCTCCAAACATGATTCGACAACTCATGTCAATGGTCTCAATAGGAGTCAGTTTTGCATGAATTGTCAAATGTGTTTTATAGAAACAATTTGAAAAAAATATTTCAAAATTTCGTCGCCAGAAAATTACCCAGCATGCTGAGCGTTAAGGTAAATACAAATTCTTAGACTGGTTTAAGCTTGTCTAATCACATCCGGCTGGTTGTATTAAATGCTTTCTTTATTATTATTTTACAGACGTTGTTATTAATACAGAAATTGTTACATCTGAAAGACTGAATAACCACGGAATGCCGAAAGCTTTCATCGGTCGCATAGCTGTAATAACAAAACATCATCGTATCATTTTTTCTCCTGAAGCTGTACTGTATGATTTGAAAATGTACGACTGGGATCATGACAAGGAAAAACACTTTGGCGGGAAAGATTTAACCGTGATTCGAAAAAGTCATCGAAGTATTATAAGGTACTTATTTTATTAAAATCGTTGAATACGTTTAATAAAGGGCAGCTGTAGGTAGCTAGCGAAAAAAATGTACATTGTACCAGTTACCCGCTTAGACGGACTAAGCCTGTCATGGAAAGTGCGGTAAGGTCGGCCGGCTCGACGTTTCCATTGTAGACTGATACGGCTACAAAGTAATGTAGAGCCATTTGAGTCGCATACAATCAATTTAGATACCAAGAATATCGTTCAGGATGTGACTTCAGATCAGAATCTGCACAGCTTGTCGACTTGTACTTAGTAAATACTCCATAGACAGCAATATACCCAACTTCAATGATAGAAACGTCCTATAGTACAGTGTGTGAATTGAAGTGAAGGCAATAATCAGGAATCGATGCTATTAGCTCACACCTCCCATCCATGACGCCAAAGGAAGAACACACACACACACACGCACGCACACACACACACACACACTCACACACGCACACTTCAATGAAATGCAAACGTAAGTGTCCGACAAAATGGCGTTCGGTATACTTTTGCAGTATGTTTCCTCTGGCTTTCTTTGCCGGATCATTACAGGGTCACTGATGAGGCTTTATTAGCCGAAATTACGTAGTATGACCCATCTTCTTTCTTATGAATGTTTTCATTGCTCTTAAAGGAACTCATTTTTGATTTTTATTTGCTCATTTCTATTTTTTTTTCATTTTAATTACAAAAACAAGAGTGCGATATTTCTTAATAACAAAAACAAGAACGCAGTTGACTGAAACTTTACACATTAGGCAACGAGCTATAGTTATTGTTCTTGTGTAAAATTAGTTTATCCTTATTGTTGACTAATCGAACTTGTCATGAATTGGCAGCATCTTAACTTCACATCCTGTACAATATGAGTTATGGTTAGAATCGTGTGTGTCATATCCTTATCATGACAACGACTGATACTTTTGTCACCTTTCGTATATTTGTAATAGTTATGCAACTTACATGTTATTCATCTGCAAAATCATTAACCATGTATATTACTAGAGCGAATTTAAAAAGTATTTACAGGAAACCCTCGTTAAAACGACAGTATGTGTTCCATTTACAGTTTGTCTTAATAAAACATTGGCCTATCGTTAAGTATTCCAAGGAGTATAAAAGGTAATGAAGGGCTTTAACGGACTTCCTCATGGTGAGCTATTGTTATCGGTCAATGTCAGTCGTGCGTCGTGATTCGTGCAACGTCAACAGTTTGCTTTAAATGATAACTCCTCCTAAACCTTGAGCCAATTTCAATCAAACTTCACAGGAATGCTGCTTAGGTGACCCTCTTCTAAAATAGCTAAAATCGCTCCGCTCCAATGAACAAGATGGCCGCCAGAGCTAAAATTAGAAAAATCTTTAAACGACAACTCATCCTATACCTTTGGGCCAATTTGATTCAAACTTCACATGAATGTTGCCTAGCTGGCTCCCTACCAAATAGCTAAAATCGTTCTGCTTCGATAAGCAAGATGGCCACCACAGCTAAAACTAAAAAAATTCTTTAAACAACAACTTCGCCTGTACCCTTGAGCGAAATCAATTCAAACTTCATAGGATTGTTGCTTAGGTGACCCTCTACTAAAATCGCTAAACGGTTCTGCTCCCATGAGCAAAATGGCCACCAGAGCTATAAATATAAAAATGTAAATTTGCTTCAAACGCGAACTCCTCCTAAACCCTTGGGCCAATTTGATTCAAACTTCACGGGAATGTTGCTTGGGTGATTCCCTACCACAGTAGCTTAAATCTTTCCGCTCCGACAAACGAGATGGCCGCCAGAGCTAAAAATAGAAAAAAAAATTTAAGGGCAACTCCTGTACCCTTAGGCCAATTTCATTCAAACTTCATAGGAATGTTGCATAGGTGACCCTCTACCAAAATAGCTAAAACAGTTCTGCTCTGATGAGAAAAATGGCCGCCATAGCTAAAAATAAAAAACATCGTAAAGTTGCTTCAAACACGAACTCTTTTTTAACCCTTTGGTAAATTTGATTCAAACTTCACAGGAATGTTACATTTGTGACTCCCTACCAAAATAACTAAAATCGTTCTGCTCTGACGAACAAGATGGCTGCCAGAGGTAAAAATAGATAAAAATCATCAAACGACAACTCCTCCTGTACCCTTCGGCCGATTTCATTCAAACTTCATAGGAATGTTGCTTGGGTGACCCTCTACCAAGATAGCTAAAACGATTCCGCTCTGCGGAGCAAACTGGCCCTCATAGCTAAAATAGAAAAACATCGTAAATTTGCATCAAACTCGACCTCCTCCTAAACCCTTGGGCCAATGTGATTCAAACTTCACAGGAATGCTATGTAAGCGACTCCCTACCTAAATAGCTAAAATTGTTCCACTCTGACGAACAAGTTGGCTGCCAGAGCTAAAGATAGAAAAGAAATTCAAACGACAACTCCTCCTGTAGCCTTGGACTAATTTCATTCAAACTTCATAGGAATGTTTCTCAGATGACCCTCCTCCAAAATATCTGAAACGATCACGCTCCGATGAACAAAATGGCCACCAGAGCTAAAAATAATAACAAAATCGTAAATTTGCTTCAAACGCCAACTTCTCCCAAACCCTAGGGCCAATTTGATTCATACTTCACAGGAAAGTTGCCTAGGTGACTCCCTACAAAAAGCTAAAACCATTCTGCTCTGATGAACAAGATGGCCACTAGAGCTAAAAATAGAAAACATCTTTAAACGACAACTGCTCCTGTTCCCTTGGGCCAATTTAATTCAAACTTCGTAGGAATGTTGCTTAGATGACCCTCTAGTAAAATAGCTAAAACGATCCCGCTCCGATGAACAATATGGCCACCAGAGCTAAAATAAAAAAAAAGATTGTAAATTTGCTTCAAACGCGAACTCTACCTCAACACTTGGGTCAATTTGATTCAAACTCCACAGGAATGTTGACTAGGTGACACCATACCAAAATAGCTAAGATCGGTGCGCCCTGATGAATAAGATGGCCACCAGACTAAAAATTGAATGTACTAGAGACAGTGACATTCAGGTGAGCGAATCAGGGCCCAGAGCTATTGTTTTTGTTGTTTTTGGTTTTCGGACCTTTCATGATTTTGCACTTATTATGAGCCGATCGATAATCAGAAGTGGTCGAAAACTAGAGTATCTGAGCAAACTAAAACCCTTATCATGGCATCTCATATGTGACCCAAAGCAAGGCTCGGACCACAGTGGTTAGAAACCTTATGATTAAGAGTCAATGCTCTGATGCACAAGGGGTAAACCGCTTAGAGGATCTAAGCCTACCCAGGCAAAGCAGTGAGAGTCGGACCGTCCATACTTATAAACCCTATTGGTTTCATTGGGCGACAGGGCTTGAGATGTCTTTTCATGTCAATGTCGGGTAAAGGTCCCACAAAATCGGAAGCAACGTCTCCAAAATGACCTATATAGTGTTGTCGGGGACGATAAGTATCAAATCAAGCAAACAAAATCTGATGCACAAGGCCACAGAAACCCGTATATACTCTCAATCGCTGACTCATAATAGGTCTCACTGCTATGGTTCGAGCCTCGCTCGAAAATATTAACATGAAACGAGTAGTTACACTTAAATGTTATACTTTAATACTTGTGTTAACTGGTGCTGTTTATTCTTTTTGATTGTTTTATGATTCTTTATAGATTCAAATTTGGACCGGAAATCATCATTGAACGTCATCTGCGATCCACGAGAGAGAACCCGGACGTCGATTTCTTTAACATGTACATAAGGAACGAAGACGAATTCAGTCGACAAACAAACGGTTTTCTAGGTATATAAGAATATTTTGCTGTTGTAATTGTTATTGTTGCTGTTGCTGTTGATGATGATTGCCATTTCTTATATTGAATTTGGCATTTATTTTGCATTTCGGTCGGCAGCACTTGAAAATGCTTTTAATTTCCATTGTGAACTTCTACAGAGCTCAACCTTTAAAATGTTTTATGATTTCGCTTACCGAGTACTAGAGTGTTTACAAAAATAAGGCTAACTTAGATCATCTGATGCTTAAGCAGTGTTTCAAAACATCTTAGGTACTAAGCTTAACCAATAATCTAGAGCCTGCATCTGAACTCTAGCTAGACGCGTACCATGACAGCAAACATCCCAGCTGAGCTTTCTCAAAACAAAAGTATATCTAGGCAAAAAGAAGTCTGCTTATCTTTCATCATAGAGTAGTTTATATTTTCTTGGCCTTTGGGATCATTGTTTCCAGTGTAGGATTTTGAAAAATACTGAGGATCACTAATGAGACCTAATTGGCCGAAACTAGCTAGTCTGGCCGAGAAAACCTGTACACTCCATATTTTGTAGTTCTGTGGTGTATACCTTGCTTTCCAAGAAAACCCCATCAGAGAACATATTTATAGTGTTTAGAAGATAAGTCAGAACTGTGTTCAATGCCTCTGGGCTTTAAACATGCGTAGAACACAGATAACTAATGTTTTCATGCAGATTCAGTATTGTTTCGATGCAGCGTCATTTTTGCGAGTACAAATCCCATAAATGTAATTTATATTCTTCACACGCATCATTGTCTTTCTTCCTTGTTTAGCCTTTTTTTTCTGTTTTAGTTCAAATCTGACTACAGTAGAACTTCGATGGCTCGAACACCGATGGCTCGTTTACTATGGATGTGTCGAACCCATTCTTGAGCCTCTTGCGAAATCCTCTACATAAAAAATAGTGGGGGATAATTAAGGATATTTTAGTTTTTTACATTGCAAATGTATGCTGTGTGTACTCATTAGAATCGCCTCGATAAGGCGATTCTAATGAGTACACGCAGCATACATTTTCATTATAAAACACCGAAAAGATGTCTAAAAGTATCTCGTTATGCTTCCTGACAGTAACATCAGTGGCTCGAACTACCCCTGTCTCGAACAGATTTTCGAGGTCCCAAAGGTGTTCGAGCCATTGAAGTTCTATTGTACTTATATATTGCCCTAAAATGAACATTTATCGATTCCGACCTATTAGTTTTATGCCACCGACAGGAGTGGCTTGCGGGGTGGCGTTTCTAGAAACGATCTTGGAAGATGTTCTTCTAAATTGAAGGTCGGAAAAGGCCACGACAATATCTCATAGTTTAGTATTTCTCGAAGCTGCCACTCGGGAAGATTTTTCTTAGGTTCTGGAAAATATTTGACTTGTCAGCTTGCTCGTAATTATTATACCACAACATTAATATACCCGTGGCATACATAGTTTGACATTGGGGCATATAGTTTTTGGCTTTTCCGCGCGCTCCCACGCGTGTGTGCGTGAACGTTTTTCCCTCAAAGATTTCTGAACTAAAATTCTAAAACTTTGTAGGCATGTTGGTTATGATCCGATGCATTGTGGCAAAGAGATTCATCTTTCTTACTCTTATACATTCCCTTATTTTCCATTTTTCTGTCTTTTAAGGGTTCGATAACCCTTTTATAGAACATATTCGCAATAATAAAAACTACCTTAGAAACATTTTCTGCTGCCATTAAAGAAAGGTGGTTGATATTTGGTATGCAGGTAAAGGGCGATTAGTTACATTGACTATAGGAGGATCAAATAAATATATATCAGTAGTTTTGTTCCTTCTTCTGGCAATATTTAAGAGGCCCAGATAAGCAACGTTTCAGGGGCGTGGGCTCAATGTCAAGGTCCGTGTGGCTATTTTATAGGAAAACATTGTCATCGCTTTAGCGCCTTCATTTATTCATGGATTTTAATATAACTTCACACAAATGTTGGGTATGTTCATATCTCGAGTGTGTTCGACTTTCAGGGTTCTGGGCTCAAGGTTAAGGTCTGTTTAGATATTTTAAGAAAAACTTTGTCATCGCTCTAGCGATACTCTGGTGCATACATTTATTGATGGACTACACAATGTCATGTATGAAATATATCGAGAATGATCCACTTTCAGGGTGCTAAGCTCAAGGACAAGGTCACTGTAGCTATTTTTAGAAAAACTTTTTCATGGCCCTAGTGCCTTCATTTATTGGTGGATTTAATATAACCACACAGATGTCGGATATGAAAATATATCGGACAAGTTTGACTTTCAGGATCCTGGGCTAAAGGTCAAGGGGGCTATTTTTAGTAAATCTTTGTCATCACACTAGCGCATACATTTACTGATGGATTACATGAAACTATCTCGAGCATGATCGACTTTCAATGTGCTTGGCTCATGGACAAGGTCACTTTAGCTAGGTTTAGAAAAATCTTCGTCTAGAATCTAGTGCCTTCATTCATTAATGGATTTAGATAAAACTTCATATAAATGTTCAGTATGATAGTATCTCAAGCAAGACTTTCAGGGTGTTGATATCAAGTTCAAGGTTTGTTTGGCTATTTTTAGAAAAACTTTGTCTTCATTCTAGACACTGCATTTGATGATGGATTTTAATGTAACTTCAAAAATGTTTGGTATGTTAATACCTCCGGCAAGTAAGATGTTAAGGATCCTGGGTGCATGGCAATGGTCACAGTGGCTATTTTTAGAAAATCCTTGTCATCGCTCTAGCGCCTACATTTGTCAAAGGATTTTTATATAACTTCACGCATTTGTTGGGTATGATATCTCGAGCAAGTTCAGCTTCAGGTTCCTGGGCTCAAGGTCAGGGTCACTGTGGCTATTTTTTTAGAAAACTTTGCCATTACTCTAGCGCTTGCATTTATTGATAGATTGTAATGTAACTTCTCACAAGTGTTGGATATGATAATATATCGAGCAAGTTCGACTTTCGGGGCCCAGGGCTTAAGTCAGGGTCGCTGTGGCTATTTTTAGAAAAAAAAACTTTTCATGGCTCTAGGGCCTACATTATCAATTTTTTTTGTCTAACTTCTCACAAATGTTAGGTATGATAATATCTCGAGCAAGATCAACATTCAGGTTTTGGGCTCAAGGTCACGGTGACTGTTTTAGAAAAAGTGTTATGGCTCTAGTGCCTACATTTATGGGTGGATTTTAATATATAACTCCACACAAATGTTTGGTATGTTGAGCAAGTTCAACTTTCAGGTTGCTGGGATGAAGGTCAAGCTCGTTATTGCTATTTTTAGAAAAGCTTTGTAATAGCTCTAGTGCTACCTTTATCAATGGATTTTGATTTTATTACATGTACTTCACATAAATGTTTGGCATAATATTATCTCATACAAGATCAACTTTCAGGTTACTGGGCTCAAGGTCAAGGTAACTATGGCTATTTGTAGAAAAACACTTTATGGTCACTCTAGCCCCTGATTTATAAATGATTTCACAGGAACGATGTTTGGTACTATCTGTCAAAATTGCCCAAATTGTTCCACTCTGCGCAAGAACTTAAAATAGACAAAAAGCTTTTAAAATATTTATTTCTTTAAAAAGAAACAATTTCATAGGAATGCATGATGGGTGACCCTCTGACAAAATTCCTCAAAATCCTTTTGCTCCGCTAAACATGATAACCATCAGAGCTAAAATATACAACTATATTCTAGAAAGGGTTATCCTTTGGAAGCAAGGAATACACCGCAGAACTGGAAAATATTGAGTGTACATGTTTTCTTGGCCAGACTAGCTAGTTTCGGCCATTTAGGCCTCATCAGTGACCCTCAAAAATTTTCAAAATTTCACAATGTAATCAATGATCCTAACGGACAAGAAACTATAAACTACATTATAATGTAGGGCAGGGAGACGTTTTACGGCTGCACACATTCCAAGACACCAGCTGTAGTGACGTCAAATATGTTCTAGAACGGGTTATCCTTTGGAAGCAAGGAATACACCACAGAACTGGAAAATATGGAGCTTAAAATGATTTTTACTCCTAAACAGCTAGACTGAATATGAAATATTTACAATTCCAGTGTAAAGTCTAATGTAAACATATAGAAAACAATTGCGTTCATACTTCCATGAACGCATCGAATCACATGTTTTTCCGTGACGTTAAGTGACGTCATTCTAAACCATTGTTCTCTACGGGCGTTGATGACGTCAACGCTGCTCCGCTCTTTGTAGAAAAACAGCGTGTAAATGTTTTTCAGCTTTTTCAGTTTGCACTACAAGCATTTTTTCGCCCAGTCATGAGGGGCAAATAATGTAAATATAAAAAATGAACTTAATTTTTCTGCTTTTCATGAAAGTATGAACGACGGTGGATCGCTAGCAAAGTTTACATGAACCCTTTCGGGGTTCATTTACTTTGCACGCGATCCACTGCGTTCATATTTCCATGAACTGCAGAAAAATAAACATCATTTCTTAAATAATTTTACAGAAATGTTCCTTGCGTCACTGTCAACCAAAATTGCTCAAACCTTCCACTCAATCTTAATACAGTAAAATTCCTATATTAAGACCACCTTTGGGACTGTTCAAAAGTGGTCGTAAGACCACTTTTTAACAGTCCCAAAGGTGGTCTCTTATTAGCAGACTCTAGGTGTAGAAAAAGAAAGAATGACTGAAACCTTCTCATTGAGTTTTTAAAAGCAGATTTACACTTAATTTTAGGTGGTCTTAATAGCGGAATTATACTGTATATTATCTACCATTTCATTTGTACAGTATGGATCAGGTGAGCGATCCAAGGGCCACAATGACCCTTTTGTTTATTGATCTTGTGGTTTGTCTCATTTTCTCTACTTCTGGAATACAGATCACAAGAACAAGGTGAAGAAACAAGAGGACCATGATGGCCCTGGATCGCTCACTTAACAAGTTGGCCCCAAAGGGCCCTGGGGCGGGGGCATTTGTGACCCCAGGGCTATAATTTGAACAATCTTGGTTGAGGTCCACTAGCTGAAGCTTCATACCAAATGTCAAAGACCTAGGCCTTGTGGTTTCAGAGTAGAAGATTTTTTAAAATTTTCCCTATATAAGTCTATGAAATACCAAAGGGCCCAGGAGCGGGGGCATTTTTGGCCCCAGGGCTATAATTTGAACAATCTTGATAGAGGTCCACAAGATGAAGCTTCATACCAAATATCAAAGACCTGGGCCTTGCAGTTTCAGAGAAGAAGATTTTTAAAGATTTTCCCTATATAAGCCCATGTAAAACCAAAGGGCCCCGGGGCAGGGGCATTTTTGGCCCCAGCACTATAATTTGAACAATCTTGGTAGGGGTCCACTAGATGAAGCTTCATACCAAATAGCAAAGACCTGGGCCCTGCAGTTTCAGAGAAAAAGATTTTTTAAAGATTTTCCCAATATAAGCCAATGTAAAACCAAAGGGCCCTGGGGCGGGGGCATTTTTTGCCCCAGCACTATAATTTGAACAATCTTGGTAGGGGTCCTCTAGATGAAGCTTCATACCAAATATCAAAGACCTGGGCCTTGCAGTTTCAGAGAAGAAGATTTTTAAAGGTTTTCCCTTTATAAGCCTATGTAATACCGAAGGGCCCCTGGGCGGGGGCATTTTTGGCCCCAGCACTATAATTTGAACAATCTTGGTAGGGGTCCATAAGATGAAGATTCAAACCAAATATCAAAGACCTGGGCCTTGCAGTTTCAGAGAAGAATATTTTTAAAGATTTTCCCTATATAAGCTCATGTAAAACCAAAGGGCCCCAGGGCGGGGGCAATTTTGGCCCCAGCACAATAACTTGAACAATCTTGGTAGGGGTCCATTAGATGAAGCTTCATACCAAATATCAAAGACCTGGGCCTTGCGGTTTCAGAGAAGAAGATTTTTAAAGATTTTCCCTATATAAGCCTATGTAAAACAAAAGGGCCCCGGGGCGGGGGCAACTTTGGGCCCAGCACTATAATTTGAACAATCTAGGTAGGGGTCCACCAGATGAAGATACATACCAAATATCAAAGACCTAGGCCTTGCAGTTTCAGAGAAGAAGATTTTTAAAGATTTTCCCTATATAAGCCCATGTAAAACCAAAGGGCCCTGGGGCGGGGGCATATTTGGCCCCAGCACTATAATTTGAACAATCTTGGTAGGGGTCCACTAGATGAAGCTTCATACCAAATATCAAAGACCTCGGCCTTGCAGTTTCAGAGAAGAAGATTTTTTAAGTTTTCGGTGAAAATAATCTATTTTTGGCTCCTGTGACCTATATGTGCAATGGACCTGAACCATTTGAACAACTTTTAAAGGGGACCACCTAAGGATCATTCCTGTGAAGTTTGGTCAAAATCCGCTCAGTGGTTTAGGAGGAGATGTCGTTTCAAGAAATTGTTTACGCACGCACGGACGCACGCACGGACGCACGGACGGACGGACGCACGACGGACGACGGACAAAAAGTGATCCCAAAAGCTCACCTCGTCACTACGTGACGGTGAGCTAAAAAGCTTAGCTGTACCTGAAATTATGATCAGGACAACACGGGTGGTCGACAACATTCTTTCATGGAGATTGGTTGTAAAATCCTTTCTACGGCATTCTCTCCTTTACGCTATTTAAAAACGGACAGTTGTCAGTATATAGTGAAAGAGTTTGCACTGTACTGGTTAAACACGTTCGTATAAAATATAGAAATAGATGCACAGGAAAAGACAAAATCAAAGATAACAGCCTGCTAATGGTACAAAGAGAAAGAGTAACTAACAATGAGAAAAACAAAAAATGGGCCACGTCAAGCGATTTTGGTACTTATCGCCTATGCGAGTAGCGAAGGTTCAGGCGAGCCTGCGCATCTGCGCAGTCTCGCCAGAACCTTCGCTGCTCGCTTATACAAGCAGTGAATAAAGAGGAACCTTCAGACAGAAAGCCATATCCCTGGCCTCTCTGAATGGCTGGGCATGCGCAGTTAAAATTTATCATGACGGAATGCTCGAAGACAGAAATTCGCTTGGCGGGGCTCAAATGGCAAAACAACTTATCTCAAACAGCACACCAACCAGCTCCCTCTTCCCCAAAAGAAATGATCACTGTGTAATAGCCACAATCAATTAAATTAAAAAAAATATAATAACAACTAGAAGCCCGAGTGCGCCAAAAATCGCTCACCTGGATTAGGCTGATCATATGATTTGTTTGTTTGTTTGATTTGAGGTTTAACGTCCCCGTCAACACTGTAAAGGTTATTTTGGAGACGTTGCTTCCAATTTTGTGGGACTTTTACCCGACATTTAGATAAATGGCATCTCAAGCCCTGAAACCAATAGGGTTTATAAGACTTGCACCGCTTTGCCTGGGCAGGTTTAGATCATCTAAGCGGTTAACAAGTACTCATGTGCGGGCCGGATCCAGCTCTGCGTGGAAGCATCATGCAGCCCATATATTTCGTCAAGCCCCTATAGGCGGGGGCCGCTGATCATATTATTATGATACATTCTGCCTTGTGACCAACTTGTCTGTCAGATCACATTGCCTTGAAGATGTTGCCTTGATGCCTCTGATCAAGTCTCTGGACAGCTCAGTCTGATTCAGGTGTCAGGAAGAGATGTTGCTGATGCAGATGAGCCTGCCCGGAAAAGTGTGAATAGATAAACTGGTCGGCTCGATATGACCTAAACAGTATTGAATGGGCCATAAAACTCCAAAACCAAGAGTACAACTGATACTGTTTTACAGTTGGACAAGGCCTGCTATCATTGCGGTTGGGAAGGGTAAATGGGCATCGTTCTAATTTCATCTGTTTCTTTGCTTGCTTTCGTTTTCCTCTTTCTCCTCTGTACCTATATTCTGCTTGGTCTACTGCATTTTCTGTCCGTTCTTCTCTTTCACTGAGAGACTTCATAAAACGATGTACAGCACAATGAATTCTCAACGACTCGATAAGTGAAGATCACATGGTATTCCGTAGAATATCTCCTTTTCTCCAATAACCCGTTGTCAGATTTATAGATTATCTGACGTGCGATATTCTCAGTAAATACCTCAACAATAAGATACTGTACTTAAGCACATTAAAAATGAAATTTTCTCGAGTGTAAACTTTTGCCAAATGTCTTATTGAGGCCCAAACTTAGGTTATGAGGCCTACTCCAGTGTTTTGAGATTCTACCGAGTAGGCATAACATTTTAGGAGGTCCTGAAGACTAACATTATTTATTTACAGGTCAGTTTGTTAATGGCCACAAGCATATACATATGAAGAAACAATGGCACGCCGATATCAGCGGCAAAGCTATGGCTAAGTTCCAAATTAAGACAGGAATTGTGCATTCACAACTTACAGAAGAAGAAGCTAAACCATCACGTCATGCGTTCCGAGCAAATTTAGTTCAACGTCCAGAAATGGTGGAAAAGAACAAAGAACTGTGTTGGATGGTGCACCCGAAATTTTATCTGTTTCTGCTTGGCGACATCGCACAGTTTGAAGTAAATGGTTTGTTGGATATTTCAAAAGTCTGAGATCAAAAATCTGAGATAAGAAATAACACTAGACCTCTACAAACATATTTTCGGAATGTACAGTGCTTACTACTATTCAAAGGTGTCACTTCCCACAGAGATTAATTCAGATTAAGATCAGCTCTGGAACTGATTTTTTAATAAAAATCAACGTCCGGTGTTCAGTTATAAAGTAGATCAAGCGCTCGTGTGTGGTTTACTTACAAGTGATATCAAAACAGTGATTTATTGCCAAATACTTCACGCGTTAAAGATAATCTGTTTCGATTCTAAAACTTTCGCCAGTCTTAAAAGAAATCCCACCAGTTTCCCACTGTAGCACACTTGTGTATGTCCCTTTGTAACGTATTTGATGTGTAAATATGACGGTTCACCGTCTGACAATATTGAATCTTCGATTGACACTATTCGCGTCCGTGATTTGTTGCAGAATTCATCACAGGTCTTACATTGCCTATTATGGTGCTCTGTGTTAGAATTCGAGATAATATAAGCGGCGGACCATGAAAATGTGTTTTCGAACATTTGCGCAAAAAGCAGATGGAAATCAGCTTGTATACCAATACAGTCAAAACACATTCTAATTCACTTGAGTATGTAATGCTACGTCTAACTGGAAAACGCACTGTAATGTCAGCCACCAGACGTCATCACGTTTCGTCGCTTTTCACTGGCTGATATTTGGTTTTATGCAGCTGACCGTGCTTGTGGTTTTGCGCAAACAGAACAACTGTAAACGTAAGGTGATTGAATGCATTTGAATGGGGCATGAATACCCTCATTTTGGGACAGCTTTGAATACAATTATTTCAGTTTGCCCTGTCTGAACGCAGAAGCTTGTAGGTCAATGGGCAGTTGGGGCATACCGAAGATTGACCAGACTGCACGAATGCGCAGGCTGGTTTTACTCTTTGTTCCCACATGGTCAAATTTGCTTGACCATATGTGATATAAAACTATTTTGCCTGTACAAGTATGTCTGAAAATTTGTCGCCTTTTGAGGAGAGTTATAACTTTTGCAGACTCAAGACTGCTGATTCCATAGTTATCTACGTGTCATATGAGCATTTTCTGATCCTAATTTGCAAATGGACTCACAATATTTAAGGGGTAAGTAATCGACAAAATGCCAAGGTAAAACATCAATGAAATTTCAAACCATGAAACTTAAGAGTTTGGTCGATCATAACGAAAAAGCGTCTATTCAAATAGTTTGAAAGTTTTACCAACATAAAATGAAAATTTTCGGACAAAAAAATCTGATATTTTCCATATTTCTGCTCAAAATATAGATTGAGGAAACTCGTTACCCACAAGTACCCACAATCTTTGTTTTTGAGCAGAAATAAAAAAAATCATGTATACCCTGTAAACCCCGGTATATAAAAGTGGGGTTTAAGTGGGTCAAGGTTATATGGTCGTGTTTTCGTGATGTGGAAATTCGATATAAAAAAACGGCAATACAGACTTAATTTTCGAGATATCGCAGCGTCGTCTATATGCCTATCATACAATTTGACAAATTCTGTTATCCTCAAGCCAATGTATCAGCGAACCTTTTTTGCAATAAGTTACTTTCTCTCTCCGACTCACAATTCGTTTTCATTACGTCATTTATTTAAGTTATCCTTGTCATCAGTTTCTTCGTCTGGACGCTTTCAAATTATTAAGCGATATAACCATGGGCCCGAGAAGAGCGTCTTTATTCTAGTTCATATTATATGAGCCCCGCCAAGCGAATTTGGGTCTTCGAGCATTCCGTCATGACAAGTTTTAACTGCGCATGCCCAGCCATTCAGAGGGGCCAGGGATATGGCTTTTTGTCTGAAGGTTCCTCTTGATTCACTGCTTGTATGAGCGAGCAGCGAAGGTTCTGGCGAGACTGCGCGGATGCGCAGGCTCGCCTGAACCTTCGCTGCTCGCATAGGCGATAAGTACCAAAATCGCTTGACGGGGCCCATATGATCAAATTTAATGCTAGAAAGCGCTTCCGATCCTGCAGTCCATATGTTATTAACGCTGAAATTGCTTTGTATCAGTTTTGTGCTTCTTGTTGTATTCATATTTCACTGGTAAATAGATTTCTTTTTGTTCGATCTCTGATGCAGGCAAAAGCTGAAAGCGCTTAGTTTCTCATTTTGTACTGTTTAAGTTGTAATCCTAACAAAATCAGTAGAGAATCCTTTGATAGAAACAAGTTCTATCGAGCCGATTGTTGTTGGATTTGTTTTTTTCGTTGCTTTCTCTTCTATAAATTTAACATATATAGGCACAGTATTAAAGATCCACAATACGGGTAAAATATGATTATAAAATGAATAAAAATACACTGAAAAGCTACGTATTTTTTCTGCTTTTAGCTATCAGTTTCATCAATAATGGACTTTTTAAGCTAGGATGTTACGTTTCCGTAACGTTGACGTGTCGATTTGCTTTATATGGTAATTATATGTATTATAAAATGAATAAAGATTCACTGGAATAACAGTTATTTTTCTATTTTTAGCATTTCTTAGTTTTCAAGCTAATAGTGTTAATGTGACTTGTCAAACACATATCCCTAAGCAATTGAATACTGTCACTTGGTCCCCAACCTATATGACAGACGGCCAGAATACTCCCAAGTGGGTTGTATAAATAACAGAAATAAAGGCAATAACCAGGAATTGATACAACTACCAAACACCTCCCATCCAAGACACCAAAGGGAAAGGAACACCAACATAAAACAACCATGTCACAAGCGGAAAGCCAGAATGGCAATTACTTTCCCACAACATGGCCAAACGGCTATCCAAAATAAAGAGAAATGTGTACAATACCATACACTATTGTCTAACATACATTTCAGTTCTAAACCTAAAGGTCTTTTCAATAAATATCGTAATGGTCTGAAAAAATATCTTATTTTCTCTTCCTAACAACTCGCATAACTGAATCATGTTAGGTCATTTCTTGTACTAATTATTTGCATATTGTAATTTTAAATCATTATAAAATTTGCGAACAAATGAATCTCAATTTCTACAAAGGGTGAGGATTGTGGCCACGTAAATCCGATTTATGCACCCCCATCCCTCTTAAAAAGTATTACTGAAGTGAAGGCAATGATCAGGAATCGATACAATTAACCCACAGCCCACACCAGAGACACCAAAGGGAAAGAAACATAAACATGAAACAACAAGACCCTAATGGAAACACCAATAGCGGAAAGCCAAAAGGACACTTACTTTGGCTATCCAAAACAAAAGGATATAAGCGACACACACATTCAATGACAAACCATAACACAAGAGCACCGCATGCGGGTGCCAACGCTCGGCTGCAAAAATTCTAAGTCGAAAAAGGGGCATAACTGTGCCAAAAATATTTTGAGGGTTACATCACCTATTGGTATGAGTTCCCCTTTTCACAAAGAACAACTGGTCCGAGTTTTAAGTAAATATGTTCAGTAATGAAAGAAATATTACAAAATGTCCACGTTTTTACACGACGACGCAGACGACGACGCAGACGACGCCAGAGCTATGACAATGCCTCAAAATGTCTTCGGAAACAGCCGGGCTAAAAAATACCCCCCGACAGAAGAACCCCCTTGGAACGGTCAGTGAAACGACTTTTACTTGGTGTGTGTGTGTAGGGGGGGGGGGGGGGGGTTAAATCGATTTTACGCAGCTGCAATCCTCACCCTTACTTCCATCGCGATATAGACAAACTATATGTTCAGCTCGCATGTAGGCCTCCTAACTCATCAGCGCAACATCTCCAAGAACACAAAAATATTATAAAAAAAACACAGAGATGAAACAATGGTGAGGACTCGACAGCAAGAAACTGAAATGCTGGAGCAAAAGAAAACAAACAGTTAAACTCAGGCCGATTTTTCTGTTGTGGTTTATTGTTGTTACAGTTCGTCTTTGCATGTATGAATTGCTGATACCTTTTCATTTGGGATAGCTGTTTTACCATTTTGTGGAAACATAACTATCCTTTTGGCTTTCCGCTTGTGACGTTTTCATTATGGTAAAATTAATTTATGTTTGTGTTTCTTATCCTTTGGTGTCTTGGATGGACTGTGCGATGTAAATATCGATTCCTGGTAATTGCCTTCACTTCAGTTTTATTACAATAAAGGTATATTTCGTCTGTAAGTGTTCCGTTTTGGCATTGCTACCTATCAAGCTCTATATACTAACGACGTGCGGATATCCAGAATTTCGACAAAGCAAAACGAAATGAAGGCAAGTATTAGGATCAGGAATCAATAGCATTACGTTACAGATCCCATCGAAAACGCCAAAGGAAAAAAAACACCAACATGAAACAACATTGCAATAGAAACACCACAAGAGAAAAGAAAAGGGACAGAACCTGCCCCATAAAACGACCAGACAGTTATCCAACCTATTAAAACCTATTAAGATATTAGCAGTACAAACACGGAAAGACAAACAAAGACAAAAATAAACCACAAGAGAAGTGCCTTGGAACGGTCAGCAAAAACTCGATGTTTTAATCGATTCGACGTGGCCACAACCCTCGCCCCATCATCTGAAGCGGTTTAGAAAAGTAACTAGTTTCTGCCGATTTGGACGGCCCACGACCAATAAAAAAGAGATTTTCTGAGGTATATAGAACTGACCAATAACTAGATAATTCTTGAAAACCAAGAAAAAGTTGGCCTCATTACAGCCCTTACCGAAATTGATCTTATCGCCCAACAATGATTTGTTCAGTCCACCTGAAGGGTTTCTGCCTTATCAGTTCAACATCTTCAGAAGCATAAAATCTAATGGACATTGGTGTTTCCATTAGGGTCTAGTTGTTTCATGTTTAAGTTTTTTTCCCTCTGATGGGAGCTGTGGGTTAATTTTTTCGATTCTTGATCATTGCCTTCACTTCTATTTTGTATGTGGGCTATGCCGAAATAAAATCTAGCTTACTGGCTCAAATGTTCAAAAATATATACACTTTGTGGGCCAAATTTTTACTTCAGTCTTTATGAAGGTCCTACTGAACGTAAGTCGTGATTCTGTCTTGATCAACGGTTTAAAATGACTTATTTAGATTAAAAACTTGGTCACTTGGACAAATTTTGTAAAACGTTTTATATTTTGTGTGTGTATTTTGCATTCCAGAAGCCACAGTTTTGCTTCAGTCTTCATGAAACAATATCAGAATATTTGACTTGATAATATCTCTGTCAAATTCGAATATGGCTCATGTTATGTCAAAAATAAGGTTTCTTGGTCAAATTTCTTCAAAAGGGCGTGTGCATTCTAGAGGTCACAGTTTTGCTTAAATCTTTTTGAAACTGCATAGGAACTTCACCACGTGCGACCCGATGATATCTGATGAAGTCATGCTGGGTCAACAATTAATTATCTGGGTCAGGTCAGATTCTGAAATCTTTTGTGCCCTCTAGAACCTCTTTAAACGCCATGAGACATCACCGGAATATTTGTTTTGGTAATATCTCGCTCAAAGTCAAATAGTCAGGTCAAAACTATGTCAATGTCAAATGGCTTAAAATTTTGTGAGCAGTCTACATGTCACTTTTTTGCATTGATCTAGATCAAATTTCAGCCTGCACTGTTTGCTAAGGTACCCCTTGAGGGGTTTCTCGCATGCAATGGGTTAAATGATTTCAAAGTAGAAGTAAAACAAAGATCAGGAATTGATACAATTAACTTACTCCATCCATAAAAGACACCAAAGGGAAAGAAATACAAACATTAAGCGACCAGACCATAATGGAAACCTAAACAAAGGAAGGCCATATGGACAGTTACTTTCCCACAAAATGGTCATATGGCCATCCAAAATTAAAAGGCACAAGTGATACACACAGTAAGTAACAAACAACAACATAAATAAATCGCCACAGAAGAGCCGCCTTGGAACGGTCAGTGGAAGATTTCCACTGGGGGGCTTAAATCGATTTTACGTGGCCACAATCCTCGCCCTTACTTCCGTCGCGATTTAGACAAATAATTTGTTCAGTCCGCATGAAGGCCTCCTAACTCATCAGTGCAACATCTCCGTGAACACAGAAATCAAAGAACCACAGAGGTGAGACAACGGTGAGGACTCGACAGCAAGAAACCACTGAAATGCTGGAGCAAAAGAAAACCGACAGTTAGACTCCGATGAGCCCGACCAGAGACAGAGCATCAGGCACCAGCCAACATTATCTCTTTAATTTTCAATAAGTCTTTACGTTGGAGCCGTCATAGAATCTGAGGCCTGACCCACCGGCGTGCAATTAAAGAGGGAAGCAAAGTTGCCAACCGTGATTGGGTTAACTACCATGCATGCAGTCTGTCGTATAATATCCATGTTGTACCCAATCTTTTTATATCGAAGAATGATTTTACGAAATTGGGTGCTGAAGTCATTGCGGTTATATATTTTTCTGAATTTATATACTAAGTCACCATAAAATTCGGGTTCCGATAGACCTTGTTGCAGAAGAGATTTAAGTCCAATATTGAATTTTGAAATTAAATCAGAATGGCGTCTATAAAATTTTGAAAAGGCTTTGCGTAGTTTATGGTACCGATAACCCTGATTAAGGAGTTTAGCCGTTAATAATTTATTACGAGTGTTGAAGTCAGTTACATGACTACACACTCTAGCAAATCGAATTAATTGCGAAATATAAACGCCATAGGATGGCGCACGAGGAACATCACCATCCAAAAAAGGAAAATTTACAATCTCAAAATCAAAGTCATCGCGTTTATCATAAATTTTGCACGAAACAAATCCATCTACAATAGATAGACGTAAATCCAAAAACGGGGCCTCGGTATCAGAAGAATTTGCTTTATTTAACTGAAGTTCTAGGGGGTAAATCTGACTGATCAAACCATCAAAATAAGTATTATCAATATTTAATAAATCATCTAAATATCTAGAAGTAGAGCTAAAAGCTTCAATAATTTCAGATTGGTTATCAATGGAAAGCGACAAAATGAAGTCTCTTTCATAACAATACAAGAACAGATCAGCCACAAGAGGTGCGCAATTAGTACCCATCGGAATACCCACAATTTGTCTAAATAACTTAGTACCGAATCTAATATAAATATTGTCAAGTAGAAAGGTGAGGGCATCACACACTTTCTGACATGACCAAAGTGTATAATTCTTATGCTCTTTAGAAGCGAAAAACGCACCTCCGACATTACATGCAAGATAGAGAGAATCTTCTCTGTGAAAAGCCCATTCAATTAAATCATTAAGCTTTTCTTTTATAAGATTATGAGGAAGTGTAGTGTAAAGAGTGGAAAAATCGTAGGTAGACAGACTAGAAGCACGAAACTGTCTAGATTTCAATTTATTTAAAACCTCACTCGAATTTTTTATAGACCAAAACAGATTTCTTCCTGATCTTTCAAAGACTTTATCACAATATTTAATTACATGCGTTTCAATAGCAGCAAGACAGGAAGTTAATAATTTAGAAAGTTCAGTGGTAGTGCAAGAACTAGAATTTGCAATAAACCGTGCTTTGTAAGGTTTTTTATGAAGTTTTGGTAACCAGTATAGCGTAGGAAGCTTGTCTTGGTCTTCGTTAACACACACAGCAAACTTGGTGGCTGAAAGACAAACATGTTTATCTACTATAGCTCTCTCTTCAGCCAAAGGCTGAAGTTCATAGGCCTTAGTACCACCAAGCTCCTGCTTAAGCGTGTTAACATAGTGGAGCCGTCACACAACGACGACGTTGTTAGCGGCCTTGTCTGCAGGGGCCAAAACAAACTTCTTATGAAATTCTTGAATACCTAGTTTAAGATGACGTAAAGACGTCTTGGGCTTAGGAGGTAATAAGTTAGTATTTTGAGAATAGAAAGAAATGCGTTTATTCACTTCAAGTCATAGCATCACTGTTCCCCTTTTGATCAAAGTTTACGCATAATCAGATAACACTCAACGCCATCGTCCCCTTTCTATAAGCTGACTAAGATATGCTACTAGTCTTTCACTATCCCATACAACGTTTCTTTAAGTTCTTTGATGTCTTGTGGATATATTCTACAGCAACCTCCGAGCCACTGAGCACCACACTGTACCCACTCCTGCGCATACTCGCACAGTCTCTTGCAGTCCTCTTTGCCGTACCAGCTATATGAAAGAAGGTTATTTTAAAAGCAATTTACAGTCAAACATCACTAACGCTAAAACGGATATCTCGTTTATCTTGGAAAATTCTAACTGGCTTTTGAGTCCCTGGCAAATTCATCAAATACATTAGAATTTCACTGGCTTGAATCCCGATGTCTCGTTTAACATGGATGAGTCGAACCCATTCTTGAGCACGCAGGTAATTCCTCCAAATAGTATACAGCGATAATTTCTTCTTTGATCTTGCAAATGTATGATGTGAGTACTCATTAGAATCGCCTCGATGAGGCGATTCTAATGAGTACACACAACATACATCTGTAATATAGAACACCGAAAAGATATCCCACAATTATCTCCATTATCCCTCCTGGTATGGCACTAACAGTAACCCTCCGTGGCTAAAACTACCGTTGTCTCGAACAAATTTTCATGGTCCCAAAGGGGTTCGAGCCATCGAAGTTCGACTCTTGTTCAGGATATCCATATATTTGAATGTTTTAGTTGGGGTGGTGTCCTGATTATATCTTGAAAGTGTTTGTTGCCCGTACTCATTAGAATCGCCCCAATCAGGCGATACTAATGAGTACATAAAATATACCTTTATTTTACAGAAGATCCTAAAGATATCATTAAATGATCCCCATTGTGCCTCATGACTTGGTGCTATTAATAAACCTCAGTAGTTCGAACTATACCTATCTGAACACATTTTCATGGTCCCAAACTTATCCGAGTTGTTGAAGTTTGGCAGTATTTACACAAAAACATGTCCTTGCTATTAAACAGTTGTTCGTCATAATCCAAAGCGTGATAATCTTTTATAGTTTCTGGATGGAAATTCGTAAACTTTCTTAAATAACAGCTTCATCTCCTTGACTCTGCGTCAACAAAAACTGTGGGTACTGATGAGTACTTGATCTTCTGTAGGAAGGAAACCTAATCTTTGACTTAATCATGCAAACCTATGATTTCTTTGTATAAAACAGGGATTACTTGTAACGAACAGTACACGAATCCTTTTGTGAACCACGCAAATTGTCTAGAACCCACAAGGAAATACCGATGCGGGAAAAATGCAAGTTTTTAAATAATATTTAAATTTTGTCATAACTTACGCTGAAACAGCTTCGTCTGTTGTGGTTTATTTTTGTTATGGCTTGTCTTTGGGTGGGTGTATCACATATATTAGTTTGCTTTGGATAGCCAATTTGCCATTATGTGGGAATATATAAGAATCTTATATGGGTGTGAGGGGTGGATGAAAAAAAAATCCGTCCCGAGAGACACTGTCGGGCATCACGAGGCTTGCCGAGTGATGCCGGAAAGTGATCCTGAGGGACCGATTTTTCTATCCACTCCTCACACCCATATTGGATCTTTTTTCTTGCATACCTTCCATTTTAACGCGGATTTTTAATGCTGCAGTCACTTCGGTTACCAATGTCCGCCATATTGTGTTGACACTGCAGGAATGTTTAGTGACGTCACGTTACGTGCTGTGACGTCAAAATTAACGACGGCGCATACGAGGCCATAATCAACCAGTGCATTTATCAAACACGCGATTATATTCGAGTTTAGGTCGGAACACCAGGGTCAGCACAAATTTCTATCCCAGGGTAAAATCACGGATTTCCTTGTCTGGTGTGCAAGAAAGTAACTGTCCTTTTGGCTTTCCCCTAGTGATGTTTCCATCAGGGTCTAGTTGTTTGATGACTGTGTTTCTTGTCCTTGGTGCCTCTAGTGGGAGCTGTGGGTTAATTGTATCGATTCCTGACCATTGCCTTCACTTCTACTTTGTAAAATGTTTGTAAGACGCTATTGTCGGATGGATTCAAAAGTGATAATAAGTGTAAAATGTTGAGTTAAATTAGTCTTTTACCCACATAAGTTAAATTTAAATGACCGCTTTGGGTTATTTGAAAATAGTGTTAGATTTTCCAAATACCGATATTTGGTGTGGAAACATATCTTACCCAGTTCCGCTTGTCCATTTTTCTCCGCTATTTGGCTTTGCTATCACTGGTTTCTGTAGGGCTAGCGGCTGAAGACACCTCAGTAGCGATGCAATATAGGATGGATCCGTGCAATTTATGCCCACGGCTACTACGTTATCATAACCGGATACGCTTTTAACAGCATCACGGAATGCCTCCCCATGACAAGTCTCTTCTTCATTCTGTCGGACGAAAGAATTCGTGATTAGGATCAGTTATAGACGTAAACTGTTTTTTTTTTTTTTGTTGTTTTCAGTGATGTTATTTTGTGCTCTTTTTCATTTCAGTTTTCCTCAAATATAATTCAAACAATTAATTAGAACGGAAGCGGACCTTCAAAAGACTTGTACAAGCAGCGAAGATTTATATCAGTCCTATGCATTTGCGTAGTCTGATCTTATTCGTCGGTGTATACAAGAGTCTTCCTATCAGATTCTGATACCGAAAAGCTGTTATCTGACTGACATTTGTCAATTTTCGATGGATTGATTTCATGCCAAATTAATAAAAAATAATTATAAATTTGATCCTCGTGCCGCATCCTACGGTATTTAAATACCGCAGGTTATTTGGTTCAAAAAAGTCCCTACTCAAGCACTCACTTCAGAACTAGAAATAAATTATTAACTGCGAATCTTCGTAGTCACGGTTATTGGCATCATAATATCTGAAAAGCGTTTTCTAAAATAGACATTCCATTCAATTGCTAAATTCAACGTTAGACTAATATCTCTTCTGCAACAAGTCCAAACGGAACACAAATCTATAGTGACTTAGTATGCACATTCGGAAACTATCTACATTGTGTGTTTAAGTGTTCAATCTCCAAAACACATCATTCGCAATTAAAAACCTTTGAAACAACATAAACATTAAATGGAATACTGCATGCATGGTGGGTAACCAAATCACGGTTGACAACCTTGATTCCCTCTTTAATTGTACGCCGGTGGGCCGGACATCAGAGTCAGTGATGGTTCCGATGCCGACCAAAAGAATTTTAAATAAGTCATTCGGTACCTGGTGCTGTGTTTATTGTCAAATCCACCTAAGTCCAACAGTTAGCCAGCCTCGGTAGCTCAGTACGATGCGCGTCTAACTGGTGATAAGGAGGACGCGGGTTCGATTCCTGTCGGGTCGGAAACACTCTTTCGTTGAGATTGATCATGAAATCTTTTCTACGGTCATTGCCTCCCTTCCGCTGTTTTAAGAAAGGCAGTTGTCAGTTTCTGGCGAAAGAATGTGCACTGTACTGGTTGACTGCTGACGTATAAAATAGAAATGGAGGCAATGATCAGGAATCGATACAATCAACCTCCAGCTCCCATCAGAGACACCAAAGGGGAAAAACACATACATCAAACAACATACCCTAATGGAAACATCAATAGCGTAAAGCCAAAAGGACAGTTACTTTCCCACAAAATGGCCAAATAGGCTATCCAAAATAAAATAATATAAGCGACACAAACACACAAAGACAAACCATAACAAAAATAAACCGCGACAGAAGAGCCGCCTTGGAACGGTCAGCGGAAACGAATTCCGCTGGGGGGGGGGGGGGGGGAGGGGGGGGGCTTAAATCGATTTTACGTGGCCACAATTCTCGCCCTTACTTCCGTTGCGATTTAGACAAATAATTTGTTCAGTCCGCGTGAAGGCCTCCTAACTCATCAATGCAACATCTCCGTGAACACAAATAATCAAACAACCACAGAGATGAAACAACGGTGAGGACTCGACAGCAAGAAACCACTGAAATGCTGGAGCAAAAGAAAACCAACAGGCCCGACCAGAGACAGAGCATCAGGCACCAACCAACATTACCTTGAATTAGATCTCTCTAATTCTCAATAAGCCTTTACGCTGGAACCGTCATAGACAAGTGTGGACAGGTAAACTGACCGGCTCAAAATGACCTTAAATAGTGTTGCCTGGGAAGTTAAACATACAAGCAAGTCCAATATTTCATTTCCTTTTGCTTCAGCATTTCAGTTATTCCATTACTGTCGAATCTTTGTCCTTTGTTTCATCCCTGAATTTATTTGATTTGTATGTTTATGAAGAAACAACACCAAAAGTAAGGGCGAGGATTATGGCCATGTAAATCGATTAAAATTTCTAATAAACAATTACTGACCTTTCCGCGACCAAGCCTCTCCTATGAGTTAATATTGTCATTTTATGTTTTTGCATGTATGTCCCGAAAAAAGCGTCATTTAGGGCAGCCGTTTGGTCATTTTGTTCTCGAAAGTACCTTCTCTTTGGTGTCTTGAATAGATGGTAAATGGTAACTGTATCGATTCCTGATCATTGACTCTCCTTCATTTTTTCTCTGGCAGCTGTGTTATCCCGTGATCGTCAAGCGAAGGATACGGCCAGATTGGCTTGAAGCTCAGGCTGATCCCAGTTTTTCCGCCTAGCCACCCAGGTTTTTTTTTGTAGGTTTTGTCGCATGCTGCCTGATTTTAACTGTTCGTATATACAATAACACATACATACAGACAGTCCTTAAAGGTTGACTAGCAGGTAGAGCAGAAGGACAGAAATGATGACCGAACTAGAAAGAACACAATAATCATATTTTCTTCACAATAAGTGCTAACAGTGCTAAAAGGATTAATAAATGTATGTACAAGAACATGTTAGAATTTTTAATTTTGGAGATAAAAGTAACTTTTAGGTTAACCAATTACATACTTAACTCGCTGTTTCACTGCGGCAATGCCGTAAACACTGCAACATCAGTCCTTTTCAATGACTGTGTTAAAAGAATTGTATATGATAGTGTATATGATGGTGTCTGATGCTATGTCTCCGATCGGGACCCATAGGTGCCCAGATGTTGCTTTCATTTGCTTTTGCATTCAGGAATGTTGCAAGGTAAAATAAATTTAAGACTGCCCCCGTCTACTGAAGTTAAAAGTTTTGCTGACAGTTCCAAGGCTGTGCTTTGGCGTACTTTGCTATTATCACTTTATTCCTGCATTTATTTTCTGGTAAATCTTTATACTTTGAAAAGCTATTCAGCAAAAATCTGTGTACGTTACATACACACCAGGTTTGCAGGACGAAAGCCTAAACAGTAACCGTGTAATTACTGTAGGGGTATTTAACCTGCACATGAATGACTCTTCCTGTATAGGGGGGGGGGGGGGTGGTGCTCCCATTAACGTCTCCGATCCGAAGGTCGGTGCACTGTTTGATATTTATCCCTGCAAATGATGCCAATGGAGTGTGTTTGGCCACCGAAATAATCATCGCCGCCGGGGATAGAACCGGATCCTCTACCATCAGAGGCAGGTGCACTAACCACTGAGCTATCACGGTTGTTGGTTGTAACATCCACCGGCTCTGTATTTAAAAGATGCTTTACCTTACATGAAAAGGCGACCCAAGATTTGTTATTCGGAAACTCCTCATCAATAAGTCGAGCAACACATTCAGCCTCTCTTTGAGACGGCATGGTTTCTATGGCAATGTAATCTACTCTTGCTTCAGTCAGTGCTTTTATACGCGGCCTATGCCAATCAATAAGATCCTGAAATATACAATAGTTTGAGTTTGTTTGTAATGGAGTTTAACGGCCCAGTCAACACTATTTAGGTCATTTTTATGAGCCGGGCCACAACTGCTGCATTCGCTTAGCATCATTTATTCATTCGTGTATGATCTACAAGAAAACTTGATGGGAGACAACAGCCCAAAGGCTTCTTAAGAGGCCCCCGCTCATCGGGGCTAGGAGAAATAGAATGGGCTGCGCAAAGCTGAAACCGGTCGCACATGAGCACTGATAAACCTCCTAGAAGGTCCAAACCTGTCCAGGCAAAGTGATGCGAGTCAGACCGTCCAAGCATATAAACCCGTTTGATTTCATTGGGTGACAGGGCTTGAGATGTCATTTCATCTCAGTATCGGGTAAAAGTCCTACAAAATTTGAAGCAACGTCTCCAAAATGACATCACTTTTGTTGACGGGGACGTTAAATCTTAATTGAAACAAAACAAACAAAAGCTGCTAAGCAAACCAACTGGCAGGCAGCCGACACCTCTTTGACACTGTTAATGGTTTCAATGGCTTGAAATGGTTGTAATCTTGGAAATTGTCTTCCTCCAAATAGCTTTTAAGTACAATATTTTACAAGCTACTTTTGTAGCTGGAAGCCAAAATATGCTTGCCAACTAGGGGCCAGTTGTTCAAAACTAACGACCCCGTTAGTTAACGTATCGTTGAAACTTTGATCATTCAATATGGCAAATAAACTAATATTTTTGCAGAAAAAAAAGTGAGCAGCCATTGCAAATGCAAAAGCTGAACACATTTTTTTCAGCAAAAAAAATGACAAAATTTTAGATACTGTACCTGCAAGAACAGTTAACACTATGACCACTAACGAGCACCTTAAGCTAACAAGACTTTGAACAACTGGCCCAAGTACTTTTGTTAATCAGCAAGCAGTTCTTTGATTGTGTCTTCCACGAATACATTTTTAACTGTTTTTCAAGCATTGTTTGCTGTTTAAAAGCCAATAAATAATTGTCATCCCGTCATTCTTTTAACTTGTAGATGTGGGAACCCATTTGTGTTTCTTTTTGTATGCGACCTTGTATGTTTTTCATTGTTTTCGTGAATGCAATTGTATGCGTAAGCTTAACCTATTTAAACTCGCTGTTCAAATAAGTTATGGTTAACTCAACATGGATGGCTCGTTAACCATAACTTGTTTGAGGTGGTTATTCAAATATGTTATGGTTAACTTATGCATGCATGGCACGTTAACCATAACTTATTTGAAGTAGCTGTTCAAATAAGTTATGGTTAACTTATGCATGGATGGCTCGTTAACCATAACTTATTTGAAGTCGTTGTTCAAATAAGTTATGGTTAACTCATGCATGCATGGCACGTTAACCATAACTTATTTGAAGTAGCTGTTCAAATAAGTTATGGTTAACTTATGCATGGATGGCTCGTTAACCATAACTTATTTGAAGTCGCTGTTCAAATATTTGAACCTGGAGAATTCTTATCACATTTCTAGATATATGTAGTAGAACTCCAATGGCTCGAACCCCGATGGCTCGTTTATCATGGATGATTCGAACCCGTTCTTCAGTCCTCAGGGAATTCCTACAAATACGATATAGGGAAAATAAGGGAGATTTTTTCTTTTGTCTTGCAAATGTATGCTGTGTGTACTCATTAGAATCGCCTCAATGTGGTGATTCTAAGTAGTACACACAACATACATTTATAATATAGAACTCCGAAAATAGATCCCACAATTAGCTCCAGTATGCTTCCTGGTATGGCACTAATAGAAACCCTCCGTGGCTCGAACTACCGTAGCCTCGAAGAAATTTTCATGGCCCCAAAGGGATTCCAGCCATCGAAGCTCTACTGTATGTATATATGTAGGATAATTTAGGAAGTTTTATGTCCCCGATAGCGATAGCGGTGACATATTGTTTTTGCCCTGTCTGTTTGTTAGTTGGTTTGTTTGTTTGTTGGTTTGTACGTGGACAACTTTAACGTTGGTCGTTTGACCCCCGCCCATAGGGGCTTGAAGAAATATATGTGCTGCACGATGCTTCCACGTGTGCTGAATACGGTCCCCACACTAGTACTGGTAAACCGCTTAGAGGATCTAAGCCTGTCCAGGAGCCGCAGTGCGAGGCCATGCTAATAAACCCTATTAGTTTCATTGGGCGACAGGGCTTGAGAAGTCATTTCATCTCTATGTCGGGTAAAAGTCCCACAAAATTGGAAGCAACGTCCCCAAAATGACCTTTACAGTGTTGACGTGGACGTTTAACCACAAATCAACCAACTTAACGTTGGTCATAACTTTTGAACCGTTTGAGATACAGCATTCATATTTGGCATGTAGGTTCCTTGTGACAAGAGTTTCAAATTTATGCAAAAACGTTTGACGTCAGACCTTGTCCTTGACCTTTGACCTACTTAAAAGCAAAATAGCATTGGTCATAACTTTTGAACCTCTTGAGATACAGCCTTCATATTTGGCATGTATGTTCCTTGTGATATAAGCTTTACATTCATGCAAAACGTTTTGACCTGTGACATTGACCTTGACTTTTGACCTTCTTAAAATAAAAAAAAACATTTTGATCATAACTTTTGAACCGTTTGAGATAGAGCCTTTATATTTGGCATGTAGGTTCCTTATGACAAGAGCTTTACATTTATAGAAAACATTGACCTTTGACCCTACTTAAAAGAAAAAAATAACATTTTGGTCATTAATTACGAACCGTTTGGGATAGAGCCTTCATATTTGGCAAGTATGTTCCCTGTGATAAGAGCTTTACATTCATGCAAAATTTTCTGAGCATGACCTTGACCTTTGACCTACTTAAAAGAAATAGTAAAATTGTGCATAACTTTTGAACCTTTAAGATAGAGCCTTCATATCTGGCATGTAGGTTCCTTATGACAAGAGCTTTACATTCAAATAAAAAAATTTTGATCTGTGACCTTGACCTTTGAACTACTAAAAAGAAAAAAATAACATTTTGGTCATAACTTTCGAACCGTTTGGGATAAAGCCTTCATATGTGGCAGGTAGGATCCCTGTGATAAGAACGTTACATTCATGCAAAAAATGTGACAATGACCTTGACCTTTGACCTACTGAAAATAAAAATAGAATTGCTCATAACTTTTGAACCGTTTAAGATAGAGCCTTCACATTTGGCATGAAGGTTCCTTGTGTCTACGGCTTCCCACTCAAACAAAAAATCTTGACCTGTGACCTTGAACTTGAACTGTGACCAACTTTGGAAAAAAATGACCATGTTCGTGTTCACAAACACATTTTGTTTATTTATTTAATTTCATCAGGAAAAGCTTTGACGTGTGTGGGCATTTGTATGGCTTCAATGTGGCGACTTCAGCATAGTATCTCCTCAATTAGGTGATTCTAATGAATACGCACAACAGTCCTTTGCGGTATAATCTTTAAGTCATAATGCCTCACCTCCTGGTGCTACGATTAACCCTAAGTAATTCGAACTAATCGTATCTCGAATAAATGTTCATAGTTCCAAAGGTATTCGAATTACTGGAATTCGACTGTATATCTAAAACCGGAAACTCACCTTATCGGTCATGTTATCAACATATGTGCCTGTATATTCTGAACCATCACAAAGACATGCACCGTAGGGTCCTACTGAGCCTGCCACCTTACCAACTCCTACTTCTGTAAAAAATAAAAAAACTGATAAATTAACTAAAATATACAGCTATTAAGATCGCCATTGGGTGCAAAGAATGCGACAGTTTGGGTTTTAACGATTAGCACTCTGGTTCAAAATTCAGCAGACGACAATTTTATATATTTCTCATATTTTCCCCCGACAAGAGATTTTGATATTTCCTACAAATTGTCTCTAACGGAAACAATTTGCATGAAATGTCAAAACCATTTTTCGGAAAAAATATCATCATTTTGTTGTCTGCTGCGTTAGCCCAGAGAGTGACTTATAAACGGGTTAATGGGCCCCCGCCCATCGGGGCTTGAAGAAATATATCGGCTGCATGATGCTTCCACGCAGAGCTGAATCCGACCCACACACGAGTACTGGTAAACCACTTAGAGGATCTAAGCCTGCCTAGGCAAAGCGGTGTGAGTGTCGGACCGCCTATGCTTATAAATAAAAATCAAAAATGAGTTGGTTTCATTGGGCGACAGGGCTTGAGATGTCATTTCATCTCAATGTCGGGTAAAAGTCCCACAAAATTGGCAGCAATGTCTCCAAAATGACCTTTACAGTGTTGACGGGGACGTTAAACCTTAAATCAAAATAATAAACGGGTTAATAAGACACAGTAATTTGCAAGGCATAACAAACAAACAAAATCAGAAGTGCCTCATGAATAAAAGTTAATTAGTTTTTTAGGTCTATTGTTTGTTAATCGTTCCAAAGTTCTATGCACAGTAGTTTCTCAGTGCTGATGTCCACGTGACTATCACCGATTTATAGGAAATCCAGAAAATTATGATTATTTATAGAAAACAGCACACTATTTTGTTAAGTTAAGAGTGTTATTTAAGTGGGTTATCTATAGAATCTGAACCGGAATCATGTATCTGGTTCGGCAAACAGTGTCGAACCAGATCAGATGCCTGTGAAACATCAGGGTATACACTGTTTGCTTAAAATACAAGAATTCGTGGGTCAAACGACAAAAGTCTAAGTTTCCAGTTCTGAATCATTTTCCCAGTCTACACTCCGAGGCAATTGACCCACCAGTGCTGTCGGTGAATTGATTTTGTGTGGGGGGAAGGGTCTTTATTTTTCAGTAATCGTTGTGACTGACTGTCGAAATTGGGTCGTTTTTTTTTTTTTTTTTTTTTTTTGCTGTTTGATTTGAGGCTTAACGTCTCCCTCAACACTATATACATGTATGAAAGTTCCAGTTATGTGGGACTTTAACCCGACACTGAGATTAAATGACATCTCAAGCCCTGCCGCCCAATGAAACCAAAAGGGTTTAGATGCATGGTCGGATCGACTCACACAAATTTGTCTGGGCAGGCTTAGACAATCGGCGGTTTACCAGTACCCATGTGCGGCCAGTTTCAGCTCTGCATGGAAGCACAATGCAGCCCGACCTATTTCTCCAAGCCCTAATAGGCTGGGGCGAAATTCGATCCGAGCCTAAGCCGACTTTAAACACTAAAACCCGTGGCTGGGTTAGATATTATTTGGATCAGACATGGTTCCACATGCAATAAAAGTTTTAATTTTGAAAATCCGAGACCGCAGATCAAATATACGGTACTTTGTAGAGACTACAAACAGGAGGGCCATAATGGATCACCTGATCCTTATCGTATAAATAACTGGTAAAGTTGGAGTGGATGGTTTGAGCAATTTTTTTAACAGTGGCAAAGTAACATTTCTGTGGAATTATTTCAAAAGGTTAATTTATTTTTAGTTCTAGTAGCGATCATGTTTAGTGAAGCAAAAGGATTTTGAGAAACTTTATCAAAGGTCATCCATGGACATTCCTTCGAATTGGTTTTCTTTTCGAGGATGAAGTCTTTCAAAAAAGTTCCATTTGACAATACAGAGTTAACATCAAAGGCTAGACATGCGTCGATTGTTCCCTTTGATAATACAAAGCTGACTTGTTTGTATGTCACTATCTGGGCACCTTGTGGACATTGACGGTCAGGTCCTAGTGCACCAGACGGAGACGAATCCGGCTCATTCTAACTTAAAACACCTTGTGGTGACAAGGGGCTTGGGAGCAGAGTTGACATTAGAAGCTAGACTTACGAGTCGGTGGTTCCCTTTGTTAATACAGAGCCGACTTATCTGGTTTTTCTGTGATTTTACTGGTCTCCTTTTTTACCCGACATGACTCTTACTCGAACTTGACCGAGATATTGTCAGGATGATCATTCGGAGCAAGTTTGATCGGACTAAATCTGTGGCCTCTAGCGAGTTCACAAGGTTTTTCTATGACTTGACCTTCTGAGCTAATTTTTGACCCGACATGACCCGTATTCGAATTTCATCGAGATATTGTCAAGATGATCATTCTAAGTAAGTTTGATGATGATTTGACGAAAACTGTGGCATCTGGTGTGTTCACAAGATTTTCTATGATTTGTCCTACTGACCTATTATCTGAACCGATATAGAATAGAATAGAATAGAATAGAATAGAAAAGAATAGAATAGAAAAGAATAGAATAGAATAAAATAGATATGACCCATATTCAAACTTGATTGAGATGTTGTCAAGATGATCATTCTGAGAAAGTTTAATGATGACTGGACCAAAACTGGTCTTTAGAGTGCTCACTACGTTTTTCTATGATTTGACCTACTGACCTACTTTTTGATCCGACACGACCCATATTCAAACTTGACCGAGATATTGTCCTGATGATCATTCAGGCCAAGTTTGATGAGCATTGAACCAAAACTGTGGCCTCTCGAGTGTTCACAAAAAAGGTTTATGCATGGACGACGCACGACAGACGACGCACGGCGACGCCGAACAACTCACGGTCGCAAAAGCTCAAAATGACCTGCGGTTAGGTGATTAGGTAAGCTAAATGTACGGAAATTTATATCGGATCACCATATTACATGACAAAGCGTATTTTTGCACTAGAAATGCACAAAAAAGATGATACTTTTTCATTGACCAGACCATCACGTGAGCAAGTCCTTGAAATGAACAACCCCACCCCCCAAACCACACTTTGTAGAGAGAAAACTGGTGTTTACGGGGTATATATTATTTTTCTTATTTCTGCTCCTAGACATATGATGTGGGTGCTCGTTAGAACCGCCTCATCGATGCGCTTCTACCTACCACCAACAACTAATGTTTGCAGTATAAATAAGACAAATATCACGAATTTCATCAGAAAAGTAGCCATTTTGAAGATATAAAAGAATGCTTTTTGTCGCACAGATGTGTTATCGTAATGAATTCACGAAAAAGCCGTGTCAACCGCTTCATTTTCGTTTCAAAAATATTGCTTCCAGGGCTTTGACGTCACGACATATCCGATTATGTTCACATACATGCAGGGACCCTTAGATAAAAGCAACGACCCCGAATTTGATTGTTTTTTAAACAGCAAAGCAGACTGACAGTATTGCTAGTTAAATCACAGACGCTTGAACTTTGGTCCAACAAAACGGATTAAAAATATCCAAATATAAAGCCTCTGCTGCAATTTCATGCTGCAATTTCAAAGAAAATGGCTTAGTGTCATTTTTGATTCTGAATCTTATTGAACTACTTATGGACAGAACTTCAAGCTCCTGTGGCTAAATAGCAAACTAACATGATCTTAACAGCATGGCAGCTTCACGATAAATGCTAGGACCTCTACGTCACCTTTGTTGACCTTACCAAAGCATTTGACACACACAGTCGTGAAGGTCTTTGGAAAATTATGGTGAAGTTTGGCTGACCAACCATGTTCATAGCAATGGTGAGGCAGCTCTACGGTGGCATGCTTGCATGGGTCCAAAATGATTGTAAGTTTACTCATCCATTACCTTTGACAAATGGCGTCAAGCTAGGCTGTGTACTAGCTCCAACTGTTCAGCATGATGGCCTCAGCCATGCTCACAGATGCTTTCCAGGTTTGTATTTTGTGATAACTGAAGATTTTCCATAAAAACCTGTGTTGTGGGGTTTATATGGAGAAATAAAGAAAACTATCCATCAGTGGTCACAAAAAAACCAACCTTATCTGTTGCTGTTCGAGCCACTGTAACATCAGATTACACCGCTTTTGAAGACGCAAATACGTTAAATGCAATCTCAAGTAAACTAAATCTGCTCTCATTACCTTGCATTTTAGTGTAATCGCAAATATGCATTTTTGGAACAAACAATTAAACAGCAATGAAAATGTTAGGAAATACTCTTGACACTTTAGAGCTTACGGCACATAAAATGAAATGGAGCAAAACAAAAAACACTTACTTTTGTCAGCGGCCACCTCTTTGCATGCTTGCTGAGCAAGTTCTACACTTTTCTTTATAAGCTGTACAGCCTGGTCCTCAGTGACACCAAGATGTTTCACAAAACCATCCACTGAGGCTTGGTAGCTCACTGTCTCTATGATATCAGAGCCATACTCCAGAAAACTGAAATCATTTAGGGGATAATCGTTTGCAAAATTAACATATGTTTCCTTGAAGAAAACCGTCGGTTTTACGCTTTCGAAATTCATTCGGGGTGGGGGGGGGGACGTTTTACGGTCAGAAATTTGCACAGAAACAAAGATAAACACGGTCAGAGAGCAGAGAAAACTAAAAAGAAATGTCCGCCAGTGAAAACCGACGTTATGAGATGACAACTGGGCTTCCAACGCACCAAGCAAAAATGGGGATTCGGGCATGGGCGCACAGCGAAGACTTTGATCAGACTGCGCGTCCTGTATGGAAGGTCATGTTTGAGGTTTAACATCCCCGTCAACACTATTTAGGTCATTTTGGAGACGTAGCTTCCAATTCGACATTGAGATGAATGACATCTGAAGACCTGCCGCCCAATGGAACAAATAGGGCTTATATGCATTGGACTCGCACCACTTTGCCTGGACAGGCTTAGTCTTTCTAAGCCAGTACTCTGCGTGGAAGCAACTTGCAGTCCAATCTATTTTTTAAAGCCCCGATGGACAGAAGCCCAAAATTCATAGCATCTCAGAAGGAAAGTGGTAGTCGCGGAAAAGAATAGAGACAAGACTTTTACAACCAAGTGCATCTTGCACAATCAGTTGTTATAAGTCTCTCTCCTCTATCTCTCTCTCTCTCTCTCTCTCTCTTGTGCGCTTGCTCACGTGCATGCATGTGAAAATTTGTCTTCGTATATGTGCCAACAACTAAGGCCAAGATCAACGTGTGCAGCTGTGCAGCATGACCAGACTCTGTACGCAAAAAGGATGCCTACCGATCCTAAACTTCTTTTTGCAGGATAGAGAAGGATTTTATAATCGACTGCAATCTTAACCATTTAGCTGCGGAGAAAAACATCTGATAGTGTCGTCTGCTTATGTCGTCTGCTTAATCTTCTAGCAAACTTTTGTAAAAATAGTTTAGCATATAGGCAAACAGCGTGGGCCAGGATCAGACTGCTCCTACAGGAGCAGTCTGATCTGGGCCCACAATGTTTGCAAAAAGGGACTTTTAAAGTAATTGTCAGACGACAAAACAGACGACAATTGTCGTGACTGTCATCACATGGGTTAACATACACAACCAGCGAAAGACATTAATCGGTGTTTTAGCCACGCCAAGAGAAACGGGTCTTTGAGCATATGTGACCAGCGAAGACTCAGCAGTCTGATCAGAGTCTTCACTGTGCACTGTAGCGGCGCCACACTGACTCGAATCTTTAGACCGAAAAGGTTGTATACTAAATGAGCGGGTATTCAGGTTGATTCTTGTCTTTACTGAGCGTACATGCCGAATAATCCTTTTTCGCTTGTTTGTTTGATTTGAGGTTTAACGTCCCCGTCAACACTGTAAAGGTCATTTTGGAGACGTTGCTTCTAATTTTGTGGGACTTTTACCCGACATTGAAATGAAATGACATCTCAAGCCCTGTCGCCCAATGAAACCAATAGGGTTTATAAGCGTGGGCGGACCTTCTCGCACCGCTTTGCCTGTGCAAGCTTAGATCCTCTAAGCGGTTTACCAGTACTCGTGTGCGGGTCGGTTTCAGCTCTGCGTGGAAGCATCATGCAGCCCATATATTTCTTCAAACCCCGACGGGCGGGGGCGTCGCGGCACACTAAATTTTAGGCCGGTTGGCTACACCCTTCCAGCATAAAACTGCGGGCAAACGTCGGGCTGATAGCGATACAACGTTGACACGTCGTATCGCTATCGGCCCAACGTTGGCTCGGCATGCTTTGCTAGCCGAGCAGATGTTCGGAATGAATCCGAATGATACTGGCGGCATGCACAGAAAATTTAAGGCCGGTTGGTTACACACTGCCAGCACAAAGCTGCGGGCCAAGGTCGGGCCGATAGCGATAGGACGTTGACACGTCGTATCGCTATCGGCCCACCTTTGGCCCGGCGTTCTTAACTAGCCGGGCAGATGTTCGGACCGATACAGGCAAGCATGCGCGTTTTCTGTAAGAGAACTTACTTCTTGTGAATCTGTAATATGGCCTCTGGATTAGTATGAAGAAGTCTGGCAGACCATAGAGGGTCGTCCTGTAAAAGAACATGAATCACTATGGGGCGCCCTTTTACTATTTATTCCCTATTTATAGATATCCATAATTATTAATACTTATTAATGGATATCGACAATTAGAATTATGGATATCCATATATCAATAATTATTAATGGATATCCATAATTCGAATTAATGCTATCCATAATTCGAATTATGAATATCCATAAATCGATCTGAATTATGGATATCCATAAATGGAATTATGGATATCCATTATTCGATTAATGGATATCTATAATTCGAATTATGGATATCCATAAATCAGTCGAATTATGGATATCCATAATTCGAATTATGGCCATAAATGGATATCCATAAACAGAATGATGGATATCCATAATTCGATTTATGGATATCCATAATTCAGATCGATTTATGGATATCCATAATTCGAATTATGGATTTCATTAATTTGAATTATTGATATCCATAATTCGGTCCATTAATCGATTTATGGATATCCATTATTCGTCTTGGCAAATAAATACAATAAATATAATGAATGAAACCAAGGGCTTTTGCGGTGAATAATGGATATCCATAATTCGATTTATTGATATCCATAATTCGATTTATGGATATCCATAGTTCGAATTATGGATATCCATATTTTGATTTATTGATATCCATAATTGGAATTAGTGATATCCATAATTGGAATTATGGATAATTCGACTTATGGATTCTATAATTAGAATTATGGATATCCATTATTCGGCTGATTTATGGATATCCATAATTCGAATTAAGGATATCCATAAATCGAATTATGGATATCAATAAATATGGATTAAATAGTGTTACGGCACCCCATAAATCACAGGTTCATAAAATATTTTGGAAGTCATGCTGAAAACAGAAACTAGAATGTTTTAAAGTTACGATTTCTGCATGCAGTTTTAAACAAAAAATCTCGAAGGGAGTGTTGGGTGAGCGGATGCGTCACTGGGGTGTCCAGCGGATATTGGCTTACAGTTTGGCAAGGCCTGCTGTCCTTACAGCAGGTAAGGGTAGAAGGGGAATGCCGTTATTTCTTCTGTTTCTACACTTCCATTCATTATCCTCTTCTATCTCTTTTCTCCCTTTCTCTTGGAGACGACACAAAATGACCCACAATTACCCAGCAGGCACATGACGTAATTGTGACGTCACACCAACGTCGGTACAACGTCATGACGTTAATGCAACGTCAAATCAACGTCTGTGCAACGTCGTGACGTTGCACAGACGTTGATTTGACGTTGCCCTAGCGACGTGTGCCTGCTTGGAAGGGTTGGAAATACGGGACCAAAGACGGGCCGACAGCGATTCAGTCCGACGTTGGTCGCTGTTTTGTGCTGGCTAAACCCCAACACAACCAACCAACCAACAAAACAAGCGTATGACATTTTCTGTCTTGAATCTAATCACATTACAGTAGGAGAAGTGCTCGGAATAAGAAACATTCCCATGTTCGTGATCCCACATAGGCACATTTTTTTTTAAAGCCGAGAGCTAATTAAGTGACCTATATTGTATTGATATGAAATACTTTGTCTTCATTGATTTTTCAGTTAACAGATGTTACACATATTTTTAACAGATTTTCTAGTCTTTTATAATATGCATTACTGTGAAAAAATCTTAATTTACTCTTGTAGTAAACGGGACTCATATCAAGAGTTGGAAAAATATCAGGTTTCTATTTTCACTTTCTCTTTCAAAAAATAAGGAAGAAAATTTTGATTATGAAGGTGCCCGAAGGTGCAATAATTATGAATGTGTGAAATGTCAAAAAGTGTACAGACCCTGAAGCATGAAGAGCTAGACCATTTTTTTTTTATTTGATTTGAGGTTTAACGTCCCCGTCAACACTGTAAAGGTCATTTTGGAGACGTTGCTTCCAATTTTGTGGGACTTTTACCCGACATTGAGATGAAATTACATCTCAAGCCCTGTCGCCCAATGAAACCAATAGGGTTTATTAGCATGGACGGTCCGCCTCGCACCGCGGTTCCTGGACAGGCTTAGATAGACCAACGTCGAAAAAGTGTACAATATATTCATTTTTATCCACTCTATTTCAACGTGTCACGTCAGAGCGTGTCACCTATAACTGTAGAACGGTCTACTTGGTTGATGTAAAAACTGAACTAAAGTTAAACAAAACTTACATTAATGGACTCATGCCCTTGCCTAACCAGCTCCGTGGCCGACCCTCCGTCCAGGATACAAAACTGTGACCTGTTCATTGTATGTGAAGATGAACCTAAAACAATGTCAAGTATTAGTTTTCAAAAAGTTAAATGTTAATATGCATGAAAAAGTTAACCCATTGCATGTCGGAAACCCCTAAAGGAGTACCTTGGCAAACAGTGCAGGCCCAGATCAGACGCCGCGTTCTGCGGCGTTTGATCAGGGCCTGCACTGTTTGCCAACAGAATTTTCCATTAAAAATAGAATAAAAACGAAAAAATAGGCCTGACATCCCTTTTATGACAAATGGACTTTTCCAACGTATGGGAATGGAAGAGTCCACTAGTATATAATGGGTTAATACAGTAATACTTCAGTGGCTCGAACATGTGTGGCTCTTTATGCGGCTGATTCGAGCTCATTAAATTTCCCGTAAATCCGGATAGTAATATACTGATATTTTATGGAGATTTTTGAAAATATATGTTGTGTGTACCTATCAGAATCTTCCAAATGAGGCTATTCAAAGGATCTTATATGAGTGCACATAACAACCCATTTATTTGATAGAATATTCAAAAGATCTCCCTAAGACATTCCCATTTTATCGCATGACGTCGCGTCTGAGAATACAATAACGCCATTTAATAAATTTTATCAATCCACTAGTTGATTAAATATGAACATTAGCTAGATTTTTTTTTTTATTTGTTGTTTAACATCCCCGTCAACACTGTTTAGGTCATTTTGGAGATGTTGCTTCCAATTTTGTGGGACTTTTACCCGATACTTAAATTAAATGATATCTCAAGCCCAATGAAACCAAAAGGGTTTCCCTTCTTTCCCTTTGGTGTCTTTTGTGGGAGCTGTGGGTTAATTGTATCGATTCCTGATCATTGCCTTCACATATATGCATGGAAGGTCAGACTCGCACCACTTTGCCTGGACAGGCTTAGACCTTCTAAGCAGTTTACCAGTACTCATGTGCACGGTCGGTTTCATCTCTGCGTGGAAGCACCGTGCAGCCCAATCTATTTATCCAAGCAGGCCCGATCAAAATTAGTTAGGTACGCCCCTTAACATTATTCGTACTCGCGTTTACTAGTGTTTAAAAACCGTGAATAAACTGCGTTTCAAATGCCACGGATATGATAAATAGAATCTTGCATTCGTGCTCAGGTATTATTGAATTTATCAAACTCGATGAGGAAAAGGAATTTGCCGAGCATTTTATAAAATACTCGGCTTTGCCGAGCATTTTACCCCTTTTCCTCAACGAGTTTAATAAATTCAGTATTACATGAACACTCATGGAAGATTCTTTAAATGAACTTGATGTTATGATTAACAGTCAAAGGCTCTAGAAACTCCTAAGAAGATTTACGGTATATATTGGTCGTGTGCGTACGGAGTCTCAGATCAGCCTGCACGTCCGCAATCTTCGGACCCCGCCCATCGGGCCTTGAAGAAATAGATTTCCACGCAGAGCTGAAACCGACCCGCACACGAGTACTGGTAAACCGCTTAGAGGATCTAAGCCTGCCCATGCAAAGCGGTGCGAGTCGGCCCGTCCATGCATATAAACCCTATTGGTCTCATTGGGCGGCAGGGCTTTAGATTTCATTACATCTCAATGTCGGGTAAAAAGCAACGTCTCCAAAATGACCTTTACAGTGCTGACGGGACGTTAAACCTTAAATCAAAGAAACAAACAAACAAACGTCCGCAATCTGATCACAGTGTTTGCTATGGACGTTCCGTTCCCAGAGCTCCAAAGACATTTTCCTCTGTCGCGGGCTATATGCACAGTAGAATTCTTTTATTCAAACGACCTTTGGGACTGTTCAAAAGTGGTCTTTAAGACCACTGCTAGAAGACACTGGGGGATAAAACACACAAAGAAATACCTGAAACCTTCTAAATATACTTACAAATGCATAAGCAGTCCTATTTTAGCAGCTAGAAAATATTTGGTCGGCAGTTAAGAAAATCTCTTATTATTATTATTATTTTTTCTGGATGACCATTCAAAATTGCAGTCGGGTTGGTCGGGTTAACGGAAACACGGGTATTAATAAAATACGAAAACAATGCATGATTAATAGGCAACTATATGTTTAGGCGTATCATTTAGGATTGGCAGGATCCCAGCAGGCACATGTCGTAATTGTGTTTATGTAACGTCACATCTACGTCGGTGCACCGTCATGACGTTGCACCGAAGTTGATTTGACGTTGCCCTGGCGACGTGTGCCTGCTAGGATGGAGCTGAATCTAAGGTAAACCAGGTAACCAGATTGCACGACCCGCAGAAAAAGCGACCGACTGAAGTCGGTTGATTTTCTAAGAGTGCCCTAAAATCACCGTGTCATTCTGTCTTTCGGTCAATCGGTCATTCTGTCAGTCTGTCTGTCCGTCCGTAACCTGTTTGTGAAAATTGGTGATAGTGACTTAACCGCTTGGAATATTTAAACAATTTTTGGCATACTGATAGACATCAATGAGACCTAACCAATGAACTTGCGAAATATTGCATTCCATTTAGTATAGCCTCGCCGAGGCGAAAAATGTGAAAAATTTTCGAACTGCTTCTCCTCGGAAACCGTTGGGCCGATCATTGAAGTCAAATTTCATATGGAGCCTCTATAGGATGGGGGAAACCAAAATTTGCTCATGGGGTCCAGGTCACATGACCAAAATGGCCGCCAAGCCATATATGGTCTGTCTGTCTGTCCGTCCGTAACCCGTTTGTGAAAATTGGTGATGGTGACTTAACCGCTTGGAATATTTAAACAATTTTTGGTATACTAATAGATATCAATGAGATCTAACCAATGGACTTGCGAAATATTACATTCCATTTAGTATAGCCTCGCCGAGGCGAAAAATCCGTAACCCGTTTGTGAAAATTGGTGATATTGACTTAACCGCTTGGAATATTTAAACAATTTTTGGCATACTGATAGATATCAATGAGATCTAACCAATGAACTTGCGAAATATTACATTCCATTTAGTATAGCGTCGCCGAGGCGAAAAATGTGAACATTTTCGAACTGCTTCTCCTCGGAAACCGTTGGGCCGATTGAAGTCAAATTTTATACGGAGCCTCTATGGGATGGGGCTAACCAAAATTTGCTCATGGGGTCCAGGTCACATGACCAAAATGGCCGCCAAACCATATATGGTCTGTCTGTCTGTCCGTCCGTCCGTAACCCGTTTGTGAAAATTGGTGATAGTGACTTAACCGCTTGGAATATTTAAACAATCTTTGGCATACTGATAGATATCAATAAGATCTAACCAATGAACTTGCGAAATATTACATTCCATTTAGTATAGCCTCGCCGAGGCGAAAAATGTGAAAATTTTCGAACTGCTTCTCCTCGGAAACCGTTGGGCCGATTGAAGTCAAATTTCATACGGAGCTTCTATGGGATGGGGGAAACCAAAATGTGCTCATGGGGTCCAGGTCACATGACCAAAATGGCCGCCAAGCCATATATGGTATAAACCCTTCAAAAATAGTCTTCTCCAGAACCACTGGGCAGATTTCCACGAAACTTGATAAACTTGGCATCTGGGACGTAGGCCCATCATAAATTACTAAAATGGTGACCCTGGGTTGACCTTGACCTTCTTCGTGCCTAGGTCAAACTTTGACACATATGCTTTTGTATTGGAAAATGTGAGAATGCATTTTATCCTGCAAACGATTCAGAATACAGTACTAAAGTATAAGATATATTTTTGCTCCTTACGATAAGGCGCATTTATTGGGGGAACCGTTTTAGGTCCAGGTCACATGACCAAAATGGCCGCCATACCCATATATGGTAACACTCATAAAGCTAAAAGCATCCGGCGGGTCGTGCACTTCAGCTGAAGCACTGGTTATGTGATTTTAACGCAACCAACGATATGGAGTATTTCTAGTCATTTAGTACACACTAGCAAATCTTCTTGTGGTCTAAGTGAATTTGACATAAAATGACAATACCTGACTAATTAGTCTGCCACGTACTACACGTCAAACCAATATGTCGGTTTTTCAACAATGATAAAAAAAATAAAAACTTTTCCGAGATTCTGCGTGCTTTTAAGTTGGCAAATATTATATCATACATGTATAACCATTTGTGACCTTTGCTGGGATGTCCTATCGACAACTAAAGTCATAGGCTTACTGAGACAAGATCTCGGTATAAAGACTCATTCGAAAGTCTGGAGAAACCCGGAATCGAGCCCACGACCGTTAGGTAACCCTCTGGACAGATAGAAAGCTAAAACAAAATACTCGTATGTAAAAGAAAAAAGACGGAAAGAAAGAAAAGAGATCATCCGTTAGGCCTATGAATGTTCTCTGCCTACAGAAATATCATCATGGTCAATGTTGGAATCAGTAGATGCGCTTAGCACCACTCGCCTCAGCTTCGTGAATTCAAGTAATGATCGTCGGGGTCGAACTATCAATCTCTACTCACACCCATGGTTATTATTTATTTATTTATTTATTAAAAAATAATATTTATTTATTTGTCTGGCCCTGAACTCTGTTGTACCATTGTTAACAATCTGGGGGACAGTTGTTCAAAATTAACAATGTCGTTAGTTTACATATCGTTATAAAACTTTGATCATTTAATATCGCAAAAATACTGGTACATGTATTTTTGCAGAAAAAAAAATGTGAGCAGCTTTTGCAAATGCAAAAGCTGCTCACATTGTTTCAGCAAAAATAGCAGAGTATTAGATATTATTCTTACTAGAACAGTCAAAGATTTGACCAACAACGAGCTTCAAACAACTGAGTCTAGGATCGTAACAAGCAAAGACGTCTTATCGATTCCTGTTCATTGCCTTCACTTCTATTTTACAGACAAGCGCGCACATTAAAAGCGCAGGTCAGCATTCACTGGTTCTCTAGCGCAGTCTGATCAGAGACTTCCCCGTGTTCTGTATGCACGCCAAATGACACAAAACTTCTTCATGCGGACATGAAGGGCTGTATTCTGACTGAATGTTTCTGGGGAAAGGTTTTTTTTTTATCTCATTACGAAAACTCGTCTATACAAATACATTGTAACATTTATCGCCGAAAAAATGAAATTTTTCAGATGAAAAATTGTGATATTGTTCTTATTTCTGTTCAAATTATAGATTGTGGGTAATGGTTAGAACCGCCTCATCGAGGCGGTTCTAACGAGTACATACATTCTATATTTTAGAGCAGATATAAGAAAAATAAGGTTTACCCCTGTAAACCCCAGTTTTACTATAAAAAGTAGGGTTCAAGGGGGTCAATATTATATAGGCGTGTTTTTGTGATGTTCCCTATGCGCTCACATCACGAAAACACACCTGTACACTTTTGACTCCATTAAATCCCACTTCTATACGGTAAAACTAGGGCTTATAGAGTGGTAGACATTTTTTTCTTATTTCTGCTCAAAAACATGAGTCGTGGATACTTGTTAGAACCGCCTCGCCGATGCGGTTCTAACGAGTTCCCACAATCTATGTTTAGAGTAGAAATATGCGAAATAGCAGAATTTTTCATCTAAAAACTTTCATTATCATTTTTTTTTCTGGGGGTGGGGGGGGGGGGGGGTGGGGTGGGGTGTAACATTTCCAATATATTTGAATAAGCGTGTTTTCGCAATGATATCGAAGACACGGTTTTCCTGGACACAGCCGGTTGCATCCATCGTGATTTATCCCCATGGGCGTAGACAGCCCAGTTCGGATTCATGAAGGCATACAATGATATATTCTCTAAATTACTTAATTAACTGTGTGTTTCCCACACAAATAGCCCAAAATCTAATGAATCGTCATTAAAATGAAAACGCATATGCTGTGGGGATTTTTACGGGTAGTAGTCTGTCACACTGCCATGCCGTTGTTTGCATCTCATAAGATCAATTGCATGAACATTTGGTTTTATTCGGTAGCTCGTGTTACTCGGTGTGGCTACCATTTTCGTGTCAAGTGAGAAATCGGTGTTAATTTATACACAACAGTGCAAACGAAACTTCCTTCGAAACATTTGCATTCATGCAAACATTTTATACTCTGATGGTTTGCATTTGGCACGAAGATACATGTACCCGCTGTGTCCTGTTATATGGAACTACTACTAGCCGAAGTGTACCGCAACGTACGGCAATAGTAATAGTGGTTTTATTTGGTATCACATAAACAATACAAACGTGTAGCTAAGCATACGAGCACGCATAAAACAATAAAACATCACCACAACATGCACTTGCCATGTTCTTTGGCTAGCTAACCAATACCAAGGATATACATACACATTGTGGTTCTAGAAGCCTCCTTGGTGCAGTGGTTACGCTACTCGCCTTGTAAACCAGGGATCGCAGGATCGATCCCGGGCTTCTCCAGACTTTCGGATGAGTCTTTAAACCGAGGTCCCGTCTCCGTATGGCCTTAGCTGTTAGTGGGACGTAAAACTCGAACACTCACTCCATTGTGATCCTTGTATACGTACTGGTTGCCATTCATAGAGAGGCACAATTAAAATTAACAAACTTGGAAATAGAAAACACAGTTAGATTAAATATTAGCTTTGAAAGTTTGTGAAATCTAAACCTAAATTATCAAAAATACCGTATTATTATATCATAAATCAATAATGTCCCAGAACCCTGCAGACACAAAACGTTGACTCGAAGTTTAACTAACGCTGAAACAACGTTTTCAACGTTGTTTCAACGTTAATTCAACGTTGAGTGCCTGCTGGGAAGTGACCTTTAAAAGCCATTTTAAGCTGCTGATGTGCCTGTCTATGCCTTGCAAGAATATTTCGCGCATGTTAGTCTACGTTTGTTACATTCAAACAAAACTGTGTTCTTCATTTTTACCAAGACCGAAACTATGAACCCCATTAACAGAATCAAATAACGTAAAGAAGATACACTTCTGAATACTAGGCCGTTTGAGGATGATAAAAACTGGCATTTTGTTCAAATTCCTTATATTATTGGCAGTTGGGCGACAAAATATCTTCCGTTCATGTTGTATACTGAGTCGGTCATATCTGGTATTTACCTATGTTGGGTGGGTTGCTTTTTAATAAATAAATAAATAAATAAATAATAAAAACACTGAATGAGTTTTTAAAACTATTTACACTCTGTTACAGAGGTATGCTAAAACAAATGTTTAAACATAATTAGATTCTAACTTTAAGAATTTTATCTCATTGCAAAAATGGGGGTTTGTCTTTTAAATATAATATAAAAATTGAAGTCCTGGTATTAATTGTTGTTCTAGTTTTACTTTTTCACTTGCAAAAATAAATGTTTAATGACATGCGCAGCCATCAAATGATCGGGTTAGTGTGTACAGAATGAAGGCTGTCAGGGCCTTCTTCTGGGTTTTAGCAAGTCTTGTTCCATTTATTTTAGACAACAGAGATCGTTCCGTTCCCTGTTCGGAGAAAACTATTGTACTTCCGTTTTGGGTTTTAGCAAGTTTTGTTCTGTTTTTAGCAAACAGAGAACGTTCCTTTCCGTGTTCCGTGAAAAAAGAGTGTACTGCCGTTCTGGGATTGAGCATGTTTTGTTCCATGCCATGTTCCATGTTTAATTCCAACAATCAACAATTTTAATTTTGTTCCGCTCCATTCCTGTTCCGTTCCGGGATTTAGTATTAAATTGGCACTGCTTTGAAACTCGGAGTATGACAGGAATACTTGAATATTAAGGTAGGAGTCTCTCTCAAGAGACAGGAGGCTCATACTATTATACACAGGTATAAAGGGTGCTACCAGCATTCCAAAAGATGGCCTTGTTCCTCCAGTAGGCGCTGTAGAAATCACAATTCAATGGCGTTTCAGACCCCTACAGCAAGAATTGACATGTGCAAAGGATCTTTATTCCCTCGGACCATTAGAGATTGGAATATCCTTCCCAACTGGTTTCTGGTCAACTCGTTCCAAAGTCAGCTCGTACCTTAGTCAACTCGTACCTGTTTTTGGTCAACTCATATCTTAGTAAGCTCGTTTTGTTTGTTTGATTTGAGGTTTAACGTCCCCGTCAACAGTGTAAAGGTCATTTTGGAGACGTTGCTTCCAATTTTGTGGGACTTTTACCCGACATTGAGATGAAATGACATCTCAAGCCCTGTCGCCCAATGAAATCAATAGGGTTTGTTAGCATGGACGGTCTGCCTCGCACCGCGGTTCCTGGACAGGCTTAGATCCTCTAAGCGGTTTACCTAGTAAGCTCGCATATTAGTCATTTCGAACCTTAGGTAAAAAATCTATTTTGGGATAAGTTAAATGCCAAGGTCAACTTTACACTCGTTGAAGTCCCCTGATCCTTTTCTGGAAGACGCAGACGATATTTAGTGTGTGCATTACGATAAACCACCTTGTGCTTTCATATGTCTTCACCTCATATCACTGCAGCCAGATGATTTCTTTTTTCTGAATTGTATCCAAACTTAGTTTATGGGTGCTATTTAGAACCGTCTCATTGAGGCAGCTCTAACGAGTGCCAACAATCTACATGTGTTCTGTCCTGTTCTCAACAAGTCTTATAGGGATGGCTTTCTATGGACGTTTAGGATGATAATTTCTGTAAATAGAAGTGAAGGCAATGATCAGGGATCGATACAATTAACCCACAGCTCCGATCAGAGACACCAAAGGGAAAGAAACACAAACATGAAACAACTAGACCCTAATGGAAACATCAATAGTGGAAAGCCAAAAGGACAGTTACTTTCCCACAAAATGGCCAATTGGCTATCCAAAACAAAATAATATAAGCGATACACACACTCAAAGACAACCCATAACAAAAATAAACCGCGACAGAAGAACCGCATTGCATTGGAACGGTCAGTGAAACGAATTCCACTGGGGGAGTGGGGGGGGGTCTTAAATCGATTTTACGTGGCCACAATTCTCGCCTTAATTTCCGTCGCGATTTAGACAAATACTTTGTTCAGTCCGCATGAAGGCCTCCTAACCCTAGTTTTCACTATTTAAATTAAGGCGTAACTATACCAAGTTTAGTGACACAGAGGCCTTTCTGATATTTAATCTTCATCAGTGTGTCTCAACCCCATAGTTTTGAAACCGAAACGGATGACGGACAAGACCCGGCAAACACAGCACATCCCCCTCTGAGCACACACCGACCGACGTAGCCAATGAGACAGGTCAACTGGAGGCATCAGGCAAGAGACGCCCACCCGCGGACCTATAGGCGTCCCCCACCGAGCCAACATCAACAAACACGGCTCACACTCCACGAAAGTCCCGGGGATCAGGAAGGAGATGTCCAAAGTAGCGAGACTTGCAAAATTTAAAATATTACAAAAAGTGGCAACCAAATGCGCTAAGATACATGTCCTACCTGACAAGTCAGTCTTAGTTTACCAAAAATTAGAAATTTATACTGCAAAAATTAAAGATATAATACAGTTATTTAAATCAGTACTTGAGTACTGACGTCAACACCGAAGTATCAACCTCAGCACTAAGGAACTGATACTGAGCTGATGATACCCTCGGGGACGAACGAATCATCCACCAGCAGAGATACCGACCAAGTGGTTGCAATTAAGGCGTAACTATACCAAATTTAGTGACACAGAGGCCTTTCTGATATTTAATCTTCATTAGTTTGTCTCAACCTTAAAGTTTTGAAACCGAAACGGATGACGAACAAGACCCGTCAAACACAGCACATCCCCCTCCGAGCACACACCGACCGACGTAGCCCATGAGACAGGTCAACTAGGGGCATCAGGCAAGAGACGCCCACCCGCGGACCCATAGGCGTCCCCCACCGAGCCAACATCAGCAAACCCGGCCCACACTAAGGAACTGATACTGAGCTGATGATACCCTCGGAGACGAACGAATCATCCACCAGCAGAGATACCGACCAAGTGGTTGCAATTAAGGCGTAACTATACCAAATTTAGTGACACAGAGGCCTTTCTGATATTTAGTCTTCATCAGTGTGTCTCAACCCCAAAGTTTTGAAACCGAAACGGATGACGGACAAGACCCGGCAAACACAGCACAACCCCCTTCGAGCACACACCGACCGACGTAGCCTGTGAGACAGGTCAACTGGAGGCATCATTAAAGGGAGTTTACACGAGTGTTCATTATACGGACTTGTTAACCTGGGGCCAGTTGATCAAAGCATCGTTCGCTTTACGAGCTCGTTAGCTTAGGTTAGTGGTCAAATTGTTATCTGTTCTAGCAAGTACAATATCGAAAATTTTGGTATTTTGCTGTAAAATGTAAGCAGCTTTTGCATCCGCAAAAGCTGCTCACATTTTTCAGCAAAATATTTAGCATCCTTGCCATATTTAATGATCAAAGTTTTAACGATACGTTAACTAACGATGTCGTTAACTTTTAACAACTGGCCCCTGATGTGTACTATGTAGTATCATCGGAAATTTGGGTTGCTATCAGAAATGGAGTCTGAATCCTTCTGGGGCTGTGATTGGTGCATATTACCATGTGCAACGTAAGACAAACATTCCGTAATTTCATATGCAAATGAGAAAACGAGAAAAATATAATTATAGAACTTACATTTTAAATTCATTTGCAAATGAAATGTAAGTTCTACAATTATATTTCTTCTCACATTTGCTAAAACCGCAAACGTTGGGTAACATAAATGGTGTGTATTTGTTACAACCGTTTTAACAATTAAAACAGTCTTGCTCCAGCGTTTCAGTCGTTTCTTGCTGTCGAGTCCTCACCTCGAGTCCTTTCATCTCTGCGGTTGTTTGCTTTTTGTGTTCTCGGAGATGTTGCACTGATAACTGAGTTAGGAGGCCTTCATGCGGACTCAACAAATCATTTGTCTAAATCGCGTCGGAAGTAAGCGCGAGGATTGCGGCTGCGTAAAATCGATTGAAGCCCCCCCCCCCCCACACCACCACCACCACACAAGTTGAATTCGTCTCGCTGACGGTTCCAAGGCGGTTCTTCTGTCGCGGTTTAATTTTGTTATGGTTTGTCTTTGAGTGTGTGTATCGCTTATAGTATTTTGTTTTGGATAGCACATTGGCCATTCTGTGGGAAAGTAACTGTCCTTTTGGCTTTGCGCTATTGATGTTTCATGTTTATGTTTCTTTCCCTTTGGTTTCTCTGATGGGAGCTGTGGGTTAATTGTATCGATTGCTGGTCATTGCCTTCACTTCTGTTTTTAATCAAGGACAAGATTATACTCGTATCGATAATCGTTTTTCACACCCGCATTAACCGGTACATAATTAATAAATGCATTACTACTACTACTACTACTACTACTAATAATAATAATAATAATAACTACAAAAAAATCGATGGCGCACCATCGCATATCCCCGTAAAATTCACGTCACAATAAAAGGACCCAAAATACTTATTTCTGACCTCTTATGACAAGACATGCCTCCCAGACCAAAATGTTTGCTACACTGTATTTTACTATTCATTACCTTTGATTGGTTATGCCAGATGACTGTGTTTGTACAAAATAGATTTTTGGCCCGTCGGGCGCTGGGTCAGGCCCAGATCCCGGGGGATGGTGGCATATCAAAATTCCAAATACGTTCCTCCAGTCCTCATCCATAGGACTATTACATGTGACAGTTTCAAGAGTCTAACTCAAACAGCCTAGGAGGAGTTGTGTGAAGAGTGGGTGTTTGAGTTTTACGTCTCACCAACAGTTAAGGTCATACGGAGACGGGATCTCGGTTTAAAGACTCATTCGAAAGTCTGGAGAAGCCCGGGATCGACCCTGCGACCAATGGTTTACTAAGCGAGTAGCATAACCACTACACCACGGAGGCTTTTAGGAGTTGTGTGAAAATCGAAAGAAGGTCAGTCATATATTCCCGCGCTGTGAAAATCACGTCACAATAAAATGACCCAAAATACTTCTTTTTGATATTTGGTGATCCCCAGACATGCACCCCGGCCCCGGTCACAACGTTTGCACCATTGCATTCTACTCTTCATTACCTTCGATTTGATATGCATCATGTCTAAACAAACTGAAGCAGTGTTGAGCCCGACCCACTGCTTGTTGGTGGTCATATCAGAATTCAGAATACGTTTAGGCAGTCCTCAGCCATAGGGCTATTGCTATACTACTTCTACTACTACTACTACTACTACTACTACTATTATTATTACTACTACTACTACTACTACTACTACTACTACTACTACTACTACTACTACTAAGAAGTAATATCTATCTATCTATCAATCTACCAAACTTGGTACGATTTCACCAAAATAGATACGATTTGACTTGGAGGGAGGGGGGTGGGTACGAGTTGACGAAAGAACAGGTACGAGTTGAACAAAAACAGATGCGAGTTGACTTAGGTACAAGTTGTCCGGCTTCCTTCCGATTCGATCATTACCACAGCTCAAGGTGCTGAGGATGGTGAGAGCAGGGACTAACTTGCCATATCATAGTTCCTGGTGTATTCGACATGCCAGAATCCGAATTGTTGCTAGTGACACGTCAAATGACATACATATACCAGGACCTGTAATAGGGGAAGTGAGTCCCTTGCAATGACGACCACAAAGGCCTCCAAAGTGATACGTGTAATGTATAGTTTCATGCACCATGCCAGAGAGCTGGGAAATGCGATATATGCTTACTTATCAAACTCAAATTGCACATGACACTGCATTAAATGTGATTCCATGAACCACGCATTGGGTTCAGTCTCTGGTGTCAGCTCACTTGCATATGTAAATAGTTTCAATGGTCTAAATTCACCTGAAAAAGTAGAAGTACAACAAAGATCAGGAATCGATACAATTAACTTACTCCACCCATCAAAGACACCAAAGGGAAAGAAACACAAACATTAAGCGACCAGACAATAATGGAAACCTAAACAAAGGAAGGTCATAAGGACAGTCACTTTCCCACAAAATGGCCATATGGCCATCCAAAATAAAAAGGCACAAGTGATTCTCACAGTAAGAAACAAACAACAACATAAATAAACCGCCACAGAAGAACCGCCTTGGAACGGTCAGTGGAAAGGCTTCCGGCATGCATCATCATCAACTCCTGTAAAGAGTCAACCTCCAAAATAGAGGTGAAGGCAATGATCAGGAATCGATACAATTAACCCACAGCTCCCACCAGAGACACCAAGGGAAAGAATCACTAAGATGGAACAAATTAATGGAAACATCACTAGCCTGGCAAATTTTATCACTCGCCCATGACTGTAGCCTTCCCACGTTTTATAGAGAATGTTTAGAAGTCCTCAATGACTGTCTACTTGAGCAGATGGTCACCCCACCCACTCGAGGTAAACATATATTAGATATCTTCTTTATCTCAAATCCTATCCTTATTGATAAAGTATCAATCCTGCCAGGTCTCAGTGACCACGGCATAACCCAGATACAAATTAACACTAAAACGAGCCAGACTAAGCAGGTCCCGCGTACTATCCCCTCTACAAAAAGCAGATTGGGACCCGCTCAAACTAAGTATGATAAATTTTCAGTTTGAGCTTCACACTGAACTTGCTACTGCAGATGTCCAAGAACTGTAGGATAAGTTTGTCAGCAGATTTAAGCAAGGCATCGATAAATTCGTCCCTTCAAGGAAAGCTGGCACAGGTGAATGCGTCCCATAGATAAACCAGGAAATTCGTAGATTAATGAGAAGAAGGGATAAATTATACAAGCGCATGAAATGGTAAGGCAGACCAAATGACTTAAAGATATTCCTTGAGCTGAAGCACCTGGTACGCAGGGTCACAGACCTAGCTTGTGAGCGTTACCTTGTTGATGTATTAGGAATAAACACCACTGGACAAGAGGAAAATGACCTCCTAGGTTAATACCAAAAACCTTTACTCATTATTTAAACACTCAAAATAAGATTCCAGTGATGTAGCCCCATTGAAAGTGGATGGAAGGACCTTCTCTGATGATCGTGAGAAATCTTATGTCCTAAACAGACAATTCCAGTGTGTATTCAGCCCCAAATCCCCGGAACGCTTGTGTTCCCTAGCTCAGCGAAAACTTAAAGAACTTAATGATCAGGGATGTAACTTAAACATCCAGTCAAGCCCCTGTAGTCCAATGCCTGAAATACAAATATCTTTGAATGGCATTGAAAAGCTGCTTAAAACCGAACTCCCACAAAATAGAAGTGGAGGCATCGATACAATTAACCCACAGCTCCCATCAGAGACACCAAAGGGAAAGAAACACAAACATGAAACAACAGACCCTAATGTAAACATCAATAGCGGAAAGCCAAAAGGACAGTTACTTTCCCACAAAATGGACAATAGGCTATCCTATTGCAGCTGTTATATATTATGAAAGAATGTGAAAGAGCACTGTTCTCAAGGGATGGCCACTACAACTAGCTAAGCATGACACTGACGCTACTTTTATTTGGCCCTCGCCGACATGTCCATCGAGCTGCTGTCCTCTGAACCTTTTCAACCTGCTGAATCTGAGTTTTAAAATGGGGATGCCAAATGTGTGATGCATATTGAAGTGGAGGACGAACCAGTGTTTTATATGCAACATCCTTTGTTTGACTAGGCTCTAAAGCCAAATAACGTCTTAGAAATCCTAAAGTCCTAGTTGCTTTTGATGTTATCTCCGAAATATGATGATCCTAATCAAGATCGTCAGTGACGGTAATACCGAGATATTTGGCGGATTGAACCTGCTCCAAAGTTTGGTGGTGTAGTGAATAATCAAATAAAAATAGAAGTGAAGACAATGATCAGGAATCGATACAATCAACCCGTAGCTCCCATCAGAGACACCAAAGGGAAAGAAGCACAAACATGAAACAACAGACCTAATGGAAACATCAATAGCGGAAAGCCAAAAGGACAGTAACTTTCCCACAAAATGGCCAATAGGCTATCCAAAATAAAATATTATAAGCAACATAAGCACCCAAAGACAAACCATAACAAAAATAAACCGCGTGAGAAGAACCTTATTGTCAGAAAGATGTGCTATCCTCATCGAATGACATTTGGCCACATTGAACTTCATCTGCCAATCGGCTCTCACTGTGCTAGTCGATCCAGATCATCTTGTTAAATAAAACAGTCAGAAGGAGAGTATATTTTCCTATACAGTGCACAATCATGAGCAAACAAACGGACAGATGACCTGCTATTATCTGCCCGCCTGTCCGCCCGTTTGTTAGTTTGTTTGAGTTGAGGTTTGTCGTCCCCGTCAACATTTTATAGGTCATTTTTGGAGACGCTACTTCTAATTTTGTGGGATTTTCACCCGACATTGAGATGAAATGACATCTCAAGCCCTGTCGCACAATGAAACCAATAGGGTTTATAAGCATGGACTCGCACCGCTTTGCCTTGGCAGGCTTTGTCTAAATCGCGACGGAAATAAGAGCGAGGATTGTGGCAACGTAAAATCGATTTAAGCCCCACAGTGGAATTCGTTTCACTGACAGTTCCAAGGCGGTTCTTCTGTCGCGGTTTATTTTTATTATGGGCTGTCTGTGTGTGTGTGTGTGTGTGTGTGTGTGTGTGTGTGTGTGTGTGTGTGTGTGTGTGTGTGTGTGTGTGTGTGTGTGTGTGTCGCTTATCCCAATCTATGTAGCAGGTGAAATTTAGAGTACCCCACTCCCACCGGGTACGAGTTAACCAAAATAGGAACGAGTACGAGTTGACCAAAATCAGTTACGAGTTGACCAGTTACCGATAGATGGATAGATTATCGATCGATGCGGTTCATTGCTGTGGTCAGTTAGACCAATCTAGCTCTCACATCGGGGCGAACACTAATGTCCGGGAATTGTCCGGGAAATCGCCGGGAAATGTCCGGGAAATGGGGGGTAGTGATGCGTTATCCCTAATATCTCCACTTCGGGTGGTCAGAAATTAATAAAATTAGTATCAAATAAAATTTTAAGCTCCATTCTAAAAGATTATTGAAAAATAATTTACATGTTAAACGTTTTAGAGGTCCATTTATTTAGTTAATTTGTCCGGGAAATTCTCGGATTTTGTCCTGGCTTTTGGGGTAGTGGTGCTTTAACCCTAATATCTCAACTTCGGGTGGTCAGAAATTAATAAAATTAGTATCAAATAAAATTTTTAGCTCCATTCTAAAAGAGTATTTAAAGATATTTTTCATTTTGAATATTTTAGGGGTCCATTTCTGAAGTTAATTTGTCCGGGAAATTTCCGGTTGTGTCCTGGATGTTGGGGTAGTTGTGCATTTTCATAGTATCTATGTTTGTGGTGATCACTAATTGATAACAATTGATATATATTAAAATTTTAAGTTCAGTTCTAAAAGAATATAAAAAAAAATCTTTTCATACACCTCATTGAGGCAGTTCTAATGAGTGCACACAACATGACTAATTTATAGAAGATCTCAAAGAATCTTTAATTACGGCAAACATTGTAGAACTTGGTCAACGGTTTAACACATATATGCCTAGCGCCCCATTGTTGGGCCATTGGCAAACAGTGTAGATCTTGATCAAAGGTTTAACCCATATATGCCTTGAGTCCCACTTGTGGGACATTGGCAGATAGTGTAGATCCACTGGCAGATCAGATATTTAACCCAGATATTTAATCCATATATGCCTAGCGTCCCATTTGTGGGACATAGTCAAACAGTGTAGACTCAAATGATCAGACGCTGCAAAACGTGTCGTCTGATCTGGGCCGCAAAATGTTACATCTGATCTTGGTCTAAACTATTTGCTTAAACAACCAGGAAATTTAATCGCATCCATTTCTTGCTAGCAATGAATTAGGTGTACGGACTTTGACGGACCATTATGATCAGTAGCTGCGCAAACCTTGGCGTCTTATCTGGGCCGCTAATAGCGACGTCTGATCTCGGTCTACACTGTTTGCTTAATCAACGACGAAATTTAACCGCATCCATTTCTTGCTGGCAATGAATTAGATGTACGGACTTTGACTGATTTGACGGACCATGATGCTCAGACGCTGCAAAACTTGGCGTCTGATCTCGGCCGCACAATGCGACATTTGATCTGGTTCTATACTGTTTGCTTAAAAACGAAATTTAAGCGCATCCATTTCTTCCTGATGATGAATTAGGTGTACGGACTTTGAGCGATTTTACGGGCCATTAATTTTCTAACGAGATTAAAAAAGTGTTAAGTTAATTGCTTTAACTCATAATAAGTTGGCGTGTGCTGCTTACCTGGATTGAAATAGTAGAAAGACTTCATTCATTCACTTTTAAAATCGTAAAAATTCCAGTCTGGTGATTCTGCAAAATGCCTGAGTATATTGATAACATGATTTGCTGTGAAAATCGTAAGTGCAAAATTTGGTTTTATAGAATATGTTTAGGTCTGAATTTATCATCAAATCAATGGCAGTGTCCGTCTTGTGAGCAGCAACATGTATGACATCATAGAAAGCTGTGTAATGGAAACCCATGTAAATCCAACTTTATACAGAGAAAAGTAGGATTTACAAGGGGTGTGCAGTCTTTCTTTCGTTCTCACAAGTCGATATATTAAGGAAAACGAACCAATACCCCGGCATCCTGGATACATTCCGGGTAGTGGGTACTCATTAGAACTGCCTCATTGAGGTGTATAAAGAGATTTTTTATATGTTTTTAGAATTGAACTTAAAATTTTAACATGTATCAATTGTTAACAATAAGTGATCACCACAAACCGAGATATTATGAAAACGCACAACTACCGCAAGATCCAGGACACATTCGGGAATTTCCCGGACAAATTAACTTCAGAAATGGACCCCTAAAATATTCGAAATGAAAAATATTTTTTAACTACCTTTTAAAATTGAGCTGAAAATTTTATTTGATACTAATTTTATTAATTTATGACCACCTAAAGTCGAGATATTAGGGCTAACGCATCAATACCCCAACATCCAGGACAAAATCCGAGAATTTCCCGGACAAATTAACTTAAAAAATGGACCCCTAAAACGTTAAAAAAGAAAATTATTATTTTTTTATCTTTTATAATAGAGCTAAAAATTTTATTTGATGCTAATTTAATTAATTTCTGACAACCCAAAGTGAATGAGATATTAGCGACAACACACCACTACCTCCAATTTCCCGGACATTTCCCGGCGAATTCCCGGACATTTCCCGGACAATTACCGGACATTAGTGTGCACCTCACATCGGAGGTATGTTTGCTATCTGGAAAACAGGAAGTAAGGTTTTGTAAACACTTGTCAGTTTGTTAACTGAAAAAAAAAGGGATTTGAATCATTATTTATGTCGTGAATGATAAGTGAATTAGATGGTGATGTTGTCCAAAATCTGTTTTATATTTAGCGACAGTTCTTAGTAGACTTACAATGATAAAAAAGTAAATTTTGTGACCCCACCCAGTGCCTTAGGCCAGTTCTTTTTCTCCTATTACCAGGTCCGGAACAACCTAAAATTGATCTACTGTAGTTCAATTCATCTAAAATAGACCAATCGATCTTCTTAAAGCACTGATGAAACGATATAAATACACTGAGTATGCTCATATGTAAACATTGCAAGTGGAGTCTCTGGCAGAATTGTTAGGTTTGTGCATGTAATCCCATTTCTTCAGTCACACTGTATCTATCTATCTATCTATCTATCTATCTATCTATCTATCTATCTATCTTCTGATACTGCGTCGGTCACATTTGACCATTACCGCAGGTGTATATTACATACACTCCAGTTTTGCAGGATGAAAGCCTACATAGAAATCATGTAATTACGGTAGGGATCTTTAACCTGCACAGGGGATGGTTCTCCCTGCACAGGGGGCCTCCAGTTAACGTCCCGATCCGAAGGACGGTGCGCTTAATGACATTCATCCCTGCAAATGATGCCAATGGAGCGTGTTCGGACACCGAAATTTTATCGCCGCTGCCGGGGATCGAACCCGGGACCTCTAGCATCAGAGGCAAGTGCACTAACCACTGAGCTATCACGCTCCACTGTATTTTCGACAGGGATTTTTTTGCAAAACACGTCTTTTTTAAATTTAAAATTGGGTGATAATTGGAAAAATCAGATTTTCCAGATAAATTAACGGTAAATACCCAATTTTGCCACTGATTTCAACAACCTGTCATGGACGCTGCCATTTTCAATTCAAAGAACGATAATTGGGTCGCTTATGCTGCTGCTGATCTTATTTTTAATAGTCAGCCTCTGAAAGTACGGTGGACAATACATGTCATAGGGGTAAATGAACAGTTACTAAGACATTATTATTGAGAATGTAATTAATAGTTCGTCTGTAATAACTGACAGTGACCAATTTTAATCACATGCAAGAAATGTTACTGTTTGTGGGTTCTAAGATGGCGGAGGAGACCAATTTTAGCTTTGAACAGTCTGTTGCGAGCAATATGTCTGGCCAAAGTCGGAATGGCAACGATACATGTCAACGCCGAATCGCCGTTGACCCGAAAAAGATACGTCGTGTCGGTCCTAGGTTCGTCCGCTGTTTTGTGCTTGCTGGGCAAAGGCAGCTCTGGCTTTGTGCAATGGGCATTTTTGTCAGCTGATCTGATTTTCTTTGACTCATTCTCTAGCACCCATTGTGATGAGGCCCTGTGTCTGTGCAGTTTCTTCCCACGACCCTGTTGGTAGGTTGAAGTCCTTGTGCCTTTTGGATGATTTTGAGGGTGTCTACGTAACGCTTCTTCTAACCATCATGGGAGTGTTTGCCCATTTCTAATTCTCCAAAGATGTTGTTTGGCAAATGTTCCTCAGCCATCCTGGTAACATGGCCTTCCATCTTAAGTGTGCCCGTTTTAGAAGAGTTTAATTAGTGTTTGGGTTATTTATAAACACGACTTGGCTGTTATCAAAACATTATGTAGAACCAGGAGTGGAGTATCATGAGCAGATGGAGGTGGGGGCTACTGGACAGAATTTTTTTCGTACCAATGTTTTGCGGGTAGGGTATGTTATGCTGTAGGCTAAGGTAGGGTCAGAAGAATGGTTATTGGCTCAAATTAGCTAGAAAGATTGGGCTAAGGTACAGCACTCCAAACCGGCAATTTAATCACCCCGAACCGCACAAGTGTGTGTGTCTATAACCAAAACCACAAACTGCCTTATGTTATCCTTGTTAGGCAGTGTAGAGTACGATAGTATAATGTGATGCAAGGTTGGAGTGAAACGAGTCTCGCCCAAAGTCCTTAAAAATGCAGATGGGGTTGATTAGCAATTTGAGGTATTATAAAATGTCCTTCCTACCAGATACAAGCGTACCTCCGCCCTCCTCGAAGATGTTGCACTTCTTAATTAGTAGCCATTCATGTTGACTAAACAAATTGTTTGTCTGAATTGCGACGGAAGAAAGGCCGATGATTGCGGCCGTGTTAAATCGAATTAACCCCCCCCCCCCCCCACACACACACACACACATTGGAATTCGTTTCATTGACCGCTCCAATGAGGTTCTTCTGTCACGGTTTATTTTTTGTTATGGTTTGTATTTGAGTAAGTGTATCGATTATATATATTTTTTGGATAACCAATTGGCCATTTTGTGGGAAAGTAACTGTCCTTTTGGGTTTCGTTTATTGCTGTTCCCATTAAGGTCTAGTTATTTCTTGTTTGTGTTTCTTTCCCTTTGGTGTCTCTGATGGGAGTTGTGGGATAATTGTATCGATTGCCTTCTTCTACTTTCCATATGCAGGTTTCAAATCAATGCAATATAGAAACAAATAAAAAGCACTAATTTAATTTAATCAGTAAGTCTCGACCCGGTATATACATATTTTATTTTTCTATGAATATATGATAAAAGTTATCGAATTGAAATAACCGTGGACCTAAAAGCCCCTTAAACTGACGAGTTACTTTGAAAAAATAGATTAGTACTAATTATTCCAGTCCTTGGCTTTTGGAAACACTGTAATAGAACAAAATCGGACAAAGTACTGCGATTATATTACTATCAGTTATATAAAATGATATTTCATAATTTAATCTTAATTTGACTACAATTAATGGGTTAATTGTAACATGAGGCGGAACTTTGGTGGAGCGGTAGCGCATCGGATTTGTGATCAAGAGTTTGCGTGTTCGAGCCTCACTGTGACTAAAGTGTTGTGCCTTTGAGCAAGGCCGGTCCTTTTCTTGGTTTTCATTGGTGGTCTCCCCGGTGATATCAGGTCATCGGTCCGTTTGTTTGCTGATGATTGTGTCCTGTATAGGAACATATATTCTCCTTCTGGCTGTCTAGTTTTACTAGATGACCTGGATCGGCTTGCACAGTGGGAGGCCGGTTGGCAGGTGGGGTTCAGTGTGGCCGGGTGTCGCTCGGTGGGGGTGTCACGACACCCTCCGGACAAGCAAATTGGGTTTGACTATGCTCTTCGCCAGCAAGTTTTGGAGCATGTTCAGTCCACCAGGTGTCTTGGTATCACCGTCACTGGCGGTCTTGATTTGGGTCGACATGTCTCGGGGATTGCATCTGGGGCAGCTGGGACCTTGGGATTCCTCGGACGGGGCTTGGCTTTTGCGCCTGGGCAGGCAAGGGATGTTGCGTATAAAACATCGGTTCGCCCTCGGCTTGGGTGTGCGTCGCCAATTTGGCATCCCTGTGTTGGGGCTCAGGCTCAGCGGGTAGAGAGGGTGCGGGGGGGGGCGGCTGCTCGATGGACCTGTGGGCGATGGCGAGGTGGGGGTGGCGTCGGTGACATGCTTGGTGGGCTGGGGTGGCCGTCCCTGGAGGCCCGTCATGAGCAGTCCTCTTTAACCTTCTTCTGCGGGATACACTCTGATTCAGTGTCTGTTGGTAAAGATAGGTGCTTGGTCCCTGTAGCGGTGTCGACCAAGGCAGGGGCGTCGAGAGTAGGCGGCTCACAATGTCGTAGATGCCAGTCCTGTAGTGATGCCCTGAAGAACTCGTTCTTTCCTAGGGCTGTTCCCCGGTGGGATAGTCTTCCCTCCTCTGCGGTGGGTGCCGGGTCCGCGGGGGAGTTCAGGGCCCGCACGGTGTAGGGTTGGGGCTCGGGGGTGTGCGTTTTGGGATGCCTCTGTTGTGCGGATTGTGAATGGTTTTAGGGACGCATCCAGTGCCTCTTTTTTTTTTTTTTTTTTTCAGCTAAATTCTAAATTTAGCCACCCAATCAACTAAGGTAATGGCCAGATATGACCGACTCAGTATAAGAAGATAGATAGATAGATAGGCACTTCATCCACATTGCTTAAACAAGTACTGGTTATCACCCAGGAAATCCTACTTGTAATGCTCAGATGTGTGCGAGTAGCAATAAAAGGAGAAAAAGAGAAACTAAAGAATCTCCGGGTTGGCATTTTTGACTCGGCGGCTCAGCCCGGCCTTGACTCCTATACCTGACCAAACAATATTAAAACAAAAAGAATTCATACATAAGACGCCATAACTATCATTTTTATAAGTTTCAATTAAGTTCACTATGATGGAAAATGCTTGATGATTATGACATATTTTGTCCTCCGTAGTTGATGAAGAAAACTGAAAAGATGCTGCTTTTTGATGCTGTAAGCGGCTTGACCTCGCTTCCAGATCCGGAAATCAACAAAATCGATGTGTGTCAACATTTTGGCGAAGACAAAACCACACATTTTTATGGTTTTGTAAGTGGAAGGGCAATATTCCCGAAAGTGAAGTGTTTTCTGTGTTAAAAACGTCTATTTTACAGCAAAATTCCCCGATGGAATTTTGGGTAATTAGCGAATTTCGTCACGTTTTTTGTGAAGTAATAAAATGATGAACTCGCCATTTTGCAAAACATGGTCGATGCTTTGCAATGTTTACATATATCATTTTATCCTTGCTTTTAGAAGATCGATAGGTCTATTTTAGATGAATTGAACTACAGTAGATCAATTTTAAGTTGTTCCGGACCTGATTACTGCTACTCGCTCACACCTGAGCATTACGAGCAGGATTTCCTGGGTGGTAACGAGTTGTTGTTGTTGTTGTTGATAGAGCTCTTCTGCTGACTGTTTGGAGGACCGTTGTAAGACGTGGGTGGCTAGAAGACCGGACCCGGTCTTTTAGTCTCTGAGTCTAGAACGCCTGACCCGGCATTCTACTCACTCACTATGAACTCACTATCCTAGACACCATACTAAGCTATTAGCTTCTTAGAGGCGCATCTCGATAGAACTGACGATAGTCTCTTGTGTGGTGGCCGGTTTGGTAACATGCTGGTTCAAATTTATGAGGGTGCCCGTGCCAGAGTTTATTTAATCTGCTTTTAAATGAATTCACGGAGGGTGCATTAACTACACTATCTGGTAGGTCATTCCATGAGTTGACGATTCTATTGCTAAAAACGTTGGCTCTGAGGTTTAATTTAGATCTTCTTTTCTGTAGTTTGAAAGGGTGGCCTCTTGTTGCAGTGAAACTAGCCCTTGTGAAGAGCTTGTCCTTATCAACTATGTCGATATCGTTTAAGATTTTATATACTTGGATAAGGTCTGCTCTTTCTCTTCTGTATTCAAGGGTCGGTAGCCCTAACTTACGCAATCTTTCGGGGTATGACAGGTTTCTGCATGATGCTACTAGTTTTGTTGCTCGTCGTTGAACATTTTCGATGATGATTTGGTCCTTCTTGTATATAGGCGACCATATTGGAGTAGCGTACTCGACGTGAGGACGCACCAGTGATTTGTAGAGGTTTAGGAACATTTCTTCATCGATATATGTAAAGGTCCTAAAAATGATACCAAGATTTCTATTGGCCGTATTTACTTTGGCTGTTATGTGATCTCTAAATAGTAGGTTTTGGTCAATTAAAACCCCCAAATCTTTTTCACTTTTAACTTTTTCAAGCTCAGTTTCCTGATTGTTGGATGTCATGGTGTATTTCGTTCCTCTATCGTGTTTGCCAATATGTAAATGGTGACATTTTATGATATTATAAAACATTTTCCAAACTTCTGCCCAATTAACTGCGCAATTTAGACTGCTTTGGACTTTGTTTTCGCCAGTTTGGTTAGAAACCACTGCATATAATTTTGCATCGTCAGCAAAGAGCTTTATTGATACCTCAATGACATCTGGTAGGTCATTAATAAAAATATTAAGAATAGCACTGGTCCCAGGACACTGCCTTGGGGAATGCCACTGGTGACATCTTTCCATGAGGACTGAGTACCATTCACAATAACTCTTTGCTGTCTAGATGAGAGGAATTCCTTGATCCATTCATGGACTTTTCCCCTTATTCCGTAGCCGTATAACTTTTTTAATAGCCTCTGATGCGGGACCTTGTCGAAGGCCTTACAAAAGTCCAAATAAACTACATCGATGTCCTCCCCATTATCTATGGATTGAGTTAAATCTTCCAAAAATTCTAATAGTTGTGTCACGCAAGATTTCCCTTTGATGAAGCCATGTTGAGCTTTGGAGAATAGGTCATTTTCTGTCATATGTTTCACTATTTTATCGCGTATTATTTTTTCCAGTAGCTTACAAGGAACTGAAGTTAAACTTATTGGGCGGTAGTTACTTGGGTCTTTCTTTTCTCCTTTTTTGAAGATTGCACTTACATTAGCTTGTTTCCATATCGGTGGTACATATCGGTGGTAGTATACTCTCATCAAAAGATTTCTGGAAGATGACCTTTAACGGTTTGATGATAAGCTCTTTTGTTTCTTTTAAGAATTTAGGATGGAAGAGGTCAGGTCCTTGGCTTTTACTCGGGTTTAGGGTAGATAGGACTTTCTCAATTTCATTTTCAGTTATTGAAATATTTACTAATGCACTGGCAAAAGGTCTGTCTTCAAAATTCGGTAATGGTTCATTAGGTTCTACCTCAAAAACAGTGGAAAAGTAATAGTTTAAGGTGTTAGCAGTTTCCTGGTCGGTCGATGATAACTCCCCATTTGGCATTTCCAGCTTTGTTACTACGGACTTTGTCTTAGTTTTTGAACGCACGTAATTCCAGAAGATCTTGTTGTCGGACTTTATTTTCGAAGCTAGATTTTTTTCAAACTGATATCTTGCTGTTCTTATTTTTGTAGTTACTGTATTTCTAGAGGCTTTATATTGATTGAAATTATTATCCGATTTACAGTATTTGTACTTCAACCAACGTTTACGTTTATCTTTAATAGCGTCTAGACAGGATCGACTGACAAATGGATTGTGCTTGCTACCATCGATTTTTGGTTTGCTCACCGGTATGTTATTCTTCATTAAGTGGATATTTATTTCAGCAAACCGAGACCAGGATTGTAGCAAATTCATTCCATCCAATTCTTCTTGCCAGTTGATTAGACGTAGTTGGTTTCTGATGTTGTTGTAATTCCCTTTAAAGAAATTCAGTTTCTCAGTACTGCATTTTCTTTCTTGTTCTGTGCAGCAGTTCAGTTTGAAATCAATGACTAGATGGTCACTTTTCCCTAATCCAGGTAGGTAGTTGATGTTGGTGACCATATCCTCCTCATTTGATAAAATTAAATCTAAAACTGATGGCTCATTCCCTTCTCTGTAGCGTGTGGGTTTTAAAATATGCTGGAAGAAATATGTGTCCCTAATACACTCTAGGAACTGACTTGATATGTGTGTTTCATTGACACACATGGTCATCTCGCACCAGTTTATTTCCTTAAAATTAAAATCTCCCATTAAGAGCTTATGTGTAAAGTTCATGTCTCGACACTTTATGAACAATGATTTCAAGTGGTAAAAATTGTTTTCGGATGAGCTGGGGCTCCTATATATACAACCAGCTAGTAAAGTATCTCTATTTTTTAGTTTCACACAACACCAAACAGATTCTTTAAAATCAGAGTCTATATTCACTTGCTGAGCTGACAAGTCGGTTTTGACATAGAGTAGTACTCCTCGGCCTTCATTGAGGTTGGTAGTGAATAGGTCATAGTTTTCCAGCTGGTAAAAAAATGTCTTGATTTTCAAAAACTTTGTTTTTAGGGAAAGCTTCTGTTATGCCAATAATATCAGGATTTTTCTCGTGTATAAGAAGCTTTAGTTCTTCACGTTTAGATTGAGTGAAACAGTCAGCATTAGTATATAGAACATTGAGATTGTTAAGATTGGATGCCTGTTGATTAAAAGACCCATTTATTGCATTTGGGTCAACCCTATATACATTGGTAAAACTTACATCCTATAGGTTAATGACCGCAGGATCGTGGCCTGTCGCCCCCTGTGACAGACCTCCCAAGAAAGTCTCCTCAGTCTCGGTTAGGTTTGTTATGGTGGTCTGATCATAAGCTCGTGCCTCTAAGTTTGAGTCATTCATGGCATTGAAGTATGATCTCTGGGTGTTGTTTTCTATGTTTATTGGGCTAGGCATCCTGTTTGTGACTGGCATAGCCACTATTTCTGGTTCGCTTAAACTGAATTGCCGAGTGGGTGGGGTAACAGCCCTAGCTTCCATTGGTGAGACAGGATCTGCTCGTTGTTGCTCTTTCTTTGCTTTAATAGCTTTGATTTTCTCTCTTCTTTCTTCTCTCTGTTCTGGCGTTAAATCTTTAGCTATAATTACCCTCTGGTATACTTCAGGTGTTTTTTTGGATATGTCTCTCGCATTGTCAAGTAAGTATTTCCGTTGGGATTTTGAGTCCAGAATAACTCTTAGAGGTCTCATCTTACCTTCCTGCTTCCGGCCAAGTCTGTAAGAGTTGGTAATGCTTAGGTTCTCTAGTCCCAAGCTGGCACTTATAGTTCTTACATCAAACTCATCTGCCCTTTTATTTCCTTCGCCACTTTCATGGTTTTTTTCTTTCAAATTGAAGATGGTTATATTTAGCTCTCTTCTTTTCCTCTCTTGTAACTCTCGGGTTCTTTGATCAACAACTGTGTGTATGTCACCTTTAAGACTGTCTATGATCTCATTTTTCATCATTGAGACTTGACTAGCCACTTCTTGTTTTGTTGTTTCCTGTATGCTCCCGAGCTTTGCTTCGATGTTGCTCATTCTATTTTCGTATTTGCCTTTGATGTCCTCCAATGAGGCTGAGATGCCAGAGATGGAAAGGTAGCTGCACAACTTTTGCATGTCCAATGGAAATTAACGAGCTCACCTGCAGCTATACATTCATAGAGAGTATTGGATATTTTACCACATTTGAGACAAAAGAGTAGCTTACAGCCAGAACAGGGTATTGTTTTGTCAACAAAGAACTCACATTGGTGGCAAGCATACCCAGAGTTGTTTGAGTCTGATGGTGGTCTAGGTCGTTTTTTCTCCTGTTGTTCACTCATTTTTGAGATCTCTTTTACAAAACTTGTCAACGTCTTATTTTTTTCTTTGAAAGGTTTTAACTGGCAAGTTTTGAATCTGGCACACTGTAGTATATGGCGAGGCAGCCCTCACACACAACTTGTAATGGCCAGTTGTAGGTTGTTCAATAATTTTACTTTATAGGAGGAGGATATTGCCAGTTTCATTATGTATCTACTGCTTTATTTAGGGTATTTAGATAGTGGTGAGGCAGCCCTCACACACATATAGCCAGGACCTGACCTAATTTAATATCTTTACATTTCAGATAACATGTGGGGGAGGCACCGAGTGGATATGACCAAATTTGCATTTCAAAAATTTATTTAATGACTGATTTAGCTTGAAGTTGTAAACACAATTAAAACTATGGCGAGGCAGCCCTCACACACAGTAACATGGCCGTTTGTTGATGTACTGATTTTCCGTAGATGTCACCTGTTCTAGGTATCCTGCTAATGTATTTTTATGGGGGGGGGCGGAGTACTTTATCGAGTAACTATGCAGGGGTAGTCTCTTCCTACCTTCATCATGTGTAAGACTTAGCAGCGATCAACAATAGATAGTAGTCTATTCTTATTACATTGAGATATTCACTCATATATAAGTGGTGTGATGGTGGGGGGGGGGGGGGGGTAATTTTTAACTAACTTAGCGTTGATCAACAGATAATAGTCTATTTCTATTCTATTGGTTATTCGCTCATATATAAGTGGTGTGGGTAGGATTTCAGTTAACACTAATTGTAGTCTCTGTCTACACAGGTAGCAAGACTCTGAAACTAAAAGACCGGGTCCGGTATTCTAGACAAGTCCATTACTGAAGGCTAGAATGCCAGGAATATAATATTTGGCAGTTATAATCGACCGAAAACAGAAAACAAATACATATGAAGAACCGGACAAACCTTTTCCACCATTTTGGAAGGGGGAGAATACTTTCGTTTTATCAGATCAGAATCAGAATTGTTACTGGTGACACGTCAAATGACATTCATACACCAGGACCTGTGATGTGGGAAGTTAGTCCCTAGCTCTAACCAAAGAGGTAAATTTAGCTACACAATCATCAGCACCTTCAGCTGTCGATATAATCGAATTGGGAAGGGCATTCCAATCTCTAATGGTTCTGGGGAAGAACGACTCTTTATAAATGTCAGTTCTTGCGCTAAGGGTCTGAAACGTCAATGAATGGTGATTTCTACAGTGTCTAGCTGGGGGAACAAGGTCATCTGTTGGAATGCTGGCAGCACCCTTCAGACCTTTGTATAAAAGGATTAGCCTACTGTCTTTTCTCCTTTTCTTGAGAGACTCCCATTTTAATTTTCCAAGTATTCCAGTCATGCTCCCAGTTTCAAAGCAGTAATTGCCTGTTACAAATCTAGCAGCTCTATTCTGAACTTTCTCAATTTCATCGTTAAGGACCACTCCACTGGGGTCCCAGATACAACTACCATATTCCAAGATTGGGCGAACAAGACCTTTATACATGTATGCTGCCTCTTTTACATCTTGAGGGCACTGATGAAGATTTCGCCTCAGGAAACCAAGCGTTCTATTTGCATTAGTACACATGTTGCTAATATGAGTATTCCATCTCAAGTTGTGTGAGATTGTCACTCCAAGGTATTTAATGGAGTCCACATTCTCGAGGACCGTTCCCTCTAAGGTGTAAGAAGCCTCAACTTTATTAGATCTCTTACTAGTTATCTGCATAATATTGCATTTAACTGGCTGAAATCTCATGCCCCATTTACGTGCCCAACATCCTAATCTATCTATGTCAGCCTGAAGTTTCAATGAGTCATCTGTATCTCTAATTTCCCGGTAACAAACATAATCATCTGCGAACAGTCTTATTTCTGAGTCAATGTCAGTGGAAATATCATTGATGTACAGGGAGAACAAAAGTGGACCAAGAACGGTCCCTTGCGGGACTCCAGACAAAACTGGAGCCCACTCCGAAGATTCACCATTAACAACAACCCGCTGTTTTCTGTAGTAAAGAAAGGAATCTATCCATTTGAGGGTCTTTCCCCCAATTCCATAACCAAATAACTTAGATTTAAGTAGTTCATGAGGAGGGGTGTCAAAGGCCTTCTCGAAGTCAAGAATAAATGTGTCCACCTGTCCCCCTTTGTCCAAGATTTTTGCCCAGTCATTAATAACTGTGCTTAGCTGAGTTTCACAACTGTGCCTTATCCTAAATGCATGTTGCCTGTCTGACAAAAGTTTATGCTCGTCCAAGTGGGCCATGATGTTTGAGCAGACTATATGTTCCAGCAATTTACACAGAACACAAGTCAGAGACACAGGGCGCTAATTACGGGCAAGAGCCCTATCTCCTTTTTTGAAGAGTGGACAAATGTTTGCTAAGAGCCATTCTTTGGGGATTTCACCCGTATCAAGAGACTGTTGAAACAAGTGTGCGAAAACTGGACCCAACTCATTTGCTAGTTCCTTCAGGACTCTGGGATGAAGCTCATCAGGTCCTAAGGCCTTACCTGTTTAAGCCTTGAAGTAATTTGATCACTCCTGCAGCTGTCACAACAATATTATTCATGAATGGGGCCGATCTTCCAGTCAATTGAACCTCCGTGAACTCAGTTTTATTAAATGCATCATCGAATCATTTTATGTATAGGAGATTTTAGGAATTCCGTTTATGATATCATTCTTGCGAATGTGCAAATCACTGGCCGTCAATTGAAACGGCCATCGCTATTCAAATGTATTGGCGGAACTTAAAATGCTAACAATATTCAGACATTTTGAGCGAAAATATACCCGTTTACATTGAAATAATGCCTCGAGAAGGAAAGAATGATATTTTGCTTTTATAACCGAAATTCATTTATCCTAAATCCGTTTTTAATTGACGAAAATCTCTCTGGAATGACCCATGTCAACGGTTTGAGATACTGTTATTCACGAAAGCTTACTTTCAAATTTTCACGAAAGCTTACTTTCAAATTAAGTTTTTACCTAACTTTTAGTTTTATTCGCTATCCAAGTATAGCTATCACATACGGACAGAACTTAGATCTATCTATCTATTGAGAAAACTGTCCAACGGTCTGTCTACATGTAGAATCCAACGATCTGTCTAGAAGAGCAGTTAAAAATGTTCAGCGATCTGTTTACATACATGTGCAATTGTAATAAATTGAAGATTCCTGTGGACAGGCTACATTTGTTTTGGTTTAAACAATATTTTATTTCTAGCAAACATCATGTCCAATTAAATACATTGGAACTGACAAATACGATCTGACAGTAAGTCTGAGGCTTATAAATATCACCTCCTAAAACAAACTGATTTACGTTACATTTGAGTGATATGAACAAACAAACAGACACACAGACGGACAAGCAAACATTTAACAAATTGACAGACAAACGGACGGACATTTAGACAGACAAATAAACATAATGACAGTCTAAATAAACTAATGGGTGGACTGACGGAGGGGCGTAGAGTCAACGTTGGTTCGACGTCATGCCGTCGACACCCACTCCAACTCACTTCAATATCACATGACTGTTGGAATGAGAGAGAGAGAGAGGTTTGACTGACAAACCGACAGACGACAGACAGACCGACTGACTGAATGACTGACTAACAAACGAACGGACGGACAGTTAGACAGACAAATAAACATACTGACAGTCGAAAAAACACTAATGAGTGGACTGAAGACGGGCTTCGAGTCAACATTGGCTCGAAGTCATGCCGTCGACAACCACTCCAACTAACTTCAATGGCACGTGACCGTTGAGATGAGAGAGGGGTTTGACTGATCCCTGTATCCAAGAAACCCTTAACTCTATTTTTACCAAATGGAATTTTCCTCCTTATATTTAGCAGGAGTCCATTTCAAAATTTAGGGTTGTCAGGTTGTGTTTTCTTCAAAATTTATTTTGGGAAATGACCGAACTTTTTGCAAACAGTGTAGGCCCTGATCAGACGCTGCAGAACCAGATGCCGCGTTCTGCTGCATCTGATCTGGGCCTGCACTGTTTGCCACTTACCCCTTATGGGGTTTCCTGTACCAAATGGGTTAATGTAGGCCAAGGACAGGTTGAACCAATCTGCAAATCTACCAGATTTTACTGTTAAATCTTGCCCTGGCGAAGGAGTGTTTCATTCTCATGCACTGAAAGGGTGTTCTACGTTTGTTTTGAATTTAATGTTCCAATCCCACTGAGTCTTGATGCGTCCGAGCACTGGGCAAATGACATTTTATTAAGCACCAACTCAACGTTCTGACGTTTCATCAACGTTGCAAAGTCAAATTCAGTGCATCGCTTTGAAGTTGGTTTGATGTAGACACGACGTTGTTGACGCACTACAAGTCGTTTGACGTGGCGTGTTTTAACGGCAAACTGTAATTTACATTTACCTGCGCTCGCTAATTGTTAGTGCGCTGAGAGATAGAGGGGGGGGACCCTGTTGGGTCGTATGTACAATATATTGTTTTCGTAATGCGAAATTTCACATCTGGCAGCATATCGGTGATTCTCCCATTATCTTACATTTGAATTCGCCAACAGTTTAAAAGAATTCCACTGTTTTACACTGTAATTAACACTCTATCTGTCCCACTACCTTTGTAGCAATACGACAGATGACGGCCAGGGTTTTTCCTGTTCTATTTTTAGAACCGGAAGTACGCCACGAAAAAAGCTCCTATATCTGCAACTGCAATTTTCTAGATGTAACGGCCAGATGTAACGACTATTAATGCGGGACGGACACTAATGACTTATGTATTGGTTTTTATTATTTTAATAATAAATATTATTATTATTATTATTATTATTATTTATATATGATGGAAAATGAATGTGATAAATCAGCGGTCAAACGACCTCAAAGAATTCATAACGCTTTAAGATCCTATTGTTTTACTGTACAGAGTGCTACAAACAATTAATAATTTGATTGAGCGGTCAAGACAACTAAAAGTTTAAAGATCCTATTGTCTAAACTATCACCGCCAACACATCACACACTTTAAATATTGTAGTAATTTTCTATTCCAAACAAACAAAGTAATTATCTCAACTTACTTAATAAATGAATAAATAAATATATAAATAAAACGATGGTCAAATTTAAGCAGTTGTCGTTATATTGTTCACCGATATTCATGATATAGCAGTTGTAGATATACTTAAAACACAATCAACAGTAATCTATCGTAGCTTCAAAATGGCGGATAATTCATGACAGGTAAATGTTCCTTTCTAATTTAGTTTAGACTACCTTGTGGATTATAGTTATCAAATATTCTATTGTCGGCATTCTAGCCTGGCAACGGGAGGATGGCTAGACGACCGGACCCGGCGTTCTAGACTCAGAGGGAAGAAGACCGGATCCGGTCGTCTAGCCACTTCCTTTAAGTATTGCACTGGTGGATTTATTTGCTTTTTTGAATTATCTGCCCTTGACTTAGTACCATATAGTAAACCGTGTCCGGGCAACAACTCTTAAACTGTATGGAATATATTCATGAAACTTCACAGGTGTATTCATCACACTGAGACGATGTGTCATGAACAAGGAAGACAACTCCCGCTTGTTTAGTTTTTGAATTATCTGCCCTTGACTTACATCCATATATAGTCAAATGGCATGTCGTGTCCGGGCCATAACTCCTAAATCGTGTGGAATATATTCATGAAACTTCACAGGTGCATTGATCACTCTTAGACGATGTGTCATGAACAAGGAAGATAACTCTTGCATTTTTGGTTTTTGAATTATCTGCCCTTGACTTAGTACCATATAGTAAACCGTGTCCAGGCCATAACTCATAAACCGTATGGAATATATTTATGAAACTTCACAGGTGCATTCATCACATTGAGACGATGTGTCATGAACAAGGAAGACAACTCTTGCATTTTTGGTTTTTGAATTAGCTGCCCTTGACTTAGTACCAAATAGTAAACCGTGACCGGGCCATAACTCCTAAACCGTATGGAATATATTCATGAAACTTCACAGGTGCATTCATCACACTGAGACGATGTGTCATGAACAAGGACGACAACTTTTGCATTTTTGGTTTTTGGATTATCTGCCCTTGATGCATATATTTTATGATTGATTGGAAGTACATTTGTAATATTTTTATCCCCTCGCAGAACATAGTTGTGAGGGGGGATATAGCATAACTTCACACAAATGTTCCTTATAAAAAAATCTCGAGCGAGTTCGACTTTCAAGGTCATGAGCTCAAGGTCAAGGTCACTGTGGCTATTTTTAGAAAAACTTTGTCATCACTCTAGCGCCTACATTTCTTCACCAATTTCATTATAACTTCACACAAATGTTCCTTATAAAAAAATCTCGAGTTAGTTAGACTTTCAAGGTCATGACCTCAAGGTCAAGGTCACCGTGGCTATTTTTAGAAAAACTTTGTCGTCACTCTAGCACTTACATTTCTTCACCAATATCAATATAACTTCACACAAATGTACCTTATAAAAAATCTCGAGCGAGTTCGACTTTCAAGGTCATGACCTCAAGGTCAAGGTCACTGTGGCTATTTTTAGAAAAACTTTGTCATCGCTCTAGCGCCTACATTTCTTCACTGATTTCAATATAACTTCACACAAATGTTTCTTATGACAATATCTCGAGTTAGTTAGACTTTCAAGGTCATGACCTCAAGGTCAAGGTCATTGTGGCTATTTTTAGAAAAACTTTGTCATCGCTCTAGCGCCTACATTTCTTAACTGATTTCAATATAACTTCACACAAATGTTCCTTATGACGATATCTTGTGCGATTTTGACTTTCAAGGTCAAGGTCACTGTATCTATTTTTAGAAAAATTTTGTCATCACTCTAGCGCCTATATTTCTTCACCGATTTCAATATAACTTCACACAACTGTTCCTTATGACAATATCTCTAGAGAGTTCCACTTTCAAGGTCAAGGTCACTGAGGCTAGTTTTAGAAAAACTTTGTCATCACTCTAGCGCTTACATTTCTTCACCGATTTCAATATAACTTCACACAAATGTTCCTTATGACAATATCTCAAGCCATTTCAACTTTCAAGGTCAAGGTCACAATGGCTATTTTTAGAAAAACTTTGTCATCGCTCTAGCGACTACATTTCTTCACTGATTTCAATATAACTTCACACAAATGTTCCTTATGACAATACCTTGAGCAAGTTTGACTTTCAAGGTCAAGGTCACTGTGGCTATTTTTAGAAAAACTTTGTCATGGCTCTAGCGCTTACATTTCTTCACCGATTTCAGTATAACTTCACACAAATGTTCCTTATGACAATACCTTGAGCGAGTTTGATTTCAAGGTCAAGGTCAATGTGGCTATTTTTAGAAAAACTTTGTCATGGCTCTAGCGCTTACATTGCTTCACCGATTTCAGTATAACTTCACACAAATGTTCCTTATGACAATATCTCGAGCTATTTCAACTTTCAAGGTCAAGGTCACTGTGGCTATTTTTAGAAAAACTTTTGTCATCGCTCTACCGCCTACATTTATGATATTAATATAATTTATGATTGATTTGAAGTACATTTGTAATATATTTAGCTCACCAGAGCCGAAGGCTCCGGGGGAGCTTATAGGATAGGCAGTTGTCTGTCGTCGTCTGCGTCGTCTTCGCCAACATTTTCAAACGACATCTCCTCTGAAGCCACTGGGCCGATTCAGCCCAAATTTCATCTGTAGCATCCTTGAGCAGGGGGATTGAAAGTTTGTGTTTTTAATGAAAATCGGCTCATTAGTTTGGTTGCTATGGCAACTTAGAGTTTCCATAGACTTATAATGGGGAAAATAGAAAAATGGCATTTACTGCCAAGCCTCTGCAGATATTTTGACAAAACTTTCATAGAAATGTTCCATAGGTAATCTACTATCTGCCGTATGATTTTAGGCCTTCTGCTCATTTTTATTGGTTACCATGGAAACCAAAATGCAAAAAATAGACAAAAAAAAAAAACTTAAAAATCATCTCCTCAGAAACCATATGCTCTAGGAGGCTGAGACTTTTTGAAAATATTCACCATATTTGCCTTTACAGGTTTTGTGTTTTTTATGAAATTTTGCCTTTTAGTTTTGTTGCTATGGCAACTTAGAGTTTCCATTGACTTATAAGGGGGAAAACTCAAAAATGGCATTTACTGCCAAGTCATTGCAGATATTTTGACAAAATTACATAAACATGTTCCTTGTGTAAACTTCTCTCAGCCATATACTTTTATGTCAACCTGGGGGTCCCCTAGGTTGTGCCGGGGCCATGCCCCGCCCCCTCCACTTCATAAAATGCCTTCTATCTCAGAAACCTTACAGATCCCAACCCCTAAACCATATATATTCTTGTTCCTTATGATAAGATGCATTAAGTGACACCAACCTGGGGGTCCCCCGGGATGTGCCGGGGACATGCCCTGCCCCCTCTATTTCATAAAATGGCATTTATCTCAGAAACCATTCAGATCCCCACCCCTAAACTATATATATTCTTGTTCCTTATGCTAAGATGCATTAAGTGACATCAACCTGGGGGTCCCCGGGATGTGCCAGGGACATGCCCCACCCCCTCCACTTCATAAAAGCCATATATCTCAGAAACCATACATTTCCCCACCCCTAAACTATATATATTCTTGTTCCTTATGCTAAGATGCATTCAGTGACACCAACCTGGGGGTCCCCCCGGATGTGCCGGGGACATGCCCCACCCCCTCCACTTCATAAAATGCCATATATCTCAGAAACCATACAGATCCCTACCCCTAAACTATATATATTCTTGTTCCTTATGCTAAGATGCATTAAGTGACACCAACCTGGGGGTCCCCCGGGATGTGCCGGGACCATGCCCAACCCCATCCACTTCATAAAAGGCCAAATATTCCAGAACCCTTACAGATCCCCTGCCCTAAACCATATATATTCTTGTTCCTTATGATAAGACACATTCAGTGACACCAACCTAGGGGTCACCCAGGGTGCTCCCGGGCCATGCTTCACCCCTTGACTTCACAAAAGTCCATATATCTGAGAAACTGTTCAGAGCCCTACCCCTAAACCATATATATTCTTGTTCCTTATGATAAGACGCAATCAGTGACACCAGCATGCGGGTCCACCCATGGTTCCATGGGCCATGCCCCCACCCCTTTACTTCATTAAAATCCATATATCTCAGAAACCATACAGATCCCCATCCCTAAACAATATATATTCTTTTTCCTTATGATAAGATGCATTAAGTGACACCAACCTGGGGGTCCCACGGGATATGCCGGGGATAACACGCAATCAGTGACACCAGCATGCAGGTCCCCCAGGGGTGCCACAGGCCATGCCCCACCCCTTTACTTCATTAAAATCCATATATCTCAGAAACCGTTCAGATCCCCACCCCTAAACCATATATATTCTTGTTCCTTATGATAAGACGCAATCAGTGACACCAGCATGCAGGTCCTCCCGGGGTGCCACAGGCCATGCCCCACCCCTTTACTTCATTAAAATCCATATATCTCAGAAACCGTTCAGATCCCCACCCCTTAACCATATTTATTCTTGTTCCTTATGACAAGACTCAACTTCATAATAGGCCATATATCTCAGAAACCATTCAAATCCCCATCCTATTATCACATATATTCTTGTTCATTGTTATTAGACACATTCAGTCACCCCCATCTTTGGGGGTCTGCAGGGGCCATTTCTCTCCCTGCCACTTCATAAAAGTGCCTCATATCTCAGAAACCATTCAGATCCCCACCGTTTAACCGTATATACTCTTGGTCCTTATGATAAGACTTATTCATTGACAACAATCTTTGGCTTTTCTGGGATCTGCCATGCCCGATTCCCTCCATTGCTTAAAAGGCCTTACATCTCAGGAACCATGCATAGTCCCACTGATAAACCATATATTTCTTTGTTCCTTTTGATAAGACACATTTAGTGACACCAACCAGGGCTCCATTGGGTCCATGCCCCGATCTCTCTACTTTATAAAACACCTAATATTTCAGATACAGGCCACATGGGTGTTCATTTGGGTATGGGGTTTGTTTGGGAGACTTTATAATTGGTATAATAAAATCATATCATGTTATAATACATGGCTGCCATTGGGCAGTGTCCACCTGAGCTCTGGTTTATGAACTTTGGCTCTTTGGTTTGTTTGCTATGCCAAGTTATGAGTTTCCATTGTCCTATAATGGCGAAAATTGAAAAATGACATTAATGCCTTTCAAGATATTTTGTCACACTTCCATAGAAATGTTCCTTTAATAATATTCTTTTTGGCCTATTTGTTGCCACAGATGGGAAATTGTCAATTGTCATCTGTTGTCCTGCAACAACACATTCAAGTGACATCGAATCTAAAACCACAAGGCTTATTGGGTCCAAATTTTATCTGTAGCATCCTAGGGCACAGGGCTTCCATGGTTAATTAAAATGCATTGCTGCCAGTGGGCAGTGGCCCCCTGAGCTCTGGTGAGCATTGTGGCCCATGGGCCTCTTGTTTATGAATGGCATTTGGCGGGGGCATCCGTGTCCTATGGACACTTTTTCTAGTTTTATTTTTATTTTATATCATTTAAAGCCGTATTTATGACTTAATTACAGTTTTTAGTGTGTAGAATGTTGTTACTAACAATTCTGATCTTACAATCATACAATAAATTAATCTCATTCCATTTTTTATATAAAAATGTGTTCCGATGTGGTAGGTCTGAATATTGCAGAGATATTTTTTTAAGGTTACAACTCTCTGATATAACTCATCTGATTACAAAATGAAGTCAGTCTGCATATTCTCCCATCAAAAAAAGCTTTGACATCTCCGTTTGAGACGATAAACATGAAATGTCAAAACCATTAGCTGGGAAAGTGGTGATGAAATATAGCAGAAATGTTTGTTTATTTGCACAGTATTATTTCATCATTCGTCAATTCAATATAAAACATGTGAGTCGGACCGTCCATGCATATAAACTCTTTGGTTCCGCTATGGGGCAGGGCTTGATATGTCATTATAATTGAATGTCAGGTATGGGAAATAGACATGAGTAATCGTATAATGGATTGATCGATCGATAAATTCCAGAAAGATGATTATAATTTCTGATTTGCTTGTAATTGATTACTTGACAGGTACAATTTACTAACCAAAGATATGCCTAAAACAGCTGGATGAGTGGCAAACAGTGCAGACCCGGATGAGATGCCGCATTCTGTGGCGTCTCATCTGGGTCTACACTGTTTGCTCAGGCCTGTCTGTTCAAATATACATATAGTAAAGTACAACATATGGTAAGAGACATGCTCAGACAGGTAAAATTATGAAGAAAAAACATATCGATAAGCTGACGACAATAGACGTGATTGGCATTTTATGGGTTAACACACAAACCAGTCCACACAGCTACACAGACAAGCAAAAGTCTTGAGAGCTTAGATATAGAATCAAGAGAGATCTTGTACTGTCCAAGCAGTGAATAAGAATTTTCAGGTTTATTGGTGTTATGTACAAAATCATGTTACACCACAACCGCATTGTAACACTATTAATGGGGTCCAAAGCAATAACCATGTTATTTAAACAAATGTTATATTCAAACAAAAACTTTTAGATTATATAGAAAAATGGTCATTTTTTCTAGATAATCTATACATTTTGGGATCCATCTTGAAACCGTGCTATATCCAAAACTGTGTTATAACGACGCATGTTATAATGAGGTTGTGGTGTATATCCAAAGCCAAGGTCATAAACAGGTTTCGATTTTTTGGTGTTTTTTTGTTGTTTTACGGCCCTTTTAAGATCGCTTACATCGTGCCAATTGTTAATCAGAGGTGGGTGAAAACCATAGTTTCTGTGAAAATCCACCTGATATTCCATTGCAAATGTGACCCAAGTGAGACTCAAACCACAGTAGTGAAAGACCTAATGGTTAAGTGGCACAGCTTTTACTAACTTAAGGCCACTGAGGCTCGTTGGAGGTTAGGATATATAAACATGTAATATGCACATTCTCATACCGGTATGTTTTATGTAACTCTTGTTGTTTTTATTTCTCTTTCAGATCATGTCTTGATGAGAAGCCGGGACTGTAGTTCTTTATTTGGAGAGAAAAATATCTTGCCGAAAGATGGGGGATAACAACAAGGCCTTATATGCCAAGATGATTGTGGATGTGGTTCTTGGACCCATCTTTGAAAGGGTAAGTTCCAACATGTGGAGTGTAGTCTGAGGTGGTCTCATTTTGAATGCAATCAAGTTGTGACAAAGCACAATAATGTATATTCTGATAACCCATATCTCGCTAAGCCCGACAAACCTACATTTGCAAACAGTGTAGATCCTGATCAGATGCCTTAGCAAACAGTGTAGATCCTGATCAGATGGCTTCTGAAGAAACCAAAATGAATCAAAATGATGTATATTCTTATAACCCATATCTTGCTAAGCACGACAAACCTACTTTTGCAATCAGTGTAGATCCTGATCAGATGGCTTCTGAAGAAATCAAAATTTATCAAAATGATGTATATTCCTGTAACCCATATCTAGCCAAGTATGACAAACCTACCTGTGCAAACCGCGTAGATCCTGATCAGATGGCTTCTGAAGAAACCAAAATGAATCAAAATGATGTATATTCTTATAACCCATATCTTGCTAAGCACAACAAACCTACTTTTGCAAACAGTGTAGATCCTGATCAGATGCTTTTGCAAACAGTGTAGATCCTGGTCAGATGGCTTCTGAAGAAATCAAAATGATATATATTCCTGTAACCCATATCTTGCTAAGTACGACAAACCTACCTTTGCAAACCGTGTAGATCCTGATCAGATGGCTTCTGAAGAAATCAAAATGAATCAAAATGATATATATATTCCTGTAATCCATATCTTGCTAAGTACGACAAACCTACCTTTGCAAACCATGTAGATCCTGATCAGATGGCTTCTAAAGAAAAATCTGATCAGGATCTTCACTGTTTGTCCCTTTGCAAACAGTGTAGATCCTGATCAGATGGCTTCTGAAGAAATCAAAATGATATATATTCCTGTTACCCATATCTTGCTAAGTACGACAAACCTACCTTTGCAAACCGTGTAGATCCTAATCAGATGACTTCTGAAGAAGCCATCTGATCAGGATCTTCACTGTTTGTCATGCAGTTTGTATATTGAATGAATACATTATGTCAAAAAATTTGATTTGTTGATAGGAATGGGTGTGCATCCTGGAGGTTTTGTAAAAGTATGGGATCATACAGAGAAATTTCGATTGAAAATCATAACAATAACACTTCTGAGTGTTTGTTTGTTTGTTTGATTTGAGGTTTAACGTCCCCCGTCAGCACTGTATAGGTCATTTTGGAGACATTGCTTCCAATATTGTGGGACTTCTACCCGACATCGAGATGAAATGACATCTCAAGCCCTGTCGCCTAATGAAATCAATAGGGTTTATAAGCATGGACGGTCCAACTCGCAGTGCTTTGCCTGGGCAGGCGTAGATCCTCTAAACGGTTTACCAGTATTCGTGTGCGGGTCGTTTTCAGCTCTGCGTGGAAGCATCATGCAGCCCATCTATTTCTGCAAGCCCCGATAGGCGGGGGCCACACTTCCGAGTGACTTAGTGCATTCTTTCATACATGAACCTCCGAAACGGTTAATTTTCTGATAAAAATGTGATTTTATTCTTATTTACACTCAAAATATAGGTTGTCTGTGCTCTTAAGAACCACCTCATTGATTTGATCTACTTTACCATCTACTTTTAAAGTGACCTGTAAACTGTGCTTTATTACTCTACAAATCACAACAAGAGCTGATCTAAAATGTATTTCTTAAGCAGCATCACAAAGCATTATTGTGCTATCAAAGACAACCCAGTATTTTCTGCAGGAGTAATACATGTATCATAATTATACCTATATACAGAGAATACAAAGAAAGAAATGGTCATATGCATGGTAATGTAAGAATTTCACACTCATCATTTTTGTATACATATAGAGGATCTTACATGAGTGTTCATGCATTATTGAATTTATTAAACAAGTTGAGGAAAAAGGATAAAATGCGAGGCTCTGCCGAGCATTTTATCTTTTTTTTTCTCGTTAACGAGTTTAATAAATTCAATAATACATGAGCACGAATGCAAGATTCTATTTATCATATGACATTTAAACGCATTTTATTCACGATTGTTTGCAAAAACAATATTCCGCCATTAGTTCACGCGACAATGTAAGGATGTCGTACATGTAACGTTACGGGACGTATCTAGGTAATTTGCATATTTAATCCACTAGTGGATTATCGAAAATAATACATGGCATTATTACTCTCTCAGACGGGACATGGTATGATAAAATAGTTTATTAAAGCACAATAGTTTATTACGAAACACACAAAATGACCACAGATTAGAGATCCTGTATGTATAGATTGCATATAGAAAGTGAAAGATCCCAAAGATTTATTTCAAGTAAAGCATTTTGTTATCTTCCTGCATTGTTTGAATGTGTGATGTCCAGTGTCTTAAGGATAGTTTAAACAGACCTGGGGTATCCATCTACTGCATAGCAGTGATTCTAATCCGACTGTGCAGATGCACAGTCTAGTCTGAGTTTTGCTATGGAAACATATTTGGACGACTCATTTTCTCTGGACTTGGTTTATTTGATTGTATTTTCTTTTTTAAACAGTTGGAAAAGAAGGACATATCAGCCACACAGACACTAAGATCTGCCTTTATGAAAGTAAGTCTATGCTAGATTTTGTTTGAATTGAGGTTTAACATCCCTGTCAGCACTGTAAAGGTCATTTTGGAGACGTTTCTTCCAATTTTGTGGGACTTTTACCGGACATTGAGATGAAATGACATCTCAAGCCCTGTCGCCCAATGAAACCAATAGGGTTTATCAGCATGGACGGTTCGCCTCGCACCGTGGTTCCTGGACAGGCTTAGATCCTCTAAGCAGTTTACCAGTACTAGTGTGCGGGCCGGATTCAGCTCTGCGTGGAAGCATCATGCAGCCCATATGTTCTTCAAGCCCCTATGGGCGGGGGCGGAAGTCTATGCTAGAATAACCCATTTTGGACCAAATGGAACCTTGCACCATATGCAGTCAAACTTCAATGTTTCGAATGCCTTTGGGACCACGAAAATCTGTTCGGGACATGGGTAGTTCGAGCCACTGAAGGTTACTGCCAGGAGGCATAACAGGGTTAATTTTGGGACATCTTTTCTAATAAAAATGAATGTTGTGTGATTCATTAGAATTGCCTCATTGAGGCAATTCAAGGAGTACACACAACATACATCGGCAAGATAAATGTCGAAAATCTCCTTGATTATCCCCCACTATTTCTTATGAAGAGAATTCCCTAGGGATTCAAGAAGGGGTTGGACGCAGCCATAGTACACGAGCCATCGTTGTTAGAGCCAAGAAAGGTCTACTGTATATAGCACATCCATTTCAAAATTTAGGAGTGTCAGGTTATATTTTCTTCAAAATTAATTTGCAAAATGGCTGACTTTTTGCAAACAGTGTAGGCCCTGATCAGATGTTTTATTCTGTGACATCTGATCTGGGCCTGCACTGTTTGCCAATTACCCGTCTTGGGCTTTCTGGTACAAAAAAGGGTTGAAATTAACCCTTATCCTACTTGCAAACAGTGTGGATCCAGATCTGAATAGCCATCTGATCAGGTTTCACACTGTTTGTCATTCTGTACATGTAAACAGATTAAATGTATCATATTTTAGAAATTTGATTGGTTCATTGTCTGGCCTGGCTAGATTAATTTATTCAGCAGGATGGTCGTTAACTTGAGAAATAGTGCATTCTTATATACTGCTAAACACAGTATTTTTCTGAGAAAAATTTGCAATATTCTTTATTTTGCTGTAAACATGGATTGTAGTGCTCATTTGAACCACCTCAATGTGCACCCAGAAAGGCTTATTAGAACCACCTAATGAGCACTCCGAATCTATGAATTGGAGCGGAATTAATAAGAAAAACATATACCCCAGTAAAACCTAGTTTTCTGTATATAAAGTGGGGTTTATTGCCATCACTTATATTTTACAGGGTCTGTTTGACCATTTTGTGGGAAAGTAACTGTCCTAAAATTTGGCTTTCCAGTTCCCACATTTTAACCATGGTGAAGTTGTTTTATGTTGGTGTTTTTTTCCCTTTGGTGCCTTGGTTGTGAGGTGTGAGATAATGGTATTGATTCCTGATCATTGCCTTATCTTCTATTTGTTATTTGCTTGTTCATTTAATTGTGGTATAATGTCCCAGTCAACACTATGTAGGTCATTTTGGAGACATTGCTTCCAATTTTGTGGGACTTTTACCCGGCATTGAGATGAAGCATCTCAAGACCTGCTGCCCAATGAAACCAGTAGGGCTTTTATGCACTGGAGGGTCTGACTCGCACCACTTTGCCTGGGCAGGCTTAGTCCGTCTAAGCGGATTACCAGTACTCGTGGGCGGTCAGTTTCAGCTCTGTGTGGAAGCATCGTGCAGCCCAATCTCTTTCTCTTACAAAGAAGTTATTTCACAGTGCCACATGGCATTGTAGGCATGCCCAAAAAATTATGTAATAAATACATAGTACAAAATTACATTGTAGGCGTGCTTTAATAAATTATGTTATAAAGAAGTATTTTGATGAAACCACATTATATTGTATGTTGTACTTTGTTAAACTATGTTATAAACAAGTTATTTTATAGTGCCACATTAAATTGCAGGCATCATTTTATAAACTACATGTATGTTACAAAGAATTTATTTCATTCATAGTGCCAGATAGCATTATAAGCATGCTTTTGTGAACTTTGTTATAAAAAGCTATTTCATAGTGCCAGTCAACGTTACATTGTAGGCATGCTCAAATAAACTATGTTACAAAAAAGTAATTTCATATTGCTACATTGCATGCTTTTAATAATAAACTCAGTGTTGCAAAGAAGATTTTGCCCAGTGCCACATTACACTGAAGGCATGCTTTAATAAACTACATTATAAAGAAGATATTTCATAGCGCCACATTGCATTATAGGCATGGTTTAGTGAATTATGTTCTAAAGAAGTAGTTCCACATTGCATTATAGGCGTGGTGTAATATACTGTGTTATAAAGAAGATATTTCATAGTGCCACATTACATGATAGGCATGGTTTAATGAATTATGTTGTAAAGAAGTTATTTCATAGTGCCAAGTTTCATTATAGGCATGGTTTAATGAATTATGTTCTAAAGAAGTTATTTCATAGTGCCACATTGCATTATAGGCATGGTTAAATATACCGTGTTATAAAGAAGTTATTTCATTGTGCCACATTACATTGCAGGTTGATTCTGCCCTCCCAGGATTCATCTATGACTATGTACGTGGTATTCTGAGAAAAGCTGATTGTCAAGATAAGTGTGACATCAGTGAAACGGTGCTTAGGCTGGGTGGAGCCCCCGAATCTGAAGGTAACTTAAACTTAATCCGTAAAACATTGGACGGTCACAACAATTTTTGTCATCTGATATGATATCTTCCGGTTACTTTTAGAAGCCAGCGCTGCCATCAGTATGGACCTAGAGCAGTCTGATCAGGGTCCACACTGTTTGCATGTATGCAGATGTAGAAGTATTTTTTTAAAAAAGGTTTGAAAGAAGATGCAGCAAACAACTTAAACAGACAACATTTTCAGGTGCAGTTTTTCTTTGCATCTCTACCCATTTTGTACCAGAAACCCCAAAATGGGTAATTGGCAAAAAGTGCAGGCCCAGATCAGATGCCGCAGAACGCGGCATCTGATCAGGGCCTACACTATTTGCAAAAAGTTCAGCCAATTTCCAAATAAATTTTGAAGAAAACACAACCAGACATCCCTAAATTTTGAAATGGACTCCTGCTATATATAAGGAGGACAATTCCATTTGGTACTAAAAGGGTTAATTCAGTGATAAAACAATTTTTGTCATCTTCATCTGTGACTATTTTTTATTAATCTGTCAAGCACCTTACTGTCACAATGATTTTCATTTCAGTGGGGGCGTTTGATGAGGTGGTACCCATGTATGATTTAACCCTCAAGACACTGAGAAAAACTACATCTAAAAATGTCGTCTGCTTATGTCGTCTGCTGAATTTTTTGCAAATGTTATAAAAAATAATTTTGCTACCAGGCAAACAGTGTGGACCCAAATCAGACTGCTCCTAGAGGAGCAGTCTGATTTGGGTCCACACTGTTTGTACTTTTAAAGTAATCGGCAGATGACAAAGCAGGCGACAATTGTCGTGATTAGCATTTTATTGGTTAAGAATGTATAAACTTAGATCTTCAAACATAATGTAAAACTTTCTAAGGATGGAAAAAATACATGATGTGTGTGACATGACAAAACAGTTAGCCATAACTTGCTGATAGTTGACCAATTTTATACCAGAAACCCCAAAACCGCCGGCCGAGAATGCGGTATCTGGTCAGGGCCTCCATTGTTTGCACTGTTTGCAAAAAGTTAAGCCATTTTCCAAATAAATTTTAAAGATAACACCTAAACACAATATGTCACCCCTAAAATTTGGAATGGACTCCTGCCATATATAAGGAGGAAGATTCCATTTGGTACAAAAAGGGTTAAATACATTAAAATTGCTATATTCAGACCACCTTTTGGACTGTTCAAAAGTGGTCTCTAAGACCATTGGAGTTCCACTGCACCTTCTACACAAAGCAAGGCTCAGTTAACCCATTTTGTACCAGAAACCCTTAAGGGGAATGGGAACACCTTCAGGGGAGGCAACACCTGCAAAAGTATTTTTGTCTCCCATTTCAATAGGGGTCAACTGTTAAAGGAAAGAATTTGCTCCTGAGGAGCAATTTCTTTCCTATAAGAGTAGACCCCATTTTTAGTGAGACAGGCCTTATAGAAAAGCGTACAGGAAGTCCCAAAAGTTGTCTCCCTTAGAAAAATGTCGGAAAAATTTGCCAGGTGTTCCTATTCCCCTTTAACGGGTAATTGGCAAGCAATGCATGCCCAGATCAGACGCCACAGAATGTGGCATCTGATCAGGGCCTACACTGTTTGCAAAAAGTTAAGCCATTTTCCAAGTAAATTTTGAAGAAAACACAAACTGAAGCCCTTAAATTTTAAATGGACTCCTTCTTTTCATGTGTTGGAAGATTCCATTTGTTACAAAAAGGGTTAAATACATGTATAGTCAAACTGAAATGTCTTGAACACTCGTGATTCATTCAGCATACATGTAGTCAGTTCAAACTGGCTTTGAATCCCTGGGGAATTCTTCCCATAGCTCCAGATACATATATCCAAATACAGTAAAATTTCTATATTAAGACCACCTTTTGGACTGTTCAGAAGTGGTCTTTGGCTCTATACATTACAATATAGAACACCCCCAAAAAAATCCCACAATAATCTCCATAATCTCCATTATGCCTCCTGATATGGAACCAATAGTAACCCTCCAAGGCTCTTACTACTGCTGTCTTGAACTAATTTTCACGGTCACAAAGGGGTTCGAGCCATCAAAGTTCAACTTCACTATGATTAACCGTCAGTGGCTTGCAATTTCCTCTCTCAAACAAAGTTCCATGGTCCCTAGGTTGTGTGAGCCATTGAAATTTTACCGTATGTGTTATTCTTGCACGACAGACAAGCAAATCCATGATTTTACCCTGGGATAGAAATTTTTGTTCAGACCCTGGTGTTCCGACCCAAATATAATCACGTCTTTGATAAATGCACTGGTTGATTACGACCTCGTATGCGCCATCATTTAGGTTGACAGCACATTAAGGTACGTCACTAAGCATTCCTGTCGTGTCATCACAATATGGCTGACGTCGGTAACCGAAGTGACTGCAGCATTAAAAATCTGCGCTAAAAATTGGCAGGTATGCCAGAAAGAGAATCTTATATGGGTGTGAGGGGTGGATGAAGAAAAATCCATCTCAAGGGTCATTATCCAGCGTCACTCGGCAAGCCTCGTGATGCCGGACAGTGACCCTTGAGATGGATTTTTCTTCATCCACCCCTCACACCCATATAATATTATTATATTACATCACGAAAACACGCCTATATAATTTTGACCCCCTTGAACCCCACTTTTATATAGAAAAAAACTGGGGTTTCCAGGGGTAAACCTTATTTTTCTTATTTCTGCTCTAAAATACAGGTTGTGGGTAGTCTTTAGAACCGCCTCGATGGGGCGGTTCTAACGAATGCCCACAATCTATATTTTGAGCAGAAATAATAAAAATATCACAATTTTTCATCATAAAATTTTCATATTTTCGGCCATAAAGGTGGCCATGTATTTGTATAGGCGTGTTTGCGTAATGACATAAATTTATGTTCCATTGCTTCATTTCAGACTTACGAATCACCCGTCCAGAACATACATTCCAAGAATTGAGCCGTTGTGCCCAACACCTTAAGAAGATTCTCAGTCGGATACCAGATCAGATTTATGACAGGAGACAGTTCCTGGAGACTATCAAGTAACTATAGTCCAACCTCTTTATATCATTACTGTTTGGACCCAACCTATTTATAACACTATTATTGGGGTTCAGCCTTGTTATAACATTGTTGGGATCCAATCTTTTTATAACAATATTGTTGGGGCCCAACTGCTTTTTAAAAACATTGTTTAGGTCCAACCGCTTTATAACACTATTGTTGGGGTCCAGCCACTTTATAACACTATTGTTGGGGTCCAGCCACTTTATAACACTATTACTTGAGTACAACCTCTTTATAACACTATTACTTGAGTACAACCTCTTTATAAACACTACCTTTGGGCTCCAACCTCTATAATGTTATTATTGAGGCCCAACCTCTTTTATAACACATGGGTCCAATCTCCACAATAGCATTATTGTTGTTAAACCTCTTTGTATTAGTAATGTTGGGGTCTAGGAAATACTTTCAATAGGGCCTGATAGAACATAGGTATAACTCAGAAAAAAATATTAATGTGAAAAGGTATGTTGTGTTTACTCATTAGAACTGCCTCGATGAGGCAATTCCAATGAGTACACATAGCATTCCTTAATTTCATATGCCTTAATTTTTAATGCCTTGTGACATAACCCTGTGAATACCTCTCAGTGGCTCAAACTACCCCTGCCTCAAACACATTTTCAGGGTCCCAAAGGTGTTTGACTATTAGTTTCCAAAATGTAGAAAATTATCACACTTCCGCTTCAATATCTGGAGCAATAAATCAGTTGTGGTATTTCTTGTTTTCAGAGAGATAGCCAGTGCTATAAAGTTGTTGTTGGATGCTGTGAACCGTGTTATAAATGAAGTCCCTACTGCTGATAATGGTAGCAAACAGGTGGGTATGAGTGTATGAAACTGATGGGCATCAGTGGCCTAGTGGTCAGGAATACTAACTCTTAACCCTTTTTGTACCAGAAACCCTAAACGGGTAATTGGCAAATTATAAAGGTGCTGATATACCTGACAGGAAACGGTTCATGTAGGCAATAAAGAGGAGGCAACTTTCTTTTTTGCATTTTTTTTTCAATACTGGTTTTTGCCAATTGGCTCAGATTTGTGCCAGATATATATTTTTCGCATTTTGTGAATATGGTGATCAGTAGCCTGAACCCTGGAAGATGCCAGTTGCAGCTACTATTAATGGCCGAATCTGTCAAGGTAAAGGAACTTTTAGGAAACATGAAAATATAGATATAGTTTTTAGCTCACCTGAGCACGAAGTGCTCAAGGTGAGCTATTGTGATCGGTCTTTTTCCGTCGTCAGTCATCCGTCCGTGCGTCTGCCGTCAACTTTTGCTTTAAATGACTTCTCCAAAACTGCTGGACAGATTTTGAAATAATTTCACAGGATTGTTCCTTGTGTGACCCTCTACCAAAATTGCTAAAATCGTTTTGCTTGGGTAAACAAGATGGCTGCCAGAGCTAAAAATAGAAAAACCTTTAATTGACATCTCCTTAACCAGTGGATGGATTTAAAAATAATTTTACAGAAATGTTCCTTGGGTGACCCTCAACGAAAATTGCTCCAACTGTCCCCCTCGGATGAACAAGATGGCCCCCAGAGCTAAAAATAGAAAAACCTTTAAAAGACTTCTCTTCCTTAACCATTGGGTGGATTTTGAAATAACTGTTAAAGAATGTTCCTTTGGTGATCCTCTACCAAAATTGCTCAAACTGCTCCGCTCGGATGAACAAGATGGCCGCCAGGGCTAAAAATAGAAAAAAACTTTAAACAACTTCTGCTCCTTAACCAGTGTATGGATTTCGATATAATTTCACAGGAAAGTTCCTTGAGTGACCCTCTACCAAAATTTCTCAAACCGTTACGCTTGGATGAACAAGATGGCCACCAGAACTAAAAATAGAAAAACCTTTAAACAACTTCTCCTTAATCAGTGAATGGATTTCAAAATAATTTCACAGGAATGTTCCTTTGGTGACCCTCTACCAAAATTGCTCAAACCGTTCTGCTCAGATGAATAAGATGGCTGCCAGAGCTTAAAATAGAAAAAACCTTTAAATGACTTCTTCTCCTTATACAGCAGCCCCCGCCCATTGGGGCTTGAAGAAATAGATGGGCTGCACGATGCTTCCTCGCAGAGCTGAAACTGAATGCACACGAGAATTGTAAACCGCTTTGAGGATCTAAGCCTCTCCAGGCAAAACGGTGCGAGTCGGACCGTCCATGCTTATAAACCCTATTGGTTCAATTGGGCGACAGGGTTTGAGATGACATTTAATCTCAATCTCGGGTAAAAGTCCCACAAAATTGGAAGCAACGTCTCCAAAATGACCTATACAGTATTGACGGGGACGTTAAACCACAAATAAAACAAACAAACAAACTCTCTTTAACCAGTGGATGGATTTAAAAATAATTTTACAGAAATGTTCCTTGGGTGACCCTCAAAGAAAATTGCCCAAACTGTCCGGCTTGGATGAACAAGATTGCCTCCAGAGCTAAAAATAGAAGAAACCTTTAAAAGACTTCTCTTTCTTAACCATTGGATGGATTTTGAAATAACTGCACAAGAATGTTCCTCAGGTGACCCTCTACCAAAATTGCTCAAACTGCTCCGCTCGGATGAACAAGATGGTCACCAGGGCTAAAAATAACAACAAAAAAACTTTAAACAACTTCTGCTCCTTAGCCAGTGCATGGATTTCAATATAATTTCACAGGAATTTTGCTTGAGTGACCCTGTACCAAAATTGCTCAAACCATTCTGCTTGAATGAACAAGATGGCCACCAGAACTAAAAATAGAAAAACCTTTAAAAGACTTCTCCTCCTTAACCAGTGGATTGATTTCGAAATAATTTCACAGGAATGTTCCTTGGGTGACCCATCAAAATTGCTCAAACCATTTCGCTCTGATGAACAAGATGTCCACCAGAGCTAAAAATACAAAAACCTTTAAATGACATCTGCTCCTTAACTGGTGGATGGATTTTAAAATAATTTCACAGGAATGTTTCTAAGGTGAACGGATACCAAAATTGCTCAAAGCGTTCTGCTTGGATGACCAAGATGGCCTCTAGAGCTAAAAATAGAAATACCTTCATACGACTTCTTCTCCTTAAACCAGTGGATGGATTTCAAAATAATTTTACAGGAATGTTTCTTGGGTCACCCTCTATTAAAATTGTTCAAGTAATTCTGCTGGGATGAAAAATGGGGCTGCCAGAGCTAATAATAGAAAAAAATTTAAATAACTTCTCCTGCTTAACCAGTGGATGGATTTCGAATTAATATCTCAGAAATGTTCCTTGGGTGACCATCTTCCAAAATTGCTCAAACTGTTGTGCTTTGATGAACAAGATGGCCACCAGAGATAAAATTATAAAAACCTCCTTGGGTCAACCAAAATTACTCAAACCCTCTACTGCACCATATATAACCTAAAATTTAATTTGTATAATATGGATCAGGTGAGCGATCCAGGGCCATCATGGCCCTCTTGTTATTCCGCATGGGAGCAGATTGTTCCCTTAATAGTAGACATATAAGTGATGCAAAAAAACAAGTTGGAAAAAGTTACATTGACTGAAAGTGTAACATTACTCTGGAGAGGTATTCCTTTATGAGAACAGAACAAATGAAAGGTAAACAGTAATTTCCACAAAGATGTGTCTATTTCCATTTTTGTATTTCTTTTCAGATTCTAGAAGACAGAAAGAAGGAATTTGTACGATATTCGAAGAAATTTAGCAACACTTTGAAAGAGTTCTTCCGTGACACAAATCAGTAAGCCAATCTTACACTTTTACTTAAACCTATTCTAGAAGGGAAACTCCAAAACAGGATATTGATAAACTGTGCAGGTCCTGACCATATGCAGCAGAATGTTTATGTTATTGTTGTGGGTGGGTGGGGGTGGTATCTAATATGCGCTGCACATTGATTGTTTTGATTTTTCTTATTGCTGCACAAAAGCATACCCCTTAGAAGCACCTCGCTCCTAATAGGTACCCACACATATGTTTTCATGCAAAAAAAATATCACTACTTTTCGGATGAAAAAAAGCACCTTATCTTGAGCTATGTGCCTAAGCAGCAGTGCTGAAATACCATAAAAATGCTACAGTGGTACACTAACAGCATGTTTATACCCTTGTTGGGATCCAAAGCAGGAACAGTGTTAGTTAAACAACAGTATAATATACGAACAAAAAGCCAGCCTAGGTTTCTCAGTCGGATGCGCATCTGACTGGCGATCAGGCGGTTGCGGAATTGATACCTCATAGGTAGGCAACATTCTTTGGTGGAGTGGTGGAGATTTATCATGAAATCTTTTCTGCGGTCATTCTCTCCCTTCTGCTGATTCAAGAAGGGCAGTTCTAACAAAAAGCCAGCCTAGGCTTCTCAGTCGGATGCGCATCTGACTGGCGATCAGGAGGTTGCGGAATTGATACCTCATGGGTAGGCAACATTCTTTGGTGGAATGGTGGAGACATATCATGAAATCTTTTCTGCGGTCATTCTCTCCCTTCTGCTGATTTAAGAAGGGCAGTTGTCAGTTTCTGGCGAAAGAACATGCACTGCACTGGTTAGCCACTTAAGTACAAGCGTGTCCAGGAAAAGCGGTTAGGTAAACTGACTGGCTCAATATTACCTAAATAGTGTTGACTGGGCCTTTAAACACCAAACATATCCAAACAAAAATCTATACGGCCCCTGCCCATTGGGGCTTGAAGAAATATATCGGCTGCATGATGCTTCCACGCAGAGCTGAATCCGACCCCACACACAAGTACTGGTAAACCATTTAGAGGATCTAAGCCTGCCAAGGCAAAGGGGTGTGAGTGTGGGACCGTCCATGCTTATAAACTCTATTGGTTTCATTGGGCGACAGGGCTTGAGATGTCACTTCATGTCAATGTCGGGTAAAAGTCCCACAAAATTGGAAGCAACATCTCCAAAATGACCTTTACAGTGCTGACAGGGACATTTAAGCTCAAATCAAACAAAATCAAACAAACGAAAGTCTATAGATTATACAGAGGATCCTCGCTAGAATGACAGTATTTGTTCTCCAATAGTTTGCCGCTATAGCAAATTTGCCGCTATAGAAACCACAACAAGGAGTAGTATAATAGGTAATAAAGGACTTTTCACTTAAGTTACTCCAAGAAACAAATGCTGTGGACATTTGTTAGAATCGCCTTGCGGAGGCGATTCTAACAAATATCCACAGCATCTGTTTCTTGGAGTAATAAATAATTACAAAATTCTTGAATATCTCCATTTATTAGTCTCATCTTCAGCTAAGGATTTGATCCATTGAAATTGTCGTTATAACAAGTTTTGCTGTTATATCGAATGTCGGTATAAATAGGGTTGACTGTAATTAGAATAGAAGTCGATGCAATGATCAGGAATCGATACAATTAACCCACAGCTCCTCCCATCAGAGACACCAAAGGGAAAGACAACACAAACATGAAACAACAGACCCTAATGGAAACACCAAGAGTAGAAAGTCAAAAGGACAGTTACTTTTCCACAAAATGGCCAATAGGCTATCCAAAATAAAATAATATAAGTGACACAAACACCCAAAGACAAACGATAACAAAAACAAACCGGGACAGAAGAACTGCCTTGAAACGGTCAGCGGGAATGAATTCCACTGGAGGGCTTAAATTGATTTTTCCTAGCCACAATCCTCGCCCTTACTTCCGTCTCGATTAAGACAAATAATTTGTTCAGTCAGCATGAAGGTCTCCTAGAAGAATGACTATTTATGGTCATTTTTCTGTAAAATCTATACATTTTTGGACCCATCTTTGAAACATATAATCCAAAACTGTGCAGTGCTCTAATTAAAATGAAATGAATTGTGATTGTCCATGAAAATTTTCTTGTTATCTCTGTAGCTGGCACTACAAGACTGAACTTGGACCAGTCCGATTTAAGTGTCATAGTGCCAGCTGTGCGTCTAGTGATGAATTTCTAGCCAATCAGGGCAATGAAAAAACGTGTTTCATTTGTGATAGTTTATTTGTTTGTTTGTTTGATTTGAGGTTTAATGTCCCCATCAACACTGTATATATCATTTTGGAGACGTTGCTTTCAATTTTATGGGACTTTTACCCGACATTGAGATGAAATGACATCTCAAACCCTGTCGCCCATGAAACCAACAGGGTTTATAAGCATGGACGGTCCATCTCGTACCACTTTACCTGTGCAGGCTTAGATCCTCTAAGCCGTTTACCAGTACTCGTGTGCGGTCGGTTTCAGCTCTGCGTGGAAGCATCATGCAGCCCATCTATTTCTTCAAGCCCCGATGGGCAGGGGTGGTTGTGATAGTTAAGGTATATGGTGTATTTCAACTTATTAGTATTTATCTCTTTTGCAGAAACCAGAGTGTATTTCTGAGTGCAAACTATCTGACATATCAGACCAACCTTATTCTCAGAACTGTTAAGCAAGAATGTGGATAGACACCGTTAAACAACAATGTGGATAGATTTAGGATAGACAGTTACATACCTTAGTTATGCTAGTGATAAAAATGGAAAACAGATAAACCATGGGCCAGATGTTCAAAACTGATGATGTCATTGGTTAACAAGTCATTAACACTGATTATTTAATATGCAAATATACTAATATTTTTGCTGAAAAGATAGTAGTAGCTTTTGCAAATGCAAAAGCTACTTCTATCTTTTGCAGCAAAAAATACAAAATTTTTAGATAACAGTTTATAGCAACTCGACCATTAACAAGCTGGCTTTGAACAACTGGACCCAGAAATTTAGGCTAATCATATCAATACTGGATGACTTTACCGGTACTTATTTGTCATAGTTATCAAAACATTCAAACAATAATGTTTAATTTCCTACCCAAAACATGTTGTCAGAAGAGACAACATTGAGCTTAATTTGCACTGTTCCAATATTTGGGCCACAAAAGGCAAAGAAAGATCTTTTGAGTATGTACATGTAACGTTATGAATCTAACTGATTTGCATATTTAATCCACTAGTGAATTACAGAATTTATTACATGGCGTTATTACACTCTCAGACAAAGTCAATGTATATAGAGGATCTTACATTAGTGCTCTTGTATTATTGAATTTATTAAACAAGTGGAGAAAAAGGGATAAAATGCAAGACTTTGCCGAACATTTTATCCATTACTCTCAACAAGTTTAATAAATTCAGTAATACAAGAGCATGAATGCAAGATTCTATTTATCATATGACATTTAAAACACATTTTATTCACGATTGTTTATTCAGGTGACATCATATGATAAATGAACTTAATTAACCCATATAAGAAAATAGAATCTTCCACCTAATAAGTTTAGAGTGGTCCATTTTCAATTATAGGGATGTCAGGTTTGTTTTGTTTGAGGTAAGTTGTACACAGATGCATGTACTTGAGGAAACAGTGTATACCCAGATTAGATGGAGCATTCTATGGTGTCTGATCAGGGTGTACACTGTTTGCCAATGTCGCAAAAGAGGGCCACTTGCCAAATATGGGTGAATAAACAATGTTTATTTTCCTACCCAAAACATGGTGTCAGAAGAAACAACATTGAGCTGAATATGCACTGTTCCAATATTTGGGCCACAACAAGCAAAAAGGGATCTTCGAGCATGTGTGCTCATCAACATCTGTACATGAACTTAAGGGGAATGGATACACCTTCAGGGGAGGCAACTCCTGCAAAAGTATTTTTGTCTCCCTTGTCAATAGGGGTTAACTCGTAAGGAAAGAATTTGCTCCTGAGGAGCACATCAGTGAGAAAGGCCTTATAGAAAAGCAATTAGGAAGCCCTGTAAATTGTCTCCCTTTGGAAAATCAGGTGTTCCCATTCCCCTTCATTGATATACAGTCTTACCTTTCTACATGGAGGAGTTTGTGTTAACCCTTGTCCTGCTGAGCCCGGATATGTCTTATCTTTCAAACAATGTAGATCCAGATCAGATGGCTTCTGAAGAAGCCATCTGATCAGGATCTACATTGTTTGTCATTGAGATTGTGTATTTGTTGCAATAATTTGCATCAAGTAATCTGATTGGTTGATAATCAGTAGTGGGTGTGGCATATAAAAATATTCAGCAGGTTAAGGGTTAATAGGTAGCCCCTATGTGCTCTTGGTTCCCGGGTTACCTTAAAAACAAAAGTCAGTCAGGTTAATAGCCTTCCTTATAGTGCAAGGTGAAGACTGATTGAATTGTGTGGATGTACATTGCAGGCCGAGTCTTTGGTGGGAGTCCATGCTTGAAGACGATATGGCCATTTAAATGTACTTTGTTGACTTTAATTGTGAAAGCAAGGGCCACTTGTTTAAAACTAATGATGTTGTTAGTTAACCCATTATATACTCTTGGACTCTTCCATTACTTTATGTTGGACAAGTCCATTTGTCATATAAGGGGTGTCATGCCTATTTTTTCATTGTTATTCTATTTTTGATGGAAAATACTGTTTGCAAATAGTGCAGGCCCTGATCAGAGGCTTCTTTCTGTGATGTCTGATCTGGGCCTACACTGTTTGTCAAGGTACCCCTTTAGCAGTTTCCAGCATGCAATGGGTTAACGTATCTTTACAACTATGATTGTTTAATTTGGCAAGTATGCTAATATTTTTGCTGAAAAAAAAATGAGAGCAGCTTTTGCAAATGTAAAAGCAGCTTACAGGTTTTCAGCAAAAACACCACTGTATTAGGTAACAAGCTCATTAAGCTAACAATGCTTTGAACAACTGGGCCCAGAAGTTAGCAAAATCTCTAATGTGCTTTTAAGTTTAAGGAGCATAATTTGGGGTTAACTTTTCTTATTTCTTCATAAAATCATACATTGTGTGTACCTGCATCAATGCACCTGTATTAGTCTGTGCCTTCACACAGTTTGATCAGTCTTCATGGTTTGATTGAATGCTGCAATCTGTTCCCCAAGGTTAGGCAGTCATGGCTCCCATATGACACTTAAGGTGAATGGATACACCTTCAGGAGAGGCAACTCCTGTATTTTTGTTTCCCATATCAATAGGGGTCAGCTCTTAAAGAGAAGAATTTGCTCCTCGGGGAAAGAATTTGCTCCTGAAGAGCAAATTCTTTCCTTTCAGAGTAGGTTCCTTTTTCCGTGAGACAGAATTTATAGAAAAGTGAACAGGAAGGCCCGAAAGTTGTCACCCTTTGAAAAATGGTAGAAAAATCTGCTAGGTGTTTCCATACCCCTTAAGATGCACAGGCTGACTGGTCGGAGGCACATCATTCATGTAAAAAGTAGAGGCTAAGGTGATAGGCATGTATCCAAGCAGTAATGGTAATTGCAGATAATTATAAGATTGACAGGGAGGGGCAGTTAAGGTATTGTTGATATACCGTATTCGACCTATTTACCACACTGTGCGCTTAGTTTTTTCAAAATTGTATGAAAATATTGTGAAAAATCTACCTAATAAGGGCACACTCAATCCGAAAAAAATACGAATAAAAAGCTTACGATATGACTATTTTATAGAGTATAATTTCAGCATAGGGATTCACCACATATACATATGATTGTCTGGGTCAAAGACGCAACAAAACTCAATATGAATTTGTTGGGAGGTTGCTGTAAAGTGTGCAATTGTGTATTTTTTCAAGAAAAAGCTTGGGTGTGCGCTTATAGGAGCATGTGCGGTAAATAGGTCGAATATGGTATGTCAAATTTGCTGAGTCCACAAGAAGATTCAGTAGGGTGCCTTTCGCTTGCTTTCTGCAAGCAGACCATTAATGGCCATATTCACCATAGCTGGTGATACCTATCGGGGTTGGCTCCATTCTTTCGTAGAGATTGATCATCAGTTGAATTCACACAGTCAGGTGACTTGGTTTACCTTTTTGTCAATAGAATATTCCAAAGGCAGTTGCAAATGATAGCTCCACCCTGTCAATCTTATAAGCGACTATTATAAGCAGTAAGATGAGATTAAATTTTTTACTGATTTCTTCTTTTGTGGCAATGTTTAGTTTTAGAACCCCTATGCTCCCCCTTGGAGGTTACAGTAATGATCCTTAGTATTGGGACAGATAGGTTTAAGCAAACAGTGCAGACCCAGATCAGACTGCTCCTGAAGGAGCAGTCTGATCAGGGTCTACACTGTTTGCCTTTCGTTCTGCACCTTTTGGATTCCTTGCTCTTTTGTGAAACAAATTGGTTAAAATTTTTGGAGAATTACAGCAAGTTCTCAAGGTGTCCAAACTTTAAGGATTTTTACGGTAGCTTGATTTATTTCCAGTAGCTTGATTTATTTCCAGTTTTGGTTTTTGTTTGTTTGATTTGAGGTTTAACATCTCCGTCAACACTGTAAAGGTCATTTTGGAGACATTGCTTCCAATTTTGTGGGACTTTTACCCGACATTGAGATGAAATGACATCTCAAGCCCTGTCGCCCAATGAAACCAATAGGGTTTATTATCATGGACGTTCCGCCTCACACCCCGGTTCCTGGACAGGCTTAGATCCTCTAAGCAGTTTACCAGTACTAGTGTGCGGGCCGGATTCAGCTCTGCGTGGAAGCATCATGCAGCCCATACATGTCTTCAAGCCCCTATGGGTGGGGGCCGTCCAGTTTTGGTTTCTCGGAACTTATTTAATCATCCCTTTATTATTACACTTAACACTTCAAGAGCTATGGAAAATTCTGGAGCAGATGACAGTCTTTTCAGAGGAAATAAAAGGTGTAGCAAGCAGGTGATTTGTATATTCGTATAATGTCAAGCCTTATATTTCTCTGAAAAAAAAAAAAAAAATAAAAAAGCAAAAAAATAAAAAATAAAAAAAAAATAAAACTTCAATTACTTAACTCTCCCTTTAATCTGGAGCTATGGACATTTACATTCCGTCTATTTATATTCTTTCTGTGTATCTATGTTATAAGATTTAGTTTACTTGTTAGGTTTTGGCATTTTAGAAATTTCGTATTTGAGTTACAATTTTGGAAGGAGCCACATGTATATTATTTTAGTGTTTCCCCCAGTCTTAGAAAAAACAACAACATAATTTTGCTGAAAAAAGTGCAGGAGTATTAGATACAGCAAAATTCTGCTATTTTGACCTGGCGGAAGAAACAAAGACTAATTCAGGTTTTAAAAGCATACTAAGAATGTTGCAGTTATTCTGTCCTTATGCTTCCTACACCCAATGCCCTTTAGCAAGAGACCACCTTTGGAACTGTTCAAAAGTGGTCATAAAGACCACTTTTGAACAGTTCCAAAGGTGGTCTAAATCTGGGAATTGTGCTGTATTTTACTTGCTAACTTATTAAAAGAATTAATCTGACTGGTGATTAGAAGGACGCGGGTTCGATACCTGTCGGGGTTGGCACCATTCTTTCGTAGAGATTGATCATGAAATCTTTTCTACGGTCATTCTCTCCTGCTGATTCAAGAAAGGCAGTTGTTTCTGGCGAAAGAATGAGCACTGTACTGGTTAACCGCTTACGTATAAGCCTGCCCCGGAAAAAGTGTGGATAGGTAAACTGACCTGCTCAAAAATGACCTAAATAGTGTTGACTGGGCCGTTAAACTCCAATGCAAACAAAATCCTACCCCCAATGTCCTCTAGTAAGAGACCACCTTTGGGACTGTTCAAAAGTGGTCTTAAAGTTCACTTTTGAACAGTTTCAAAGATGGTCTAAATATGGGAATTGTACTGTATTTTCCTTGCTAACTTTATATATTAAAAGAATTAACATTTTGACTGCTAATAGGCTCTTTAGACCAACGATGCTTTGAACAATGGGGCCTAGAAATTTAATCTAAAACTTTTCTTTGTTCTTTTTCTTATTGCTTGATGCATTCAGGTAAAGTAAGGTTTGGTGAATTTTGACATCTATAGTATTACCTTGGAACTGCTGTATAGTGAGATCTGGGGCCAGTTGTTCAAAGCATTGTTAGCTTAACGAGCTAGTTAGTGGTCATATTGTTAACTGTTCTTGCTTGCAAGTACAAGATCTAAAATTTTAGTATTTTTGCTGAAAAAATGTGAGCAGCTTTTGCAAGCTGCTCACATTTTTTCAGCAAAAATATTAGTTTTTTCACCATATTAGATGATCAAAGTTTTAACGATACGTTAACTAACAATGTCATTAGTTTTGAACAACTGGCCCCTGATGAATGCATGTCGCTGTAGAATCAGAACATAATAGAACTATTGCTGTATTTGTGGAAGGAAGTTATCAGGCATAATATTTAATAACTATCAATAAAGACAGTTCATTAATTACTTCATTGGAATTCCTTCACCCAGAAACCATGTAAACAACACTTGTCCTTAAGAGGAACCAATAAACCTTCAGGGGAGGCAACTCCTGCTGATTTGCAAAAGTATTTTTTGGTCCCATGTCAATAGGGGTCAACTCTTAAAGGAAAGAATTTGCTCCTGGGGAGCAAATTCTTTCCTTTAAGAGTAGGCCCCTATTTAATAACTGGCAAAGAGTTTTTAAGAGTTTCCTGCCCTGAAAAGGTATCTATTTCTCTTTAAGGATCAGCTTTCAATGGGTCCTTTTTTCACATGAGTCCGCTTGTTTACATACATTGTATTTGTAATGAGTAACATAGAAGAGGTGTATATACTTGTTTGACATGTATGGCTGTATGTAACAAACTAAATAAAGATAATTTTGTATGAAAGCCTTGATTCTTTATTTCTTCCAGTCCAATCAGAAAATTAACCCTTTTTGTACCCAAAAACCTCAAAACGGGTAGTTGGCAAACAGTGTAGGCCCAGATCAGACGCCACAGAATGCGGCGTCTGATCAGGGCCTACACTGTTTGCAAAATGTTAAGAATTTTGAAGAGTACACCCAACACCCGTAAATTTTGAAATGGGCTCCTGCTATATATAACTTCACAGGAATATTATGTCGTTGACTCCCTACCAAAATAGCTAAAATTGTCCCGCTCTGACTTACAAGACGGCGGCCAGAGCTAAAAATAGAAACATTCTTCAATCAACAATTCCTCCTTACCCCTTGGGCCATTTTGATTCAAACTTCACAGGAATATTATGTCTTTGACCCTGTACCATATTAGCTAAAATGATCCCGCTCCGATGAACAAAATGGCCACCAGAGCTTAAAATAGAAAAACATTGTAAATTTGCTTCAAACTTCACAGGACTGTTGCCCAGGTGACTCCCTACCAAAATAGTTAAAAATCATTCCACTTTGATAAACAAGATGGCCACCAGGGCTAAAAATAGAAAAAATCTTCAAACGACAACTCCTCCTGTACCCTTGGGCCAATTACATTCAAACTTCATAGGAATGTTGCTTAGACGACTCTCTACCAAAATAGCTAAAATGGTCTTGCTCCGATGAACAATATGGCCACCAGAGCTAAAAATAGAAAAACATTGTAAATTTGCTTCCAATGCGAACTCTTCCTAAACCCTTGGGTCAATTTGATTCAAACTTCAAAGGAATGTTGCCTAGGTGACACCCTACCAAAATAGCTAAGATCGTTCCACTCTGATCAACAAGATGGCCATCTAAAAATAGAATGTGCCAGTGACATTCAGGTGAGCAAATCTGGGCCCTCTTGTTTGAAAACTATTGCAGCATGTGGTCAGAAAATTGGTAGATGCAGTTTGGTAAATGAGTAAGTGAAACGTGTTTTCAAGATCAAGGTCATTCCTTGACTTTGGCTCAAGATCATTCAGATATACCGGTAGCTTGTTTTTCTCAGAAACCACTGGTCTATTTGTTACCAAAGGAGCAGTCCCTATAAGGCCCATTTTATGGCCCCTTTTGATTTTTAAACTTTGCATACTCAACATAGGATTTATTTGCTGTAATGTGGTGAAATTTCAGACCCACAGATGTAATGTTGTTGGCTCTATGAGCAACCAAAGTGGGTGGGTTAATTCTACCCCATTGAGAGACCTGTGGTTCTTACGCTATTATCTCTAGCACAAAGCATTCTGGCAAGTGGGTCTTTTTACTATTGTTTAAAACCTTCATAGATATTAAACATAATGTATATGTTTGTGTGGAAACATTCTTCACTTTACCACTATACTCACTTATAAGTCGTACCTAAATTTCAGCTAAATTTAATGACCGTCTTTACGCAAAACCACAACATAAGTTTATTTCCAAAGCTAATGCAAAAGTACTTGACAGGGATAATTAAGATATAATAGTCATTGCCAAATTATGAGCATTTCTTTCTCCTGTAATTACTTATAGAGTTATCTGCCCCTGAATCCATTTTTTGTCGTAATTTTCTGTCATATTTAAAATCTATAAATATATGGCAAAATGATTCTTCAAAACAGTCAAAAACTCAGCAAACAATGGTTTTCTGTCAATCTAATGAAGCTATTAGGTGCTTTGTAAATATCTTCTTTAATAATGACTTAAACAATATGGGTGGGTTAAATACACCCCTTTGCTATTTCTTCTGCGAAAATTCCTTGGCTTTATGTCAACTCATCTTCACAAATCATACTAATGAAGAGTAAGCACTAGTGCATACTATAAATGATGTTAAAAACAATAATTGTTTACATTTGTTACACCAGAAATGTCTAGCAATAAAGAAGTTTTATCTTTTATTGTATGACAACACTTATTTTTAGATGAGTTTATATATTTATTCTTTTGCTCTACACTACATTCTTTTAAAGGTAAATAGCCTCAATAGCTCAGTGGCTAGTGTGTTCGACTTACAATCGAAAGGTTGTTGGTTCAAATCCGGCCACCAGAGGCAAGCTCTATCCTTGGGCAAGACACGTAATTGCACTGCCCCACTCCACTCAGATGTACATGGGTAGCAGTGAATCAAAAGTCACTGCCTGTCTCATGCACATGTGATAACACTCGAAATGTGTGTTCGAAAGCGATTCAATTAGCTTTCATGGCAACTGAACTAAAATAAATTGGTATAAACTAAGTAAATAGAATTTAGTGGTCCTATTGTTAAAGAGTTATTTGCCTTGTTTGCATGTTTTCGACAGCTGTTTCAAATAGTTTTTATCCCCACGCTTTTCGAAGAAAAAGTGGTAAATGGGAGGGTGAAAAAATGGAAGGCCCTGAGCAATACAATGCCTAACAGTCAGATACCTTACGTAGGTGATTATGTCAGGATTGTTTGTTCTTTATGCAATGCATTTAGAACCCCTTTAATAACAAGCTTAGAGTCAGATGTAGTCATTGCCAAAAGAATGATGGCATTGGCGAAAAGTCCTAACAAGCTGCAGGGCAATGTCCTAAAATATGGTTGGGATAAAAAACGTGTTATATGGGAAAAGGTGCAGGATGCAGATTTTGAAAATTTTCCTCAACCAAGTGAAAATGAGCTTAGGGATTTGACCATGGGCATATATCAGCTAAAACAAGCTCAGTCTTACACAGATGAGCATTTCGATGAGAATGGGCAGTATGAAATCTTGATGCATAAAGAGGAGGAAGGTATAATTAAAGCCCAGATTCGTTCCCGGCATACTTCTAGAAAAACTTACAGTTTATGGATCGAGTACTGTCAAGGACTAAATCCCATTAGCGGGTGGTACTGTCGGTGCCGAAGTGGGACACGCACAGTTGGTTGCTGTGCACATATAACATCTGTACTCTGGTACTTAAGTTTCTTTAGACACAATACAGAAAATAATGACACTAAACCTAACATAGCTCACATAGACCACGTCGTAGGTGCAGCAATAGACACTTGGAGTGCATCAAGTGAGTCTGATGAAGATGAACAGAAAGGATAGATTGTTACCGGGTATATACATAGCACTAAATGCATTTGTAACAGAAACATCCTTCTCGGTCTGATAGAGAACAGAATAGAAGACAAACGCACCAAAGTCAAACATAGACTTGTAAACCTATCACCAAAAGTAAACAGGAAAGGTACAAGGAAAGCAACAATCACAAGATGTGGCCAAAGCAAGGACAGACAAAACACATGTGACATGCAAAAAATCAACAATTTCTTCCTCACAACGGGTGATTAAAATGTGAAACAAAAGACACACAACAAATGTAACACACAAAGGGGACATCAACAGGCCAAAGTATTACATGAACCACATCAGAACCACTGCCTTAGAATGGTCGGTAGCACAGACTACCAGTAGAATGGAGGACCCTCTACGGGCAGCCAACATTCACCATGGGTTCAGGTGTAAAATATTGAATGCTTGTTTTGTTTACTGGATTTCTACCGTAACTGTCGGTGTCTAAATAAGGATCTGTGTAGCGACTCTGCTTCCTGTCAAATCCCTAAGCAATAGTTGGTAAGCCAAAACTGATTGGCTGTCAAAATCCCTTGATAGGTAAAAAACAAACAAACACCTAACAGTTGGAAAGTAGATAAAAGATAAATACATGTATGTGGTGTCAAGAGTTAAATGAAAGGCTCAAAGAATACCAGATCCAAATACATGTAAAATCAACTTAACTGTTGTGATGTAATGCAAGATTTATTAAGACCAGAAATATTTCAATGTTATAGGTAGGTATAACATAAAAGGAGACTTCTTCTTAAGATTATGAGAAAGTTTCGGGTTTTCTAACTTCATCTAAACTGTCAGTAAGATTGATTTATGAAGATGAAATGACATAAAGCTAATGCATTTTTGCAGTAGAAATAGCAAAGGTGTGTATTTAACCCACCCATATTGTTTAAGTCATTATTAAAGAAGATATTTACAAATCACCTAATAGCTTCATAAGATCGACAGAAAACCATTGTTTGCCGAGTTTTTGACTGTTTTGAAGAATCCTTTTGCCATATATTTATAGATTTTAAATATGACAGAAAATATGACAAAAATGGATTCAGGGGCAGATAACTCTATAAGTAATTATAGAAGAAAGAAATGCTCATAATTTGGCAATGCCTATTATATCTTAATTATCCCTGTCAAGTACTATTGCAATAGCCTTCGAAATAAACTTATGTTGTGGTTTTGCGTAAAGACGGTCAGTAAATTTAGCTGAAATTTAGGTACGACTTATAAGTGAGTATAGTGGTAAAGTGAAGAATTTTTCCACAAAATCATATACATTGTGTTTAACATCTATAAAGGTCTAATCAATATTAAAAAGACCCACTTGCCAGAATGCTTTGTGCTAGAGATAATATCGTAAGAACCACAGGTCTCTCAATGGGGTAGAATTACCCCACCCACTTTGGTTGCTCATAGAGCCAACAACATTACATCTGTGGGTCTGAAATTTCACCACATTACAGCAAATACATCCTATGTTGAGTATGCAAAGTTTAAAGAAAATCAAAAGGGGCCATAAAATGGGCCTTATAGGGACTGCTCCTTTCATATGAAGGTTTTAGGAACAATATGGCCACTATAGGCAAAAAACATTCAAAAATGTTCTTCAGCAGAACCAGTCAGCGGATTCATCAAACCTGGTATGTAGCAACGGAGACTTGAGCCAATTTTAGTTTGTTCAAATAATGAATAACTGTAAAAGGACTTCATCTGCTTATGTCGTCTGCTGAAGCTTCTTATGAACTTTTTAAAATATTTTTTGTATGCCGGCAAACACTATGGACCCAGATCAGAGTGCTCCTCTAGGAGCAGTCTGATCTAGGTCCACACTGATTCCAAAAATTAATCTTAATGTACGAGGGTAGGCTGAAAAGTTCTGAGCCTGACCAAGAAGCAGGCATCGAAGAGCCATGAAATTTTGTATTCATTAAATCCAAACCTTTATTACTTGATTTGACTCAAATGAGTTCAAGGTTACCTGCAATAACATAGAAATTCTAGACTTTGAAAATTGATGCAAGCACGTTTTTGAGAAAATGGACAAAATCTGGCATCGTGGTGTCATCAAGTACCTCCATAAAAAGGCATTAGCTCCTTAGGGCATTCATGCCGATATGGTTGCTACATTAGGGGATGATGCTCCTTCGTACGAGGACTGTTCAAATATGAATACAACTAAGCACATAAAAATGATTCCGTGATAGATTTCGATGAAAAATTTATTTTGTCCCCTCAAAGTATTCCCCTTTAAAGATATACAAATTTTCAGTCTTCTGATCCAATCATTGAATGCATTTTGGTAGTCTTTTCGAGGTATACTATGAAGGTACTGGAATATTGCAGAACCGAGGTGTTTGCGCTGTACAAATTTTCGACCAGAATGGTATTTTTTCAGCCGCGGGAACAAAAAAAGTCACACGGGCCAAGGTCAGGGGAATACGGGGGGAGAGGGAGTTCAACAACCTTTTCCAGCTTCAGATAGTCTTGCACAATGAATGCCTTGTGCGATGAGGCATTGTCATGTAGCAATCTGACATTGGCCAAACCAGTTGGGGGTATTCGTTCTTTGAAATATTTCTTCAATTTTCGAAGAACTTTATTCTTGTAAAACTTCGCATTTACAGATTTGCCTTTAAGGCACAGCAACCTGAATAGCAGGGCCCTGGTTTGAAAAGAATATGGCATACATTATCTTCTTGACGCTCATGGTCCGGTTTGCAATGCATGGTCTTTTGCAATACTTTGTTGCCCATATTTTGTTCTGAATCTTTCGTTTTGGCTCAAAAAAGTGAACCCATGTCTCGTCACCTGTGATGACATTAGCGAAAGACTGTGCATTGTAATTTGGAAACTTTTTAAGCAGCTTCTTGGCGCACTGAACGCGTGTCTTTTTCTGTTCATCTGTCAACAGATGGGACATCCATCTAGCACAGATCTTTCTCATTTTCATATCCCGTTTCAGAATTGTATGAGCTGCTCCTGATGAGATGCCAACCATACCAGCTGTTGGCCTAGTGGTGTATCGTGCATCGGTAGCAACTATTTCTTTCACTCTAGCAACCATCTTGGCCGATGTTGCTCTTTTCCGCCGACGATCATGTGGTGCATGAGTTGAGCCTAGCCCACAGCTGAATTTCTTACACCAACGAAAAACTGTCGGAAAAGACATTTCATTATGCCCATAAACCGAACATATTTCATCAAAAATGTCTTTACACCGTATACCAAGAATACAACGATTTTTAGTATAGGACCGTATTTCAATGGCGTACTCTGACCTTCTTCCAACCATGTTTTGTATTAGTATACAAGAGTAGACAGTGTTTATAGAACGATATACATGGCTAAAATCAACGGATTTTAACAGGTTTGGTATCAATGTAATGGTAAAATGTTTATCTACGCTGTGATATTTATTTCCAGGTGATTTTCTCATTAGTGCATGAGAAAACGTTCTACTTGCATTCATATTTGAACAGTCCTCGAATGCAACCATGAAAACGTGGGCAGCAAATTTTAAGATGGGCAAGGACAGCCTTGAAGATGATGACCGGTGTGGACGACCCACAACGGCAACAACTGAGGAAACCATCGGCCAAGTGCACAGGGCTGTAATGGATGACAGGCGTTTAACTGTGAATCAGTTAGCTAACACTGTTGGCATCTCCTGTGAACGGGTAGAGAACATTCTACACAGTGAATTAGGAATGTCAAAGGTTTCCGCCAGATGGGTGCCACGGCTTTTGACGCCGGACCAAAAGTTGACCAGACTGAACCTGTTACCAGCCAACTTGGCAGACCAAGATGGTTTTCTTGACCGTTTTGTCACTCAGGATGAGTGTTGGGTTCATCACTTTGAGCCAGAGACCAAAAGACAATCCATGCAATGGAAGCACCCTGGCTCACCCCCTCAAAAGAAGGCAAAGGTCGTCTCCTCTGCAGGGAAGGTGATGGCATCAGTGTTCTGGGATGCCAAGGGTATTATATTCATAGATTACCTTCAAAAGGGCAGAACAATTAATGGGGAGTATTATGCAGATCTGCTAAAACAATTGCGAAAAGCAATTAAGGCTAAACGGCCCGGAAAATTGACAAAAGGGGTCTTTTTCCATCAGGACAATGCGCCTGCTCATAAATCGGTTGTCGCAATGGCTGCTGTGCATGACTGTGGCTTCACACTTGTCAATCACCCTCTGTATTCACCTGATCTAGGTCCATCAGATTATTTCCTGTTTCCAAACATGAAAGAGCACTTGGCTGGGCAGCATTATCGGTCAGACGAGGAGGTGATAGCTGCTGTGGAGGAGTTTTTCAGGGACCAAGATGAGACCCAACTGGGATCCAAGGACTCCAGCATCGCTGGAGGAAGTGTGTGGACAGGAAGGGAGACTTATGTTGAAAAATAAGGCATTTTCAGCATTGACAAACCATTGGATCTTGGTCAGGCTCAGAGCTTTTCAGCCTACCCTCGTGCTTGGCAGATGACAAAGCAGATGACAATTGTCATGATTGGCATTTTATGGGTTAATACGAAAAAAAACAACACCAAGACCCACTGTCTTTCAACTTTGTTTTAAAGTTCAGACAAATTGGGAAAGAAAACACAAAAAAAACTTGATTATTTAAAGATTTTATTTTCATTCTTTAGCAACCTTTACAATAACATTCATGACAGACATTAAAAACAACTGTGCTTGTTTTTCTTATTTCTAAACCCTTTCAACCCTGCAGAGCGATATAATTACCTACCCAAACAGAGTGGATCCATCAGATGACTCATAATGAGCCATCTCATCAGGCTCTACACCTTTTGTTATCCTGTTAATTGAAAAACAAAACCCTATGTTAAAGAATGGAAGTGTCCGAGTTCACAAATGGAAGAGTCCAATTTGGAACTCAGGGGTGAAAGAGTTAACTGCAATATGTTGTAGATATGCATGAACATTACTTTAACCCTTAACAGCTGTTCACAACAACTTCTACTTTTGCAAACAGTGCAGATCCAGATCAGATGGCTTCTGAAGAAGCCATCTGATCAGGATCTACACTGTTTGTCAATCAGTTTGCAAATTTAAATGATATTATATATCAAGTAATCTGATTGGCTGATAATCATAAGTGGGTGTGGCTAATAAATTTATGCAGCAGGATAAGGGTTACCATGGAAAATTCATGCAATATCCATAACATATTTCAGAAAAGAAATAAGAAAACGAGCACTAAAACTTATTATCAGCCATTGTGGTCAAGATTTATTAACCAATTGTACACTAGTGGTTACACCATTGCTATATGTTGGAAAAGTCCATTTGTCATATAAGGAGTGTCAGGCCTATTTTTTTCGTTCTTTTTCTGTTTTTGACGGGAAATTCTGTTTGCAAATAGTGCAGGCCCTGATCAGACGCCGCGTTCTGCGGCGTCTGATCTGGGCCTGCACTGTTTGCCAAGGTACCCCTTTAGGGGTTTCCTGCCTGCAGTGGGTTAACCCTGTAAAGCACACAGGTGTTAGTCAAGTAAGTTGGACACTTTTCATATTTTTCTTTACCCCATATATTTTTGTTTGAAACAGGTACATGTATGCATGTTTCAAACCAAAAATGTCTAGGGCTGAGGTAGTAAGTATCAGATGTTTTTTTTGTTTTTTTTTTCTCTCTCTCAAGGTTTAATGCATGTTTCAAACAAAAAAAATGTTTGGTGAAAAAAATTACCGTTATTTTTCGCGTCCAAGGTATTTGATTAACACCAAACTTATGGTAAAGCACCTACATGTATTATGAATGGCAGTCTCAAATTTTTTTTTCTCTTATTTTGCAGAGAAAATGAGGCTTGACATCATATGTCAGTCATCTGCATGACAGAAAATTCATGTGGAATGTCAAGCCCTATTTTCTCTGAAAAATAAAACGATTAATGTGTGCTCGAGAAATTTCCCATGAATCTTCAAGATTTACCGGGTTCCAGCCCCATCTGCTAGTCTGCAGACAGATACTTTTAGATTAAGAAACTTCATTTATTATTTTCAACAAGAGTTCCAGGGCTTAAAAAACTAAACCTTTGTAGACAGTGAAAAATCATGTTAGATTTCTTAGGATTAACCATTATCCTGCTGAATATTTATATTAGCCACTCCCATTCCCGACTATCAGCCAATCAGATTACATGATATAATATTTTCTTTCAAATTCACAAACTGAATGACAAACAGTGTAGATCCTGATCAGATGGCTTCTTCCGAAGCCATCTGATCAGGATCTACACTGTTTGCAAAGGTTGGGGTTGTCGAGAACAGCGGGATAAGGGTTAACCATCTCATCTGGTTCTTCATCAAAAGTGCCTTGGATGTCTGTTTTTTTTTTTCTCTTCAGTTTATCTCTTAGGGCTGGCCCACTGTCAGTGAAATTATCTTGAAAGGCAATAAACGCTCACATACCACCATACAAAGTGAAGGTCTACATCCATTCCAATCTTGTTACTAAGACAACAAAGTAAAACAATGACATACCCATTGCCAAGCTTTACAAGTAATTTAAGAGCAAAAATGTCAAAATGACGTAGACTTGCAAAATGTGAGTGAAGATGGGAAAAAATACCTGCATAGGCACAACAAGCATGTTTTAAATATTTCCAAAATACCATAATGATCCTTGTTTGTTTGTTTTTATTGGAGTTTAATGGCCCAGTCAACACTATTTTAGGTCATATTTGAGCTGGTCAGTTTACCTATCAACACTTTTCCTGGGCAGGCTTATAAGTAAGCGGTTAACCAATATAGTGCACATTCTTTTGCTAGAAACTGACAACTAACCTTCTTGAATCAACGCAAGAGAGAATGACCGTAGAAAAGATTTCATGATCAATCACCCAGAAAGAATGTTGCCGACCCGGCAGGTTTCAAACCCGCATCCTCCTGATCACCAGTCAGACGCGCATCCGATTGAGCTACCGAGGCAAATGGTGCAGACTCAGATCAGACTGCTCGAGAAGGAGCAGTCTGATCAGGGTCTACACCATTCGCTATTCCATCTGTACCTTTTGTATTCTTTCCTGAATCCTGAAAAAAAAAATTGTTAAAATTTTAGGAGAATTACAGAAAGTCCTAAGGGTGTCAAAATTTTTAGGATTTTTAAGTTAACCCTACTTACAAAGACCAAACACTCTCATTGCATATTAAGGGGAAAGGGAACCCCTGGCACATTTTTCCTCCATTTTTCAAAGGGAGACAACTTTCGGGACTTCCTGATTGCTTTTCTATAAGTTCTGTCCCATTGAAAAAGGGGTCTATTCTGAAAGAGTAGAGTTGCCCCCTATTGACATGGGAAACAAAAATACTTTTGCAGGAGTTGCCTCCCCTGAAGGTGTTCCCATTCCCCTTAAGGCCCAGTCATTCAAAGCCTAACTGGCTAAAGGAACTCATTAATGGTCAAACTATTAACTGTTCTGACAAGTAGACTACCTTATATTCTGCTATTTTTGCTGCAAAAATATTAACATATTTTCAGCAAAAATATTAACAAATTTGCCATATTAAATGATCAAAGTTTTCATGATACATTAACTAACATCATTGTTTTATTTGCACGACTGGGCAAAAAGTGTTCCAAAATACTGTAAACCAGGTTTTTTTTCCAGGGTTAGAAATCTTTCAGGTTTTATCATTGATCCTTAAAAATTTAGCTGCCACTTATTTTCATGAGTTGCCATACCAGTACAGTATTTTGGTCAATTGTTTCTGAACTTCCTTGCAAAAAGTCTTGAAAGTGTCTTGTTCACAAAATTAAATTCTTTACAGCATCAGAGAGTTCCTAGCATCATGTGAACAAGTCCGTGAAAAGAACACTGCTCTAAACCCCAGTGTATATATAGAGAACTGGGGTTTACAGGGGTATGCATTATTTTTCTTATTTTTGGTCCAAGACATAGGTTGTGGGTACTCGTTATACCTATATTTACATTATAAATAAGAAAAATATAACGGGTCTTCATCAGAAAACTAGTCATTTTGATGATGTGAAAAAATGCACTGTGGCACGGGTGTGTTATCCTAATGACAAGCTGATTTTTAGGAACATTTTGATCTGGGTGAGCAATTTTTGATTTGATTAGAACGGCTATGTTCAAATACTGTTCAACAGAATAACCCTGACCTATGATTCATATGAGATATAAGAAACTGAAAAAAAAAAAAAACAAAAAAAAACTTTAAAACAAACTTACATAGATGATCAAGCCTTAAGGTTATTTTTTTTCATGCTAAAGCACTGAAGCATGAAATTTTAATTATTGATAAATTTCGAAGTACTAACAATAAATGTTTTGCAGATTCAAATAGGCTGAGAACTGTATTTGTTGGCATTTAAACATTTCTTGTTTTTATTTTGGCCTTCTTAAAATTATTTCAATTATATCAAGCCAATTGCTATTCATAAGTGGATGAAAACCAAAGTGCCTGGACCTTCCGTTGCAGAACTTGGTGTCTCGAATGATAATTTATTCACATGATAATGGAAGACATTCAAATAAAGAACAGGTATTAATTTCCAAAAAAGGTACAAAAATTTGTTTCACTAATAATCATCACAAAAACACGACTGTGTAATTTTGACCCCCTTAAACCCCACTATTATTTAGTAAAACTGCGGTTTACAGCGTTATACCTTATTTTTCTTATCTTTGCTCTAAGATATAGATTGTGGGTACTCGTTAGAAATGCCATGACAAGGCGGTTTTAACCTGTACACACAATCTATATTTTGTGCAGAAATAAGAAAAATATCACAATTTTTCATCTGAAAATTTTCGATTTTAAGGCAGTAAAATTTACAATGTATTTGAATAGGCATGTTTTAGAAATGTGGACAAAATTTAAATTTGCAAAACTGGACAAACTTTAATTTCACAGAGGGGGGGACAAAATCAATTTCACTGAGGGGAATAAAATCATGTAGGCATTATTCATGCCTAGCAGACCCCAGCAGGCACATGACATAATTGTGACGTCACATCAATGTCGGTGCAACATCATGACTTTTATGCAACGTCACATCTACGTCGGTGCAACTTCGTTGCCCTTGCCACATGTGCCTGTTTGGACTGCATTTTCCAAATATTTTTTCCTATATTTCAGGGAAAATAAGGATTGACATTACATGTGAATCACCCGCTGGGCAGGTTATTCACATGAAATATCAATTTTTTTTATTCTAACTAATGTCCACAACATTTTGTTGGCCCGATTACAAAACCTTGTAACTACACTTTTTACACACAAAAAAGTTTTTTTTTCAATTCCATTCTATTCTGCTCATCAAAATACACCTTCTGACTAAAGGATGTACCTCACGAGCAATCTGAAAGGATAGTTTTAGGCTCAAAAAGAGTGAAGATAAAAAGGTCATAAAAGTCTTCGTGGTTTGGCCAATCAAATTGCTCCATTTCTTCTCATAAACATTTAACCATTTTATTGAGACAAAAGGTCGTAACAGCTCTTATATTTTACTGGTTTTAGTTTAGTTAAAAAGAACACTTTTGTAAATGGGTCTGAAATATTAATAGTGTAGATAAATTTCTACTTATAATATCAGTCTAGGCTATATATCTAGTTTTTACATAATTTTATACTTTTTTGCTTCTTCTGTAAGGTTTGTAAAATGTAGATACCAGATTTTGTGATCAGACTGAAGATTTGTTTCTTAGAGTAATTAAGGACAAAAGGCCCTTCATTTCTATTATAGTACTCCTAACTGTAGTTCTTTATAGCTGAAATTTTTTTATTATTATAAAATGTTACTATGGTTATAATGTGGGTTCTCCGTATTAAGGAGAATGGGAACACCTTCAGGGGAGGCAACTACTGCAAAAGTATTTTTGTCTCCCATGTCAATAGGGGTCAACTCTTAAAGGAAAGAATTTGCTCCTGAGGAGCAAATTCTTTCCTATATGAGTAGACCCCTTTTTCAGTGCAACAGGGCTTATAGAAAAGAGAACAGGAAGTCCAGAAAGTTGTCTCCCTTTGAAAAATGGTGGAAAAATCTGCCAGGTGTTCCCATTCCCCTTAAAGGCATTTATTCTTGTAACAGTAGGACACACTGTGTGTTCATAATTGTTTTATTGCCCCCTTATGAGATACTCTTTGTAGCAGATCAAAGGTAACCCCTAATAAGACGATAAGTAGCTCTTCTTGAATCCCCTGACTTGAGGCACTAAAGGGGAAAATCAATAAGGTACACTCGTGTCAACAGTTAGCAAACTATTGATTTTTCCCCATGGCTGCCCCTTACCTGTTGAAGACAGAGGACTTCTCTTCAGTCAGCACTGAAGGCTAAATAATATTATGTAATGCAATGATGGTCCTCAATAACCAAGAAGAGACAAGAAAAATTCCTTACATGCATTTTGGCTTACTCAATAAAACATAGCACACACAAGCACACAAGATGATCAAGAGTATTTGGGAGGAAATACAAATTTATTACATCATCTTTAAATCTATTACCATATTTAAAACCGAATGCAAGTACATACATGTACATGTATATATAAGTATATACATGATAAATAACACTTTATACAGCAATATATATACAGCAAACTATACAGTCTTTTAAGATATGTACATTTGTTTCAAATCACATTTAAAACTTCAGCCCTGTCATGCAAAGATGTGTATAATAGTATGTATGTTCAGCAAAGACTTCGGCCCCCACCCATAGGGGCTTGGAGAAATATATGGGCTGCATGATGCTTCCACGCAGAGCTGAATCCGGCCCGCACACTAGTACTGGTAAACCGCTTAGAGGATCTAAGCCTGTCCAGGAACCGCGGTGCGAGGCCGACCATCCATGCTAATAAACCATATTGGTTTCATTGGGCGACAGGGCTTGAGATGTCATTTCATCTCAATGTCGGGTAAAGTCCCACAAAATTGGAAGCAACGTCTCCAAAATGACCTTTACAGTGTTGACGGGGACGTTAAACCTCAAATCAAACAAAATTAGCAAAGACTTGTATCAGACTGACAATTGTTGGCATTTTAAGGGGAATGGGTACATCTTCAGGGGAGGCAACTCCTCCAAAAGTATTTTTTGTCTCCCAGGTCAATAGGGGTCAACTTTTAAAGGAAAGAATTTGCTCCTGAGGAGCAAATTCTTTCCTTTAAGAGTACAACCCTTTTTCAGTGGTACAGGGCTTACAGAAAAGCCAATAGGAAGTCCTGAAAGTTGTCTCCCTTTGAAAAATGGTGGAAAAATCTGCCAGGTGTTCCCATTCCCCTTAAAATTTATGAGGACAAATGTTTGTTTGTTTGTTTGGTGTTAAATGGTCCAGTCAACATGAGACAATCATTTACATAACCACTCTTTTTCTGTGCAGGATTATACATAAATCAATAACCAGTACAGTGCAGTCTTTCCCCAGAGACTAACAACTGTCCTTCTTGAATCAGTGGTTAGTAGACAATGACAACAGACAAGACTCCATCTCCATGACAAAATGTTGCCAACCTGGCAGGCATCAAACCTGATCACAAGCCAGATATGCATCTAATTGAGCTAGCGAGGCCGGCCGAAGACTTCAAGTGTAATGTTGTATGAACCATAGGCCGATGTAAGTCTTTGCTTTGCATCCATGGCCAAAAACACTTTTGTGTTTAACATGGCTCACTGACTAACAGATACCATTACCTCTTTTAACCCTTTTTGAACCAAATGGAATATTCCTCCTTATATATGGCAGGGGTCAATTTCAAAATTTAGTGGTGACAGGTTGTGTTTTCTTCAAAATTTATTTGGAAAATGGCTGAACAGTTTCCAAATAGTGTAGACCCTGATCAGATGCCGCGTTCCGTGGTGTCTGATCTGGGCCTTCACTGTTTGCCAGGGAACCCATTTTGGGGCTTCCGGAACAAAATGGGTTAGGGGGCAATAGTGACTAAGCTAACTACAGTAAAATTCCGCTATTAAGACCACATAAAATTAAGACAAAATCTGCTTTTAAAGCGATTATTGAGAAGGTTTCAGTTATTCTTTTCTCCTAATAAGGGACTACCTTTGGGACTGTTCAAAGGTAGTCTTAATACAGGAATTGTACTGTATGTAGACCCTGATCAGAGTGTTCTCAATAATAAAGATGATTTTCCTAAAACATAGTTCAGGGGTTCTGCAGCTATTTAAAGTGAAATACTACTTTCTACAATACTTCAGCATCTGATGAGGGGAAGTCTTAAGCTTGTTAAAATGCCTCACTAACAAACAGAGCAGACAAAAAGCATGTGAAATACAATGATGGCATATTATGGCATATGATACGAGTGTCTTGAAATACTGGTGGAATAACATATTTATGAATGAGATATGTGTGCCATGACATATGAAGAAAGTCTCACAAGAGAGATCCTTAGCAATCTTTGTTCAGCTTTTTAAGGGGAATGGGAACACCTTCAGGCAAGGCAACTCCTGCAAAACTAATTTTGTCTCCCATGTCATTTGGGGTCAACTCTTAAAGAAAAGAATTTGCTCCCAAGGAGCAAATTCTTTCCTTTAAGAGTAGACCCCTTTTTCAGTGGTACAAGGCTTATAGAAAAGTAAACAGGAAGTCCCGAAAATTGTATCCCTTTGAGTGAGTGAGTGAGTTTTAGTTTAACGTCCCACCAACAGCTAAGGTCATACGGAGACGGGACCTCGGTTTAAAGACTCATCCGAAAGTCTGGAGAAGCCCGGGATCGATCCTGCGAGACCTGGTTTACAAGGCGAGTAGCGCAACCACTGCACCACGGAGGCTTCTGTGTATCCCTTTGAAAAATGGCAGAAAGATCTGCCAGGTTTTCCCATTCCCCTCAATCATTACTTAACAGACAGTTAAAAGTTTTACCAATCAAATACATGAATGTTTTTGCTGAAAAAAAAAATTGTGTAGCTTTATCAATGCAAAAAGCTACTTACATTTTTTTTCAACAAAAATAATCATCTTATTTATCAGATAGTGTGCTTACTAAAACATTTTAATGTTTTTCACCTGATGAGTTCATAAAGCTTTTGAATAGGAAAAAAGATCTAAGTTTAACAATCAGGGTTTTTAAAGAGATTGGACAGGCTGGACATACTTTCTGGCCATTCTGTGTAATTTGTTTGTTTGATTTGAGGTTTATAGGTCATTTTGGAGACATTGCTTCCAATTTTGTGGGATTTTTACCCAACACCGAGATGAAATGACATCTCAAGCCATGTCGCCCAATGAAATCAATAGGGTTTATAAGCACTGGATAGTCCAACTTGCAACTCTAAGTGGTTTACGAGTACTCTTGTGCAGTCGGTTTCAGCTCTGCATGGAAGCATCATGCAGCCCATCTATCTCTTCAAGCCCAGATGGGCGGGGACTGACCATTCTGTGTAAGGAAGACAACAAATGACATCTCAAACCCTGTCGCCCAAAGAAACCAATAGGGTTTATAAGCACTGGCCAGTCCAACTTGCACCTCTAAGTGGTTTACGAGTACTCTTGTGTGGTCAGTTTCAGCTCTGCATGGAAGCATCATGCAGCCCATCTATCTCTTCAAGCCCAGATGGGCCTGCATGGAAGCATCATCAGCCCATCTATCTCTTCAAGCCCAGATGGGCGGGGGCTGACATTCTGTGTAAGGAAGACAACTTTTGTGGCTACCTGTTTGCTCTTCTATATATAGTACTCTAAAAAATGAAGCCTACTCTTAAAGAAAAGAAATGCTCCTTTGCTTGCCTATACACAGTGTATAGAAGCTCCCTATCAAGCCGTTCGTTAATCAGATGTGCAAAAACCGGAGGACCCGGAGAAAAACCACCTGACCTTCCGTTGCAGAACTTGGCTTTTCACATGTGACCCGAGCCAGGCTCGAACAAAAATAGGGTCTACTCTTAAAGAAAAGAATTCTTTTCTTTATGAGAAGACCTTCTGAAGTTATGGGAGACAATACTTTTGTGTGGAGTTGCCTCCCCTGAAGGTGTGTCTATTCCCCTTAATTTACAGCCACTAATGCCTTTAAAATCATTATCTGATTCATTGTATGGCCCTCGCCCATCAGGGCTAGAAGAAACAGATGGGCTGCATGATGCTTCCATGCAGAGCTGAAACCGACCTCACAGGAGAACTGGTAAACCGCTTAGAGGATCTAAGGCTGTCCAGGCAAAGCGGTGCAGTCTGACCGTCCATGCTTATAAACCCTATTGGTTTCATTGGACAACAGAGCTTGAGATGTCATTTCATCTCAATGTTGGGTAAAAGTCCCACCAAATTGGAAGCAACGTCTCCAAAATTACCTATACAGTGTTGCTGGGGACGTTAAACCTCAAATTAATTGATCAAAATGATTCTATGTAACATGTATCATTTATTCCATACCCATACTCGCATAAAATTATACACCGGTAAAATGGCTATTCAACAATGGCAAAAATAGAATACACAATATGATGATATGACTATAATGTTATTAACTAAGTAATTTCGTATTGGCCCTGTCCAATATGAAATTACTTGGTTAATGACAATTTTATTAATTAACTTCCATTAATTTTGATACAAGTCAAGTTTTTGTTCTAAAGACAGAAAGAAGCTGTAATAATTCTAACACTGGTCGCCAATATCATCAATGGTTAAATCTAGTGAGTATATTGAGTGATAAATCACTGGGAATAAGAGCTCGACACGAAGAGCTGTCTTTTTTATCCTGTTTCATGAGGTCATTCCTTGCTACCTTGACATTAGATGGTGTAACGTCCTTTTCTTGTACCAGATATATTATGAAAACAGGTAAACGCATGTGATACAGTCGGTTATATTGGCGGGATTCTTTTAAACAATGGCGGAAGATAGGGAGAAACTGAAGGAATCAACATCTTCGTCAACTTTTTGTGTGTTAGAATCGAAATAGATCAGCTCTAGTGCTGTGATTTATTGTGAGTGATAGGTCTCTGTTAGTCAGTCATTTTAAGTAGACAAATCACTCACGGTACACGTTCGTGATTTGATCTACTTTACAACCTCCAAACAGTGATCGATCACTCAATAAATCACTGCTAGAGCTGATATATTTCTTAAATAATGTCTCTTGAAGATACAGCCTTTTACCCATCATTTTTCATTTACCCCTTACTGGTGAAAGATACACCTCTATTTCACATTTTCTTTCTCAAAGGGAGATCCCTAGCATTAAAGATTGGTCACCCTTACCAAACTTGTGAGTCTACTGTTAAAAGGAAAGAATTTGCTCCTTCTTAGGAAACAAATTCTTTTCGTTAACCCTTTTTGTACCAAATGATATCTCCCTCCTTATATATAGCAGGAGTCCATTTCAAAATTTAGGTGTGTTAGTTTGTGTTTTATTCAAAATTGATTTGGAAAATGGCTTAACTTTTTGCAAACAGTGTAGGCCCTGATCAGATGCCGCATTCTGCGGCATCTGATCTGGGCCTGCACTGTTTGCCAACTACCCATTATGGGGTTTCTGGTTTTAAATGGGTTAAACATGCTGTTAACCCCACAGGGAACCAAGAATATTACTCTCAGATCAGAGTTGTCTACCTTGAAAATGTAATTTATACACCTTTAAAACAGAAAATAAAACAATTACAAATAAAGAAGAGCAAAATGGGTCAACATGCAATCTTAACCCATTGTATGCTAGTGGACTCTTCCATTGCTATATGTTTGACAAGTCCATTTGTCATATAAGGGGTGTCAGGCCTATTTTTTTTTTCATTTTTGTTCTATTTTTGACGGAAAATTCTGTTAGCAAAAAGTGCAGGCCCTGATCAGATGCCGCATACTGCGGCATCTGATCTGGGCCTGCACTGTTTGCCAAGGGTACCCCTTTAAGAGTTTCCCACAAACATGGGTTAAAAAGGTCTCTGTTTGTATTCCTGGAGTCAGTTGCTCCAAACTACATTCAATATGGCAAACACACTAATATTTTTGTTGTAAAAATGTGAGCAGCTTTTTCAGCAAAAATATTGGTGGATTCAATATTGATCTATCTAGAACATTTAGCATTTCCACCACTAATGGGTTCATTTAGCAAACAATGCTATGAATGGTCCCAATTTTTTTTTTGCTATGTCCCATCAGGAATAGCAGTTTTCTCAGAAACTGAACAAAGTCAATAGAAAATGTTAGCCTGGCCCGGAGGTTATAAAACTTTTTTCGTGCTCAATTCAGCTGGGCATGCAATTTGTCCTGCTCACAAATTTTAAAATGCCAACAATTGTTGGCATTTTAAAATGTGTGAGAAGGACAAATAACATTCTCTGCTATCTGAGAAAGAAAAATCGCTCAACTTCTTAGTATTTTAATTTTTATGAGCACCGCAAGTTTCATGCTCAGCTGAGTTGAGCATGAAAAAAGTTTTATAACCTCGGGGCCTGAGTAATGCCCAGAGAATTGTATGAAAGCACAGTCTGAGAGCATACAAAGAGATTTTATGATTTGGAGATGGTTAAACTTCTGATCAGATGGTTCAGCTGGTCCAAACTTTTTACATGCTCAACTCAACCAAGCATGGAATCAATCCTGCTCATAAATATTAAAATGCCAACAACTGTTGGCATTTTGATATATATGAGCAGGACAACTATTTTCTACCGACCTGAGCAGTCTTGGATATTTCAAGTGTTATAATCTCATTTCTGTTTCGATATTCACAAGCATTAAAATTTTTATGGTCAGATGAGTTCAGACACCGTCTTCACCCAATGCACATCTTTAGATGCATTTACATGTGATGTTTATGTGTGGGGTAGTTCAGTATATTGAGATATTTTTAAGGTGTTGGTAATGTTTAAGGGGAATGGGAACACGGGGCAGATTTTTCTGCCATTTTTCAAAGGGAGACAACTTTTGGGACTTCCTGTTCGCTTTTCTATAAGCCCTGTCCCCCTGAAAAAGGAGTCTACTCTTAAAGGAAAGAACTTGCTCCTCAGGAGGAATTTGCTCCTCAGGAGCAAATTATTTCCTTCAAGAGTTGACCCCTATTGACAATGGAAGACAAAAATACTTTTGCAGGAGTTACCTCCCCTGAAAGTGTTCCCATTCCCCTTAAGATTGAGATACACTGAAAGCTCTTTTCTGTTTATCCATTTTGTACTGAATCCTTCTAACTTAAATATAGCAGGAGTCCGATTCTGAAATTTTGGAATGCCTAGGTGTTATATTTTAGAAATATAACCAGAAAATGGCTGAACTTTAAGCAAACAGTACAGACTCGGACCAGATGCAGCAGTATGCGGCAACTGATCTGGGTCTGCACTGTTTTTCCAGTGTTCTGTTTTGGTGTTTCCAGTACAAAATTGGTTAATTTTCTATTAAAGCATGGCTTAGCCGGCCTCGGTGGCTCATTCGGATGCGCGTCTGACTGGTGATCAGGAGGACGCGGGTTTGATTCCCGCCGGGTCGGCAACATTCTTTTGTGGAGATTGATCATGAAATCTTTTCTACGGTCATTCTCTCCCGCTGCTTCAAGAAGGGCAGTAGTCAGTTTCTGGCGAAAGAATGTGCACTGTACTGGTTAACCGCTTACGTATAAGCCTGCCCAGGAAAAGTGTGGATAGGTACACTGACCGGCTCAAAAATGACCTAAAATAGTGTTGACAGGGCCGTTAAACTCCAAAACAAACAATAAAGCATGGCTTAGCACTTCCCATCTAAAGCACTATATAATACAATGTATGTATACTAAATGTAAGTTACAAGGTACAGTTGCACCACAGTGAGACTAGGTCCCAAGGTTACAGAATTCTCTTCATTTTTCTTTTTATCTTGGTTAACCCTTATCTTGCTGTTCACAACAACCCCTATCTTTGCAAACAGTGTAGATCCAGATCAGATGGCTTCTTCAGAAGCCATCTGATCAGGATCTACACTGTTTGGCATTCCCTTTATGAATTTGTAGCAATAAATTACATCAAGTAATTTGATTGGTTGATAGACAGAAATGGGTGTGGCTTAAATGAATATCCAGCAAGATAAGGGTTAAATGTCCCTTTCAAGTTTTTTTTCCACTTAAACCCCGGTCCCACAGAGCTTGCGACCGCGATGCGACCTTTCTGCGACTAAAAAAAATGGCAATCGCGGAGCGGTTTCAGAAGTCGCACGGAGGTTTTATAAAGGTTGCAGCAAGGTCGCGGGTAGGTCTCCGAACAAATTTAGTCGCCGATCGTCTTTTGTGCATGCACAAAAGACTGGCTGCGACTGATTTTGATCGCAGACTAGTCGCAATGGTTTTCTAGACGTCGCAGACCAATCTCCGATCGATCGCCGAACAGTCACCGATCGATCCCCGACCGAATTTATGCAAATTTGGCTGTAAATTCTAGCAACCCTATTGCAACTTATCGGAGACTGGTCGCAGACCGATCGCCGACTAATCGCCGACTGATCCGCGATCTATCCACGACCTATCAGTGATGAGTCGGCAACTGTTCGGCGATGAGTCGGCGATCGATCGGAGATTGATCACTGATAAGTCGGCGATTGATCTGCGATTGGTCTGCAACTGGTCGCCGACAAGCTGTAAAAAGGTGTAAAAACCACCGAACGATTATAGCGCCAACTACAATAAAAAACTGTTAACATCCTAGCATCATTTCGACGACAGCTTTCAAAGAGGCAAAATGGTTCGGAGAGGCGGGCAAAAGAAAACGGCGGCGCAGCCGAAAAAAAAACGGGAAGCAAGGCTCGGTCACCAATTTCGGACGACGAGGACTTGCAGCAGCCCAGAGAAGACTCTCAGCAGTCGAAAATTTAGTTTATTTTTGTCTGTGTCAAAAAAAAAAAAACGCAAATAAGTCTCCGACAAGTCGCCGATCGGTTTTATCCAGTCTCTGAAGAGTTGCCGATTGATCGCCGACTAGTCCCCGATCATGTTTCACTTGTTGCAAGTCAGTCGCCGATCATACGGCGACAAGTCGCTGATTGATCGCCGACTTTGGGCAACATTAATCGCCGATTGTTCGGCGACCGGTCGCCGACTAGTCGGCGACGGATCGGCGGATCACATTTACGGAGCAAATTTAGTTGCAACAGTTGCAAAGGTCGCGGGCCAGTTGCAACGAAATCAGTTGCAGAGAGGTCGCATCGCAGTCGCAAGGTCTGTGGGACCGGGGCTTTATATCAAGTTAATCTAAGGTGGACAAAACAGGAGTACCCTGATGAAAACCATCAGACGATCTGTTGCATTACTTGGCATCTCATGAGGCCACAGCTGGGCTTGAACCCACACAGGTAAGTGGCATATTCTTTCACTACCCTTCATGAATCAGCAGAAGGGAGAAAATCACAGAATGTTATTTGTCCTGCTCAGATCAATACAGAATGTTATTTGTCCTGCTCAGATCAGCACAGAATGTTATTTTTCCTGCTCAGATCTGCACAGTATGTTATTTGTCCTGTTCAGATCAGCACAGAATGTTATTTGTCCTGCTCAGATCAGCACAGAATTTTATTTGCCCTGCTCAGATCAATACAGAATGTTATTTGTCCTGCTCAGATCAGCACAGAATGTTATTTATCCTGCTCAGATCTGCACAGAATGTTATTTGTCCTGCTCAGATCAGCACAGAATGTTATTTATCCTGCTCAGATCAGCACAGAATGTTATTTGTCCTGCTCATATCAGCACAGAATGTTATTTGTCCTGCTCAGATTAATACAGAATGTTAACTGTCCTGCTCACATCAGCACAGAATGTTATTTGCCCTGCTCAGTTCCGCACAGAATGTTATTTGCCGCTCATAGATTTTAAAATACCAACAATTGTTTACATTTTAAAATTTATAAGCAAGGCAAATTTCTTGCTCAAGAGAGATGAGCATGAAAAAAAATTATAACCTCAGGGCCTGTGCTCACAAATATTGAAATGCCAATAATAGTTGGAATTTTGATATTTATGAACAAGATAAATTCCATGCTTAACTCTTATCATGAACAACCCCTTTCTTTGCAAACAGTGTAGATCCAGATTAGATGGCTTCTGAAGAAGCCATCTGATTAGGATCTGCACTGTTTGACATTCAATTTATGAATTTGTAGCAATAAATTACATCAAGTAATTTGATTGGTTGATAGACAGAAATGGGTGTGGCTTAAATGAATATTCAGCAAGAGAAGGGTTAACTAAGTTAAGCACAAGGAAGATTTTGTAACCTTAGGGCCAGGGTCTCACTGTTTCCTGATAATATCAGAAAAAGGCGAATAGCTGTCACCTTGCTCTACTGACCAGTGGACCAGGCAACTACTTGAGAGGGGTAAGACTGTTACAATGTGGATAGAACCTTGCCAGCTTTTCATCACTTGGCCCAGTAGTTCAAGCATAAATATGGCATATGTTAATGTACATGTATCCTTAACCCATACTAGTGGACTTTCCATTGTTATAATTTGGACAGGTCCATTTGTCATGAGGGGTGCCAGGCCTATTTTTTCGTTTTTATTCTATTTTTGACGGAGAAATCTGTCAGCAAAAAGTGTTGGCCCTGATCAGACGCTGCATTCTGCAGCGTCTGATCTGGGCCTGCATTGTTTGCCAAGGTACCCCTTTAGGGGTTTCCTGCAAGCAATGGGTTAAAACCGTAACTACGGGCTTAAAGAAATATATGGGCTGCATGATGCTTCCACGCAGAGCTGAATCCGGCCCACACACTAGTACTGGTAAACCGCTTAGAGGATCTAAGCCAGTCCAGGAACCGCGGTGCGTGGCGGAACGTCCATGCTAATAAACTCTTTTGGTTTCATTGGGCGACAGGGCTTGAAATGTCATTTCATCTCAATGTCGGGTAAAAGTCCCACAAAATTGGAAGCAACGTCTCCAAAATGACCTTTACAGTGTTGACGGGGACGTTAAACATCAAATCAAACAAACAAACATGTATTTAATACAGTTTGTACACTGATATTATACACAGAGAACATTACATAATTCTTCAGGTATCTGTGACAGGGAATCTTGTCAATTTCTACAGTACACTTCTCTTGTGAATTTTTTTAAAATATTGTAAAAAGTCCACCCCCACTGAAACATACATACCAGACTATGAGAATCACCTTAAGAGTAACCGATAGGTTTTATAACCTCAGGGTCTGCTTTTGAAATTTTCAAACAACATAGGTTCAGATCAGAATGTGCACCCACACATACTATATTTATCATAAGCATTCGGACAGACAGGCTTTATTTTGTTTGATTTGAGGTTTAACGTTCCCATCAACACTGTAAAGGTCATTTTGGAGACGTTGCTTCCAATTTTGTGGGACTTTTACCCGACGTTGAGATGAAACGACATCTCAAGCCCTGTCGCACAGTGAAACCAATAGGGTTTATAAGCATGGATGGCCTGACTCACACCGCTTTGCCTGGGCAGGCTTAGATCCTCTAGCGGTTTACCAGTACTTGTGTGCGGGTCAGATTTAGCTCTGCATGGAAACATCATGCAGCCCATATATTTCGTCAAGCCCCGATGGGCGGGGGCTGATAGACAGGCCTTAGCAAATAGTGTAGACCCAGATGAGGCGCTGCAGAATGCGACATCTCATCAGGGTCTTCACTGTTTGCAACTAATCCGACAATTCTTAGGCACAACATTGGGTAGTAAATTGTACTTGTTCTAATTTTAGAACAAGTATGGTAAGGAGTTGAGGTGTCGGAATATTTAGCGTAAATACCGTACTTTGTGTTCATTGCCATGGTAATACAAAACCAGCATTAGCTACTTGGATAGCACAATACCCCTTGTTTGTGTATCTAACCCTTAGCCCTTCTCTTGCTGAATATTCAGTTTAGCCACACCCATTTCTGACTTTGAACCAATCAGATTTCTTGATGCAAATCATTGCAACAAATTCATAAACTGAATGATAAACAATGAAGATCCTGATCAGATGGCTTCTTCAGAAGCCATCTGATCTGGATCTGCATTGTTTGAAAGTTAAGACATATCTGGGCTCAGCAGGACAAGGGTTAAGATGCCATGAAAAGCTGCATCAGAAAATGTCTGTTTTTGTCGTCTGCAGAATTCGATTGCAAATTTTTCAAACAATTTTTTGTATACAGTCAAACAGTGTGGACCAGGATCAGACTGCTCCTGGAGGAGCAGTCTGATCTTGGTCCACACTGTTTGCAAAAATGACTTTTAAAGTTTCCAGCAGACGACAAAGCAGATGACAATAGTTGTGATTGGCATGTAGTGTTAAAATGTCAGACTTGTGCTAGACTTTGTAGTTGAGTAGGTATGCTTGCGTCTCTTGGTTGCAAACCCCTTAGACGAGCCCCCGGCCATCCGGGCTTGGAGTTAAAGGTTGGGCTGCATGGTGCTTCCACGCAGAGCTGAAACCAACCATACATTAGTACTAGCAAACCACTTAGGCCTAAGCCTGCCCAGGCAAAGTGGCATGAGTCGGACCGTTCCTGCATATAAACCCTATTGGTTTGTTTTAGCGGCAGAGCTTAGATGGATTTTCATCTCAGTGTCGGCTAAACGTCCTACCAAATTGCAAGCTATGTCTCCAAAATGACCTAAATAGTGTTGAGGAAGATGTAAAACCTCAATTCAAACAAATTAATCAAAACCCCCAAGACAGGTTTTCTCTTGACAGGGTTAAAATTGTGCCAGTGCATGGGAAAACCTACAATAAGACATGCACATAACGAAGACTCAGATCAGCCTGCGCATCCGCGCAGTCTGATCAGAGTCTTCGTTGTGTTCTCTAAGGATAGCTAAGGGCCCAATGCTCCTTCATACAGCAAGAGAAGTCTCTGGGCAGACTATATGGCTGTGCAGGCTGATCTGATTCTTTGCTGGGCGCACATGTAAATTGTAGGAAATGCTGTGCCCCGGCTCAATTATCTTCGTTTCTTCTTCCTGTTCTTATCTGGAGCTCCGACCGTGACCTCAACACAAACTCTGGTACTAGAAGAAACCACGCTACCAGTTTTTACCCCCAGATTTGACACCAACTGGACCACTATTTAATTGAATGTAAAAGGCTCTAGGAGATGAATGTCAAATATCACAAGAATGGATTTGTCGACGTACTCTTTGGTGCTGTTGATTGTGAAGCTGTTGACTGAAAATAGAAAAAGATACAGACATTAACCCTTTTTGTACCCAATGGAATCTTCCTCTTTATACAGTTAAACCTGCCTTAGTGGCCACCTCTATTAAGCAAGCAATCTGTTTTAAGCAAGCAGGCATTCAGTTCCTGAAAAAGGAAAATGCATTAAAATTCACCTGTGTTAAGCAAGCACCTGTCTTAAGCAAGCACTTTTTGAATATCCCATAGGTGCTTGCTTAATACAGTTTGGACGGTATATAGCAGGAGTCCATTTCAAAATTTAGGGATGTCAGGTTGTGTTTTCTTCAAAATTAATTTGGAAAATGGCTTAACTTTTTGCAAACAGCACAGGCCCATATCAGACGCCGCATTGTGCGGCGTCTGATCTGGGCCTGCACTGTTTGCCAACTAGCCGCTTTAGGGTTTCTGGTACAAAATGGATTTAGGATAATGGATATCACAGCTCCATACAAACGTATGTTGTGGGTACTTGTTAGAATCCCCTCACTGAGGTACAGTAAAACCTGTCTTAGTGGCCACCTCTATTAAGCAAGCAACCTGTCTTAAGCAAGCAGGCTTTCAGTTCCAGAAAAGGGAAAATGTATTAAAAGTCACCTGTATTAAGCAAGCACCTGTGTTACGCAAGCACATTTTGATTATCCCTAAGGTGCTTGCTTAATAGGGGTTGGACTGTAATTTTAATCCCTTCACCTAATTAATTGTAACAAATATCCATAATGTATGTTTCTAACATGAAATAAGGAAAATTGGTCCTTTAATTATATTCATTAAGGCCTTTTCAATAGTATTTCACATACTTCGAGCTGATCGTTAATCAGGTGGGCAATAACCGCAGTACAAAAAAAAAAAAAAAACCTGACCTGCGGTTGTAGAATTTGGTGTTTCACATGTGACCCAAGAAAGTTGTTTGTTCACCAAAGCCCTTTTCTGAACAGCTTCCAAGCACTTGTTTGTTTGTCTTTTTTGGAGTTTTTGCCATAAAAATCCTAAAAATTCAGACACCTTTAGGACTTGCTGTAATTCTCCTAAAATTTTAACATATTTGTTTCATGAACCAGCAAGGAGTCTAAAAAGTGCAGATGGAATGGCAAACAGTTTAGACACTGATCAGACTGCTCCTTTAGGAGCAGTCTGATCTGGGTCTGCACTGTTTGCTTAGGCCTATCTGTCCTAATACACGGGATCATTACACAGCACTCTGATGTCACAATGACAAGAATAACACAGCTATAAATACTTGTAACCAGTCAGTAACATAGTCAGTTATAGTCATGTGTACAATTGCAGGCAAGGTTCTTGATCATTAACTAACACCGAGTCAAATGAAAAAAAAAAAAAAATCAACCGAAAAAAAGACATTTTACTCCTAAAGAGACTTTCTTTCAGTTGACTTTAAGGTAATGTGAGGTGGTCGTAAAGTCTCCCTGTCCTTAATCATAGTGTAGTTGATATTTGCTTGTCCTTTGGGATCATTAATTCTAATGTGAAATTTTGAAAATATTTAAAGGTTACTGATGAGGCTAAAATGGCTGAAAACTAGCTAGTCTGGCCCAGAAAACTTGTATACTCCATACTTTTCACTTCTGGGTATATGCCCTGCTTTCAAAAGATAACCCTTTAATAGACCATATTTCCTTTTGCAGTCAACCCTACTTCGAAGACGCTTATGTTAAGAGGAACCAAATTCTAAATTAAAGTGTTGTCTAATTGTTAAAACAGGTGGCAATGCATTTTCACACTGACTGGCAAGCTCTATATTAATGAAATAATCTTGGGATGAAAAGCAGGTACCGTATTTACCCTAAATATGAGGACACCTCAAATCCTTACCATACTTGTTCTAAAATTTGAACAAGTACAGTTTACTTCTCGATGTTATGTAAAAGAATAGCTGGGGGAGTGGCAAATACCGGTAGTGTAGAGCCTGATGTATGGCAAAAAGTGTAGAGCCTGATGTATGGCAAATAGTGTAGAGCCTGATGAAATAGTGTAGGGCCTGATGAGTGGCAAATAGTGTAGAGCCTGATGTATGGCAAATAGTGTAGAGCCTGATGTATGGCAAATAGTGTAGAGCCTGATGTATGGCAAATAGTGTAGAGCCTGATGTATGGCAAAAAGTGTAGAGCCTGATGTATGGCAAATAGTGTAGAGCCTGATGTATGGCAAATAGTGTAGAGCCTGATGTATGGCAAATAGTGTAGAGCCTGATGTATGGCAAATAGTGTAGATCCTGATGAGTGGCAAATAGTGTAGATCCTGATGAGTGGCAAATAGTGTAGAACCGTATGTATTCCGACATATAGGCCTGAGCAAATAGTGCAGAACCAGATGAGATGCCGCATTCTGCGGCGTCTCATCTGGATCTGCACTATTTGCTCAAATATATACTGTAAATACAGTATGTAAAATAACAAACCTCACATATCATTTCACTTACAAGTTGAAAAGATTATTTCGAAATTGAGTTACTGCGTAATAATGATACACAGTTCAGTAATTTATGTTATGTTTACTTTGCCATAATCAGTAAGTTGACTTATCTTTGTGATCTGATAACAAAATGTGTGATGAATATGACATGAGAAAAGAATGTCATACCTTGTATAGAGATGGTATTATTAGGAAAATACACCTCATAACCCGTTTGTATCACATTTGTTTGGGTCCAAAGCAGAAACCCTGTCAGCTGACCACAGTGTTGTATCAAAACAAAAATGTATAGATCGTACAGAACAAGAGGACCATGAGATCCTGATTGCTCCTCTGAGCTCTGAGTATTATTTAGTCCATTTTCTCCTCATATGATTGAATATGATTTTTGGTACTGATAAATAGGTCAAAGTCAACCTTGGGTCATTATTTATAAAATATTGTAGTACTCAGTCACCTAAAGCTGCACACAAAGTTTCAAGAAATTGGCTGAGAGGTTCTGGAGAAAAGGACTCTTTTTTAAGATTTTAATAAACGGCCATGGCTGCCAATTTGGTCATGACTACTTGAACAAACATTTGTTCAACTATTGCAAAGGGCCAAGGTTACCAAATATCCTTGACCTTTAGCATTCATAGGCATTCATTTTGTAGCTATTCCCATGTCATAAGGCACAATATTTTTCGAAAAATGGATTGATTTACATATACTTATACATAAGTGGTTAACTAGTACAATGCACATTCTTTCCCCAGAAACTGACAACTGCTCTTTTCAAATCAGGAGACGGGAGAGAATGACCATAGAAAAGATTTCATGATCAATCTCCAGGAAAGGATGTTGCCAACCTGCCAGGAATCATACCAGTGACCTCCTGATCATCCAGTGGAGCTTCCGAGGTAGGCATCAGTATATGCAACACCAAAACTTTAAATAATGTTTAACCCTTGACCTGCTGCAAATTATTGCAACAAATTCATGAGCTGAATGACAAACAATGAAGATCCTGATCAGATGGCTTCTTGAGAAGCCATCTGATCTGGATCTTCATTGTTTGGAAAATAAGACATATCTGGGATCAGCAGAACAAGGGTTAAAATAGAAAAATATCTGCGTACTTTAACATTTGGAGAAAAAAATATTTTTTGCACTGCAAACACTACTCACATACAAATGTACTTTTCATCAAAAATCTTGTTCTGGCGATACTTCAAGGTGTTGAAACGTTATATAGCACATTCTTTCACTCAGTAACTGACAATGGCTCTTTCTGATTAAAGTACCATTATTGATCCCTGAGAGCACCACTAAAACTGCATAGCTGATGAATTTCTCAGTTGTTTTTAGTTTTTCAGAGGAAATCAGGCTTGGCGTTATATGAGAGTGAGTGAGTGTTTGAGTTTTACGTCCCACCAACAGCCAAGGTCATATGGAGATAGGACCTCGGTTTAAAGACTCATCCGAAAGTCTGGAGAAGCCCAGGATCGATCCTGCTACCCCTGGTTTACAAGGTGAGTAACGTAACCACTACACCACAGAGGCTTCTGACGTTATATGAGAATCCCCTCTGCTGAGCAGGCATTTTCACATGAAATGTCAAGCCTTATTATCCCTGAAAATTACAAACTGCTTTAACCCTTTTTGTACCAAATGGAATCTTCCTCTTTATATATAGCAGGAGTCCATTTCAAAATTTATGGGTGACAGGTTGTGTTTTTTTTTCAAAATCTATTTGGAAAATGACTGAACTTTTAGCAAACAGTGGAGGCCCTGATCAGACGCCGCATTCTGCGGCGTCTGATCTGGGCCTGCACTGTTTGCCAGGGTACCCGTTTTGGAGTTTCCGGTACAAAATGGGTTAAAATGTGATCTGCTCATTTTAGTTTGGATATAACATGGTTGTCTAACCAACATTGTCTTAGCTTTGGAGTAATAAAGAGGTCGGACCCCATAAAAAGTATTATAAAGAGGTTGTGGTTTACCCCTTTTTTTTCCAAATCGAATCTTCCTCCTTATATATAGCAGGAGTCCATTTCAAAATTTGGGGGTGACAGGTTGTGTGTTTCTTTAAACCCTATTTGGAAAATTGCTGGACGTTTTGCAAACAGTGTAGGCCCTGATCAGATGCAGCATTCTGCGGCGTCTGATCTGGGCCTGCACTATTTTCCAGGGTACCCGTTTTGGGGTTTCCGGTACAAAATGATTTAAAATGTCATCTGCACATGTTTGTTTAGATTATTATAACATGGTTGTCTAACCATCTTTGTCTTAGCTTTGGATCTCACCAAACTGTGTTATAAAGAGGTCTGACCCCATAAAAAGTATTATACGTAAAGAGGTTGTGGTTTAACCCTTTTTGTACCAAATGGAATCTTCCTCTTTATATATACCAGGAGTCCAATTCAAAATTTAGGGATGTCAGGTTGTGTTTTCGTCTTCATTCATTTGGAAAACACTGAACTTTTAGCAAACAGTGGAGGCCCTGATCAGATGCCGCGTTCTGCGGTGTCTAATCTGGGCCTGCACTGTTTGCCAGGATACCCCTTTTAGGGTTTCTGGTACTAAACTCACCATAAAAGGGTTAACTGCAGAACTAGGAGCAGCTGGCTGACCCCACCCACCACCAGCCGGAGCTCCGAACCCTTGCATCTGCTGGGGCTGACCACCAAACCCTCCAACTGGCTGACCACCGTACCCGGCTGGGGCTCCGAACCCAGTCTGCTGCTGTGGAAAACCCGTCTGCTGGCCCCCGAAACCCTGTCCACCAAACCCTGTTGCAGTATTCGTCTGTGCACCACCAAATCCCGCCGTTGACGGCATCCCTCCGAAACCACCATTCTGCATTCCAAATTGTCCGAAGCCACCCTGACCCTGGGACGAAGTAGCACCCCCAAATTGTCCGAACCCAGGATTTGAAACAGGGGCCCCTGTAGGAGCCCCAAACTGTCCAAAACCTCCTTGTTGCGTTGCTCCAAATGGATTGGCTCCTATGGAATTCGGAGCCCCGCCCATTCCCGGCGCTGACTGTGACGTCAAAGCTGTATTACTGCCGCCACCAAATGGATTGGCTGCTGAAAATACAGATTTCTGCATTAACCTTTTTGTACCAAATGGAATCTTCCTCCTTATATATAGCGGGAGTCCATTCCAAAAATTAGGGGTGTCAGGTTGTGTTTTCTTCAAAATTTATTAGGAAAATGACTGAACTTTTAGCAAACAGTGTAGGCCTTGATCAGACGCCACATTCTGGGCCTGCACTGTTTGCCAAGTACCCCTTTAGGGGTTTCCGGTACTAAATGGGATAACCCTTGTCCTGCTGAATAATTTAATTTTGCCACTACCATTTCTGACTATCAACCAATCAAATTACTAAATACTATTTTTGTATTCAAATTCACAATCTAATATCTAATAGTGTAGATTGTGATCAGATGGCTTCTGATCATCTGATCTAGATCTACACTGTTCACAAGTGTTGGGTTATTGTGATTAGCAGGCTAATATTTAACCCATCAAGTGTTATTTATGACTAGCTGCACAGAGCCCCAGATAATGCGGTGGGGGATGGGTACTCAAATGTTATTTTTCATGTATCTGCATGAAAACATTATGTTGTGGGTATAGTTCGAACAAATTGACCTGAGACTGGTGAACTACTTTATTAACATAATTTCACACCTGGCTGAATGCATATATTTATCCTCGTCATCTCCCGAAAATAGCGATATTGTTATTCAATACATAGAGGTCGGTAAATGGGTCGCAATTCACGTGATGTCGAAAATTCACGAGAAGTTAACGGAAGGCGGCGTATTGGGCGATAACTTTGACTAATTTATTCCTTGCATAAAGATCAGTCTCAGGTCAATTTGTTCGAACTAGACTCATTATAAGTGCCTGCCAAGGTGATTCTAATGAGTACCCACAACATTATTCTTTTGTGCAGAAATAAGAAAAATATCAGTACTTTTTGGATAAAAATAGTGCCTTATCGGTAGCTATGCAGTAACAGAAATCATTTTCTAAATATTTTTTTTCTTATTTAATAATCTGATGCTGTAAATTAAAGAAAATATTTTACTGGCCCAACTGTGGACATTAACCCTTTTTGTACCAAATGGAATCTTCCTCCTTATATATAGAAGGAGTTCATTTCAAAATTTAGGAGCATTGGGTTGTGTTTTCTTCAAAAGTTATTTGGAAAATGACTGAATTTTTAGCAAACAGTGTAGGCCCTGATCAGACGCCGCGTTCTGCGGCGTCTGATCTGGGCCTGCACTGTTTGCCAGGGTACCCATTTTGGGGTTTCTGGTACTAAATGGGTGAAATAAAGGAAATGACACATTTTCAAACGAAATTATCCCTTTACATTCTAGTTTACTGAACAGATACTTTGGTTTCCTTGAAACTATGGAAATTAACTTTCAAGAGTTTTGAAATATAATTCCAGGATCATGCGAGAAACAAAACCAATGCAGCCCCAAAGTTAAAAAAAAAAAAAAAAAAAAATCATGCTCAACTCAACCGAGCATGCAATATGTACTGCTCATAAACTCACAAATATTACTATGCAATCAAATATGACCTGTTTCATTCTCAAAACACCAGTTTAATATACATGTACATCAAGCATTTTTTTTAAATATCAAACATTAACGGCATTTGTATACTCATGAACTGCATTATGTCATCAGATATGGTCTTTTTCATATTCAACCGCTACTTTAATAATAATCCTGCTCATAAATACAACATAAAAGGCATATACATATTTATGAGCAGGATAATGCCATCAAATATGGTCGTTTTCATACTCAAATCACCAGACTGATATCCATCCTGATCAAAAATATTTAAAAAATAAAAACAATTAATGGCATCTGTATATATATATATGAACAGGATAACATTTCATGCTCAACTGAGAAGAGCAGAAAAAATTTATAATAACAATACAGCTTCATTCCAGCACATGCAAAAATGTCTGCTTATGAGCCATTCCAAACATCAGTCATTTTAATGCCAACTGAAAACATGTCACGGTTATGATCATAAGGACTGGGACAGATAGGCCCAAGCAAACAGTGCAGACCCAGATCAGACTGCTGCAGCAGCAGTCTGATCAGGGTCTACACTGTTTGCCATTCAGTCTACACCTTTTAGAAAACTTGCTGGACCATGAAACAAATTTGATGATCCCAAGGACTGGGACAGGTAGACCAAAGCAAACAGTGCAGACCTAGATCAGACTGCTGCTGAATCTATTTCTCCAAGCCCCAATGGGCCCGGTGTAACGGTCAGTTTCTTCCCCCGGCCCTGTTCTTCCCCGGAGAAGAACTGGGCCGGCCCGTTTCTTCCCCGGGGGAAGAACTGGGCCGGCCCAGTTCTTCCCCGGGGGAAGAAACTGACTAGTCAGTTTCTTCCCCACCCAGTCAGTTTCTTCCCCACCTGAAATATTTTTCAGAACCATAGTCAACGAGTAATTTTCAGCTCACAATTTGTTGTAAATGAGATATGAGACCATTCTGAATATCTTTTAGCTTACATGACAAAATGTGCTCTATGCTACACCATTCATGGATATGCAATAAAATATGCACCCATATTCAAGCATCTTTGATGAATTTTCTTTGCTTTTAAAGACATAAATTAGTATTTAAACAGATATACTAAGCCACAAATGTTTGGCGCTCAAATCTACATAGAATTTGGAGACTGGGGGGGTGGGGAAGAACTGGGCCGGCCCAGTTCTTCTCCACCCCAGATGTTTCTGTCTACTAATAATTCTTGTGATAAATATCCTTTGCTTTTTTAAGACAAAAAATGGATTTAACTAAAAAGATATAATAAGCAACAAATGTTTGAAGCTCAAATCTAAATAGAATTCGGAGACTGGGGGTGGGGAAGAACTGGGCCGGCCTGTTTCTTCCCCAACCCAGATTTTTCTGTTTACAAAAAATTCTTGTGATTAATTTTCTTCCCTTTTTAAGACATAAATTGGTATAAACTAAAAAGATGTAATAACCAACAAATGTTTGGAGCTCAAATCTAAATAGAATTTGGAGACTGGGGGTGGGGAAGAACTGGGCCGGCCTGTTTCTTCCCCACCCCAGATTTTTTATGTTTACAAAAAATTCTTGTGATAATTTTTCTTCGCTTTTTAAGACATAAATTGGTATAAACTAAAAAGATTTATTAAGCAACAATGTTTGGAGCTCAAATCTAAAAAGAATTCGGAGACTGGGGGGTGGGGAAGAACTGGGCCGGCCCGTTTCTTCCCCACCCCAGATTTTTCTGTTTACAAAAAATTCTTGTGATAAATTTTCTTCGCTTTTTATGATATAAATTGGAATAAACTAAAAAGATATAATAAGCAACAATGTTTGGAGCTCAAATCTAAATAGAATTTGGAGACTGGGGGCGGGGAAGAACCGGGCCGGCCCGTTTCTTCCCCACCCCAGATTTTTCTGTTTACAAAAAATCCTTTTGATAAATTTTCTTCGCTTTTTAAGACATAAATTGGTATAAACTAAAAAGATGTAATAACCAACAAATGTTTGGAGCTCAAATCTAAATAGAATTTGGAGACTGGGGGTGGGGAAGAACTGGGCCGGCCTGTTTCTTCCCCAACCCAGATTTTTTATGTTTACAAAAAATTCTTGTGATAAATTTTCTTCACTTTTAAAGACATAAATTGGTATTAACTATGGCCAGCCCAGTTCTTCCCCACCCCTCAGTCTCTGAATTCTATTGAAACTTAAGGGCCAAACATTTGATGCTTATTATATCTGTTTAGTTAATACCAATTTATGTCTTTAAAAGTGAAGAAAATTTATCACAAGAATTTTTAGTAAACAGAAAAATCTGGGGTGGGGAAGAAACGGGCCGGCCCAGTTCTTCCCCACCCCCAGTCTCCAAATTCTATTAAGATTTGAGCTCCAAACAATCATTGCTTAATTTAGCTGCTTAGTTTATACCAATTTATGTCTTAAAAACCAAAGGAAATTTATCACTACAATTATTATAAAGCAGAACATCAGGGGTGGGGAAGAACTTGGCCGGCCCAGTTCTTCCACATCCCCCAGTCTCTGAATTCTATTTTGTTGCTTATTATATCTCTGTAATTAATACCAATTTATGTTTTTAAAAGTGAAGAAAATTTATCACAAGAATTTTTAGTAAAAAGAAAAACCTGGGGTGGGGAAGAAATGGGCCGGCCCAGTTCTTCCCCACCCCTACTTTCCAAATTATATTTAGATTGGAGCACTAAAGAGTTGTTGCTTATTATATCTGTTTAGTTAATACCAATTAATGTCATAAAAAGCTAAGAAAATTAATCATAGATACTGGAATTGGGATGAAAATTTCCTTGGATCTCCATATATTGTATGACATAGAGAAAATTTTGCCATTCAAGCTGAAAAGACTCAAAACTAATTCAGAATGGTTTCTTTTTGTATTTTTAACAATTTTGAGGCATAAATTACTTGTTCTCAGTGGTTCTAAAAAAATTTCAGGTGGGGAAGAAACTGACTGGGTGGGGAAGAAACTGACTAGTCAGTTTCTTCCCCGGGGAAGAAACGGGCCGGCCCAGTTCTTCCCCGGGGAAGAAACTGACTGGGGGGAAGAACCGGCCTGTTACACCGGGGCCCAATCCAAAGATGGGAGATACGAGGAGGGAGCTTCATGTCAGAAGTCATGCATCAAGCCCTATGAGCTGCGCAAGCTCGGCAAAACCTTGTCTAGTCACTTCAGTGCAAGTGTCCTTTTCAATATGAGCTGGTTCATTCAAGTCTTTAGTTACACATCAAATACACATATATCCAAAGAATCATTTTTGCTCAACATTTATCCTGCTGAATGAATTAATTTAGCTACAAACATGTCTGACTATCAGTCAATCAAATACTTCATGTAACATATTGATTCAAATTTGCATACTGACTGAAAAACAGTGTGGATCCTGATCAGATGGCTTCTGAAGCCATCTGATCAGGATCTACACTGTTGGAAAAGGTAGGGGTTTTTGTGTTCAGTGGGATAAAGGTTATTATTCATATGACTGCAGATACACACATGGTAAAAATAACATCTTATGTATATATGAATAAATTAACTATATATTTATTTATTTATTGTATTACTAATGTTGTATATGTGCAATATAGGATGTTAACCCCTGTCCAGCTGAAAAACGACAACCTCTACCATTGCAAACATTGTAGATCCAGATCAGATGGCTTCTGAAGAAGCCATCTGATCTGAATCTACACTGTTTGCTATTCACTTTGCGAATTTGAATGAATACATGTACATGAGAGGTGGAAATGGGTGTGGCAAAATTAACTTATTTAGCAGGACAAGGGTTAAAGATGTCAAAATACATGTACATGTATAAAATCATATAAAATATTGAATATTTTTAAGAACTATGTTGAAACCGCGGTGCGAGGCGGACCATCCATGCTAATAAACACTATTGGTTTCATTGGGCGACAGGGTAAAAGTCCCACAAAATTGGAAGCAACGTCTCCAAAATGACCTTTACAGTGTTGACGGGGACGTTAAACCTCAAATCAACCAACCAACCAACCGATGTTGAAATTATCCCACAAGAGGCACATTTTTATTTTCCACTACTCTCCTGTGCCCGTGTCCATTGGGGCTCAGAGAACCAGATTGGGCTGCATGGTGCTCCTGCGCAGAGCTGGAACCCATTGAACATGAGCACTGGTAAGAAGGTCCAAGCCTGCCCAGGCGAAGTGGTGCGAGTTTGGTTATCCCTGGCAGTGTTTTTGGGCGGTAGGCTTGAGATGTCATTACATCTCTATGTTGGATAAGTGAGTGAGTGAGTGTTTGAGTTTTACATCCCACCAACAGCTAAGGTCATATGGAGACAGGACCTCGGTTTAAAGACTCATCCGAAAGTCTGGAGAGGCCCGGGATCGATCCTGCAACCCCTGGTTTATAAGGCGAGTAGCTTAACCACTACACCACGGAGGCTTCTAAACTCTATGTTGGATAAAAGTCGCACAACAATGGAAGCAACATCTCCAAAATGACCTAAATGGGGTCGGCGCTGACCTAAACCTCAACTCAGATTCCGCTTTTCAGAGCCGCACAACAGAATATCAGATAGTGCAAAAAGCTGATCACATTTCTCAAAGATGTGAGTCAACACATTCTTCACCTGTTTCCGGTTACCCTAATGATCCTACGTTTTGAGACAGGTAGGTGTAAGCAAACAGTGCAGACTCAGATCAGAAGCAGTTTGATCAAGGTCTACACTGTTTGCCATTCCGTCTGCATCTTTTGGACTCCTTGCTAGGCCGTGAATCAAATTTGTTAGAATTTTATCCCTTATCATGCTGTTCATGACAACCCCTATCTGTGCAAACAGTGTAGATCCAGATCAGATGGCTTCTGAAGAAGCCATCTGATCAGGATCTACACTGTTTGGCATTCAGTTTATGAATTTGTAGCAATAAATTACATCAAGTAATTTGATTGGCTGATAGACAGAAATGGGTGTGGCTTAAATGAATATTCAGCAAGATAAGGGTTGAGAATTATAGCAAGCCCTCAAGATGTCTGAGTTTTCAGGAATTTTAGGGTATATCAATGATAAACCACCCAGTCAACAGTATCAAGGTGATGCTGAGCTGGTCAGTTAACCCTTTTTGTACCAAATGGAATCTTCCTTCTTATATATAGCAGGAGTCCATTTCAAAATGTAGGGATGTCAGGTTGTGTCTTCTTCAGAAATTATGTGGAAAATGGCTAAAATTTTTGCAAACAGTGTATAACGCGGCATCTGATCAGGGCCTGCACTATTTGCCAGGGTACGCGTTTTAGGGTTTCCGGTACAAAAAGGGTAAACCTTACCGTTATCCCACTGCATAAATTAATTTAGCGCCATCCATTTACATTTCAACCAATCAAATAACTTGATGTTATTTATTCATTCAAATTCGCAAACTGAATGACAGTGTAGATCCTGATCAGATGGCTTGTTCAGGAGCCATCTGATCTGGATCTACACTGTTTGCAAAGTTAGGGGTTGTTGCGAACAGCAAGATAAGGGTTAGCTACACTTTTCCTTGACAGGCCTAGACACCCGGTACAGTACACATCCACCATTTTTCTTGAATGAAGAAAGTGACAGCAGGACCGTAGAAAAATACAGTAAAATTCCTATATTAAGACCACCTTTGGGACTGTTCAAAAGTGGTCTTTAAGACCACTTTTGAACAGTCCCAAAGGTGTTCCCTGACCAGAGGACAGCGCGGGCAATAAACACAAAGAAAGATTAAGTGCACCCTTCAAAATAAGCTTTTTAAAGCAGAATTAATCTTAATTTTAGGTGGTCTTGATAGCAGAATTTCACTGTAGTTGACTCTTGTTATCTAAAACACTGATATCTCAAACTATTGCTTAAGTCAAACTGGACTTTGGAGAGTTGTTTTCATTTTGCTATACTCACTAAATTTTAACTCCTTCAATCTCAGTCACTGTTATCTCAAACCATAATTTCAAGACTCTTGGAGTTTGAGTTAACGAGTGTGAACTGCATTTCATGATCAATCTCCATGAAGTTGCCAGACTCAGTGATCTGATTTTCTCTTCCTGATCGCCAGTTGGCTTGGGTCTGGAGTTTTATGTTTCAGTCCCCACAAATTTGGTAATGCTGAGTCTAACCTCAGTTTTCCTTATTCATAAATGGTTATAAACCACAGGCTTATTCATGAATGTTTATAAACCACCTTACGAAAACATGCCTATTCAAATATATTGATAAAATATTACCACCAAAAATGAAATTTTTCAGATAAAAATCCTGATATTTTCCATATTTCTGCTCAAAACATAGATTGTGGGTACTTGTTAGAACTGCCTCAGCGAGGCCATTTTAACCAGTGCTCACAATCTATATTTTAGAGCAGAAATAAGAAAAATAGCCATCGGAAGAGATGGCAAATCCCCCGACCAAAAGCCAATATGGCCTTCAGAAGATTGTTCACCAATAGAAAGTGCACCAGAATTAAACCAGCAATATATCATAAAAGTATTGCAGTTATGGCCATCACAAGATTATTCTGTCAGGGGAGATAACTAAACAACCAGGGAACTCAGAAATATGGTTCTTGCGCATGACATGCCTGCTTAAGCTCATGTATTTCTGTACAAAGTACCATCAATATGTCTCAAAAGGTATTGGAGATATGGTGATCACAAGCTGGTCATACTGTTATATTGGAAGGGTAGATAACTCAAATACCACAGCACCAACAGTTGTGGTTCTTGCACATGACATCCCTTTTGTATCTTGTATACAATTGTCCCAAGTTCCTCCAATATATCTCAAAGGGTGTTGGAGTTATGGCCATCGCAAGGTTATATTGAAAGGGGAGATAACTAAAAAAACCAGAGCACCCAGAGTTGTAATTATAGAGCACGACACACCTGCTTAACCTCACGTACATCTGCATCAAGTACCACCAATATGTCTCAAGGGTATTGGAGGTACGGTGATCACAAGGTTGTCATACTGTTATAATGAAAGGGGAGATAACTCAAATATCATAACACCCAGAGTTGTGGTTCTCAGGCATGAAGCACCGTCTCAACGTTGTATACAATTGTGCCAAGTCTCATCAATATATCTCAAAGGGTATTGGAGTTATGGCCATCACAAGGTTATATTGTCAGGGGAGATAATTAAAAAACCAGGGCACCAAGAGTTGTGGTTCTTGCATGTGACACACCTGCTTAATCTCATGTACAACTGTACCAAGTATCATCAATATATCTCAAAGAGTGTTGGAGATGTGGCCATCACAAGGTAGTGATTCTATATTATTGGAAGGGGAGATAACTAAAAAATCATGGCACCCAGAGTTGTGGTTCTTGTGCATGAGACACCGTCTCGGCCTTGTGAACAACTGTGCATGGTATCATCAATATATCTTAAAGGGTATTGGAATTATGGCCATCACAAGGTTGTCACTCTATTTTATTGGAAGGGGAGATAACTCCAAAACCATGGCAACCAGAGTTGTGGTTCTTGTGCATGACACGCCGTCTGAGCCTTATGAACAACTGTGCCAGGTACCATCAATATATCTCAAAGGGTATATGAGTTATGGCCATCACAAAATAGTCATTCTATTTTATTCAAAGGGGAGATAACTAAAAAAGTATGGCATCCAGAGTTCTGGTTCTTGTGCATGACACCCTGTCTCAGCCTTGAGAACAATTGTGCCAAGAACCATCAATGAATCTCAAAGGGTATAGGAGTTATGGCCATCACAAGGTTGTCACTCTATTTTATTGGAAGGGGAGATAACTCCAAAACCATGGCAACCAGAGTTGTGGTTCTTGTGCATGACACGCCGTCTCAGCCTTGTGAACAACTGTGCCAGGTACCATCAATATATCTCAAAGGGTATTGGAGTTATGGCCATCACAAAGTAGTCATTTTATTTTATTAAAAGGGGAGATAACTAAAAAAGGATGGCATCCAGAGTTCTGGTTCTTGCGCATGACACGCCGTCTTGGCCTTGTGAACAATTGTGCCAAGAACCATCAATGAATCTCAAAGGGTATAGGAGTTATGGCCATCACAAGGGTGCGTCTACGGACGGACGGACGGACAGACGGATACTTAAGTGGCTAGGCGTCGGCATATTGACTACTTAAGCGGCAAATTCTCTTTAGTGGCAAGCCACCTAAGAGCGAATTTTTGCCACTTAAGTACCAAAATTACGGAATAAACCCCATTTGGACTCACGAATATATACTTAAGTGTCAAACTGTCCAAATTTTTTGCCCCCTAAATGTCGTTTCGTTGGTGCGGACGGACAGACGGACGGACGCCAGGCTGATCGCTATATCCCCCGAACCTATTCGGTCGGGGGATAAAAATAAGGTTTACCCCTGTAAACCCAAGTTTTACTATATAAAATTGGGGTTCAAGGGGGTCAAAACTATATAGGCATGTTTGCGTGATGAGAGTATAGTACACATTCTTTCACAAGAAACTGATAACTGCCCTTTCTAGATCGGCCCTGTCCATCGGGGCTTGAAGAAATATATGGGCTGCATGATGCTTCCACACAGAGCTAAATCCGACCCGCACACGAGTACTGGTAAACCGCTTAGAGGATCTAAGTCTGCCCAGGCAAAGCTTTGCGAGTCGGACCGTCCATGCTTATAAACCCTATTGGTTTCATTGGGCAACAGGGCTTGAGATGTCATTTCATCCCAACCTCGGGTAAAAGTCCCGCAGAATTGGAAGCAATGTCTCCAAAATGACCTTTACAGTGATGATAGGGACGTTAAACCTCAAATCAAACAAAGATCAGCAGAAGGGAGAGGATGGCCAAAGAAAATATTTCATGATCAATTTCCATGAAAGAATGTTGCATTCCTAAACAACAGTTGGATTGACAAGCAACTTCTCATGCAGATCTGTTCCTAACTAGAGCTGTCAGTGAAACTGACTAGGGCCCCGGCAGCGCTATCAGAGGAGTAGTAAAAAAATTTGTGGACGGACAGATGGACGGACAGACGGACGGACAGAGTGATTACTATAGGGCACCCACACTTTCAGTGCGGGCCCTAATTATAGGACTACACCAGCTGTTCTCTATAAAATATTGTCTGACATGGATCTCTATATAATATTGTCATGTCACAGGGAATAATGCTAGCCCTCAACACCAAGGTACATAGTTAGAGTATGCCACTGTTAATACTGTCAGGTTAACTTTTAACCCTTCTCTTGCTGAATATTCAGATTAGCCACACCCATTTCTGACTTTGAACCAATCAGATTACTTGATGTAATTTATAACTACAAATTCATAAATTGAATGTCAAACAGTGTAGATCCTGATCAGATGGCATCTTCAGAAGCCATCTGATCTGGATCTACACTGTTTCCAAAGATAGGGGTTGTAGTGAACAGCACGATAAGAGTTAAAGTGCCAAACACAAGCTGGGAAGATGAGATTTTCAAATATTTTCTAAATTATTTTCCAGAGAACTTGCATTTGTCAAGCTGAATTTTCTCTGACAAATATCAAAAACAAGAGGACCATGATTGTCCTATATCACTCACCTGAGCTAAAAGTGTTTTACATACTTAATATCTAAGTTTCACAAGGTAGATTGATTTAACCCTTCTCTTGCTGAATATTCATTTTAGCCACACCCATCTCTGACTTTGAACCAAACAGATTACTTGATGTAATTTATTCCTACAAATTCATAAACTGAATGTCAAACAGTGCAGTTCCTGATCAGATGGCTTCTTTATAAGCCATTTGATCTGGATCTACACTGTTTGCAAAGATAGGGGTTGTTGTGAACAGCATGATAAGAGTTAAGATTTTGTTTAAATTTTATGCTCAAGAATTTAGGTACATGTAAAGGTTAAAAATTTGAATGTTCTTGATAGAAACCCACCAGATGTACCTATGTACCAAATATCAAAGGTGCCTAGGTTTTCTGTAACAGACAAGACGATTTTTATAGTTTTCCCTATATGACCTATGTCTATGTAAAACAAGTGATGCCATGGGTAGGGATATTTTTGGACCCAGGGCTATAATATGAACAACAAATGACACCTTGGGTGGCCCCAGAGCTATAATTTGAACAATCTTGGCAGAGGTCCAATAGATAAAGGGGTATACCAAATATCAAAGACCTGGGCCTTCTGGTTTTAGACAAGAAGATTTTTAAAGCTTTCCTCTTTATTAAGTCTATGTAAAAAGTGGGTTCTGCAACTTGGTCATTTTTGGCTCCAGGGCTAAAATTTGAACATCCTTGGCAAAGGTCCACTTGATTAAGGTGTGTACCAAAAATCAATGTTCTGGGTATTCTGGTGGCAGACGAGAAAATTTTTAAGGTTCTGCCTATACAAGTCTATGTAAAACATGGCCCCCCTCGGTGGGGTCATTTTTGGCCCCAGGGCTATAATTCAAACAATCTTGGCAGAGATCCACTAGATGAAGCTGTGTTCCAAATATCAAGGGCCTGAGCCTTCTTGTTTCAGACAAGAAGAATTTTAAAGGCTTTCCCTATATAACCGTAATCCACTATGCAGCGCCATTTTGGACCCCAGGGCGATAATTTGAACAATCTTCGAAGAGGTCCACTAGACAAAGCTGTGTGCCAAATATCAAAGGTTTTCCCTACATAGCACCATGTAAAACATGTGGGCCCCTAGGCAGGGCCATTTATGATGCCAGGGTAATAAAATGAACCATCCTGGTATAGGTCCACGTGCCGAAGCTGTGTACCAAATATCAAAGATCTGTGCCTTCTGGTTTCAGACAAGTAGAATTTTAAAGGTTTTCCCTATATAACTCTATGTAAAAGATGTGGGCCCCCAGGTGGTGTCTTTTTTGGCTCCAGGGCTATAAACTGAACAATCCTGGTAGAGGTCTACTAGATGAAGCTGTGTACCAAATTTCAAAGGCCCGGACCTTCTGGTTTCAGATAAGAAGATTTTTAAATGTTTTCCCTATATAACTCTATGTTAAACATTGACCTCAGAGCTATAATTTGAACAATCTTGGTAGAGATCCACTAGATGAAGATTCATACCAAATATCAAAGACCAGGGCCTTATGGTTTCAGACAAGAAGATTTTTAAAGGTTTTCCCTATACATGGCTATGCAATACATGTGGGCCACAGGGTGGGGCCATGTTTGACCCCAGGGCTATAGTAGAGGTCCATTACATGAAGCTTCATGCCAAATATCAAACTGGCCTGGGCCTTCTGGTTTCAGACAAGATGATTCTCAAAGGTTTTTCCTATCTAAGCCTATGTTAAATGTGGGCCCCTGGGCATGGCTATTTTTGGCCTCAGGGCTATAATTTGAACAATCTTGTTACAGGTCCACTAGATGAAGCTTCAAACCAAATATCCAAGACCTAGGCCTTTTGGTTTCAGACAAGAAGATTTTTAAAGGTTTTTCCCTATTTAAGCCTATTAAAAACCAGTGGGCCCGGTGTAGGGCCATATTTGGCCTCTGGGCTATAATTTGAACAATCTTAGTAGAGGTCCACTAGATGAAGCTTCATACCAAATATCAAAGACCTGGGTCTTCTGGTTTCAGACAAGAAGATTTTCAAAGGTTTTTTCTTATTTTCCCCTTTTTATTGCCCTGGCAACCAGAATTCTGCATGAAATGCAATTCTTTGAACAACTCAAATACCATTTCAAATCTGTTCAGTGGTTTAGGAGGAGATTGTGGACGGACGGACATCCGGACGGACATCCGGACGGAGGGATGACGACAACGACAGACAGTGACCAATCACAACAGCTTCCCCAGAGCCTTTGGCTCACGTAAGCAAAAACAAAAATTAGAATGTAAGCTGCTCCAAATTTGCTTAGCACTTTATGGATGAATAAAAATAATTACAAAAATACATCTATGTGCATTTAAATGAATGTCCATCTTTAGTTTGTGTTTCTTTTGGGCATTCATTCAAAAGGCAAGATTCAAATTATTCAATCTTAAGAACATTCGCAATTCTATTCAAAGGAATGAACAGACCATCAAGGGAAACAACTCTATTGACAAAACTGGCCTTGTGATTCACCACTAAAGAGAGAAGAGACTTTTTTTATAGCACACCTCTTCTTCTAAGAAGAAATAAACCAGACGTCTCAAAATTGAGTTGTTGTGTTATGGTTGAAGAAGACAGACCCTAACATACCATAAGTAACAAAGTTGTCCCCCTTGAAAAAGGGAGGAAAGTTTGTCAGTTTCCCCATAAGAGATAGCACAGCAGGATGTAGAATATTAACCAATAAAATGCCAATCACGACAATTGACGTCTGCTATGCCGTCTGCCGGTTACCTTAAAAGTAATTTTTTGCAAACAGTGTGGGCCCAGATCAGACTGCTCCTGTAGGAGCAGTCTGATCTGGGCCCACACTGTTTGCCTGTATACAAAAGTATTTCTAAAAAGTTTGCAGAACGATTCAGCAGACGACATAAGTAGACAACATTTTCATATGTTGTTTTCCTAAGCAGCTTAAGGGTTAAGGGTCTTACATGGGTGTGAGGGGTGGATAGAAAAATTTGTCCCTCAGGATCAGACTGAAGTCACTTGGTTTGCCAAGTGATACTGGACAGTGATCCCGAGGGATGAATTGCCAAGTGGTGCCAGACGGTGATCCCCAGGGAAACATTTTTCTATCTTTGCCTCACACCCATGTAAGATTCGTTTTCTTGCATACCTTTCATTTTTGAATTTCTGAGCGTGGATTTTTAACAATGCAGTTACTTGGACTGCTCATGTTCACCGTATTGTGACCTTTAGTGATGTCAAATAACTTGTCGTGATGTCAACCATAATGAGGGCTAATATATGGCAGTATTCAACAAGTGTGAATCAAAGACGTGAGAATACAGTGAAATTCCGCTATTAAGACCACCTAAAATTAAGTCTAATTCTGCTTTAAAACACTTATTAAGAAGGGTGCAGCTATTCTTTCGGTGAATGTCTTGCACACAATGTCCTCCAGTCAGAGGCCACTTTTGGGACTGTTCAAAAGTGGTCGTAAAGACCACTTTTGAACAGTCCCAGAGGTGGTCTTAATAAAGGAATTTTACTGTTCTTGATTTTTATCATGTCTCTTGGCAGGATAATCTGGGTAGGATAAGAACTTGTATCCCAGGATACAATCCATGATGAATTTCCATATCTGGTATGCAAGAAAAGCTAAGAATCACAGCTGAATCCAAAATGAATGCTTCCAAAACATTTCAAAAGATAATAAAACCATTCTGGAATGAATAAATTCCATGCTGAATACTCTGAAAGATTTTAAGTAGAGCTACATGTATGTCAAAATCAAGGAATGCTGAAATATTCAAGGTCCAGTTATTCAAAACATCGTTAGCTTAACGAGTTTGTAAGTGGTCAAATTGTTAACTGTTCTAGTAAGTCCTATATCTTGTATTCTGGTATTTTTGCTGAAAAAATGTGAGCAGCTTTTGCATTAGCAAAAGCTGCTCACATTTTTTCAGCAAAAATATTAGCATACTTGCCATATTTAATGATCAAAGTTTTATTGATACATTAACTGATGATATCGTTAGTTTTGAACAACTGGCCCCTGGTTAACAACTGTAACAAGAACCTGCATCCTTTGAATTCTTAATTTCTGACATACCTGGAACCCTCCACAGCACAGGTAAGATGTCACATGACACACAAGAACATTACAGATCGAGATCAGCCTGTTTGAGTGAGCCGGTGATCACAATGATATGACTGACAAGAAATAATTCATGACTAATCTATTACAGAAATACCCTCCTGTAGGATATATGCTCTCCGCCCCCGCCCATCTGGGCTTGAAGAAATTAATGGGCTACATGATGCTTTCACGCAGAGCTGAAACCGACCCCCACACAAGTACTGATAAACCGCTTAGAGGATCTAAGCCTGCCCAGGCAAAGCAGTGCGAGTCTGACCAACCATGCTGGTAAATCCTATTGGTTTCATTGGGCAGTTGGGCTTGAGATGTCATTTCATCTCAATGTCGGGTAAAAGTCCCACAAAATTGGAAGCAATGTCTCCAAAATGACCTTTACAGTGTTGACGGGGACGTTAAACCTCAAATTAAACAAATCCAGCATTTAGTCAATTTTGCAATGATTTTCAACTAAACTTAACAGAGAAAAATGCAGAGGAGTGACATAAAATTGGCACTATCACATCTGCCAGCGTTCATTGTTTAAAATGTGTCATGTAACATCTTAAACCCAGTAATTTAGGGAACTTGATACACATGGCATATTTTCCACCATTTTAACCCTTTTCTTGCTGAATATTCGGTTTAGCCACACCCATTTCTGACTTTGAACCAATCAGATTACTTGATGTAATTCAGTTTAGCCATACCCATTTCTGACTTTGAACCAATCCGATTACTTGATGTTATTTTATTCTTACAAATCCATAAACTGAATGTCAAACAGTGTAGATCCTGATCTTCACTGTTTCCAAAAATAGGGGTTGACATGAACAGCAGGATAAGAGTTAAAGAGAGACAACTTTCAAGGATTCCTATTCACTTTCTAATAAATTGAGTCACTCTAAGAATGGGGTCTACTCTTGAAGGAAAGAATTTAAGAGTAGATCCCTGAGGACAAGGAAAAAAATGTTTTTGAAAGAATTGGCTCCCCTGAAGGTGAATTGTCTCCCCTGAATGTGTATCAACTCCCCTTTAACAACCCACTTATATGAAGTTACCAGTGGTCTCAAGGAATGGGTTTCCTGGCTTCCCTACTACTGGACCTGAGAAACCTGCCGCAGTATAATTATCACCACTTAGAAACATTTTATATTTATATATACACCACAACCTCTTTATAACACTATTAATAGGGTCTAAAGCAGAAACTGTGTTAGTTAAACAACCGTGTTATATCCAAACAAAAATGTATAGATTATATAGAAAAATGATCATTTATGTTCATTTTTCTATATAATCTACACATTTAATGGCCATTTATGTTCATTTTTCTGTATAATCTACACATTTAATGGCCATTTATGTTCATTTTTCTATATAATCTACACATTTAATGGCCATTTATGTTCATTTTTCTATATAATCTACACATTTAATGGCCATTTATAGTCATTTTTCTATATAATCTACACAGTTTTGGGATCCATCTTAAAACCGTGTTATATCCAAAACCGTGTTATAATGAACCGTGTAATAATGAGGTTGTGGTGAACCTGATACACCCAAATCTCTTTATAACACTATTGTTGGAGTCCGAACCTGAAACCTTGTTATTTAACAAGAAGTATGGCGGAGACTACAGTATTTACTCTATGTTTTGAAACAGACAGGCCTAAGCAACCAGTGTTACTCATCCGGCTATCTTTAAATGCTCAAGGGCCAGCCAGTTGTCAAGAAGGGCAGTTGTCAGTTTCTGGCGAAAGAATAAGCACTGTACTGGTTAACCACTAACGTATAAACCTGCCCAGGTAAAGTGTGGATAGGCTAAATGACTTGCTAAAAATGACCTAAAAAAGTGTTGACTGGGCCGTTAAACTCCTAAACAAACAAACAAATGCTCAAGGAGTTAAGGTGTCACAATATTTAGGGTAAATACAGTATGTCATGCCTATATGGACTTGAACAATAGAGTGAAAGTCAGGGTTGTCACAAATGTTGAAGGTCACGAATTTAAAACTTGGAATTTTGTCTGTTCCATATCTCCTTTACCCTTGGAAGAATTTTCATTAAACTTTGGTCAGATATTCTTCTCAATAGGCTGATGTGCAGAACCCATAAATGAACCATGCCGACTCAAGGTCAAGGTCACGGTTGAAGGTCACGAGTTTGAAAATTGGAATTTTGTGTCCGTTCCATATCTCCTTTACCCTTGGAAGGATTTTCATTAAACTTTGGTCAAATATTCTTCTCACTGAGCTGATGTGCAGAACCCATAAATGAACCATGCTGACTCAAGGTCAAGGTCACATTTGAAGGTCACGAGTTTAAAACTTTGAATTTTTGTCTGTTCCGTATCTCCTTTACCCCTCAAAGGATTTTCATTAAGCTTTGGTCAATTATTCCCCTCGGTGAGCTCATGTGCAGAGCCCATAAATGAATCATGTCCATCCGTCCGTCCTTCGTCTGTCCGTCCGTAACACTTTCTTGTCTGCTCCATATCTCCTGAACCCTTTGATAAACTTTGGTCAATTATTCGTCTCATTGAACTGGTGTGCAGAAACCATGCCGACTCAAGGTCAAGGTCACGAGTTTGAAACTTGGAATTTTGTGTCTGTTCCATATCTCCTTTACCCTTGGAAGGATTTTTATTAAACTTTGGTCAAATATTCTTCTCACTGAGCTGATGTGCAGAACCCATAAATGAACCATGCCGACTCAAGGTCAAGGTCACATTTGAAGGTCACGAGTTTAAAATTTTTAATTTTTGTCAGTTCCGTATCTCCTTTACCCCTAGAAGGATTTTCATTAAACGATAGTGAAATATACCCCACAGTGAGCTGATGTGCAGAACCATAAATAAACCATGTAAACTGGAGGTCAAGGTCACAGGTGAAAGTCACAAGGTTGAGCCATGATACAAAGTGCGGCGGGGGATTTGGCTGTCCTTCAGACTGCTTTCTTGTCCAAATAAATTTTGAAGAAAAAACAACCTGACACCCCTTAATTTTGAAATGGACTCCTGGTACACATAAGGAGGAAGATTCCATTTGGTACAAAAAGGGCTAAAGACTGAGCTATAATGAACAGTGTATAAAGAGATTTATGTGTATGACTTCTGATCAAACTTTAACCCATTTGGTACCAGAAACCCCAAAACGGGTACCATGACAAACAGTTCACGTCCGGATCAGGTGCCGCAGAACGCGGCGTCTGACCAAGGCCTCCACTGTTTGCTAAAAGTTCAGTCATTTACCAAATAGATTTTGATGAAAACAGAACCTGACACCCCTAAATTTTGAAATGGACTCCTGCTTTATATAAGGAGGAAGATTCCATTTGGTACAAAACGGGTTAAACAAATAACTGGAGAACTAAAGGATGCTATACAGATATACTACAGGAATGTATTTCATTTTTGGGGGGATTTTATCAATGTGTAAACCCCGGTGCATCACTCACAAACTGCATGAAGCCCAAAGGGCTTTATGCTAAGGTTTTGAGTCCATAGCCAGAGTTTACACATCGATAAAATCCACAAAAAATGAAAATTTATTCCTTATAATTCCAACTTTGTCATCAAAATGTTAAACAAGAGCACCACATACCGGTGCCAACGCTCGGCTGCAGCCCCTTTTCATAATGAAAAATAGTCTGAGTTTCAAGTAAATATGTTCAGTAATGGCAGAGATATTACAAAATGTCCAAGTTTTTGCACGACACAGACGAAAATGTCCAAGTTTTTGCATGACGACCACGCCAGAGCTATGACACTACCTCGTCATTTTCTGCGAAAACAGCCGAGCAAAAAATGCAACCAAAATGGTAAATTTTTGGAATTCTTTCAAAAGCTTACCAACGGCCATGGTGGAATTATTATTCAATCAGAGTTCTCGCTAACTTCAAACTTGCAGTAATTTACTCAAACTTTCAATTCTGACTCCCAACGATTCAGACAGTATCAATAGAAAAGTGTGGTAAAACCCCAACTATTTCTGGAGGACAACATTTTTACTCCAATTTTCAAAATCCTGGTTAAAACCCCGATATTTGTTAGTTGTTAATACTTGGATGAAGTCATAAATGCTTGTGCAGAGACTGTTCAAAGACAAAGACCTCAAATTCACATCAACTTTTTGTTGATATCACCACTAACATCAATAGAAATGTCTGTTTTTAACCTTTATCCTGCTGAATAAATTAATTTAGCCACACCATTTCCGGACTATCCACCAATCAAAGAAATAAGATGTGATGTAGTGTATTCCTTCAATTCACATACTGCATGACAAACAGTGTAGATCCTGATCAGATGGCTTCTTCAGAAGTCTTCTTCAGCAGCCATCTGATCTGGATCTACACTGTTTGCAAAGGTTGGAGTTGTCAAAATCAGCAGCATAAGAGTTAACATTTCATTTATATTTCAGACAAACATGAACACAGTGAATTCAGATCAGAATGTGCATCCAAGCAGTGTGACCGGCAATTTTTGCTCACAGGAGTTTTCTACAGCTTGTGGGCCATACAGTAAGCAGTGTGCCTAGAATCTGACCAGAAAGCATCGGATCTTAGTCATTGTTAGTCACATGTCATCTTGTAGGTATTGATGTGCCCTGGGCCGGCTTATATCACTACGATAACACATCCGTGTGACATAGTTCATTCTTAATTCCAAAGCCCATATTTTTCTGATGAAAATTTGTGATATTTTTCTTATTATAACTCCGAAGATATGTTGTGGGTGCCAATGAGAACCGGCTTATTGAGGCGGTTCTAACGAGTACCCACAACCTATGTCTTGATTTGTTTTGTTTGTTTGATTTCAGGTTTAACGTCCCAGTCAACACTGTATAGGTCATTGTGGAGACATTGCTTCCTGTTTTGTGGGACTTTTACCTGACACTGAGATGAAATGACATCTCAAGCCCTATCGCCCAATGGAACTAATAGGGTTTATAAGCATGGACGGTCCGACTCGCACTGCTTTGCCTGGGCAGGCTCAGATTCTCTAAGTGGTTTACCAGTGCTCATGTGTGGTTGGTTTCAGCTCTGCGTGGTAGCATCATGCAGCCCATCTATTTCTTCAAGCCCCGATGGGCGGGGGCTGTCCTATGTCTTGAAGCAGAGTGAGTGAGTGTTTGAGTTTTACGTCTCACCAACAGCCGAGACAGAGACAGAGACGTGACCTCGGTTTAAAGACTCATCCGAAAGTCTGGAGAAACCTGGGATCCTGCGATCCGTATGGCAAAACAAGTACACCACCAAGGCTTCTAGTCTTGGAGCATAAATAAGGAAAATAATGTATACCTTAATGATCCTAAGTTTTGGGACAGACAAGCCTCGGTTTAAAGACTCATCCGAAAGTCTAGAGAAGCCTGGGATCCTGCGATCCCAGTAGCAAAACAACTACACCACCAAGGCTTCTAGTCTTGAAGCATAAATGAAAAATAATGTATACCTTAATGATCCTAAGTTTTGGGACAGACACTGTAGAACCAGATCAGACTGCCTGAGCAGGGTCTACACTCTCCTCTTTTTAGACTCCTTTCTAGATCACGGAACAAACCCATTCAAATTTTAGGAGAATTACAAGGTGTCTGATTTTTAGGATTTTTATTGTATCCCCTTAAACCCCAGTTTTCTGTCTTTCCTTTAAAGTGTGGTTTAGAGGGATGCACAGTGCATGGACTTGTTAACGTGATATACTAAATATGTACATGTAGGCCTCCTCATGAGAAAACCAGCGTTCAGGATCTGCGACCTGGTAGGACATTAACCAGACTTGTCAGCTACACAGATTAGCAAGAGTATTGAAAATTTAGATATCTTGTTCTGTAGTATCCACGCAGCAAACACTGAGGTGCTGATGATCGCTCATTTGTGCAGGCTAATCTGCATATTTGTTGTTAGTAAATGACAAAAAAAAAAAAAAAGGTTCCTCATGACATGACTTACGTTACAGCTTATACCCTAATGATCCTAAGTATTGAGACAGATAGGCCTGTGCAAACCCAGATCAGACTGCTCCCAAAGGAGCAGTCTGACCAGTCTACACAGTTTACCATTTGTTTGCTCATTTTGGGCTCCTTGCTGGATCACAGAACAAAATTGTTAATAATTTTAGGAGAATTTCAGCAAGTCCTCACAGAGTCCGAATTGTTAGGATTTTTACGGAATAATAAATGTGGATCAAGTTGAGACATCACAGCAATGTGGTTTTTAAATAAATCTAAAGGGGCAGTGCCAAGACTAAGCACTTTACAAGAAAATTTGGACAGGAAGCTGTTCTCAGCCATGTGCATAGAGAAGACTCTGATCAGACTGCACATTTGTGCAGTCTGATCAGAGTCTTCACTATGCAATTTATGGATAGCCAATGTCCCAAAGCTTCTCTGAGTGTAAAATGTCAGTTGTATGTGCGGCCAACAACTAAGGTCATTTGGAGACAGGACCACAGTTTACACATCTGAAAGTCTGCAGTAGCCTGGAATCCCACCTATGACCCCTGATTTATATGGTGAGTATTTTAACCGGGGCTCCTGGGTGTACAATGAACCCCTTTTTGGACTGTTTATGCAGACTGATTCTAATCCTCCCTGAATGAAGACACTTTTAAGTGAAATACCATAAAAGTCCTAAAATTCTGACACATTGAGGGCTTGCTGTAATTCTCCTAAAATTTTAGCAAATTTTTTTCTCTATCCTGCCAGGAGTCAAAAAGGTGCAAACGGAATGGCCAACAGTGTAGACCCTGATCAGACTGCTCCTTCAGGAGCAGTCTGATCTGGGTCTGTACTGTTTGCTTAGGCCTATTTGTCCCAATAATTAGGATCATTACGGCAGTTCATATACAAACTGACAGTACAAGAATATTTACCATTTGCCTGCGCTGTAGATGCAGTATTCCATGACATCCCCGCACCAGCTGTACTAGCCCCGCCCCATCCCATTCCACCGGTAGTGCTACTAGCTGTACTGGCCGTCCCTGAACTGTTCCAGTTAATTGCTCCTGTACTACTGCTGTTACTTTCTCCTCCCCAGTTTATACCAGTGCTGGAAGGTGCACTGCTGTTCCAGTTTACACCTCCACCCCCTGTGTTAGTTGTCATACCCCAGCCTGTGGGTGCTGTCTGAGCCTCAGTTTTTGGAGGGGAGCTACTAAATAGGTCTGTGAGGTGGGCGTATTTGTCCCCACCGGCTGGCTGACTAGTGGTTGAACCGAATCCTCCATTCAAGGAAGCCGATGACGGCACACCCCCAGAAGAACCTCCAAGCTGAAGAGGGGCTAGAAGTAGATTTTAAACATTTTAACATAAAAGTCAGGATCTAACAGTAAGCAAAATTGCTTGTCTAGTAATCATCTCCTATACAGTAAAATTCTGCTTTTAAGACCATCTAAAATCAAGACTAATACTTGTTTCAAAAGCATATCAAAAGGTTTAGCCGGCTGCAGTAGCTGAGTCACATGCGCATCTGACTGGTGATCAGGAGAATGTGGGTTCGATACCTGCTGGGGCTGGAAACATTCTTTTGTGGAAGTTGATCATGAAATCTTTTCTATGGCCATTCTATCCTGCTGATTCAATACAAGAAGGGCAGTTGTCAGTCAGTACAATTTACTGGTTAGATTCATTTATCACAGACATGCTAACCCTGTTGAACAAGACAACCCCTACCTTTGCAAACAGTGTAGGTCCTGATCAGATGGCTTCTGAAGAAGCCATCTGATCAGGATCTACACTGTCATTCAGTTTACATTTGAAAGAATACATTTTATCAAGTAATCCTATTGGTTAATAGTCGGAATGCCAATCATGGCATGTACATGTATATGCCATTTTCAAAGTAATTTTTCCTATTTTTCAATGAAAATAAGGCTTGACATTGACAATACACATGAAATATCAAGCTTAGTTTTCTCAGAAAATATTAACAAAAAAAAATGTCATCTGCTCTATAATTTTCTGTGGCACTTCAACAATCAAAACTAGAGAAAGTGCCCAGTGGGGCATGTATACCCCCGGCCAGTGCCATCCCCTTTAAGTGGAAATGACAATTTGTCTGTAGCAATGAACCTTTCCATATAACCATTTAGTCCACTGAGAATAACTATTGCACTTCAACAACAAGGAGTATAATGAAAGCAGTTAACACAAAACTTGGACGTAATCAAAATGCCTAAGGCTTAATTATTGACCCCTAGCCCCTCCCTGGGGAATGACCCAGGAGCTTAGATATTCCATATGAAAGTTAATACTACAGCTATATTCTGTACCATGTATGAAGAGAATCTACATGAGGTTACAGAGATATGAGCAATCAAAAAGGTTTAACACAAAACTTTGACGTAAAAGTAGATGAACAGACAGACAGTCAGACAGCCCACCCAGGGATTTGACCCATGGGCTTAGATATTCCATTTGAAAGGTAATGCTATAGAGATATCCTTTACCAAACATGAAGAGAATCTAACTTGTGGTTACAGAGATATCAGCAATGAAAAAGGTTTAACACAAAACTTTGACATAAAAGTAGATGAACAGACAGATGGACAGACAGACAGCCCATCCAGGGGCTTGACCCAGGGGCTTAGATATTCCATATGAAAGGTAATGGTAGAGATATCCTTTACCAAATATGAAGAGCATTTAACATGTGGTTACAGAGGTATGAGCTGTCAAAAAGGTTTAACGCAAAACTTTGACGTAAAGGTTGACGCACGGCGGGACAGACCAAAGTACGAACGAACGAATGAACTAACAAACCAACGAACGAACAAACAAACCAACGAACGGATGGAAAGACGAAAACTATATACCCCCCGACATACTTTGTATGCCCGGGGTATAATAACCATGGCACTTACCAGAGCCCATCTGAGCAAATGGAGTTGGCTGGCTCCCTGCAGGTGGAAAATGACCCCCACCTCCACCTCCTCCACCAAAATTACCAAAATCTGCAAACCCACCTGAAACAAGAACAAGTAAGAGCTTTTTTAAAAACAAAAATTTTAAAATGTCATCTTTTAGTGCAACTAAAATACTGCAACAATGGCACATTATGTGTTTTCAAAAAACTAAAATGAAAGCATAAGTATTCAAACCTTTATGTCCTGAATAGATTTTTGGTCTTTTACACAGCAGATTTTCTTTCTTTCTTTCTACAGATACTGCGACCGGTCACATGTGACCATTACCACATGTGTACATTACATACACTCCAGGTTTTGCAGGATGAAAGCCTACATAGTAATCATGTAATTATGGTAGGGTTCTTTAACCTGCACAGGGGACGGTTCTCCCTGCACAGTGGGCCTCCCGTTAAAGTTCCAATCCGAAGGACGGTCCACTTTATGACATTCATACCTGCAAATGATGCCAATGGAGCGTATTCGGAAACCGAAATTTTATCACCGCTACCGGGGATCGAACCCGGGACCTCTAGCATCAGAGGCAAGTGCACTAGCCACTGAGCTATCATGCTCCATTGATTTAAGGCTGTCAGGTAGTTTTTCATCTTTTTTTTTTAGAAAACTGAGAAAATGCTTACACTTTTTTCAAACAGGGAAGGCCCTAATCAGATGCATTATGATAACTCACCCGTGCGACATAGGGCTTTTTTCATTTCTCCAAAATGGCTACTTTTCTGATGAAAATCTGTGACATTTTTCTTACAAATGCTCAAAACATAGGTTGTGGGTGCTCGTTAGAACCGCCTCATTGAGGCGGTTCTAACAAGTACCCACAACCTATGTCTTGGAGCAGAAATAAGAAAAATAATGTATACCCCTGTAAACCCCAGTTTTCTCTATATGAAGTGGGGTTTAGGGGGGACCTCATTTCACGGACGTGTTCACGTGATGCAAATATAGTGAAATGTACACTATAGAATCTTCAAACTTATATATAGCACAAGTCTATTTAAAAATTTAGGGGTTATTTGGAAATTGACTGAACTTTTTGCAAGCAATGTAGACCTGATCAGACGCCCCAAAATGCAGCATCTGATCTGGGACTGTATTGTTGGCCAATTACCTGTTTTGGGGTTTCCAGTACAAAATGGGTCAACAAAGATAGTGATATGTAATTTCTCAAATAAGGTGGAATTTACCTTCTCAAATACACCATAAACTCTTTATAATGCCCCGGTCTCACAGACCTTGTGACTGCGATGCTACCTCTCTGCAACTGATTTCATTGCAACTGGCTCGCGACCTTTGCACCTGTTGTAACTAAATTTGCTCCGTAAATGTGATGGCCGACCAGTCGGCAACCGGTCGCCGAACAATCGGCGATTATTATTGCCCAAAGTCGGGGATTGATCAGCGACTTGTTGCCGAAGAATCACCGTATGATCGGCGACTGACTTGCAACAAGTGCAACATGATCAGGGACTAGTCTGCGATCAATCGGCGACTCTTCAGAGACTGGACAAAACCGATCGGCGACTTGTCGGAATGATGCTAGGATGTTAACAGTTTTTTACTGTAGTTTATTGTAGTTTGTGAGTGGTTTTAACACCTTTTTACAGCTTGTCCGCGACCAGTTGCAGATCAATCGCCAACTTATCAGTGATCAATCTCCGATCGATTGCCGAACAGTTACCGACCGATCGCCAATAGGTCGTGGATCGATCGCGGATCAGTCGGCGAATAGTCGGCGATCGGTCTGCAACCAGTCTCCGATAAGTTGCAATAAGGTTGCTAAAATTTGCAGCCAAATTTGCACAAATTCAGTCGGGGATTGATCGGTGACTGTTCGGCGATCGATCGGAGATTGGTCTGCGACGTCTAGAAAACCATTGCAACTAGTCTGCGATCAAAATCAGTCGCAGCCAGTCTTTTGTGCATGCACAAAAGAAGATCGGCAACTTAATTTGATTGGCGACCTACCCGCGACCTTGCTGCAACCTTTATAAAACCTCTCTGCGACTTCTGCAACTGCTCCGCAATTGCCATTTTTTTTAATCGTGGAGAGGTCGCATCGCGGTCGCAAGCTCTGTGGGACCAGGCCTTTACACTATTGAACTTCGGCGCCCGCCCATTGGGGCTTGAAGAAATAAATGGGTTGCATAATGCTTCAACGCAGAGTTAAATCCAGCCCGAACACGAGAACTGGTAAACCACTTAGAGGATCTAAGCCTGCCCAGGGAATGCGGTGCGAGTCAAACCGTCCATGCTTATAAACCCCATTGGTTTCATTGGGTGACAGGGCTTGAGATGTCATTTCATCTCAATGTCAGGTACAAGTCCCACAAAACTGGAAGCAACATGTCCAAAATGACCTACATAGTTTTGACGGGGACGTTAAACATTAAATCAAACAAACAAAACAAATAATATTGAACTTGGGTTCCAAAGCAGAAACCATGTACATTAAACAACTGTCACATCTAAACAAAGACATATATCGGCCCCCGCCCATCGAGGCTAGAAGAAATAGATGGGCTCTATGATGCTTCCATGCAGAGTTGAAACCAACTGCACCCCAGTACTCGTAAATGGGTTAGAGGATCTAAGCCTGCCCAGGCAAAGCGGTGCGATTCGGACTGTCCATGCTTATACACCCTATTGGTTTCATTGGGCGACAGGGCTTGAGATGTCATTTCATCTCAATGTTGAGTCAAAGTCCCACAAAATTGGAAGCAACGTCTCCAAAATAAACTATCTAGTGTTGAGGGGGACATTAACCCATTTAGTACCAAAAACCCCAAAATGGATTACCTGGCAAACAGTGCAGGGCCAGATCAGACGCCACAGAATGCGGCGTCTGATCGGGGCCTACACTGTTTGTGGAAAGTTAAGCCATTTTTCAAATAAATTTTAAAGAAAACACAACCTGACACCCCTAAATTTTGGAATGCACTCCTGCTATATATAAGGTGGAAGATTCCATTTGGTACTAAAAGGGTTAAACCTCAAATCAAACAAAGACATATATTTTGTACAGAAAAAGGACCATCTATCTTTACAGTTTTGCAATCCGTATCCTACAAAGCACTTAAAACACTAGTACTGGGTCCAGTTGTTCAAAGCATCGTTAGCTTAACGAGCTCGTTAGTGGTCATAATAGTAACTGTTCTAGCAAGTACAATATCTAAAAATTTGGTATTTTAGCTGAAAAAATGTGAGCAGCTTTTGCAAATGCAAAAGCTGCTCACATTTTTACAGCCAAAATATGAGCATATTTGCCATAATAATTGATCAAAGTTTTAACGATATGTTAACTAATGACATCGTTAGTTTTGAACAACAGGCCCCGGATTTGTTGATTGTCTCTGAGTGTAGGCTGGGAAAATAGTCCTAAACAAACACTTAACCCATAAAATGCCAATCACGATAATTGTCGTCTGCTTTGCCGTCTGCCTAATACCTTAAAATTAATGTTTTGCAAACAGTATGGACCCGGATCAAACTGCTCCTGTAGGAGCAGTCTGATCTGGAACCACACTGTTTGTCTGTAGGCAAAAATATTTTTAAAAAGTTTGCAAAAAAATTCAGCAGACGACATAAGCAGACAACATTTTCAGATGTAGTTTTTCTTGGCGTCTTAAGGGTTAAACTCTCTGTTTAACCAGTATTTTAAACAAGCAGTGTAGACCTGAACTCAGCAAATGACTCTTAAATCCCTGTACTGAAAGAAAACAGTGTAGACCATGTTCAGACCCCACATTGTGTGGCATCTTATCTGTGTCTTCACTGTTTGCCAAGCCCAAGCCATGATTCTAGATCAAATTCAATTGACAAAACTATTATGCAACATGCTTACCTCACAGCGATAAAATTAACAAGGCTATTTTCTATAAATAACCAGTCTGGATTTCCGACAAATCAGTGACAGTCACATGGACTTTAGCAGTAAAGAATTTCTATGCTTAGTACTCGTAATCAACCCAAAAATCTATTATAATTAACTGTGCACGAGGTTGATCTACACAGTGAAATGGGCTCCCTGAAAAATGTTTCAGCTTACCTCCAGCCGGTGGTTGTGATTGTGCCGGGGAAGAGAATGGATCCCCGCCTAAATCACCTAACAAATCCATAGCAGTGGAACCAGAGGACTTTGAAGACTGTAGACTCTGGTTCCCTGGACTCTGTGTCTGTGGTGGACTGCTGGTAGCCGGCTGCTGTATAGGAGGTGGAGTAGCATTGGCTGGTTTACTCTAGGGAACAAAACAAGCAAATTATTATGTACATGTACACCACGGCCCCGATATAACACAGTTCATTATAACACGGTTTTGGATATAACAAGATATATCCAAGATGGTCTCAAAAATGTATAGATTATATAGAAAAATGACCATAAATGGTCATTTTTCTATATAATCTATACAGTTTTGTTTGGATATAACATGGTTGTTTAACTAACACGGTTTCTGCTTTGGACCCCACTAATAGTGTTATATAGAGGTTCTGGTGTAGTTTGTTATTTCTAGTAACATTCAAACCTGGGAAAAACTGGCTATACTGTATAGGGTTTGCTGGTTTATCATTAAACCATTGTATACTAGTGGACTCTTCCATTGCTATATGTTGGACGAGTCCATTTGTCATATAATGGGTGTCAGGGCTTATTTTTCATTTTTATTCTATATTTGACGGGAAATTCTTTTAACAAACAGTACAGGCCCTGATCAGACGCCACGTTCTGCGGCATCTGATCTGGGCCTGTACTGTTTGCCAAGGTACTCCTTTAGGCATACAATGGGTTAACATTAACAATATTCACTTTAACCCTTATCCTGCTGTTCACAACAACCCCTACCTATGCAAACAGTGTAGATCCAAATCAGATGGCTTCTACGCTCTTTGTCATACAGTTTGTGAATTGAATGAACACAGTATATCAAGTAATTTGATTGGCTGACAGTCAGCAATGGGTATGGCTAAATTAATTTATTCAGCAGGATAAAGGTTTACACTATTGTTTGGTCCAAATCAGAAACCTTTTTGTTAAACAACTATGAAAATGGATAGATTATATAGAGCAAATAGTCATTTTTCTACATACAGTAAAATTCCTATATTAAGACCACTTTTGGAACTGTTCAAAAGTGGTCTTTAAGACCACTTTTGAACATTCCCAAAGGTGGTCTCTGACCAGAGGACACTGTATTCAGAAAATGCAAAGAAAGAATAGCTGCAACCCACCACACTGTAAATAAGTTAAAGCAAAATTAGTCTTATTTTAGGTGGTCATAATAGCCGAGGTACTAGCTGCTCCTCGCTTGGCACTCAGATTTACGGGGTAGAGCTAGGACTGGTCGACCCAGTGTCGGGATAATGTGACTGGGTGTGGTATCATGAAATGTGTCTGGGACATGATACTACAGTGAGGCAGCACTATAAAAGTGAGCATTGAGCTCCCTGTCGCAACCAGACACCGTCGTGATATGACTGAAAAATTGTTGAAAGCGACGTTAAACCTGAATTCACACACACACACACACACACACACACACACACACACACACACACACACACACACACACAATAGCCGAATTTAACTGTATTAAATCTTCACATTTTTGGATCCATCTTTGGTGCGATGTAAGTCATGGTGTATGGTCTCAGTTAGCCTGAGCAGGCTGAGACCTTCTGAGTGGCTACAGTACAGACGCCGGAATGTATTGACTGGCAGAGTTCATATCCTTTAGTAAAGCAACTGACAACTTGTTGACTGAATAGAATGACTGCAGTAAACGTTTTGTGATCTGTGGCCATGAAAAAACTTTGCCAGACCTTGTGGGGATTGATTCTGGGACCATCTGATGACAAGTTAGGCATGCAACTGACTCTGCTGTATCTGTGAGTAATCTCTGCACCTTTAGCAAGATAGAAAGCCAATAGCCAAGCATGACTCTCATTAGACTTGAGTGTTTCCCCTAGCATGCAAAAATGTCAAAGCATATGCTAGAAGCATGTGTAACATGGTAATATACGACTTTTATTAAAAGTTTTTCAAACACAAGCTAATATACTCCCAATACCGGTATACTCTATACTCCTAATTTAAAAATACATTGCACCCTGTTTCTATTTCTGTAATGACTTTTTATGAATCATCTGGCTAAATGATTATTATCAAGAAATGTCAAATTTTCACCCCTATTAAGGACTGAAAGGGTAAAGGGAAATGAATACACCTTCATGGGAGGCAACTCATGCAAAAAGATTTTTGTCACACCTATCCATAGTGGTCTACTCTTAACAGAAAGAATTTGTTCCTACTCCTTTAGGAGCAAATTCTTTCCTTTTAGAGTAGACCTAATTTTTTGGCCCCTGCCCATCTGAGTTTTGAGAAATAGAATGGAGTACACGATGCTTCTATGCAGAGCTGAAACCGACCATACATGCTTACTGGTGAACTGCTTAGGTATAAGCCTTACCAGGCAAAGTGGTGCGATCAGACCGCCCATGCATATAAACCCTATTGGTTTCATTGGAGGGCAGGATTTGAGATGCCCTTTCATCTCAATGCTGGGTAAAAGTCCCACAAAATTGGAAGCAATGTATCCAAAATGACCAAAACAGTGTTGAAAGGAATGTCAAACCTCGGAGCAAACTAACAAACAGTGTTGAATGATTAAAGGGAATGGCTACACCTTCAGGGGAGGCAACTCCTTCAAAAATATTTTCGTCTTCACTATCCATAGGGGTTGACTCTTAAAGGAAAGAATTTGCTCCTGTAGGAGCAAATTCTTTCCTTTATATGAGCCAACCCAATTTTCAGAGGATATCATGTTTTTTTGTGTTTTTTTTTTGTTGTTTTGGTTTTACAGCCCTTTCAAGATTATTTCACTCATATCGAGCCAACCATTAATCAGAGGTGGGCGAAAACTGGAGTTCTCGGAGAAAAACCACCTGACCTTGGCGTCTCACATGTGACCCAAGCCAGGCTCGAACCACAGCAGAGAGACCTAATGATTGAGAGTCAGCGCTCTTAACCACTAGACCACGGAGACCCATTTGGGTATCATGTTTTACAAAAGCAAATAGGAAGGTCCAAAATGTACCTCCCTTGGAAAGACGGTAAGGGCTACCGATTCCTGTTAAACAAAAACATAAAGCTGACCCACCTTGCCATAAACAATATCAGATCTCTTTTCCAGGTACTGCATTAAAGCCACAGACATTTTGTAAAATATAAAATATAAACTGAACTACAAACACACACACAAAAAACAGCTGTAAATGCTTTAAAAATCAATGAAAAACAAAAATTTAAAGTACTTTTATTTTCTAGATTGAAGTTGTTCAATGTAATTAGAAATCTGCATTTTGTATCAAGTATATATATATTAATCGGTCAGCCTGTGATATGATACTCTTGGTACGGTTATGAGCCTTATCACTGGAGCCCAGTTACGTGAAAATGTATCTTCAAGCGTGTATTCTCAGTAATGATTCAAATCAGTCTGGTTACCAGCTCAGTCAAGTCACACTCTTTCCCATGTGTATAGAGAATTTTTTGGTGACTGGTCATCCATGCAATGCACATCAAAGCCTAATCAGACTGAGTGGATGTTCAGGCTGATCTGAGTCACTGCTGTGCATATACATATGTGAAGACACGTTTTCATTTGAAATGGATCAATTTACATATTTTATTTGTCATATTGTGGGGTCATGCAGTAATTATGATAATGAAATCCAACAATTAAATAATATAATTGTTCTGGACTGATGAAGTCTAATTAATTTTGAAGTCAAAAATTTCCAGTTAAATTCATAGCAACAGTTAAGACTAGAATACTGTCGATGGCGGCCATCGCAAATCCCCACGCTTTCTACAGAGGGGCCAAGTACCGAAATCCCCTCACCCTGAGCCCTAATTTGACTCCATGGTCAAAATATTACCTGTATTATATTCTACTAATCATGCCCTTCAATTTCATATGCCACATGACTATGTTCCAAAAAACTTAAATTTTGACCCTTTGACCCCTCTCCCAGGGCCCCAATCTGACCCCAGGGTCAAAATTTTACTTGAAGTTTATTCTACACATTATCCCCTTCGCATAGATATGCAACATGACTATGTTCTGAAAAACTTTAATTTTGACCCCCCGACCCCGCCAAGTCCGACCCCCAGGGCGTGACCTAGGGGTCACAGCCAAAATCCCGTTCAATATGTTTTACTTTTTTCATAACTAAGTACATGTGCAAAGTTTGGCATCAAAATCTTCAAAATTGACTTTGTAATTGAATTTTATTGATATTTGACCTTTTGACCCCTCCCCAGGGCCCCTGGGAGCGGGGACAAAAAAAATGTGCTCTTGCGCAAGCCATTCATGTAAGCAACTCGCATACCAAATTTGGTTGAATTCCGGCTAACGGTTTAGGAGGAGATAGCCGGACAGACAGACGGACAGACAGACAGACGGACGGAGGCGATAACAATATCCCCACTTTTTTTTAAAAACGTGGGGATAATAACTGAAGGATAGTTTTTGTCCATTCTCCATAAAAACGTATGTTGTAGGTATTCATCAGAACTGCCTCGCTGAGGCGGTTTTAATGAGTACCGACAACATAAGTTTATATGGAGAAACTAGAGCTGTCAGTGAAACTGACTAGGGCCCCGGCAGCGCTATCAGAAATTTGTGGACGGACAGACAGACAGACAGACAGACAGACGTACGGACAGAGTGATTACTATAGGGCACCCACACTTTCAGTGCGGGGCCCTAATTAGGAAAACTATCAAAATACTTAACTTAGGCCCCCCCAAAAAATAGGTGTGTTTCCGGTTTCCCGACCCTACCTAAGTTTTAGGCCCGACCCTAAATTTTTTATTGCCAAAACAAAAAAAAAATCGCGGGGCGAAACGACTTGTAAAAAAAATCGCGGGGCGAAACGACTCGGAACTACGCGAGCGGTTGCGGTTTATTTGTTCTAATCCAGTCATGCCTGAGCCTTCGCGGATCGCATATGCGATAAGTACCAATTCAAATGCGCATGCTAAGCCATCTAGTGGAGCTAAATGTCTAATTTTTGGTCTGAACCTTCGTGTAGTTCTATACTACATGTGTGCGAGCAGCGAAGGCTCTGACGGCGAGTGCCCAGTCCCGCCTGAGCCTTCGGGGATCGCACATGCGATAAGTACCAAAATCTCATGTGCTGGCTCAAATGATATTTCCCCAGAGGAAAATATGACTTACGACAGGGATTTATTTCCTTTCGAACGTTATCAAGCACAGTGACGCGCCAAAATTTGGACAAATAACGTAACTTCGTAACGCAAATTACGTCGGTTTTAGACGTTTGAAAGAAAACAAACGGCTAATTTGATAAATGTAATATATAAATTAATGTATCTTTAGTTTAAAAAACGAGATATATATCCCTGGAGACCTGCAAATCTTATAAAAAAACTCGTGCTATCGCACTCGTTTGTTTACTTGCTTTGCAAGTCTCTCGGGAAATATTCCCGTATTTTAAACTAAAGATGTATTAATCTCTATATTACTGGGTATACAAAATCATATTTCTGTTCTTAACCAGAGATTGTTGGTACTTGTTAGAACCACCTCATGGAGGCAGTTCTAATGAATACACACAATCTATGTTTTGAGCAGAAATAAGAAAAATATCACAATTCTTCATATCAAAATTTTCATGTTTTTTTTTTTTTAAAAAATTACAATGTATTTGAATAGATGTTTAATAACCTCTTTTCCTACATCATGGCTTATATAAGGATGTCAGGCCTCCTGCAGTATATCGTAGGATGTACATGTGTAGGGACCATCCTAGATGTTGCCGACGGGGAGAAGTTTGCCATAATTTCTGGATTTCAAGGCGAAGTTTTGGTCCAAATTTTAGATTCTCCTACATAATCTATACATTTTCACTTCTCCCTTAGCTCAAGATTGTGAGAAGTCAGCTTGCTTAGGGAGAATATTTCACCCAAATACCCCTCAAGGATGGTCATAACAAATTTTTTGATATACAATTGCATGTGCATCAGAAATCACATTTCACCTTTGGGAAAATGTTTCTAGAGTTGACTTATATAAGAATGGCTTTCCTCAGACATGGCATAAGCAAACAGTGCAAGCCCACAGTAGACTGTAAATGATGATAATTGTAGAATAATTTTCCTTATTTCTCAACGAAAACATGTTGCAGGTATTCATTTTAACTGTCTTGGTGAGATGGTTCAAATGAGTACCCACATGATGTCCTTGAGACATGAGGAAAATTATCCATGAATTAACACCATTTTTCGATATGAGTGAAATAATCTTGAAAGGGCCGTAAAGCCAAAAGCAAAGAATTCTAAGATTTGCTTTGCCCTGGCTCAATTGTAATGGAAAAAATAAATACATAGAATATAATTCATGTTTCAGTTTTTATTTGATTGTACCTTTACATCAAAGTTTATGCATCTTTAAATACATGTAATTCCGCAGAAATGCTCTATACAGCGTATAAACAAAATAAAAAATTAAGATAAAAAACAAGAGGGCCATGATGGCCCTGGATCGCTCACCTGATCCATAGAGTAACAAGTGGGCCCAGGGGAGGGTCATTATTGACCCCAAGGTTATAATGTGCATAATGTTGAGGGAGGTCTAAAACGGTGAAGCTTCATACCAAATGTCAACAAAGGCTATAATTGTCCACTAGATGAAGCTCCATACCAAATATCAAAGACATGGGCCTTGCAGTTTCAGAGAAGAAGATTTTTAAAGATTTCCCTATATAAGTCTATGTAAAACCAAAGGGTCTGGGGGGGGGGGCATTTTTGGCCCAAGGCCTATAATTAGAACAATCTTGATAGAGGTCCACTAGATGAAATTTCACACCAAATATCAAAGACCTAGGTCTTCTGGTTTCACAGAAGAAAATTGTTTAAATATTTTCCCTAAAGAAGTCTATGTAAAACCAAAGGGCCCCGAGGCAGGCGCATTTTTGGCCTCAGGGCTATAATTTGAACAATCTTGGTAGAGGTCCACAAGATGAAGCTTCATACCAAATAGCATCTTCTCTGGGCCTTGCAGTTTCAGAGAAGAAGATTTTTAAAGATTTTCCCTACGTAAGCCTATGTAAAACCAAAGGGCCCCGGGGCGGGGGCATTTTTGGCCCCAGCACTATAATTTTAACAATCTTGGTATGGGTCCACTAGATGAAGCTTCATACCAAATAGCAAAGAGATGGGCCTTGCAGTTTCAGAGAAGAAGATTTTTAAAGATTTTCCCTATATAAGCCCATGTAAACCAAAGGGCCCCGGGGTGGGGGCATTTTTGGCCCCAGCACTATAATTTGAACAATCTTGGTAGGGGTTCACTAGATGAAGCTTCCTACCAAATATCAAAGACCTGGGCCTTGCGGTTTCAGAGAAGAAGATTTTTGGAGATTTTCCTATATAAGCCCATGTAAAACCAAAGAGCCGGGGCGGGGGCATTTTTGGCCCCAGCACTATAATTTTAACAATCTTGGTAGGGGTCCACTAGATGAAGCTTCATACCAAATAGCAAAGAGATGGGCCTTGCAGTTTCAGAGAAGAAGATTTTTAAAGATTTTCCCTATATAAGCCCATGTAAACCAAAGGGCCCTGGGGTGGGGGCATTTTTGGCCCCAGCACTATAATTTGAACAATCTTGGTAGGGGTCCACTAGATGAAGCTTCATATCAAATATCAAAGACCTGGGCCTTGCGGTTTCAGAGAAGAAGATTTTTACAGATTTTCCATATATAAGCCCATGTAAAACCAAAGGGCCCTGGGGCGGGAGCATTTTTGGCTCCAGCACTATAATTTGAACAATCTTGGTAGGGGTTCACTAGATGAAGCTTCATACCAAAAATCAAAGACCTGTGCCTTGCGGTTTCAGAGAAGAAGATTTTTGAAGATTTTCCCTATATAAGCCCATGGAAAACCAAAGGGACCTGGGGCGGGGGCATTTTTGGCCCCAGCACTATAATTTGAACAATCTTGGTAGGGGTCCACTAGATGAAGCTTCATACCAAATATCTAAGACCTTGGCCTTGCGGTTTCAGAGAAGAAGATTTTTTAAGTTTTCGGTGAAAAAATCTATTTTTGGCTCCTGTGACCTATATGTGCTACGGACCGGAACCATTTGAACAACTTTGAAAGGGGACCACATAAGGATCATTCCTGTGAAAATTGGTCAAAGTCCGATCAGTGGTTTAGGAGGAGTTGTAGTTTGAAGAAATTGTTTACGCACGGAAGACAGACAAAAAGTGATCCTAATATAAAACACAAGAGGACCATGATGGCCCTGGATCGCTCACCTGGTACATAGAGTAACAAGTGGGCCCCGGGGAGGGCCAATATTGACCCCAGGGTTATAATGTGCATAATGTTGAGGGAGGTCTAAAAAGGTGAAGCTTCATACCAAATATCAACAAAAGACTATAATTTGAACAATGTTGGCAAAGGTCCACTAGATGAAGCTACACAACAAATATCAAAGACCTGGGCCTTGTTGTTTCAGAGAAGAAGATTTTCAAAGATTATCTCTATTATAAGTCTATGTAAAACCAAAGGGCCCTGGGGCGGGGGCATTGTGGCCCTAGGGCTATAATTTGAACAATCTTGGTAGAGGTCCACTAGCTGAAGCTTCATACCAAATGTCAAAGACCTAGGCCGTGTGGTTTCAGAGTAGAAGATTTTTCAAGATTTTCCCTATATAAGTCTATGAAAAACCAAAGGGCCCAGGAGCGGGGGCAATTTTGGCCTCAGGGCTATAATTTGAACAATCTTGATAGAGGTCCACAAGATGAAACTTCATACCAAATATCAAAGACCTGGGCCTTGCAGTTTCAGAAAAGAAGATTTTTAAAGATTTTCCCTATATAAGCCTATGTAAAACCAAAGGGCCCCGGGGCGGGGGCATTTTTGGCCCCAGCACTATAATTTGAACAGTCTTGGTAGGGGTCCACTAGATGAAGCTTCATACCAAATAGCAAAGACCTGGGCCCTGCAGTTTCAGAGAAGAAGATTTTTTAAAGATTTTCCCAATATAAGCCCATGTAAAACCAAAGGGCCCTGGGGCGGGGGCATTTTTGGCCCCAGCACTATAATTTGAACAATCTTGGTAGGGGTCCACTAGATGAAGCTTCATACCAAATATCAAAGACCTGGGCCTTGCGGTTTCATAGAAGAAGATTTTTAAAGGTTTTCCCTATATAAGCCTATGTAAAACCAAAGGGCCCCGGAGCGGCGGCATTTTTGGCCCCAGCACTATAATTTGAACAATCTTGGTAGGGGTCCATAAGATGAAGATTCATACCAAATATCAAAGACCTGGGCCTTGCAGTTTCAGAGAAGAAGATTTTTAAAGATTTTCCCTATATAAGCCCATGTAAAACCAAAGGGCCCCGGGGTGGGGGCATTTTTGGCCCCAGCACTATAATTTGAACAATCTTGGTAGGGGTCCACTAGATGAAGCTTCATACCAAATATCAAAGACCTGGGCCTTACGGTTTCAGAGGAGAAGATTTTTAAAGCTCTTCCCTATATAAGCCCATGTAAAACCAAAGGACCCCGGAGCAGGGGCATTTTTGGCCCCAGCACTATAATTTGAACAATCTTGGTAGGGGTCCACTAGATGAAGCTTCATACCAAATATCAAAGACCTGGGCCTTGCAGTTTCAGAGAAGAAGATTTTTAAAGATTTTCCCTATATAAGCCCATGTAAAACCAAAGGGCCCAGGAGCGGGGGCATTTTTGGCCCCAGCACTACAATTTGAACAATCTTGGTAGGGGTCCACTAGATGAAGCTTCATACCAAATATCAAAGACCTGGGCCTTACGGTTTCAGAGAAGAAGATTTTTAAAGATTTTCCCTATATAAGCCCATGTAAAACCAAAGGGCCCATGAGAGTGGGCATTTTTGGTCCCAGCACTATAATTTGAACAATCTTGGTAGGGGTCCACTAGATGAAGCTTCATACCAAATATCAAAGACCTGGGCCTTGTGGTTTCAGACAATAAGATTTTTTAAGTTTTTGGTGGAAAAAATCTATTTTTGGCTCCTATGACCTAGATGTGCAACGGACCGGAACCATTTGAACAACTTTGAAAGGGGACCACCTAAGGATCATTCCTGTGAAGTTTGGTCAAAATCCAATCAGTGGTTTAGGAGGAGATGTCGTTTAAAGAAATTGTTTACGGACGGACGCACGCACGCACGGACGACGGACGACGGACGAAAAGTGATCCCAAAAGCTCACCTCGTCACTACGTGACAGTGAGCTAAAAAAATTAAATCGACCTTCCCCACCTAATTTTTTTCAAGCTGAAACCTGAAACACACCTATTTTTTTTTTGGCCTTATTGGTTGCTACGTATGTAAAGTCACATGCCTATGCAAATCATGTCACTAAAAATGTGTCTATACCAGTTGCCTTTGGTTTGGTTTGGATTTAAATGGGCCAGTCAAAACTATTAAGGTCACATTGACCTGGTCAGTTTATCTAACCACACTTTTCTAGTGGAGGCTTACATGTAAGCAGTTTTACACATTCTTTCATGAGAAACTGACAACAGCCCTTCTAGACTCAGCTGACGGGAGAGTTTGTTTGTTTGTTTTGGAGTTTTACGGCCCAGTCAACACTATTTAGGTCATTTTTGAGCGGGTCAATTTACCTATCAACACTTTCCTGGGCAGGCTTATACGTAAGCGGTTAACCAGTACAGTGCATATTTTTACACCAGAAACTGACAACTGCCCTTCTTGAATCAGCGGAAGGGAGAGAATGACCGTAGAAAAGATTTCATGATCAATCTCCACGAAAAAATGTGGCCGACCCCGGCGGGAGTCGAACCCGCGTCCTCCTGATCACCAGTCAGATGCGCATCCGACTGAGCCACTGAGGCCGGCGCTGACGGGAGAGAATGACCATAGGAAAGATATCACACTCAATCTCCACAAAAGACCCTAGGTGTGGCTAAATCAATTAGGCAGCGGGATAAGGGTTAATGGCATATGTTCTCACTGTAACTGTCTGAAAAGCCAAAAGTGAAAAGCACTGGAAAAAGGGATAACTGGGAATATACATGTATATTGTAGGGAGAGTTTGGGATATGTACACCTCAACCTTTTTATAGCGCCATTCATTATAACATGGTTTTGGATATAACATGGTTCAAAGGTCCATCCCAAAAAATGCATAGATTATCAGAACCATCACCATAAATGGTCATTTTTCTGTACTCTATTCATTTTTGATAGGATATAACATAATTGTTTAACTTAAACAATTTTTGCTTTTGACCCCATCATTATTATAATAGAGAAGGTGTGGTTTAATTCTCAAATTCTAAAGATTGTTTCACTTGCAGACTGCTGGACTTAGCAGTCTTAAGAGGAATGTGAACACCTTCAGGGGAGGCAACTCCTGAAAAAGTATTTTGTCTCCCATGTCAATAGGGGTCGACTCTTAAAGGAAAGAATTTGCTCCTGAGGAGCAAATTCTTTCCTTTAAGAGTAGACTACATGGCTTATAGAAAAGCAAACAGGAAGTCCCGAAAGTTGTCTCCCTTTGAAAAATGGCAGAAAAATCTGCCAGGTGTTCCCATTCCCCTGGATAATACATAAATTCTAGAAAAGAAGATCCTTTGAAGAAAAAGACACATACAAATTAGACCTTAAGTAGTATATGTATTTTTTTGTACAGAATCGAACCCTTATCCTGCTGAATAAATTAAAATAGCCACATCTATTTCTGACTATCAACCAATCAAACTACTTGATAAAATGCATTTGTTTGATTCACAGACTGCATGACAAACAGTGTAGATCATGATCAGATGGAAGAAGCCATCTGATCTGGATCTACACTGTTTGCAAAGGCAGGGTTGCTGCATTCAGCAGGATAAGAATAATTAAATACAGTCGAACTTCAATGGCTCGAACACCTTTGGGACCTCGAAAATCTGTTCGAGACAGGGGTAGTTCGAGCCACTGAGGTTTACTGCCTGGAGGCATAATGTGATATTTTAAACATCCTTTCGGTGTTCTATGATGAAAATGTATGCTGTGTGTACTCATTAGAATCGCCTCATTGAGGCGATTCTAATGAGTACACACAGCATACATTTGGAAAATGAGGCGATTCTAATGAGTACACACAGCATACATTTGGAAGATAAAAGACTAAAATCTCCTTAATTATCCCCCACTATTTCTTATGTAGAGGATTTCGCAAGGGACTCAAGAATGGGTTCGACTCATCCATGGTAAACGAGCCATCGATGTTCGAGCCATCGAAGTTCTACTGTAGGATAGATGACTCTAGAGCCCAATATTAAGAATGAATAGATTTGATTATTGTTTTGGGGTTCTCCGATACAGAATGGGTTAACAGCCCACTCAGTACTATTTAGGTTATATTGAGATGGTCATTTGACCTAATCCCACTTTTACCAGAACAGTGCCCAGTTGGTAGAGTGTCCGCTCCGGGGAATGGGAGGTCACGGGTTTGATCCCGGGCCGCGACATACCAAAGTCGTTAAAAATGGTACTAGCTGCTCCTCGCTTGGCACTCAGATTTGCGGGGTAGAGCTAGGACTGGTCGACCCAGTGTCAGGATAATGTGACTGGGTGTGGTATCATGTAATGTGTCTGGGACATGATACTTCAGTGAGGCAGCACTTTAAAAGTGAGCATTGAGCTCCCTGTCGCAACCAGACACCATCGTGATATGACTGAAAAATTGTTGAAAGTGACGTTAAACCCGATTTCACACACACACCAGAACAGTGCCTTTTTTTGTTGCCCACCTCAGAGCAGCAGAAGAGAGAGAATGACTGTAGAAAAGATCTTCTTGCCCACCAGATAAGCAAATTTGTGGTTTAAGCCTGGGATAGAAATTCTGTTGTAAGCCTGATGTTCTTACCCAGGGTCAGGGTAAAATTTCGAATAATCTCATGTTTTTGATATGCACTGGTTGCATATGACCTCATATGCACCGTCGTTAAGGTTGACAACACAGCACGTAACTTGACGTCACTAAATATCACGGTAGTTCCATCACAATTTGGCAGATTTGGTGCAATATTAAAATCCACACTCAGAAATGGAAGCTATGCAAGAAAAAGAATCCTACATGGGTGTCAGGGGTGGGCAGAAAAACCCATCCCTCTGGATCACTGTCCTGCATCACTCAGCTAGCCTTGTGATGCTGGACAGTGACCCTCGGGACCGATTATTCCATCCACCCCTCACACCCATATAAGATTCTTATAATATGATGATCAATCTCAAGAATATTGCTGACTTTGCAGGTGTCGAACTCCCAAGCTCATGATCACCGATCAGACAAGAATCTGACTGAGATACCAATACATACATACCATAATGCTCCTAAGTATTTGGACAGACATGCATAAGCGAACAGTGCAGTCTGATCAGGGTCTACACTGTTTGCCATTCTGTCTGCACTTTTTGGTCTCCTTGCTGGATTGTGAAACAAATTTGTTAAAATCTTAGGAGAATTACAGCAAGTCCCCAAGGTGTCTGAATTTTTTGGATTTTTAAGGTATGTAAGATTTGCTTCTTAAATTTATTGAAAATGCCATGAGCAAACCCATACACGATGAATAGAATTTCTTCCAATGATAAAGTGCAAAGTTTCAGATGCAATAATTAAAAAAAAAAACTGCAAAACATATCTGACCCTGACATACATTTTTTTTTGGTACCAGATTTACCATAAGAATCCAGATGTTGTGACTAAACATAGCTTGATGAGTGGCAAACAGAGTAGAACCTGATGAGACAGAAAGCGGCATCTCATCTGGGTATATACTGTTTGCTAAGGCTTGTCTGTCAAGTACATACAGTAAATATGATAGCAAACAATAACATTGTGACGTTAGACATGTCTGTTTACAAAACAAAGACTGCTTGACTCCACTGAATAATGGTCAGGAAGGACCATGTTACGTGGTAGGGCGAAGTTTGGATATTCAACCCTTAAGCTGCCAAGAAAAACAACATCTGAAGATATCGTCTGCTTACATGGATGTCGTCTGCTGAATTTTTTTGCAAACTTTTTAAAAACATTTTTGCACACAGGCAAACACTGTGGGCCCAGATCAGACTGCTCTGTTCTGGGTCCACGCTGTTGCAAAAAAAAAAGACTTTTAAGGAACCCAGCAGACGACAAAGCAGATGACAATTGTCGTGATTGCCATGTTATGGGTTAAGTGTATATTTAGGTGCAAAAGGTCTCCTAATTTAGCTATAAGCATATCCTCTAAGTGCATTTAGTTGACAAGAGTCACGGCCAAAAGTTTGCATCATGAATATGCAATGATCTGTGTGAAGGAATAGGCGTCAGGGACTATAATATGGGCAGGGCTTGCATATTAATGAGCATGGTCATGTCTTCCTTATATGGGCAATGGTATTTTTACCTCAAAATCAAATACATCCTCACTTGGTGGAAGGTCAGTCTGACCTATAATCTCAGACTGACCTACAATTTCTTCCTCCTAATTGAATGAGATTTTACTATGAATATTCAGTACAAGTAAGTTCCATATCATGTTACATGTTAGCATCTAATCCTCACATATCACTGTTTTAATATTACTACATGGTTTTAACCCTTATTTTGCTGAATATTCATTTAAGCCACACTCATTTCTGTCTATCAACCAATCAAATTACTTGATGCAATTTATTGCTACAAATTCATAAGCTGAATGGCAAACAGTGTAGATCCTGATCTGGATCTACCAGGTACACTGTTTGCAAAGATAGGGGTTGTCATGAACAGCAAGATAAGGGTTAAGTTGTAAGTTTATTGTTAGTTTGTATTGGAGTTTAAGGGCCCAGTCAACTCTATTTTAGGTCATTTTTGAACTGGTCAGTTCACCTATCCATACTTTTCCTGGGCAAGCCAATACATAAGTGGTTAATCAGTACAGGAACATTCTTTCGCCCCAAACTGACAACTGCCCTTCTTGAATCAGTGGAAGGGAGAGAATGAACGTAAAAAAGATTTCATGATCAATCTCTACGAAAGAATGTTGCTGACTCCAGCAGGTATCGAACCCCCTTCAAGTTTAACAGGATGGTATAGTTATTTGAGTGACTGACCGACCAACCGACTGGCTGGCTGGACTTGATTTGACTGACTGACTGATTGTGTTGGGGTTGGCGGGTCATTCTGTGTGGTTTAACTTAATTGGTCGATGACAGTCATGAGAACAACAGCAACATAGCTCTAATTCATCAGTAAGGTTGACTGACAAACAATCAACCCAGAAAAAGATAAGTCAGTTGTAAAGGAGTAGACCAGAGACATTAGTTAAACAATAGAAACCTAAGCTTCGGGCACTGTCAAGGTTTATGGATAATGGACTGCACGAAGGCCATATCAGTTGTTCAAAGCATCGTTAGCTTAACAAGCTCGTTAGTGGTCATATTGTTAACTCTTGTAGCCTCAGCAAAAGCTGTTCACATTTTTTTCAGCAAAAATTTCAGCATATTTGCCATATTTAATGATCAAAGTTTTAACTATATGTTAACTAACAACATCATTAGTTTTGAACAACTGGCCCCTACAGTCCAGACCCTAGCCCAAGGGCAGTCCATAAACCTTGATAGTGCCCAAAGCTTAGGTTTTTATTGATTTTAGTGTATTGAACATATACTGCAAAACGATACACCACAAACATACGACAATTATAAGGTGAAGGACGTGTTGTTGTTAGGCTGGTTTCCTGTAATTCAACAGAGCGACAACCGATAATAAAAACAGTAAATTAATCATGCTTGTCCGTAAGAAAAATCTGGGTATCTCCATAGCGGGCACTATACCAGAGATTCAACTTCGGTGAAGTTGATGTCGCACCTGCTCCCCACCTGCCCCAAACAAAAAAAAAGAAGTTTATTTAAAGCAGAAGAAATGAATATAGGGCTTTGAGAAGAATCCATAGCCTATATATGTGAGGTAAAAAACTGACTAAGTTCACAATGTGAGAAAAGTGATAAAAATTGTTCTTGCACACCAGACAAGGAAATCCGCGATTTTACCCTGGGATAGAAATTTATGTTCTGACCCTGGTGTTCCGACCCCAAATCGAATATAATCGCGTGTTTCATAAATGCACTGGTTGATTACGACCTTGTGTGCGCCGTCGTTAAGGTTGACGTCATGCACGATCCGTGACGTCACTTTACATTCCTGCAGTGTCAACGCAATATGGCGGACGTCGGTAACCGAAGTGACTGCAGCATTGAAATTCCGCGCTAAGAAATGAAAGGTATGCAAGAAAAAGAATCCAATATGGATGTGAGGGGTGGATAGAAAAATCCGTCCCTCGGGATCACTGTCCGGCATTACTCGGCAAGCCTCGTGATGCCGGACAGTGTCCCTCGGGACGGACTTTTCCATCCACCCCTCACACCCATATAAGATTCTTATAATCCCAAGATAAAGTCCAAACCACATGCACAACCTCATACCATGGCAAAAGCACAGGCAAAGTTTTAAAATGATCGGTATAAAACTGCAAGAGGAGTTGCGATGACAAGAGGTACCTATCATATATCAATTGAAAGTTAAAAATGACTAAGTTCACAATGTGGAAAAAGTGACAAAAATTTATCCAAAGAACCACATGCGCATTCTCATACCAAGGCAAAAACACACACAAAGTTTCAAAATAATCGGTATGAAACTGTAGGAGGAGTTGTGATGACAAGAGGTACCTATCGCATATCAAATGAAGCTTAAAAATGGTATAATGTGCAAAAATTGTGAAAAAAAATATTCTGAGAACTATGTCGAAACCACATGCACATCCTCATACCATGGCAAAATCACACAGAAAATGATCGGTATAAAACTGCAAGGGGAGTTGCGATGACAAGAGGTACCTATCATATATCAATTGAAGGTTAAAAATGACTAAGTTCACAATGTGGAAAAAGGGTCAAAAAATGATCCGACGATAAAGTCCAAACCACATGTGCATCCTCATACCATGGCGAAAGCACAGGCAAGGTTCCAAAATGAGCGGTATAAAACTGCAAGATGAGTTGCGATGACAAGAGGTACCTATCATATACCAATTGAAGGTTAAAAATGACTAAGTTCACAATGTGGAAAAAGTGACAAAAAATGATCTGACGATAAAGTCCAAACCACATGTGCATCCTCATACCATGGCAAAAACACATGCAAAGTTTCAAAATAATCGGTATGAAACTGTAGGAGGAGTTGCGATGACAAGACACCCAGTGTAAAATGTTGACGGAAAGACAGACGGACAACCGGATGGACGGATGGACGCACGAACGAACGGATGGACGGAAACTTGCACGCCTATGTCTTCCTGCTAAAGCAGGTGCAACAAAAACTGGACTTGGACCAGTCTGATTCAAATGTGATAGTGCCCGCTGGGGATCTACCGCAGAATAGCTACTTGCATGTGATGCATTTCTAGCCAATGAAAAACAGTGTTTCCTTTGTGATATGCACTAACAGATAATGAATGTAATTTCCTAAACAGTGTAGATCCTGATCAGATGGCTTCTTCGGAAGCCATCGGATCTGGATCTACACTGTTTTCAAAGTTGAGGGTTGTCCTGTTCAGCAGGATAAGAGTTAACCCATGTCCTGCTGAATATTTAAATATGCCACACCCACTACTAATTATCAACCAATCATATACCTTGATGCAAATTATTGCCACAAATTCATGAACTGAATGACAAACAATGAAGATCCTGATCAGATGGCTTCTTCAGAAGCCATCTGATCTGGATCTTCATTGTTTGAAAGATAAGACATATCCAGGCTCAGCAGGACAAGGGTTAACAATCAGAAAAACTTATCTCAGCGCTAGACTGTTGATTACTGGTACAATTTGATATGAACCATTACATGACAGTCGCATCATTGATATCAGTGTTTATTGATACTTAAATAATGGGGTCAATGTAAAATAAACAAACCTATCTGTCATAACAGAATCTTTAAAATGATTCGCATTCTATAATATACAATGTACCATAATTAGGGGTACTTGTAATGATCCTTAGTATTGGAACAGATAACCTTGAGCAAAGAGTGTAGACCCAGATCAGACTGCTCCTGAGGAGCAGTCTGATCAGGGTCTACACTCAGGAGCAGTCTGATCTGGGTCTACACTGTTGGCCAAACAGCGAACACCCAGCCCAGGCTGCTCCTGAAGGAGCAGCCTGATCAGGGTCTACACTGTTTGCCATTCTGTCTGCACCTTTTGGAATCCTTACTGGATTGTGAATTGATTGATTGGATGTTTTGTGTTTAATGACACATCAACCCTTGTGGGTCATTTTGTGTCGTCTCCCACAGAAAGGGAGAAGAGAGATAACAGAGATGAAAGTGAGGAACAGGGGAAAAAAGAGGAAAATGAATGGATGTGTAGAAACAGAAAAAACAAGAGGGCCATGATGGCCCTGGATCGCTCACCTGATCCACAGGGTAACAAGTGGGCCCCTGGTAGAGCCATTATTGGCCCCTGGCTATAATTTGAACTATCTTGGTAGTGGTCTAAAAAGTAAAGCTAAAGCTTCATACCAAATATCAAAGACCGGAGCCTTCTGGTTTCAGACAAGAAGATTTTTAAAGGTTTTCCTTATATAAGTCTATATAAATCTTGGGAGTACCCAGGGTGGGCCATTTTTGGCCCCAGAGCTATAATTTGAACAATCTTGGTAGAAATCCACAAGATGAAGCTTCATACCAAATATCAAAGACCTTGGCCTTCTGCTTTCAGACAAAAAGATTTTCAAATGTTTTCATTGCCTTGACTTCTATTTCCTAGGGCTATAATTTGAACAATTTGATAGAGGTCCACTAGATGAAGCTTCACACCAAATTATGAAATATCAAAGACCTGGGCCTTGCGTTTTCAGAGAAGAAGATTTTTTTAAATGTCCCTATATAAGTCAATGTAAAACCAAAGGGCCCCAGGGTGAAGGCATTTTTGGCCCAAGAGCTATGATTTGAACCATCTTGGTAGAGGTCCACTATACACCAAATATCAAAGACCCGGGCCATACGGTTTCGGAGAAGAAGATTTTTTAAAGATTTTCCCTGTGTAAGCCAATGTTAAACCAAAGGGCCTGTAGGTGGGGGCATTTTTCGCACCAGGCCTATAATTTGAACAATCTTGATAGAGGTCCTCTAGATGAAGCTTCATACCAAATATCAAAGAACTGGGCCTTTGGGTTTCAGAGAAGAAGATTTTTAAAGATTTTCCCTACATAAGCCTATGTAAAACCAAATGGCCCAGGGTGGGGGCATTTTTGGCCCCTGAGCTATAATTTGAACAATCTTGGTACAGGTCCACTAGACGTTGCTCCATACCAAATATCAAAGACCTGGACCTTGTGGTTTCAGAGAAGAAGATTTTTAAATATTTTCCCTATATATGTCTATGAAAAAGTCAGAAAAACTAAAGGGCCCCGGGTCAGGTGCATTTTTGGCCCCAGGGCTATTATTTTAACAATCCTGATAGAGTTTCACTAGATGAAGCTTCACACTAAATATCAAAGACCTCGGCCTTGCCGTTTCAGAGAAGAAGATTTTTAAAGATTTCCCTATATAAGTCTATGTAAAACCAAAGAGCCCTTTAATTTGCTTGCAATTCTGGTAGGGGATCACCCAAGGAACATCTCTGTGAAATTATTTTGAAATCAGGCCAATTGGCTTGGAGGAAATGTCATTTAAAGGTTTTTCTATTTTTAGCTCTGGTGGCCATTTTATTCAGTGGAGCAGAACCATTTTAGCAATTTTAGTAGAGGGTCACCTTAGGAACATTTCTGTGAAATTATTTTGAAATCAGGTCAAAGGGCTTGGAAGAGATTTCATTTAAAGGTTTTTCTATTTTTGGCTCTGGCGGTCAATTTGTTCAGTGGAGCGGAACCATTTTAGCAGATGTGGTAAAGGGTCATCCAAGGAGCATTTCTGCGAGATTATTTTGAAATCGGGCCAAAGGGCTAGGAGGAGATGTCATTTAAAGATTATTTCTATTTTTAGCTCTGGCGGCCATTTTGTTCCACCGAATGGAACAATTTTAGCAATTTTAGTAGAGGGTCAACTTAGGAACATTTCTTTGAAATTATTTTGAAATCGGGTCAAAGGGCTAGGAGGAGATGTCGTTTAAAGGTTTTTCTATTTTTAGCTCTGGTGGCCATTTTGTTCAGCCGAGCTGAACCATTTTAGCAAATTTGGTAGAGGGGCATCCAAGGGACATTTCTGTGAAATTATTTTGAAATCTGGCCAAAGGGCTAGGAGGAGATGTCATTTAAATGTTTTTCTATTTTCAGCTCTGGTGGCCATTTTGTTCAGCCGAGCAAAACAATTTTAGTATAGGGTCAACTTGGGAACATTTCTGTGAAATTATTTCGAAATCAGGCCAAAGGGCTAGGAGGAGATGTTGTTTAAAGGTTTTTTCGTTTTTCAGCTCTGGTGGCCATTTTGTTCAGCAGAGCAGAACAATTTTAGCAATTTTGATAGAGGGTCATCCAAGGAACCTTTCTGTGAAATTATTTTGAAATCGGGTGAAAGGGCTAGGAGGAGATGTCGTTCAAAGGTTTTTCTATTTTTAGCTCTGGCGGCCATCTTGTTCAGTAGAGCGTAACCATTTTAGCAATTTTGGTAGAGGGTCATCCAAGGAACATTTCTGTGAAATTATTTTGAAATCGGGCTAAAGGGCTAGGAGGAGATGTCGTTTAAAGGTTTTTCTATTTTTAGCTCTGGCGGCCATTTTGTTCAGCAGAGCGGACCCATTTTAGCAATTTTGGTAGAGGGTCACCCAAGGAACATTTCTGTGAAAGTATTTTGAAATCGGACCAAAGGGCTAGGAGGAGATGTCTTTTAAGTGAATTGTTGACGACGGACGCCGGACAAAAGGCGATCACAATAGCTCACCTTGAGCACTTCGTGCTCAGGTGAGCTAATAACAAAACTCCCCCTCCACCTTTTCCTGCTCCAAGGACAGCAGGCCTTGTCCAACTGTAAGCCAATATCAGTTGGATGCCCCAATGATGAACACGACAACCCCTACCTTTGCGAATAGTGTAGATTCTTAGAAAGACATCTGATCAGGATCTACACTCTTTGTTGTGCAGTTTGTGAACTGAATGAATACATTATATCAAGTAATTTGATTGGTGACAGTCAGAAATGGGTGTAGCTTAACTGATTTATTCAGCAGGATAAAGGTTAAATAGATGTATCTGTATACTCCTTTTACAAACCATCGCAATTTACAATATGTATCAGTTCAATGGAAGAGCTTCAAAAACTCGCAAGCTAAACTAATACCCTGTTTAGACAGCCCCACATTAAATTAAGATGCCGAGAAAAACTACAACTGAAAATGTTATCTGCTTATGTCGTCTGCTGAATCTTCTTGCAAACTTTTAGAAATATTTTTTCATAGAGGAAAACAGTGTGGACCCAGACCTCCTATAGAAACAGTCTGATTTGGGTCCACACTGTTTGCAAAAATGACTTTTGAAGTAACCAGCAGACGACAAAGCAGACAACAATTGTTGTGATTGGCATATTATGGGTAAAATTCAATATAGATATTCTGCTCTGGAGCAAAGAACAGTGATTCACTGGAAATCAAACAGTCTATTTACAGTAGAGACTGCCTAAAGATTGCTTTAAGATGCAACCAATTCACTTAAGTTTGCTGTTCAAGATGACTACCCGGTATGTTACTTTAAATCTGAATAAAAAGTTAACATAGTTTGGATACCAGTCTCTGAGCTGAGCTAGGGTAACTTACGCCAAATTCCCTTTTTTAATTTGGATTAAAACTTACATCTAAAAGGTTAACTTCGTTTGCTGCGAAAATGGTGTGGCTTCAATGTACATGTACATTGCCCTTCTAAACAAGTTACAGTGTAACTTCGATGTGGGACCATAAAAATTTGTTCGAGACAGCGTCAGTTTGAGCCACCAAGAGTTACTATTAGTGCCACACCAGGAAGCATAATGAAGAAAATTTTGGGAAATCTTTGCAGTGCTCTGTAATATAAATGTATGCTGTGTGTACTCAATAGAATCACCTCATCGAGGCGATTCTAATGAGTACACACAGCATACATTTGCAAGATAAAAGAAGAAAATCTTCCTTACCTATCCCTCACTATTTCATTCTGGAGAAATTCTCTTGGGACTCAAGAAAGGGTTCGTCTTATAAATGGTATTAATAAACCAAATTCATTGGTCCATAATTACCTGACTATTTCCTACGACCAATCTTGGAGCATTTTCACCTAGTAATGACTTTAGTGGTTTTGTCTGTTGTTTAGATATCACCGATTCATTCAGTTTCCTAGCTTTCTCGAGTAATGATTCATTCGGCGCCACATACCACCGCTTTCTCTCATATTTCTGTGACATAAAGTCTTTCACTTTGTTTTCTTCCCTTGATTCTGATTGGCTACTCATACTATTATCATAAAGTCCCAACCACACTTGCCGACAATACTGAAATAGTAAATTACAGTTCAGTCAACATTCTATAACAACATTTGATATAACTAGAACTTGTTTTTCTACAAAAACACAGATGTCTCCCCCGTTTTTGACCTCTAAGTATAACCTTGACATTGGAGGTATTGAGCCGGGTCTTGTGTGCAACACATCATCTAATGAAGATAAACATTTCTGCAAAGTAACTTTAAAAATGTTCAAAAAATTTCAAAGGGCAATAACTCTTGAAAGGGGCTTAATCCGGATGAGAAAAAAAATATGCGTCAGCTTATTTTCAATTAGGAATGCATATATGAAATTTCAAAACCATAGCATACACAGTTCTAAAGTTATGCTATGCATCCCTTTTAGCATTCATTACAATGGGCACAAATTACCAAAATGACAAAGGGCCATAACTCATAAAGTATTTTTCGGAATTTTGTCAAAAGTTTTTGAGATATCTTGCGGACAAGATTTTATTGAAAAAAATTCAAAGGGCAATAACTTTGAAAGGGGCATAATCCGGACGAGAAAAAAAATACGCGTCAGCTAATTTTCCATGAGAAATCCATATATGAAATTTCAAAACCCTAGCATACACGGTTCTAAAGTTATGCTATGCATCACTTTTAGCATACATTACAATGGGCACAAATTACTAAAATGACAAAGGGCCGTAACTCACAAAGTATTTTTCGGAATTTTGTCAAAAGTTAATCAGTTCATCTACTCATCACCACCAATATATTTACCAACTTTCAAGGCTCTAGCTCCAATAGTTTTTGAGAGATCTTGCCGACATGATTTTATTAAAAAAAAATCAAAGGGCAATAACTCTTGAAGGGGGCATAATCCGGACGAGAAAAAAAATACGTGTCAGCTAATTTTCCATGAGGAATCCATATATGAAATTTCAAAACCCTAGCATACACGGTTCTTTAGTTATGCTATGCATCAAAAGCGTAACGGACAGACAAACGGACGAACGAACCAGAACCAATATGCCCCTCCAACTTTTTCAAAGTTGGAGGCATAAAAAGGCCCCTTTTTGTTCTTTGACCTCTTAGTACGACCTTGACATTTGAGGTACCAACTTGGGTCATGCACGCAACACATCGTCTTATGGTGGTTAACATTTCTGCCAAGTAATTTCAAAATCCATCTAAAAATAAGAAAGTTATTGACAGAACACAAAAAAAGGCCCCTTTTTGACCTTTAACCTCTATGTATGACCTTGACCTTTCAGGTACCAAACTGGGTCATGCGTGCAACACATCATCTCATGGTGTTTAACATTTCTGCCAAGCAATTTCAAAATCCATCTAAAAATAAGAAAGTTATTGACCAAACACGAAAAAAAAGGCCCCTTTTTTACTTTTGACCTCTATGTATGACCTTGACACTTGAGGTATCAAACTGAATCATGCATGCAACACATCGTCTCATGATAGTTAACATTTTTGGCAAGTAACTTCAAATTCTATCTAAAAATAAGCAAGTTATTGACAAAACCGGAAAAAAGGCCCGTTTTTTACCTTTGACCTCTAAGTATGACCTTGACCTTTGAGGTACCAACCTGGGTCATGCACGTAACACATCGTCTCTCATTATATTGGTTAACATTTCTGCCAAGTGATTTCACAATCCATCTCAAAATAAGAAAGGTATTGACAAAACACGAAAAAAAGGCCCCTTTTTTTACCTTTGACCTCTAAGTATGACCTTGACCTTCGAGGTACTGACCTGCCTGATGCACACCACACATCGTCTCATGGTGGTTAATATTTCTGCCAAGTAATTTTAAAATCCATCTCAAAATAAGAAAGTTATTGACCAAATACGAAAAAAGGCCCCTTTTTTTACCTTTGACCTCTAAGTATGACCTTGACCTTTGAGGTACCGACCTGATTCATGCGCACCACACATCCTCTTATGGTTGTTAATATTTCTGCCAAGTAATTTTAAAATCCATCTGAAAATAAGAAAGTTATTGACCGGACACGATTTGCCAATACATATATACATACCAACAAACTTCCAAGGGAGATAATTCAAAAAGTATAAATGCGAGAGTTATAGTTCTTCCGCACTGCACGTTGTCTAATGCTGATTTATATTTATACTAAGTTTCGTGACGATAGCTCCAACGGTTTTCAAGTTATAGAGCGGACACGAATGTGTGACAGACAGACGGACAGACAGACAGACAGACGGACAGACGGACAGACAGACGCCCGGGGGAAAAACAATATGTCTCTCCGAAAAAAAATTTTTCGGGGGAGACATAATAACTTGTTATAAGTACCACTAAAGCAAGTCAATGGGCACCATTGCATATCAGCCCCAGCCCATCTGGGCTTCAAGAAATAGATGGGCTGCATGATGCTTCACGCAGAGCTGACACCTACCACACATGAGTACTGGTAAACCGCTTAGAGGATCTAAGCCTGCCCAGGTAAAGCGGTGCGAGTCAGACCGGCCATGCTTATAAACCATATTGGTTTCATTGGGCAACAGTGCTTGAGTTGTCATTTCATCTCAGTGTCAGTTGAAAGTCCCACAAAGTTAGAAGCAATGTCTCCAAAATGACCTATAGTATACAGTGTTGACCAGGACATTAAACCTCAAATCAAACAAACAAAAACGATTGCATATCCCCACACTCTGAGAAGCATGTCACAATAAAAGGTCCAAAAATCCTACTTTTTGACCCCTGGTGACCCCCAGACATGCCCCTGTGGCACATCTTTTGCACCACTGTATTTTACTCTTCATCGCCCCTAGATTTGATATGCAACATGGCCATGTTTATAGAAAATGGATTTTTGAACCTTCTGGACAGAGCCAGGCCTCACCCCAAGTGTGTGAGTGTGTGTGTGGTGGGGGGGTGGAAGAGAAGGGGTTCACATCAAAATTCCCAGTGCTCATCAATAAAGCTATCAACTATGGAAGCTTCATGATTCTAGCCTGAACGGTCTAGAAGCAATGGTGTGACTCTACAGGTGGACATGCGGACAGACAGAGGGAGTTATCACATGGGATAAAAACAGGTCCTTAGCCCAAGATGAGATAGATTAATGGAGATATTCAAGAATATAAGAATCTTATATGGGTGTGAGGGGTGGATTGAAAATGAAAAATCCGTCCCGAGGGACACTGTCCGGCATCACGAGGGTTGCCGAGTGATGCCAGACAGTGATCCCAAGGGATGGATTTTTCAATCCACCCCTCACACTCATATTGGATTCTTTTTCTTGCATACCTTCCGTTTCTATTGTGAATTTTTAATGCTGCTGTCACTTCGGTTACCGATGTCCGCCATTTTGTGATGACACAACAGGAATGTTTAGTGACGTCACACATGACGATGCCGCGCATGAGGTTGTAATCAACCAGTGCATTTATCAAACACGCGATTATATTTGATTTGGGGTCGGAACACCAGGGTGCAAGAATATTGTATCTAATACTCCAAGAAAATAATGTTGTGGATATTTGGTCGAACCACATCAGCGAGACAATTCTATCAAATATCTACAACATTTGTTCCTTGGAGTAAAACAAACCTTTACTATCTCTTATACATATGTACTTCTCCTTAATGGAATTATTTATACAAGGGCAAATTGTCTATAACGAAGATAGGGAACAAACACTGTCTTAAATCAATGGTCCACTGTAATAACTCCAGAGGGCCACAGCAAGTAAGAATGTGTCCACAAGTATGTGCGTCCACTGACCACTCAAATTAGCCTATGCATCATACTATAGCCCCAGATAAGAGAGGGTATCCGCATATTATTTCTCTTACTTCTGCATGAAAACATATGTTATGGGTATTCATTAGAAGCGCCAAACATATGTTATGGGTATTCATTAGAAGCGCCTCACCGAGGCGCTTCTAATGAATACCCATAACATATGTTTTTGTGCAGAAATAAGCAAAATATCAGTACTTTTTGGATGAAAAAGGCACCTTATCTTGAGCTAAGTAAATTAACAAGATTTCCGCCGAAGGCTATGTCGCGCCTGTGGGGGTGCAAAGTCATCGAACCATGATATGTAGGTAAAGGTCAAACATAGATGCTTGCACAAAAGATTCCATTCTCAAATGCAAGCTTGTACTAAATACCATTCATGAAGCTCTAATAATTCTTGAGAAATGAACTTAACCATTAGGGTGAACACTAGGGTGGTCGCTATATTTTACAAAGTCAGTGAATCATGAAATATAGGTCAAGGTCAAATATCGATGCTTGTATTTAAGTTGCCATCCCAAGATTCAAGTTTGCACCAAATATCATTAATGAAGCTGTTATAGTTCTTGAGAAATAAACTTGACCATTAGGGTGAACGCTAGGGTGGTCGCAATATTTTACAAAGTCAGTGAACCATGAAATATAGGTCAAGGTCAAATATGGATGCTTGCATTTAAGTTACCATTCTCAGATACAAGTTTGTACCAAGTATCATTAATAAAGGTCTTATAGTTCTTGAGAAATAAACTTGACCATTAGGGTGAACGCTAGGGTGGTCGCAATATTTTACAAAGTCATTGAACCATGAAAAGTAGGTCAAGGTCAAATAAGAATGCTTGCATGTAAGTTGTTATCCCCAGATACAAGTTTGTTCCAAGTATTATTAATGAAGCTCTTATAGTTCCTGAGAAATAAATTTGACCATTAGTGTGAACGCTAGGGTGGTCGCAAATGTTGACGCCTTGACGAACAGACGGACGAACGAACGGATGGACGGACTAACGGAAAACCAGGCGCCTATATCGCGCCATGCTAATAGCAGGCGTGACAAAAACTAAGACAGATATACTGAGCCCTATGACTGTCTTGATTTTGGTTTGTTTGATATATGGTTTTAACGTTTCCATCAACACTATTAAGGTCATTTTGGAGATGTTGCTTCAAATTTTATGGGACTTTTACCTGGCATTGAGATGAAATGACATCTCAAGCCCTGCCGCCCAATCAAATCAATGGGATGTATATGCATGGACAGTCCAACTTGCACCACTTTTCCGGGCATGCTTAGAACCTGTAAGCTGTTTACCAGTACTCATGTGCGGTTGGTTTCAGCTCTGCATGGAAGCATCATGCAGCCCATCTATTTCTACAAGCCCCGATGGACGGGGGCCGAAACATGTTTTTTTGACATTCTTAAATAACAAAGGTGCAAAACAACCTGATCAGCACCTTAAGGTTCACTGCTTGGATAGTACATGTACAATACCTCTAGTTTCTATATCTAAAATTTCAAGACTCTAGCTAGTCTGTGTGGGCTGAACAGACCAGTCTGTGTCCTACCCGGTCAAAAATTGAAAAGTCAGGTTTTCTCATGCTGGGGCTCATAAAAATATTATTATTCAGGACAAAGCCTTCTCTCTCTCTCTCAACCCTTGTTCTGCCGAGTAAATTTTGCCATGCCCATTTCTGACTATCAACCAACCAGATTACTTTGTGGAATTTATTCCCCAAAATTCACTAACAGAATGACAAACAGTGAAGATCCAGATCAGATGGCTTCTTCAGAAGCCATCTGATCTGGGTCTTCACTGATTGCAAAAGGTAGGGCATATCCTTGTTCTGTTGAATAAATTACTTTAACCACACCCATTTTTGACTATCAACCAATCAGATTACTGTATGGAATTTGTTCCCCAAAATTCACCAACTGAATGACAACTTATGAAACAAGCCTTTGGCGAGTTTCATAAATTACATATGAAAACTGAAATGACCACAAGTGTAAGATTCTGTTTATCATTAACTATTTTAAATCAGATTTTATTACCATAGAATTTCAGTAGAAAACAGTGTTGTCATGGACAAACCCTTATCCTTTATCGCTCTGCCGGGGATCGAACCCGGGACCTCTAGCATCAGAGGCAAGTGCACTAACCACTGAGCTATCACTCTCAAAATGACGTTACAGGCATGCAACCATGTGTTATTATATGTGTGGTCTTATAATTTTTATGACATGACGTCATCTAATAATAAATATAAATTCTTAACCAAGAAACTGACAACTGCTCTTCTTGAATTCCCAGGAGGGAAAGAGCAAACACACGAAATATCTCATTATTAATCTCCACCCAATAGACTAATTCTGTCAAATACATATTTATGGAATTTCACCATAATTTAATCGGGGCATCTCCTTTCTTTCCTTTCTCTCTACTTATACATAGGTCACATCTGCCATTACTTGCAGGTGTATATTACATGCATTCCAGGTTTGCAGGATGAAAGCCTACACAGTAATCATGTAATTACTGTAGGGGTCTATAACCTGCACAGGGCATGACTCTCCCTGCACAGGGGGCCTCCAGTTAACGTCCCCATCCGAAGGACGGTGCACTTTATGACATTCATCCCAGCAAATGATGCCAATGGAGCGTGTTCGGACACCGAAATTTTATCCCTCTGCCGGGGATCAAACCCGGGACCTCTAGCATCAGAGGTAAGTGCACTAACCGCTGAGCTATCACTCTCCAAAGTGGTTCCAAAGTGCCTGCTCAACCAAGTAGCTCTTAAGATATTTTGTCAAAAAGATTGTAACTGATCATGGACAAATGAATGGATAGACAGGATAGAACCAATATACCAATATTTATATATGCCACACCCACTACTGATTATCAACCAATCAGATTACTTGATGCAAATCAATGCAACAAATTCATAAAATGAATGGCAAACAATGAAGATCCTGATCAGAGAAGCCATCTGATCTGGATCTGCATTGTTTGAAAGATCAGACATATCCGGGCTCAGCAGGACAAGGGTTAACTTCTTATAACATTGGGGCATAAAAACTACATGTATAAGCATTCTCAAAACAATGGTCACTTACTTCATTTCCATGACTTTTGATAAAATCTATTTCTTCAGGAGTAAAACTGGCCATAGATATTGATTTCACTCTGTGAGGAGGATTCAATCCTCGTCTGAAACAGAAAAAAAAACTCATTTTCAGTACCCTAAAATAATACCTCCAGACAAGGATGTGTACATGTACCAAAGATAATTGAGCCAGCATACGACATAACCTACAATAAGACATGTGCGTCCAGTGAAGAATCAGATCAGCCTGCGCATCCATATAGTCTAACCAGAGACTTCTCTTGCTGCATGAAGGAGCAATGGGCCCTTAGCTATCCTTAGAGTGCACAGGGAAGACTCTGATCAGACTGTGCGGATGCACAGGCTGATCTGAGTCTTCATTGGGCACACATGTAAATTGTAAGAAATGCTGTGCCTTGGCTCAATTATCTCTATTTCGTGTTAGAAACATGCATAAGTTGTGGGTACTTGTCAGAATTACCTCGAAGAGGCAATACTAAGACATACACATAATGTAATGAATGTATACATACACTGTTGAGGAAAAGATGAAAAACTATCCCAAAATCTTCCTGCTTTCTAGTCTATAGCTATGCTAAAGTTATAAAACTTTTTTCTTCTCAACTCACTCAAACATAAAACTTGAAATACAAATAATTAAAATCAGATCTGACAGCAAATAAAAATTTGTTTTTCGTGCATTTTGTTGGCACTTTAAAATTTCTGAGCAGGACGAAGTTGATGCTCAAGTGAGATGAGTGTGAAAAATGTTTCATTCTTATGGGGCTAGACTGGAAACAGTCCATTCATTTAATCAAAAGTATTAGAGAGGAGAATAATATAAATTCATTGCTAATACAAATGAGAAGATATTGGTTAAACTTTTGGACTGATTCCAGTCTATCTTGGGGCCTGCAACACTATTTTGCCATCCCTTAACCCTTTTTGTACCAAATGGAATCTTCCTCCTTATATATAACACATGTCAATTTCAAAGTTTAGCGGCGCCAGTTTGTGTTTTCTTCAAAATTGATTAGGAAAATGGCTGAACTTTTTGCAAACAGTGTAGGCCCTGATCAGATGCCGCATTCTGCCGCGTCTGATCTGGGCCTGCATTGTTTGCCAGGGTACCCATTTTTGGGTTTCCGGTACAAAATGGGTTAATTAAATACATACATGTTAGCCCAATGACATAATTATGCTAGATGTTATTTTAAACAAGAGGTCCATGGGCCACAATGCTCACCAGAACTCAGGCGGACACTGCCCACTGGCAGCCATGTATGGTTTCATATGGCATTTAATGAAGTGGTGGGGTACACCTGCCCCATAAAAAAAGACCTCAGGGTTGGTGTGACTGAATGGGACTTACCATAAGGAACAAGAAAATATATGGTCAAGGGGTAGGGATCTAAACGGTTTCTGTGATATACAGCTTTTTATGACGAGGAGGGGTGGGGCATGACCCGGGACATGACCCCGGGGGCCCAGTGTTGGGGTCACTGAATGAGTCTCATCATAAGGAACATGAATTATATGTTTAAGGGGTGGAGTTCTGAACAGTCTCTCAGTGGAGGGGTGGGGCATGGCCTAAGCGCACCTGAGAGACCCATAGGTTGGTACCATTCAATGTGTCTTATCATAAGGAACAAGAATATATATCATTTAGGGGTTGGGATCTGAACGGTGTCTGAGATATTGGGCCATTTTTGAAATGGAGGGGGTGGGGCATGGCCAAAACACACCTAAGGGACCCACAAGTCGGTGCCACTGAATGCGTCTTACCACAAGGAACAAGAATATATATCGTTTAGGGGTGGGGATGTGAACAGTTTCTGAGATATTGTGCCATTTTTGAAATGGATGGGGTGGGGCATGGCCCCAGCACACCCAAGGGATCCACAGGTTAGTGTCACTGAATGCGTCTTATCACAAGGAACAAGAATATGTATGGTTTTGGGGTGGGGATTTGAATGGTTAGCAAGATATATGGCCTTTTCTGAAATGAAGGGGGTGGGGCATGGCCCCGGCACAACCTGGGGGACCCACAGGTTTGTGTCACTGAATGCGTCTTATTAGAAGTAACAAGAATATATATGGTTTGAGGGTGGGGATCTGAATGGTTTGCAAGATATATGGCCTTTTCTGAAATGAAGAGGATGGGGCATGGCCCCGGCACAACCTGGGGGACCCACAGGTTGGTGTCACTGAATGCGTCTTATCACAAGAAACAAGAATATATATGGTTTGGGGTGGGAATCGGAATGGTTTGCAAGATATATGGCCTTTTCTGAAATGAAGAGGGTAGGGCATGGCCCCGGCACAACCTGGGGGACCCTCAGGTTGGCATAAAAGCATATGGCTGAAAGAAGTTTACGCAAGGAACATTTCTATAAACAAGAGGGCCCAGAGGGCCCTGGTTCGCTCACCTGATCCAATGTATAACAAGTGGGCCCCGGGCAGGGTCAATTTTGGCCCCAGGGCTATAATTTGAACAATCTTGGTAGAGGTCCACAAGATGAAGCTTCATATCGAATATGAAAGACCTGCGCTTTCTGGTTTCAGAGAAGAAGATTTTAAAGGTTTACCCTGCATATAGAAGTCTATGTAAAACAAGATTTTCCCTATATAAGTCTATGTTAAACCAAAGGGCCCCGGAGCAGGGGCATTTTTGGCCCCAGGGCTATAATTTGAACAATCTTTGTAGAGGTCCACTAGCTGAAGCTTCATAACAAATATCAAAGACCTAAGCATTGTGTTTCAATGATGATGATTTTTAAAGATTTTCCCTATATAAGTCTATGTAAAACCAAAGGGCCACATGGCGGGGGCATTTTCGGTCTCAGGGCTATAATTTGAACAATCTTTATAGAGGTCCACTAGCTGAAGCTTCATAACAAATATCGAAGACCTAAGCCTTGTGGTTTCAAAGAAGAAGGTTTTTAAAGATTTTCCTTATATACGTCTATGTAAAACCAAAGGGCCCCGGAGGGGGGGCATTTTTGGTCCCAGGGCTATAATTTGAACAATCTTGGTAGAGGTCCACAAGATGAAGCTTCATACCAAATATCAAAGACCTGGGCCTTGCAGTTTCAGAGAAGAAGATTTTTCAAGATTTTCCCTATATAAGCCCATGTAAAACTAGAAATGCGTCCATAGGACACGGATGCCCCCGCCTGAAAATATGTCTATGTTCGTATTCATCCATAGAAAGTTATTGACCGTGTTTAAGTTTTGGATCCTTTTTTCATGTTTGACCTCTAAGTATGACCTTGACCTTGTAGGTAAGGACCCTGGTTTTGTGTGAGGCAGATTGTCTCATGATGGCCAACATTTCTGCTAAGTAATTTCAAAATCCATCCAGAGATAAGAAAGTTATTGACTGCGTTTAAGTTTCGGACCATTTTTTAAATTTGACCTCTAAGTATGACCTTGACCTTGGAGGTATGGATCTGGGTTTGCATGTGACACATCGTCTCATGATGGTTAATATTTCTTCAAAGTAATTTTAAAATGCACCCAGAAATAAGTAAGTTATTGACTGCGTTTAAGTTTCGGACCCCTTTTTTTTACCTTTGACCTCTAAGTATGACCTTGACCTTGGAGGTACGGATCTGGGTTTGCATGTGACATATCGTCTCATGATGGTTAACATTTCTTCAAAGTATTTTGAAAATCCATCCAGAAATAAGTAAGTTATTGACTATGTTTAAGTTTCGGACCCTTTTTTCGACCTTTGACCTCTAAGTATGACCTTGACCTTGGAGGTACGCACCTGGGTTTTAAACCTGACATATCGACTCATGATGGTTAACATTTCCAGAAAGTAATTTCAAAATCCATCCAGAAATAAGAAAGTTATTGACTGCGTTTAAGTTTCGGACCCTTTTTTTGACCTTTGACCTCTAAGTATGACCTTGACCTTGGAGGTATGGACCTGGGTTTTGCACGTGACACGTCGTCTCATGATGGTTAACATTTTGGCAGAGTAATTTTAAAATCCATCAAGAAATAAGGAAGTTATTGACTGCGTTTAAGTTTCAGACGCACGGACGGACGGACGAACGGACGGACAGGGGCAACGCTATATGCCCTTTCCACCATTCTTCGAATGGCGGGGGCATAACAAAAGGGCCCTGGTGCAGGGGCATTTTTGGCCCCAGCACTATAATTTGAATAATCTTGGTAGGGGTCCACTAGATGAAGCTTCATACCAAATATCAAAGACCTGGGCCTTGCGGTTTCAGAGAAGAAGATTTTTCAAGATTTTCCCTATATAAGCCCATGTAAAACAAAAGGGCCCCCGTGTGGGGGGCATTTTTAAGCTCCAGCACTATAATTTGAACAATCTTGGTAGGGGTCCACTAGATGAAGCTTCATACCAAATATCAAAGACCTGGGCCTTGCGGTTTCAGAGAAGAAGATTTTTAAAGATTTTCCCCAAATAAGCCTATGTAAAACAAAAGGGCCCTGGTGGGAAGGCATTTTTGGCCCCAGCACTATAATTTGAACAATCTTGGTAGGGGTCAACTAGATGAAGCTTCATACCAAATATCAAAGACCTGGGCCTTGCGGTTTCAGAGAAGAAGATTTTCCCTATATAAGCCCATGTAAAACCAAAGGGCCCCCGTGCGGGGGCATTTTTAGATCCAGCACTATAATTTGAACAATCTTGGTAGGGGTCCACTAGATAAAGCTTCATACCAAATATCAAAGACCTGGGCCTTGGGGTTTCAGAGAAGAAGATTTTTAAAGATTTTTCTTATATACGTCTATGTAAAACCAAAGGGCCCCCGTGCTGGGGCTTTTTTAGCTCCAGCACTATAATTTGAACAATCTTGGTAGGAGTCCACTAGATGAAGCTTCATACCAAATATCAAAGACCTGGGCCTTGCGGTTTCAGAGAAGAAGAGTTTTCAAGATTTTCCCTATATAAGCCCATGTAAAACCAAAGGGCCCCCGTGCGGGGGCATTTTTAGCTCCAGCACTATAATTAGAACAATCTTGGTAGGGGTCCACTAGATGAAGCTTCGTACCAAATATCAAAGACCTGGGCCTTGCGGTTTCAGAGAAGAAGATTTTTAAAGATTTTCCCTATATAAGCCCATGTAAAACCAAAGGGCCCCCGTGCGGGGGCATTTTTTGCCCCAGCACTATAATTTGAACAATCTTGGTAGGGGTCCACTAGATGAAGCTTCATACCAAATATCAAAGACCTGGGCCTTGTGGTTTCAGAGAAGAAGATTTTTTAAGTTTGCGGTGAAATAAATCTATTTTTGGCTACTGTGACCTATATGTGCAACAGACCGGAACCATTTGAACAACTTTGAAAGGGGACCACATAAGGATCATTCCTGTGAAGTTTGGTCAAAATACGATCAGTGGTTTAGGAGGAGATGTCGTTTGAAGAAAAGTTTACGGACGCACGCACTGACGGACGCACGGACGGACGCACGACGGACGACGGACAAAAAGTGATCCCAAAAGCTCACCTTGTCACTACGTGACAGGTGAGCTAAAAACTGTCTAAATATTTGCAAAGGCTTGGCAGTTAGTGCCATTTTTCAATTTTCCCCATTAAAAGTCAATGGAAACCCTAAGTTGCCATAGCAACCAAAATAAAAAGCCGAATTTCATAAAAAACACAAATCCTCTTGAGGCTAATATGGAGAATTTTTTCAGTAAGTCTCAGCCTCATAGAGCATTATGGTTTCTGAGGAGAAGATTTTTAAGTATTTTTTTCTATTTGTTTACATTTTGGTTTCCATGGCAACCAATAAAACTGAGCAGTAGGCCTAAAATCATATGGCAGATACAAGATTGCTTAAGGAACATTTCTATGAAAATTTTGTCCCAATATCTGCAAAGGCTTGGCAGTTATTGCCATTTTTCAATTTTCCCATTATAAGTCTATGGGAGCTCTAAGTTGCCATAGCAACCAAATTAAAAAGCTGATTTTCATAAACAAGAGGGCCATGATGGCCCTGGATCGCTCACCTGATCCATAGTGTAACAAGTGGGCGCCAGAGAGGGCCATTATTGGCCCCAGGGCTTTAATGTGCATAATGTTGAGGGAGGTCTTAAAGGTGAAGCTTCATACCAAACATCAACAAAGGCTATAGTTAGAATAATCTTGGCAAAGGTCCATTAGATGAAGCTACACATCAAATATCAAAGACCTGGGCCTTGCAGTTTCAGAGAAGAAGATTTTTTTATAGATATTCCCTTCATAAGCCTATGCAAAACCAAATGACCCTGGGGCTATATAAATCTATGTAAAACCAAAGGGCCCCGGGTTGGGGGCATTTGTGGCCCCAGGGCTATAATTTGAACAATCTTAGTAGAGGTCCACTAGATAAAGCTCCATACAAAATATCAAAGGCCTTGGCCTTGTAGTTTCAGAGAAGATTTTTAAAGATTTCCCCATATAAGTCTATGTAAAACCAAAGGGCCCCGGAGCAGGGACATTTTTTGGTATCAGGGCTATAATTTGAATAATCTTGATAGAGGTCCACGGGATGCAGCTTCATACCAAATATCAAAGACCCAGGCCTTGTGGTTTCAGAGAAGAAGATTTTTAAAGATTTTCCCTATAATAGTCTATGTAAAACCATAGGGCCTCAGAGTGGAGGCATTTTTGGCCCCAGGGCTATAATTTGAACAATCTAGGTAGAGGTCCATTAGATGCAGCTTCATACCAAATTTCAAAGTCCTGGGCCTTGTGGTTTCAGAGGAGAAGATTTTAAAAGATTATCCCTATATAAGCCTATGTAAAACCAAAGGGCCCCGGGGCGGGGCCACTTTTGGCCCCAGCACTATAATTTGAATCATCTTGGTAGGGGTCCTTTAGAAGAAGCTTCATACCAAATATAAAAGACCTAGGCCTAGTGGTTTCAGAGAAGAAGATTTTTTAAGATTTTCCCTATATATGTCTATGTAAAACCAAAGGGCCCCGGAGCGGGGGCATTTTTGGCCCAAGGGCTATAATTTTAACAATCTTGGTAGGGGTCCACTAGATGAAGCTTCATACCAAATATCAAAGTCCTTGGCCTTGCGGTTTCAGAGAAGAAGATTTTTAAAGATTTTCCCTATATAAGCCTATGTAAAACCAAAGGGCCCCGGGGCGGGGACATTTTTGGCCTCAGCACTATAATTTGAACAATCTTGTTAGGGGTCCTTTAGATGAAGCTTCATACCAAATATAAAAGACCTAGGCCTTGTGGTTTCAGAGAAGATGATTTTTAAAGATTTTCCCTATATAAGTCTATGTAAAACCAAAGGGCCCCGGGGCGGGGGCATTTTTGGCCCAAGGGCTATACTTTGAACAATCTTGGTAGGGGTCCACTAGATGAAGCTTCATACCAAATATCAAATTCCTGGGCCTTGTGGTTTCAGAGAAGAAGATTTTTAAAGATTTTCCCTATATAAGCCTATGTAAAACCAAAGGGCCACAGGGGCGGGGGCATTTTTGGCCCCAGCACTATAATTTGAACAATCTTCGTAGGGGTCCACTAGATGAAGCTTCATACCAAATATCAAAGACCTGGGCCTTGTGGTTTCAGAGAAGAAGATTTTTAAAGATTTTCCCCATAAATGCCAATGTAAAACCAAAGGGCCCCATGGCAGGGGCATTTTTTGTCCCAGCACTATAATTTGAACAATCTTGTTAGGGGTCCACTAGATGAAGCTTCATACCAAATATCAAAGTCCTGGGCCTTGTGGTTTCAGAGAAGAAGATTTTTAAAGATTTTCCCTATATAAGCCTATGTAAAACCAAAGGGCCCCGGGGCGGGGGCATTTTTGGCCCCAGCACTATAATTTGAACAATCTTCGTAGGGGTCCACTAGATGAAGCTTCATACCAAATATCAAAGACCTTGGCCTTGTGGTTTCAGAGAAGAAGATTTTTAAAGAATTTCCCTATATAAGTCTATGTAAAACCAAAGGGCCCTGGGTGGGGGGCATTTATGGCCCAAGGGCTAAAATTTGAACAATCTTGGCAGAGGTCCATTAGATGAAGCTTCATTCTTAATATCAAAGTCCTGGGCCTTGCGGTTTCAGAGAAGAAGATTTTTAAAGATTTTCCCCATAAAAGCCAATGTAAAACCAAAGGGCCCCGTGGCGGGGGCATTTTTGGCCCCAGCACTATAATTTGAACAATCTTGGTAGGGGTCCACTAGATGAAGCTTCATACCAAATATCAAAGTCCTGGGCCTTGTGGTTTCAGAGAAGAAGAGTTTTAAAGATTTTCCCTATATAAGCCTATGTAAAACCAAAGGGCCCCGGGGCGGGGGCATTTTTGGCCCCAGCACTATAATTTGAACAATCTTGGTAGGGGTCCACTAATTGAAGCTTCATACCAAATATCAAAGACCTGGGCCTTGTGGTTTCAGAGAAGAAGATTTTTAAAGATTTTCCCTATATAAGCCTATGTTAAACCAAAGGGCCCCGTGGTGGGGGCATTTTTTGTCCCAGCACTATAATTTGAACAATCTTGGTAGGGGTCCACTAGATGAAGCTTCATACCAAATATCAAAGTCCTGGGCCTTGTGGTTTCAGAGAAGAAGATTTTGAAAGATTTTCCCCATATAAGCCTATGTAAAATCAAAGGGCCACGGGGCGGGGGCATTTTTGGCCCCAGCACTATAATTTGAACAATCTTGGTAGGGGTCCACTAGATGAAGCTTCATACCAAATATCATAGACCTGGGCCTTGTGGTTTCAGAGAAGAAGATTTTTTAAGTTTTTGGTGAAATAATCTATTTTTGGCTCCTGTGACCTAGATGTGCAACGGACCGGAACCATTTGAACAACTTTGAAAGGGGACCACCTAAGGATCATTCCTGTGAAGTTTGGTCAAAATCCGATCAGTGGTTTAGGAGGAGATGTCGTTTAAAGAAATTGTTTACGCACGGACGCACGGACGCACGACGGACGACGGACAAAAAGTGATCCCAAAAGCTCACCTCGTCACTACGTGACGGTGAGCTAAAAACACAAACTTTCAATCCCCCAGCCCAAGGATGCTACAGATAAAATTTGGGCTGAATCGGTCCAGTGGCTTCAGAGAAGAAGATGTTTGAAAGTGTTGACGTCAGACGACGACGCCAAACAACTGCCTATCCTATAAGCTCCCCCGGAGCCTTTGGCTCTGGTGAGCTAAAAAAGTGGCCCTTGGGCCATTACTCTCACCAGAGGTCAAGAGTGAAAAACTTGCCCGGCCCCTGACAGTCCTATTTTTCAATAAACCATGGTGCCTTGAAAGATTTAGCCTTTCAGTTCTTGATAAAGTTGGCAGTCTAGCCATCTTGGTCATCTTGGTCATAATTATCATCTTCCATTTACCTTACTTCAAATATTAACTCTGTTGTCATAGGCAACTAGAGAACCAAATATAATCCCCTATTTTGCCTTTTTCCCATTAGAAATGCCCGGTCAAGGTCAACCAAAGGTCACTATCTGATTAAAACTTACTAGGAATATCAATTTTGATGCCAACGAATACAACAGAATCATCGGCCTCGCCCATTGGTGCTTGAAGAAATAGATGCGAAACTGACCACACACGAGTACTGGTAAACCGCTTAGAAAATCTAAGCCTGCCCAGGCAAAGTGGTGCCAGTCGAACCGTTCATATAAACCCTATTGGCTTCATTGGGTGGCAGGGCTTGAGACGTTATTTCATCTCAATGTCAGGTAAAAGTCCCACAAAATTGGAAGCAATGACCCGAAAATTACCTGGGGCAGTAAAAATTTCCAGTTTGGCACCGTGGGAAGAAAAGATTAACCCATTCAGTAGCAGAAACCCCCAAAGGGGTACCTTGGCAAACAGTGCAGTCCCAGATCAGACGCCGCAGAACGCGGCGTCTGATCAGGGCCCACACTGTTTGCAAAAAAATTCAGCTATTTTCTGAATAGTTGTTGAAGATAACACAACCTGACAACCTTAAATTTTTAAATGGACTCATGTTAAATACTAGAGAAAATGCCAAGTGGGTCATGTATACCCCTGGCCAGTGCCATCCCCTTTCAGTGGAAATGCCATAGAGATGCTATAGAGATATCCTTTACCAAATATGAAGAGAATCTAACATGTGGTTACAGAGATATCAGCAATGAAAAAGGTTTAACACAAAATTTTGACGTAAAAGTAGATGAACAGAATGACAGACAGCCCACCCAGGGGCTCAACTATTTCATATGAAAGGTAATGCTATAGAGATATCCTTTACCGAACATGAAGAGAATCTAATGTGTGGTTACAGAGATACCAGCAATGAAAAAGGTTTAACACAAAACTTTGACGTAATAGCAGATGAACAGACAGACGGACAGACAGACAGCCCGCCCAGGGGCTTAGATATTCCATTGAAAGGTAATGCTATATAGAGACATCCTTTACCGAATATGAAGAGAATTTAAAATGTGGTTACAGAGATATGAGCTATCAAAAAGGTTTAACGCAAAACTTTGACGTAAAGGTTGACAAACGGCGGGACAGACGGAAGTACGAACGAACCAACTAACTAACGATTGAACCAACGAACAGACAGAAAGACGAAAACTATATACCCCCTGACATACTTCGTATGCCGGGGGTATAATAAGGATGAAGATTTCATTTGGTTGGTTGATTGATTTGAGGTTTAACGTCCCCGTCAACACTGTAAAGGTCATTTTGGAGACATTGCTTCCAATTTTGTGGGACTTTTACCCGACATTGAGATGAAATGACATCTCAAGCCCTGTCGCCCAATGAAACCAATAGGGTTTATTAGCATGGACGGTCTGCCTCGCACCGCAGTTCCTGGACAGGCTTAGATCCTCTAAGCGGCTTATCAGTACTAGTGTGCGGGCCGGATTGAGCTCTGCGAGGAAGCATCATGCAGCCCATATATTTCTTCAAGCCCCTATGGGCGGGGGCCGTGATTTCGTTTGGTACAAAAAGGGTTAATACTGTTAATACACAGAGACAATTTTCAACCACGGACGAAAATAAACTTTCATATTTTATTTTAGGGGCGTGATTTAAGGGGAAAACATAGATCTAATATAAATGTAAAGTGGGGTTTACCAGGGTCTTCCAGTCTTTGCAAAATAGATTCTAACTAGAGCTGCCGCCTAACGGGCACCAATTATACCCCCGCATGCGTTGTCAGATAGTAACTCCAAGTAAGAGTCACAGAGATATAAGTTTTTTGATAGTCTGAGCCACACAATGACATAATAATAGTTTCTGATAACACAAATGATTTAACATAAATAATAGCAAGGAATGACAAACAAACAAAAATAAATAATATAAAAATAAAATTTTTACAAGTATTTGACCTTGAGGAAGGTCAACGTGAAGGTCAAGGTCAGGTTTGTGTATATCAATCTTAAAGGCATTTATTCTGTAACAGTAAAACACACGGTGTGTTCATAATTGTTTTATTGCCCCCTGTGATATACTGACTATAGCAGATCAAAGGCGGTCCTTAATAGGGGGATTAGTAGCTCTTGTTGAATCCCCTGACTGAGGCACTTAAGAGGAAAATCAATAATGTACACCAGTCAACAGTAAGTAATTTATTGATTTTCCCAAGGAGGCCCCTTACCTGTTGAAGACAGGGGACTTCTCCTTAGTCAGCTCTGAGGGCTACATAATATTATGTAATGAAATGATAGTCCTCAATAATCAAGAATAAATGCCTTTAAGTACTAGTGGCAAGGTGTGTGGTGTGTGAATATTAAAGAAATCGGTCAAAGAATGAGGAAGTTCTGTGCAATGTTAAAGTTTTTTTGTACCCACAAATTTTTACAAGTATTTGACCTTGAGGAAGGTCAACGTGAAGGTCAAGGTCAGGTTTGTGTATATCAATCTTAAGTACTAGTAGCAAGGTGTGTGGTGTGTGAATATTAAAGAAATCGGTCAAAGAATGAGGAAGTTATGTGCAATGTTAAAGTTTTTTGTACCGACAAATTTTTACAAGTATTTGACCTTGAGGAAGGTCAACGTAAAGGTCAAGGTCAGGTTTGTGTATATCAATCTTAAGTACTAGTGGCAAGGTGTGTGGTGTGTGAATATTAAAGAAATCGGTCAAAGAATAAGGAAGTTATGAGCAATGTTAAAGTTTTTTGTAACGGACTGACGACGACAGACGACGACGACAAGCTGACTCCTATATACCCCCTTCAAACTTCGTTTGCGGTGGTATAATGATGCAGGACTGCTGCCAGACAGCTGTAAGACAGACTGAAATCTTTTGCAGGACAGAATAAGTATCTGCAGGACTGAAGGCATACACCACAACCTCTTTTTACACTATTAATGGGGTCCAAAGCAGAAACCATGTTAGTTAAACAACCAAGTTATATCCAAACAAAAATATATAGATTATATAGAAAAATGACCATTTTTCTATATAATCTATACATTTTGGGGATCCATCTTGAAACTGTGTTATATCTACAACCATGTTATAACAAACCATCTTATAATGAAGTTGCAGTATATTTGTCGTCAAAATATCATTAGTAAGAGCTCCAAGCTATTGAGATTGAGCAATAGGTGGTCTGAAAGTACCAAAAATTTAAGCCATAACCCTTTTAAGATCAACATATTGGAAGGTAGAAAACAGATGTTTCCCAACTTTTACGTCTTGCAAAAGCTTTGAAATTATGGGATACATTTAGGTACTGTTGCGCTTATTCGAAATTTGCTGAATGGCCATGTTAAATGACAGGATTCGAAATTTAAGATACACTGACAACTCAAAAAAGCATTTATTAACCATAACTGACACCACAATATAAGGTTATGGCAAATTTACCATGCTTTCAATATCTACTGGCATTTTCTGAGTCGAGACATGGTAAAAAGTACCTTAATTTATTGTATATCACTGTGTGACAGAATGCTGTGGAAAGCTATGTTTTTTCTCCAGTGCAAAATGTCTTTATACTTTATGATTTATGATATAGGCACTACAAACAAAGTATTTGCAAAGTCAAAAACAATTTTGGCCATTTTTGATGTGCTGAAGAACTCTTTGATGAATCAAATACACACATTCCCGAATTGCTGCCAGAGTATAAACAAGAGGCCCATGGGCCACTATGCTCACCAGAGCTCAGGTGGGCACTGCCCAATTGCAGACATGTATTTTAACATGGTATCATTTTAATCTGCCCAGAGAACCCCAATATCCAAATGAGCACCCATGTTGATTCAGTATATGAAACATTAGGCCTTTTATGAAGTAGAGGGGCGGGGCATGGACCCAATGGAGCCCTGGTTGGTATCACTAAATGTGTCTTATCACACTAGGATGGTTTAGCAGTGGGGATCTGTATGGCTGGAGATATAAGGCCTCTTAAACTGTGGAGGGGTTGGAGCATGCCCTGTCGATCCCAGGAAAGCCCAAGATTGTTGTCCCTAAATGTGTCTTATCATAAGGAGCAAGTATAATATATGGTTTAGGGGTGGGAATCTGAACAGTTTCAGAGATATGAGGCCCTTTTATGAAGTGGAAAGGCCCCTGCGGACACCCCTACAGTAGGTGTGCTAATAATAAGGAACAAGAACATATATGATTATGGGGGTGGGGCTTTGAATGGTTTCTGAAATATATAACCTTTAACGAAGTGGAAGGTCGGGGCACATTGCCTCAGCACAAAGACACCCCCAAGTTGGTGTGACTGAACGAGTCTTATCATAAGGAACAAGAATACATATGGTTTAGGGGTGGGGAGCTGAACGATTTCTGAGATATATGGCTTTTAATGAAGTCAAGCGGTGGGGCATGGCTCGGGCATGCCCCAGGGACTCACAAGCTGGTGTCACTGAATGCGTCTTATCATAAGGAAGATGAATATATATGGTTTAGGGGTGGGGCTTGGACCAGTTTCTGTGATATAAGGCCTTTTCTGAAGTGCATGGGTGGGGCAAGGCCCTGGGAGACCCCCAGGTTGGTGCCAATGAATGTGTCTTATCATAAGGAACAAGAATATATATGGTTTAGGGGTGGGGATCTATAAGGTTTCCAAGGCCCCCGCCCATAGGGGCTTGAAGAAATATATGGGCTGCATGATGCTTCCACGCAGAGCTGAATCCGGCCCGCACACTAGTACTGGTAAACCGCTTAGAGGATCTAAGCCTGTCCAGGAACCGCGGTGCGAGGCGGACCGTCCATGCTAATTAACCCTATTGGTTTCATTGGGCGACAGGGCTTGAGATGTCATATCATCTCAATGTTGGGTAAAAGTCCCACAAAATTGGAAGCAACGTCTCCAAAATGACATCTACAGTGTTGACGGGGACGTTAAACCTCAAATCAACCAACCAACTGTAAGGTTTCCAAGATATTGTGATATTATGAAATGGAGGGGGTGGGGCATGGCCCCAGAACATCCCTGGGGACCCCCAGGTTGGTGTCACTGAATGCGTCTTATCATAATGAACGAGAATATATAATGTTTAGGGGTGGGGATTTGTAAGGTTACTGGGAACTTGGGCCTTTTATGAAGTGGAGGGGGTGGGGCATGGCCCCGGCACATCCCAGGGGACCCCCAGGTTGGTGTCACTGAGTCCATCTTATCATAAGGAACAAGAATATATATGGTTTAGGGGTGGGGATCTCAATGATTTCTGAGATAAATGGCATTTTATGAAGTGGAGGGGGTGGGGCATGTCCCCAGCACATCTCGGGGGACCCCCAGGTTGGTATCACTTAATGCATCTTAGCATAAGACACACGAATATATATAGTTTAGGGGTTGGGATCTGAATGGTTTCTGAAATAAATGGCTTTTAATGAAATAGAGGGGGCAGGGCATGTCCCCGGCACATCCCGGGGGACCCCCAGGTTGATGTCACTTAATGCATCTTATCATAAGGTACAAGAATATATATGGTTTAGGGGTTGGGATCTGTAAGGTTTCTGAGATATAAGGCATTTTATGAAGTGGAGGGGGTGGGGCATGGCCCCGGCACAACCTAGGGGCCCCCCAGGTTGACATAAAAGCATACGGCTGAGAGAAGTTTACTCAGGGAACATGTTAATGTAAGTTTTGTCAAAATATCTGCAATGACTTGGCAGTAAATGCCATTTTTCAGTTTTCCCCATTATAAGTCAATGGAAACTCTAAGTTGCCATAGCAACAAAACTGAAAGACCAAATTTCATTAAAACACAAAACCTGTAAAGGCAAATATGGGGAATATTTTCATAAAGTCTCAGCCTCCTAGAGCATATGGTTTCTGAGGAGATGATTTTTTAAGTTGTTTTTTTTTTTTGTCTATTTTTTTGCATTTTGGTTTCCATGGCAACCAATAAAAATTGGCAGAAGGCCTAAAATCATACGGCAGATAGTAGATTGCCTATGGAACACTTCTATGAAAGTTTTGTCAAAATATCTGCAGAGGCTTGGCAGTAAATGCCATTTTTCAATTTTCCCCATTATAAGTCTATGGAAACTACAAGTTGCCATAGCAACCAAACTAATGAGCCGATTTTGATAAAAAAAAAACACAAACTTTCGATCCCCCATCTCAAGGATAATAGAGATAAAATTTGGGCCCAATCGGCCCAGTGGCTTCAGAGGAGATGTCGTTTGAAAGTGTTGACGCAGACGACATACGTCATACGACGGACGACGACGGACAACTGCATATCCTATAAGCTTCCCCGGAGCCTTCGGCTCTGGTGAGCAAAACATGTTCACTGTTTAAAATACAATTCCCATTCAAATGAAAAGGCCTTACTGGTGTATATGGAGCTAAATTTTTTGATGAAATCATCATCATCATCATCATTGTCATCAATGGCAATATCATCATTTACAGTATTTATTGTCGGTGCCATAATCCACATATTTGAAATATGAGCATTTAGTATATAAACACCATATGTTTAAACAATCAGTTTCTATTCAGGGCTTCAATAACAATATTAATATCATGACAATTTATAGCACCAATATGAGCAATATAATTTAGCAAAAACAACGATTTGGATTATTTAGTTTTGGGACACTAATTGCACACCTGGGTCAAAGGTCTGATCCTTTGTTTGGAAATTTCATAGAGGGTCTCCATCCCATGAGATTCAACAGGGAAGGACCAGACAAGACTGTGCTAATGCCAAAGATGCTGATTACACTGTGTGTACACACAGGCTTATCTGCATATTTATCATTTATACATGAAATCTGCAGGTTTTCTCATGATGAGGCTCATTCATTATGGTCTATAATATATTAAATGATAAAAGTGGTGCAAATGTTGAGCAGCTAAACTACACAGTTTGATCTAATCCTGTGTGAAAATATTTCTATGAAGCAGCCATCACTATTGTGCCACTTTTGGAGCGGCTATACTTACACATTCTATGCCAAATAGAGAATAGTATTCTCAATACTCAAACAATCTATTATTTTATTCCTAAAAATTCCAGAAAGGGGTGTGTGCATGGCATATGCTGGTTACAAAAACACATAATAATGTATTTACTATTTAGCAATATACAAGTTGCCTATGTTAACTTAAAACAAGTTGTTCGTGAAAAGCTTGCCCCAAATATGCTTACATGTACCATAGTCCCATTTTGTACCATTACTGGTTAAAATCATGGTGTGTATCATATTTATATTTTATTAATGAGTTTCCTGCATGAAACAAGTTAAGCAAATGTAAATTGCACCACTGTTAATGACTACATCTGAAAAGACCTTAATATTTCAACATTGTCCGAATGTTAGTCTTATTACATAACTGGCACATTCGTGAACTTGCGTACCGCATGTTGGCATGATATAAAACATGTTTTGCAAGACTTAAAAAATGGGAAATATTGTGTTTCATACTGCCCAGATATAGTTCTAAAATAATATACTGAAGAGAATTTTGGTACCATGGTGGCCACTCAAAATGCATTTTTGTGAGCTTTCGTCACTCGGGAGCTTCTACTACATTTTCTTTGCAAAGATTTACAAAACATTTGTCAGACAGACTAAAGGTTTTTGCCAAACAAAAATTTGTCTGTTTTGTCCAGCAGTCCTGCACTTTTCATGAAAACTGGTCTTCATCGCATAGGTTTATTATCTCTAAGACAATTCACCGACATAGTTTATATCTCGACAGAGTGTCGAAATGCATTTGTTCAAGTCTAAAGCCTCATTTATCCTACCATATTAATGATCGAGCCCTGAATGTTGCAGTCCCATAAATAAGGCTGACACGATTAATCGTAATATCGATTAATCAATCGATAAATTCCACAAAAATGATTATCATTTCTGATTTGCTTTTAATCGATTACTTGATAGGTACAATTTACTACCCAACATTATGCCATAAATAGCTGGATGAGTGGCAAACAGTGCAGACCCTGATGAGACGCCGCAATCTGCGGAGTCTCATCTGGGTCTACACTGTTTGCTCAGGCCTGTCTGTTAAAATATACATATGATAAAGTGCAACATATGGTAAGAGTCATGCTCAGAGAGAAAGCCAAACAGGTAAAATTATGTCAAAAGCCTTAGTGATTACTAATCGATTATCAATTGCAATGACATTTCTGATAATCGATTATCTTTTCAGCTCCGATTAGCCAGCCCTACCCATAAATCAACATCCTAAAAGCTACAGGTTAGCCTTTGAAACAGCTCACCAACAGACAAATCTAAGTGACATCAAGATAACGAGGCAACCTAATTCCTATTCCGGTTTTATGGTGAGCATGCATCCGTCAGCAGCTGCATCCTAAATGATGCCGGACATAAGTCATGACTTGAACCTTTCCTCCTTTTCAGCATAATAATCTTTTCTCAGACAGTACACCAATAGGCAGAAAAGCAGGGCTTCCATTAACTCCCAAATTCAGGAAGTCCCAGACTTCCTACCTTTGATATCTGGAAGTCCCACTGGAAAATTCAGGAAGTCCCAATTTTGAAGCAAGGTGTTTGCGGATCGTAAAATTGTTTTGATGAAGAAATATATATTATTTAATCTATGAATCTCTTGTTTGCATTTTTAATCACCTGTATATTCTTTTAGATGGCTAGTAAAGTGTGGATAGGTAAACTGACCGGCTCAAAAATGACGTGAATAGTGTTGACTGGGCCGTTAAACTCAAAACAATCAAGCAAAGCCCTGTGAGGAAGTTAAAACTACTCATAACTATGCGACATACATGCGGTCAGTACAGTGCAAAGAAGTGCATACGAAAAAGAAAAATACTTTTGCTAGGCCTGTACAAATTTTATAACTTTCCAAGTAAAACTCCCTCGCCCCTCTCCACATCCACCCCAACCCCCCAAAAGTAAATAAATATATGCCTAGTTCGGACACCGAAATTTTATTGCCGCTGCCAGGGATCGAACTCGGGACCTCTAGCATTAGGGTCAAGTGCACATACCGCTGAGCTATCACGCTCTTTTCGGTGAATTGACTTGATTCCGGCGTATTGGTTCAAATGAAACCAAAGTCTACATCAGATTCAGAATCAGAATTGTTTACTGGCAATACGTCTTTAGACAATCCTTCACCAGCACATCTTTGACAACTGTCCAATTGCAATGAGTGTAGCGACTTGGCAAAAAAAGTCTAATGTATACTTCCCTCAATGTATAAAAATTACTAATGACATTAGTCAGAATCAAAGAAAATTGCACGTCAAACAGCTGACCACAGAAAGCACTTACAAAAGCCCGCTACATGCTGTACAGACATAAGATCCTATGGTCATATTGATATATGTTGGGCCTCTTTGATGACAGTCGAAACACTGTTTATTATGGGCCAGTGCTACCATTTCGCGCAGCATTTTAAGATGTTTTTCATCCTGTTTTCTCTTATTCGACGCCATTTTGCATCCGCCGACTTCCGAGTGAAATGGGTAAGAAACGTCACGAATTCTACAGCTAACCTTTTTTTTTTTTTTTTGTTTGTTTATTTATTTATTCGTTATTATTATTATTATTATTATTATTATTATTATTATTATTATTATTTCGTTAAGAACGTAGATGATTGACAAGTTTTTATGACAATTGCCGCACCGCACCGAATGATAACATTCGGGCTAGGAGAAACAGATTGTGCTGGGGTCTACAGAAAGACCGCTTGTAAACCACCCAAACCATCTCAGTCCACCCTCAAAATAGTATGGTAGGTTTGGGTCGATAATCATGAATGGGTTTGTTGAAGTGGGTATTTGTTTGTTTCATCTGAGTCCTTTTGCGTCCCCATCAACTCTGTATAGGTCATTTTGGAGACTTTGCTTCCGATCTTGTGGGACTTTTACTCAGCATTGAGATGAAATGACATCTCAAGCCCTGTCGCCCAATTAAACCAATAGGGTTTATAAGCATGTAGACTCGCACCGCTTTGCAGGCTTAGATCCTCTGAGCGGTTTACCAGTACTCGTGTACGGTCGATTTCGGCTCTGCGTGGAAGCATCGTGCAGCCCATCTATTTCTTCAAGCCCTGATGGGCGGGGCCGTGTTGAAGTGGGTAGGTTTGGGAATACTGGGTCAGGTACAGTACACCAAACTACCAAGCAAGCCACACCAAAACACACAATAGCATTTGTTAAATACAACAGAACACCACAAACCACGTTACACCTTCCATGTAAGACAGTGTAGGGTTACCCTGGAATGCGAAGAGGAGTCTTTTTGCGAAACGGACTTCTTTTATACGAAAAGGACTCATAGTCATTGGATTGAAAAAGTGTGTTAATTTAGTTATGGACTTCCAGAAGTTCATGTTCACTAGGCTGCGGTTCCAGTATTACATATACTCTTTTTCACTGACTTGTTGTTCCCAACAAAACACTTTTTCTTGGTTTATTTTCTGAGACACTATTGTTTTAAGTCGACCGTCTCTGTGCAGAAAATGAGTTATAGGCGTTTTAGCATTTTCCATGCGCCGGCAGTCATCCCAAAATCTTCAGTCCGTCCCGTTCCCTCGCCTCTCTATGTTTTCACTATCGTCATTTTGATATGAGTGAATAGTCTTGAGTGGGCCGCAAAACCAAACCTGGTCATGCGTATACGTAAGCGGTTGACCATTACAGTGCACATCAAAGTGTATGGTTTCTTTCTGGTATGTATTCTTTACTGGGTATAAATTTTGTTGAGTTATTCAATTGATGCCTTGTGCAATTTTAATTTCCGTGATGACTTCACGCCCTCTTAGTCTAGTCTTTGATCTCGTCTTATCATTACATTTATTGATTCATCGTCCTACAGGATTTAGGGACATCTCGGCCCCTGACAAACTCGGCCCTAACAAAGTCGGCCCCTACAAACTCGGCCCCTGACCAACTTGGCCCCTAGTATTATTATATTTGCCCAAAAGATTTTTTTTTCTTCTTTTTTCTATTTTGGGTAAAGGTGGAAGGTTAGCAATAGTTAACCTAACATAATACATACTTTTCACAGTGTTTGCCTTTTCAAAACGGAAGATTTTCATATTTATTAGAGATAATAAACCTATGCGATGAAGACCAGTTTTCATGAAAAGTGCAGGACTGCTGGACAAAACAGACACATTTTTCTCCGGCAAAAACTTTTAGTCTGTCTGACATATTTATTCTCAGGTAACTGCCAACGATATTAAATTATCTTTTAATTGGATTATCTTGAGTAAATCACTGACGCGTGCCTGTTGATTGGATTATTATTATTTGATAATTAAGTTGGAAGTACTGAGTAATTACCGTAACCATTACAAGTCTTTAAGACGTCATGAGAACACCTGAACATTGCATGTGCGAATAACAAATGCGCAGATAAGCCTGCGCATCCGGGCACACTCTGATCAGCGCTTTTTCCCTGCTTGGATAGTATGATTACTAAGACTGCTGTATGCCAAACTTTATTCCTTTGAACGCCTTCTGAGAGTAAGCAGGTAGAGTTTTTGCATGTGTGAATAATAAATGCGCAGATCAGCCTGCGCATCTGCACACTCTGATCAGTGCTGTTATCGCTGCTTGGACTTCGGCTTCTGAGACTAAACAGGTAGCAGTTAATTGAAATGCAGACATCTCTATGTATTTATGAATCGGGCCGAGCTGCATATGAAATTAAGACAGTCTCGGAGACACCTTATGAATGAAAAAATATCTCGCTGCTTGGATAGTAGGACAAGAATTCCGCCAAAGGCTATGTCTCGCCTGTGGGGGCACAAAGTCACCGAACCATGTAATCTAGGACAAGGTCAAATATTAGTGCTTCCATAAAAGTTGCCATTCCTAGATGCAAGCTCGTACCAAGCATCATTAATGAAGCTCTAACAGCTATTGAGAAATGAACTTAAACATTAGGTTGAACACTAGGGTTGATGCAATAGTTCACTAAGTCAGTGAACCATGAAATTTAGGTCAAGGTCAAATATGGATACCTGCATTAAAATTGCCATCCCTAGATACAAGTTTGTACCAAGTATAATTAATAAAGATCTTACAGTTCTTTTGAAATGAACTTGACCATTAGGGTGAACGCTAGGGTGGTCGCAATATTTCACAAATTTCGTGAACCATAAAATGTAGGTCAAGCCGGTCAAATATGGATGCTTGCATTAAAATTGCCATCCCTAGATACAAGTTTGTACAAAATATCATTAATGAAGTTCTTATAGTTCTTGAGGAATAAACTTGACCATTAGGGTGAACGCTAGGGTGGTCGCAATATTTTACTAAGTCAGTGAACCATGAAATGTAGGTCAAGGTAAAATATAGATGCTTGCATTTAAGTTGCCATCCACAGATACCAGTTTGTACCAAGTATCATCGATGAAGCTGTTATAGTTCTTGAGACATAAACTTGACCATTAGGGTGGTCGCAAATGTTGACGCCTTGACGTTTGATTTAAGGTTTAACGCCCCCGTCAGCACTGTAACGGTCATTTTGGAGACGTTGCTTCCAATTTTGTGGGACTTTTACCCGACATTGAGATGAAATGACAGCTCAATCCCTGCCGCCCAATGAAACCAATAGGGTTTATATGCATGGACGGGCCGACTGGTACCGCTTTACCTCGGCAGACTTAGAACCTCTAATCGATTTACCAGTACTCGTGTGCGGGTTGGTTTCAGCTCTGCGTGGAAGCATCATGCAGCCCATCTATTTCTTCAAGCCCCGATGGGCGGGGACGTATATACAGTATGAATATAAAACTTTTAGATTTATTCTTATACCAGGCCCATTGTTAACACCTTTTCGCACTACATCTATATTAGCGGTCCCCGCCCATCGGGGCTTGAAGAAACAGATGGGCTGCATGATGCTGCCACACAGAGCTGAAAACTACCGCACACGAGTACTGGTAAACGTGGTAAACCGCTTGGAGGATCTAAGCCTTCCAAGGCGAAGCAGTGCGATTTAGACCGTCCATGCTTATAAACTTTTATGGGCGACATGGCTTGACATGTCATTTCATCTCAATATCGGGTAAAGGTCCCACAAAATTAGAAGCAGCGTCTCTAAAATGACTTGCACAGTGTTGACGGGGACGTTAAACCTCAAATCAGCTGCCTCTATAGTGGCTGCGTTTTCCCTATAGTCCTAATATAGCTGCGTAAAAGACTGCGTTTTATACCATCACGAAAACACGCGCCTATATAATTCTGACCCCCTCGAACCCCACTTTGATATAGTAAAACTGGGTTTTACAGGGGATAAACAATATTTTTCAATTTCTGCTCTAAAATATAGATTGTAGGTACTCGTTGAAACCGCCTCGGTGAGGCGGTTCTAACCCACAATCTATATTTTGAACAGAAATAAGAAATACGTATATCACAATTTTTCATCTTAATTTTTTCATTTTTACGTCGGTAAAATTTACAGTGTATTTGCATAGGCGTGTTTTCGTAATGCCGGCCCAAAACCTTTCTTTCTTTCTTTCTTTCTTTCTTTCTTTCTTTCTACTTATACTGCGATCGGTCACATCTTGCCATTACTCGCAGGCGTACATTACATACGCACTAGGTTTGCAGGATGAAAGCCTACACAGTAATCATGTAACTTACGGTAGGGGTCTTTAACCTGCACAGGACATGACTCTCCCCGCACAGGGGGGCTCCATTTAACGTCCTGATCCGAAGGACGGTGCACTTGATGATATTCGTCCCTACAAATGATGCCAATGGAGCGTGTTTGGACACCGAAATTTTATCGCCGCTGCCGGGGATCGAACCCGGGACCTCTAGAATCAGAGGCAAGTACACTAACCACTGCACTGAGCTATCACACTCGCCGTAACAGCGGTATAGGGACGAACGGAAACATAATCAGAAGAATATTCTGTAGATACCGGCACCGTCTGCAAAAATAAATAAGATACAAAAAGGGCCTTTTAAGGGGAATGGGAACACCTAGCATATTTTTCCGCCATTTTTCAAAGGGAGACAACTTTCGAGACTTCCTGTTCGCTTTACTATAAGGTCTGTCCAACGGAAAAAGGGATCTACTCTTAAAGGAAAGAATTTGCTCCTCAGGAGCAAATTCTTTGCTTTAAGAGTTGACCCCTATTGACATGGGAGACAAAAATACTTTTGCAGGAGTTGCCTCCCCTGAAGGTGTTCCCATTCTCCTTAAGGGCCATACAATTACTTAGAACGATTACCTTTATAACTCTCCAATACAAGGACCATCATTCAAATCAGAATTAAAAAATAATATTCTTTTTAATGAAAGATATTTCTTCAAGAAGTTCTACGCTCCATCAAGTATACCGCAGTCCTTTTCGCCAACAGTAATAGTTATTCACCCGAAAAATAGTCCTTTTCGCATTTTAGGGTAAGTCCTTTTTGCGAAAGAACTCAGTTCTTAATGTGAACCGAGGAAATTAAAGATTGGTTTATTAATTGATTGGTTGATAAATTATTTGTTTGTTTGATTTGAGGTTTAACGTCCCCGTCAATACCGTAAAGGTCATTTTGGAGACGTTGCTTCCAATTTTGTGGGACTTTCACCCGACATTGAGATGAAATGACATCTCAAGCCCTGCCGGTTTATAAGCATGGACGGTTCCGACTCGCACCGCTTTGCCTGGGCAGGCTTAGATCCTCTAAGCGGTTAACCAGTACTCGTGTGTGGGTCGGTTTCAGATCTGCTTGAAAGCATCATGCAGCCCATCTATTTCTTCAAGCCCCGATGGGCAGGGCTCCAGGTTGATAAATTGAACAAATATAAAGATGTTCTTTCAAAAGTGATTTGTAGGAATACTCTAGCATCCCATAAAACGGACTTTGGCAAACAGTACATGCCCATACAATTAAGCTGTCACGAAATAAGGCATCTGATCAGGTTCTATACTGTTTGCAAAAAATAAATGAATAAAAGATGTAGCGCTTTGAGGGGAATAAAAAATGAAATACTGATATGACGCATCTCAACTTGGAAATGTCTACGATGTTAGGTTGGAGAGTCCAGTAGGCATAAACATACAAATGGGCTGAACAGGAGAGACAATTTTTTTTAAAGTTATGCAATAGATTGCAATTGATTTCCATTTTGATGAATACGTAGCTATTTCATTTGCAAAGATCTAATCTATAGGCTTTTACCAGACTGCACACTTGTAGCCTCTCCTGATGTTTTGCTTTTTAGCTCACCTGGCAGAAGGTCATTGTGAGCTTTTGTGACTGTGAGATGTCCGGCGTCGTCGTTCATCGTCCGTTGTGCGTCGTGCGGTGTGCGGTGTGCGTCGTGCGTCGTCCGTGCGTAAACTTGTCTTGTGAACACTCTAGAGGCCACAGATTTGGTCTAGTCATCATCAAACTTAGTCAGAATGATAATCATGACAATATCTCGGATAAGTTCGAATATGGGTCATGTCGGGTCAAAAAAGTAGGTCAATAGATCAAATCATAGAAAAAACCGGTAAACACTCTAGCTGCTCAGTTTTGGTCCAATCTTCACCAAACTTGCTCAAAATGATCAGATTGGCAATATCTGAGTCAAGTTTGAATATAGATCATGTAGGATCAAAACGTAGATCAGTAGGTCAAATCATAGAAAAACCTTGTGAACAATCTGGAAGTCACAGCTTTTGTCCAATCATTATCAAACTTGCTCAAAATGATCATCTTGACAATATCTGGGTCAAGTTCGAACATGGGTCTCGTCGGGTCCAAAGAAGGTCAGTATGTCGAATCATAGAGAAACGTTGCGAACACTCTAAGAGGCCACAGTTTTGGTCCAATCACCATCAAACTTATTATCTCCTCGCACAACGAAGTGAGTGTTGAGGGGTGTAGCATTTTTTCCTGCACGTAAGAATGTATGTGAGTATGTACGTACGTGCGTTCATACGTGCATTCATACGTACATACACCTACATTTATTGATGGATTTTAATATAAATTCACACAAGTGTTTGGTATGATAATATCTTAAGTGAGTTCGACTTTCAGGTTCCTAGGCTCAATGTCAAGGTCACTGTAGCTATTTTTAGAAAATACTTTGTTGTCCCTCTAGCGCCTACATTTATTGATGGACTTTAATATAACTTCACACAAACGTTGTGTATGATAATATCTCGAGTGACTGAGTTCGACTTTTTGGATCTTGGGCTCAAGGTCACTGTGGTTATTTTGAGGAAACTTTGTCACCACTCTAATGCATATATTTATTGATGGATTACACAAATGTTGTGTATGATTATATCTCGAGCGAGCAAGATCGACTTTCAGTTGTTTGTTTGATTTGAGGTTTAACGTCCCCGCCAACACTGTAAAGGTCATTTTGGAGACGCTGCTTCCAATTTTGTGGGACTTTTCCGACATTAAGATGAAATGACATCTCAAGCCCTTCCGCCCAATGAAATCAATAGGGTTTATAAGCATGGGCGGGCCGACTCGCACCGCTTTGCCTTGGCAGGCTTAGATCCTCTAAGCGGTTTACCAGTACTCGTGTGCGGGTCGGTTTCAGCTCTGCGTGGAAGCATCAGGCAGCTCATCTATTTCTTCAAGCCCCGATGGGCGAGGGCTGAATCGACTTTCAGTGTGCTTGGTTCAAGGTCAAGGTCACTGCAGCTGTTTTCAGAAAACTTCGTTATAAATGTCTCTAGTGCCTTCATTTATTGATGGATTTTAATGTAACCACAATAATGTCTGGTATGATCATTTATCGAGCAAGTTTGACTTTCAGGGTCCTGGATTCAAGGTCAAGGTCACTGTGGCTATTTTTAGAAAAACACTGTCATCACTATAGCGCATACACTTATTGATGGATTACACAAATGTTGTGTATGATATTATCTCGAGCAAGACTGACTTTAAGGTTGCTAGGCTCAATGTCAAAGTCACTGCAACTATTTTTAGAAAAGTTTCGTTATTGCTCTAGTGCCTTCATTTATTGATGGATTTTACTAAACTTCACACCAATATTCAGTAAGATGATATCTCAAGCGAAACAGACTGTGGGTGTGTTTTGATCAAAATCAAGGTTCTTGCGGCTATTTATGTCCACCCATAATGTTTTGGTGCGGACCCCGTTTGCGTCGGCGTCGGCGTCGGCGTAGCCTGTTTGAGTGAGTGAGTTTTTTTTTTGTTTTTTTTTACGTCTCACCAACAGCTAAGGTCATACGGAGACGGGACCTCGGTTTAAAGACTCATCCGAAAGTCTGGAGAAGCCCGGGATCGATCCTGCGACCCCTGGTTTACAAGGCGAGTAGCGTAACCACTACACCACGGAGGCTTCTATAGCCTGTTTGAAACACTATATCTCCTGAACCTATATATGGATGGATTCTGACCAAACTTGCATAGTTACATCATTAGGATGGGGGAAAACAGTCATTAGGTTATGATGATCTTGACCCTTTTTTCAAGGTCACCCCCCCACCCCTAAAAAAAAACGTCATTTGGGGGGCAAAAATGGCTTATCTGCAGTCTATCTCGGTAATGAATTGATTAATTCTAATCAAACTTGGTACAATATATCATTACAACATAGTGCAAATTTGATTAGATTTTGTTGTTCTTTACCTTATTTCCAAGGTCACAGGCCCCCAAAAGCAGTCAATTTTGGGCCCAAAATGGTTTGCCTGCACTCTAAGGTCAAGGGCTTCCGGAAGTCGTTCTTTTGGGGCCAAACAATGACTCATCTGTACCCTATATCATTTAAGAAATGATGAATGATGGTAAAACTTGGTACAATATGTAATTACAGTCTACCAAATTAGATTCTGGTGATCTGACCTTTTTAATGATTATTTTTTTAGGCCACATGCTCCCGAAAACTATCAGTGTTTGGCCAAAAACGGCTTGTTTGCGGCTTACAGTTTGGTGACCTTAACCTAGTTATTAAACATGCAATCAAGCGGACTTTTTTTATCGGTTTCGAAGAAACGTCTTGTAATTTTTCAATCCCGCACATTCTTTAGAATATCTCCGTTTTTCATTGGTCGTGGGTGGTGCATAGATGCAAAGCTTTGATATTTTTTACATTAGCCTAAATGGAGAGAAAGAAGAATGGAAGAATAAACGAATAAATGAGATGAGAAAGACCATTGTCTCTTGCACGATATAGTCCATCATTAATGCATTTCACATCACGTGAACAAGTCCGTGAAATGAATACCCCATTAAACCCAACTTTATACAGAGAAAACTAGGGTTTACGGGGGTATACATTATTTTGCTTATTTCTGCTCCAAAACATAGGTTGTGGGTACTCGTTAGAACCGCCTCATTGAGGCTGTTCTAAAGAGCCCCCACAACATATGTTTGAAGTATAAATAAGAAAAATATTATAGATTTTCATCAGGAAAGTAGCCATTTTGGAGAAATTAGAAAATGCACTATGTCGCACGGGTGTGTTGCCGTAATGATACAAGTTTAATGCCCATTGTCACTTACAAGATATAAGCCAGAGCTAAGGCATCACCAACAGAGCTGCCTATGTTGCCTTTAATATCTACAACAGACAGCTCAGAGCTAGTATTGGTCTCATCAGCCATCTTAGACCACACAAACAGTAGCCCGGTTTCCCATGGTACCAAGGTAGTTAATGTTACAGTGTAAATATTTCAAAGATAGAGCTATTCTGCACTAAAATAATTTTATGTTAAACTTCTGTAGGGTCTCTGCTTACAATTAAAGAGAAGTAATGAACATAATACTTCAGCTTGCATTTACAAAACTGTCAGATATGTACCTAGGTAGAATTTTCTCATGCCAAAAGCCATTCCCATGGCACCAAGGCAAACAGAAAAGTGACAAATGTAGGAAACTGATTTGACTAAAAATGCATGCAGTGGCATTTTATATTATTTAAAGCAATAAACGTTAGTTTTTCATTTGGGAGAAAACCTCAAAAATGATATAAAATATTTTGACTACTTTCAGTCGGTCAAATGGCATATTCAAGTAAGCTACATTTGAGACACAGGGGGTACAAATCATCACAAGGATTATGTTAATGTCAAGCAAGTTTGATTCATCATGTAACTTTAACTTGTAAGCTTATCCTCAGAGGTCCCATTGGGGCACAGAAATTCTGGGAATGTTTAAAGTATTTTAATGCATGCATACATAGACCACCTGCGTACTAAATGCAAAAAAATTACTTTCAGTGTTAAACGAATACCCATACTATAGAAGGTCGTATATATCTGCATGAAACACGCAGAATGTTTTTTTTCATATTTCAATTTAGAAGAACTACCTGAGAAAATCTTAAGCCACAAAAGAAAAATCATAGGTATTTCAAAGATAAATTTAAGACAAATTTAAGAACCAGGGGGTGAAGTGAAAATGTGAAAAATCATATTTCACCTGCTTTTAAACTCTCTAGATATTTATCCAGATATTTATTATAATAATGTAATGAAATATATTTCAGTGGAAAGAGTCCTAGCCTACTATATTGATGTGAGGATATCAAGCCTATAGGAAATGCACAAGATTCAAAATGCAGCACAATATCGTTTACCCCGGTACCATGGAACCCTTGGTACCATGAGAAACGAGTATAACATTTCTCGAATGTGGTTAAGAGTGGTCATTGTCAGTAATGACAGACGAACTATTACCAAGTTTGAGGCTCCTCTGAGAAATCTTTGATGGAGATTTTAACATTGGCTTAATATGGAAAGAATGAAAAATGAAAGAAAATATGTACAAATAGGCCAAATGGTTTTACGGCCCTTTCAAGATTATTTCACTCATGCCAAACCGACAATAGTGACAACATAAAGAGGAGAGGAAATGGAACGAATTGCAGATTTTGGGATAACTGTGGCGCACAACTTTTATATCTTGTGTGCACAAAAAAAAAAAAATAAAAAATATGCTAAAAGGTCTATAGATATAACTCACTTTCCACACAGAGACGGTGTAAACCTCTCTTACACGATATGCATTGCATACCAGGTTTGAGGCGTCTAGAGTGTGACTGCACAGAGAGTTTTTATTTTGAACAACCATTTAGCCCGGTTCGCATGCTGCAAAAGTATAATTATGGGCGGGCCTGCACGGCGACATGTGACGTCATCAACATGAAACCTCACGACGAGTGACGTCACAAAAACTGTGTTTATTTAATTGGTGTTAATTGGTTATTTTTCTTGGTTTTACTTTACCTGTTTACTTCTTCTATATAACAGTAATAATTATCAGACTTGGTTTGGATGGTTGAGGAATAGTATTGAAATAGGGTTTATATGATTGGCCTAATTTTCGACTAATTAGTAAATGAAGAATTTAAACAAATAACAATAAAAGAGATTTAAAAAAAAGTTGCATCGGCCGGGAATCGAACCCGGGCCGCCCGCGTGGCAGGCGAGCATTCTACCACTGAACCACCGATGCTTGTTGTATTAGTGCAAAATAAAGCTATATACCACTTATGAATCCGTGTCAATATTCATGTACAGATGTCGGATTGCCTTTGTTTTCTTTGTTACATTGATCAGTCACGGCCATATTGGACGCGAGGAAACTTCTGTCCAAGTTTCGGTCCCATCGTTCAATATTTCTCCCGTCCAAATTCCAATCACGTATGCATTTGATGGTAACGGAAGAACATTGGATACTGTCAGTAATCTGAAGGTAACCTAATTGATGTGGTAACATTGAGCGTGTATCTGTGTTTCTAAATAACGGGATCCCATACTTGCAATGTGCTCGGGCGGGACTCGAGCCGCGAGATTTATGGGTCACTGTAAACATGGCGGAAAAAAAATAGTTCATTATTTTTGTCAAGCGGTTCCTCTGATTGCATTGCCCAATTATTACAAATATCTTGGTTTTCTTCTCAGCTTCTCTCCTCCAAACCTGGGGGTTTACGGCCCGCTAATCATTTTTTTTTCTTTTGGTAAAAAATGTGTGGGGTGTGTTTTTCAAGGTTACACATTTCTTTGTATAGATCTTTTATGTTATACCATTTTCAAGAATATTTCACTGACTTGCATGTGCTGGTCATTTTTCTGAAGTTGGTATAAGCTGGAGTAGCTGGAGAAAACTACCTGATTTCACATTTGAGCCAGCGTACGACAAAACCTACAATAAGCTGTGTGCCCACCAAAGACTCAGTTCAGCCTGTGCATCCATACAGTCTAAACAGAGACTTCTCTTGCTGCATGAAGGAGCATTGAGTCCTTTGAGCACACAACGAAGACTGTGATCAGACTGTGCGGATGCGCAGGCTGATCTGAGTCTTCATTGGGCCCACATGTCTTATTTGTAGGTTTTGTCATGTGCTGGCACATTTGTAATGGTCTGTGGTTGTGCAGGGCATCAAGGACACATTGAGGTTGTCACAACTGTGTGTTTATTGAACATCTCTCGGTCTCTAAACTCGCTATAAGTGGTGTTTAAAGGAGTATTTACTAAGTTATTTTCGGCCCCCGCCCATCACGGCTTGAAGAAATAAATGGGCTGCATGATGCTTCCACGCAGAGCTGAATCCGTCTTGACCCGAGTACTGGTATACCGCTGCTTAGAGGATCTAAGCTTGCCCAGGAATAGCAGTGCGAGTCAGACCGTCCATGCTTATAAACCCTATTGGTTTCATTTGGCGACAGGGCTTGAGATGTCATTTCATTTCAATGTGGGGTAAAAGTCCCACATAATTGGAAGCAATGTCTCCAAAATGACCTGTATAGTGTTGAAGGGGACGTTAAACATCAAATCAAACAAACTAAGTTACTTTTTTGCCCAGAAAACATTCATTGTGGATACTCTTTCTTTAAAAGACAAAAGCCCCCTATTTGTCAAGGCAGACAAAATCCCAATCATTTGTTTAGGTGGACACAATTACAAAAACCATCCCCTCCCCAACCCCCGTGCCAACAAAGTCTCCCCCCCCCCCATCACGAAAACACACCTATATACTTTGAACCCCACTTTTATATAGTAAAAGTGGGGTTTTCAGGGGTAAACCATATTTTTCTTATTTCTGCTCTACTATACAGCTTGTGGGTACCCATTAGAACCGCCTCATCGAGGCGGTTCTAACGAGTACCCACAATCTATATTTTGAGCAGAAATAAGAAAAATATCACAATTTTTCATCTGAAAATTTTCATTTTTTCGACCATAAAGTTTACAATGTATTAGTATAGGCAGTTTTTCGTAATTTCATGCCACCTCTACAATGCACAATTATAACACTGAATTTTGAATATCATTCTATACATTTGTCGTTTTGTGCGAGTCGTCCCATCCATGCATATATACCCTACTCGTGTGTGGGTTGGATTCAGCTCTGCGTGGAAGCATCATGCAGCCCATATATTTCTTCAAGCCACGATGGGTGGGGGCCCCCAGTCAACACTGCATAGGTTATTTTGGAGACGTCGCTTCCAATTTTGTCGGACTTTTACCCGACATGGAGATGAAATGACATCTCAAGCCCTGTTGCCCAATGAAACCAAAATGGTTTATCACCGCTTTGCCTGAGCAGGCTTAGATCCTCTATGCTGTTTACCAGTACTCTTGTACGGTTGTCGTCTCTGGGTGGAAGCATCATGCAGCCCATCTATTTCTTCAAGCCCCGATGGGCGGGGGCCGCGTACCAAATATGAACCAAATCAGTCATAAAAGTTCAGGTTCTACCTAGTACAAATATCTTAACCCGAGTCTTTAACATTAAAAATTTCTAAGTCCGTGACCTTGAGGCAATAGGCATGAATGGGCGTATTGCTGAAAAAATCCTTGCACCTATATTTATTATAATACCAAATATGAATTAAATCCATGATATGCTTTGGAAGATATAAGCTCTTGAATAAATAATAAGGTTCTACCTGGTACAAATAGCTTAACCGGTCCCCGCCCATCGGGGCTTGAAGAAATGTATGGGTTGCATGATGCTTCCACGCAGAGCTGAAACCGACCTGCACACGAGTACTGGTAAACCGCTTAGAGGATCTAAGCCTGCCCAGGCAAACAGTGCGAGTCGGCCCATCCATGCTTATAAACGGTAGGGCTTGAGATGTCAGGTAAAGTCCCAAAAAATTGGTAGAAACGTCTCCAAAATGACCTTTACAGTGTTGACAGGGACGTAAAACCTTAAACCAAACAAAACAAATAGCTTAACCTGAGCCAAAGTCTATGACCCTGACCTTGAGGACATAGGCATGAGTGGGGGTATGGCTGAATAAAACTTTACACCTATATGTATACATGTATATCATCAAACCAAATATGAACCAAACGCATCTTATACTTTGGAAGATATGAAGGCTCTACCTTATACAAATACCTTAACCGGAGTTGCTAAGTCCATAACCTTGACCTTGAGGTCATGGGCATTGGTGGGGGTACTGTGGATAAAAGTTTGCACCCATATCTCCAAATCCATCACATGGTTTGGAAAATATGATCACTTAAAAGTTCAGACTCTACCTTGTTCAGAAACCTTAACCTGAGTCTAACAGGACGCACATGCCGAAAACCGAAAAACTGTATGCTCCCAGCATGATCGGATGCGGGGGCATAAAAATACCTTATCTGGAGCTATGAGTATCATCATGCATCAAAAGACAATACTGCATGCTTAATTCATCTTTATCTCCCATTTAACAGGCTGTTTAAAGCTAAGGTCAACATTATTCTATTAACGCTTATCCTGTTGAATATTTTAATTAGTCACACCCATTTCTGACTGCCATCCAATCAGATTACATGACATAATGTTTTCATTCAAATTCACAAATTCTAGCTGTTTTACATTTATACAACGCCCACCCATGAACATGACCTCAAGGTCAAGCTCACAGACAGAAATTTTCAAATATAAGTATGTTAATAGCTCATATTTTCAAAACTATACATTTGATTTGCTTCATATTTGGTATGGCGATAGTTACATGTTAAGCGTTTTATTTAGCCATACCCCCCCCCCCCACCCACCCACCCACCCAACCTCTGACCTCACCGCTTTGCCTGAGCAGGCTTAGATCCTCTATGCTGTTTACCAGTACTCTTGTACGGTTGTCGTCTCTGGGTGGAAGCATCATGCAGCCCATCTATTTCTTCAAGCCCCGATGGGCGGGGGCCGCGTACCAAATATGAACCAAATCAGTCATAAAAGTTCAGGTTCTACCTAGTACAAATATCTTAACCCGAGTCTTTAACATTAAAAATTTCTAAGTCCGTGACCTTGAGGCAATAGGCATGAATGGGCGTATTGCTGAAAAAATCCTTGCACCTATATTTATTATAATACCAAATATGAATCAAATCCATGATATGCTTTGGAAGATATAAGCTCTTGAATAAATAATAAGGTTCTACCTGGTACAAATAGCTTAACCGGTCCCCGCCCATCGGGGCTTGAAGAAATGTATGGGTTGCATGATGCTTCCATGCAGAGCTGAAACCGACCTGCACACGAGTACTGGTAAACCGCTTAGAGGATCTAAGCCTGCCCAGGCAAACAGTGCGAGTCGGCCCATCCATGCTTATAAACGGTAGGGCTTGAGATGTCAGGTAAAGTCCCAAAAAATTGGTAGAAACGTCTCCAAAATGACCTTTACAGTGTTGACGGGGACGTAAAACCTTAAACAAACAAAACAAATAGCTTAACCTGAGCCAAAGTCTATGACCCTGACCTTGAGGACATAGGCATGAGTGGGGGTATGGCTGAATAAAACTTTACACCTATATGTATACATACATATCATCAAACCAAATATGAACCAAACGCATCTTATACTTTGGAAGATATGAAGGTTCTATCTTATACAAATACCTTAACCGGAGTTGCTAAGTCCATAACCTTGACCTTGAGGTCATGGGCATTGGTGGGGGTACTGTGGATAAAAGTTTGCACCCATATCTCCAAATCCATCACATGGTTTGGAAAATATGATCACTTAAAAGTTCAGACTTTACCTTGTTCAGAAACCTTAACCTGAGTCTAACAGGACGCACATGCCGAAAACCGAAAAACTGTATGCTCCCAGCATGATCGGATGCGGGGGCATAAAAATACCTTATCTGGAGCTATGAGTATCATCATTCATTATGCATCAAAAGACAATACTGCATGCTTAATTCATCTTTATCTCCCATTTAACAGGCTGTTTAAAGCTAAGGTCAACATTATTCTATTAACCCTTATCCTGCTGAATATTTTAATTAGTCACACCCATTTCTGACTGCCATCCAATCAGATTACATGACATAATGTTTTCATTCAAATTCACAAATTCTAGCTGTTTTACATTTATACAACGCCCACCCATTAACATGACCTCAAGGTCAAGCACACAGACAGAAATTTTCAAATATAAGTATGTTAATAGCTCATATTTTCAAAACTATACATTGGATTTGCTTCATATTTGGTATGGCGATAGTAACATGTTAAGCGTTTTATTTAGCCATACCCCCACCCCCCCACCCCCCCCACCCAACCTCTGACCTCATGGTCAAGGTCACATACTTAGATTTTTTTTTATGTTATGTATTTTTAGAGCTCAAATTTCTTGACCATTTGATGGATTGCTTCGAATTTGGAATGGTGATTGATACAGGTCAAAATTTCATTCGTCCATAACCCTGCCCCATGACCTCAAGGTCAAGGTTGCAGACTTAGAAGAAATATGTTAAACTTTTTAAGAGCTCATATTTTCCAAATCATTTGATGAATTGAGTTCATATTTGGTATGATGATATTTTTTTTTTCAAAGGTTTAATCAGCTATACCCCAACCTATGCCAATGACCTCAAGGACACTTTTCCATGCAATGACAGGTGTTATTGTAATATGAGCTTTTGATGTAAGGTGGGCCACTGTGTCGTATTGACACATTTCTTGTTTCATCCAAAAAGTACTGATATTTTTCTTATTTCAGTCCAAAAACGTGCATTGTGGTACGCTTCTATTTAGTATTTAGTACCTACAACGTATGTTTTCATGCAGAAATATGATAAATTAGAGCAAGTCAGTGGCACACCATCGCATATTCCCCTGCTGTGAAAATCGTGTCACAATAAAAGGACCCAAAATACTTACTTTGGAAGCTGGTGATCCCCAAGGCATGCCTTCTTGGCAAAAATTTTGCACCACTGTATTCTACTCTTCATTACCTTTGATTTGATATGCGACAACAAAATGAATTTTGACCCCTCGGCCCTTGGGCAGAGTTGGGTCCCACCCTCTACATCGTCAAAGTTCTGCATATGTTCCTGTAGTCCTCAGCCATAGGGCTTTTGCCTGTGAAAGCTTCCGAGATTCTAGATTAAATGGTCTAGGAGCAATTGTGGGACATTAAAGACAGATGCACGGATGGGGGGGGGGGTAATACATAGTCCCCCCTTTTTCTTCGAAAAGCGCGGGGATAATTATATGTGGGTACCCTCTCTTATCTGGGGCTATGCATGATGATGCTCCTTTGACCTTACACAGATGAAAAATGTCCCTGTAAAATGCCTTCAACTCTGTAGACCGAAACATATGTACTTACACCTTTGCAGTCTTTATAGGTCCAGATGAGACGGTTCATAATAAGCAGTCTCATGTGGATATAGACAATTTGCCATTCTACTAATACCATAGGTTTTGACTAAAACCTCTATTTGGAATACTGCACATGTCGATGATATATTATTTAACCCTTTTTGTACCAAATGGAATCTTCCTCCTTATATATAGCAGGAGTTCATTTCAAAATTTAGGGGTGATCGACAGGTTGTAATTCATCAAAATTTATTTGGAAAATGACTGAACATTTAGCAAAAAGTGGAGGCCTTGATCAGACGCTGCTTTCTGCGGCGTCTGATCTGAGCCTGCACTGTTTGCAAGGGTACCAGTTTTGGAAAGATGGAAGAGTCTAAGTACATACAAAAATGGGGGTGAAAAGGTTTATTCTCTTTATTTTTCAGTGAACATTGAAAAAGATCCAATGGTGTTGAAGAAATTTGTGTTGTCAAGCCATAAGTGGTAGGGTGTGAAATGGAGTCAAAAACATTAGATTTCAATGATTTGATGGACACGGATGATCATGATGCCTTTCCTGGGTTTGAAATAGCTCGATTTTCTCCAGTCACATCTGACAGTATTCAAAAAGATGAAAATGACAAAGTACTAAGAACACCTGAACACACATCGGAAAGTGGGGTTGAGAGTGGAGATGAAAATTTAGACGAAAGCGCTGATGTCGAGGAGCACAACAGTAACACAGCTGATGATGAGGAAGTCTGTCAGAGTGAATTCGCTGTTAGTGAAAATAATGATGAAAAGGACAATGAGACTAATGGTGTTAGAAAGATTGATGAAAATGAATCAAAGTCTAGTGGTAAAGACAGTAATTTAGGTGACGAAGAAAATGTTGACTCGGCAAATGAAGAAGCTGTAAACAGTAATGGTCAGACAGTTGCTGCCTCTCCAAACAATAATGCTGAAACTGCTGATATGGACAAAATAGATAGTAATAATGGGGATGAGGATATTGATGCTACTGATGAAAATAATGCTGGTCAGGAAGACATAGAGACTGGTGAAACAGATGAGAATAATGACAATGGAACTGAACTAAAAGATGATGTCCGGTCTGTGAAATCCGATGATGATAATATAGCCAATTTGCAAGATAATGATGATGATGTAAATGCACAAGATGATAATGATGAATCACAGGAAAGTGCTGGCAATGAGGGTAAAAAAGGAAAAGTGGCTGAAGGAAAAGCTGCTTCAGTTGAAGGAGAAGATTTCACAATTGAAATCAATGATGATGATTCAGGTAATGATTTGTACATGTTTGTTGACAGAAATATATATTTACAGTAGAAAAATCAAAATTTAAACTGCTTTAGTAAAATATCTTGTACAACACTTGGTTTGCTGAAAAAAGAGAGCAGCTTGCTCAGTTGTTCAAAGAATTGTCAGCTTAAAATAACAAGGTCCGGCCCCCGCCCATCAGGGCTTGAAGAAATAGATGGCCTGCATGATGCTTCCACGCAATGCTGAATCCGACCACACACTCGCACTGGTAAACCACTTAGAGGATCTAAGCCTGCCCATGCTTATAAACCCTATTGGTTTCATTGGGCAACAGGGCTTGAGATGTCATTTCATCTCAATGTCGGGCAAAAGTCCCACAAAATTGGAAACAACATCTCCAAAATGACTTTTATAGTGCTGATGGGGACATTAAACCTCAAAATCAAACAAACAAAATAACAAGGTCATTACTCGTGGTCAAAATTTAACTGCTCTAGTAAACTTGTACATGTACAATGCACAACATCTAATACAGTGGTATTTTTGCTGAAAAAAGTTAGCAGCTTTTGCATTTGCAGAGGCTGCTCACATTTTTTTTCTGAAAAAAAAAAGTATATTTGCCATGTTAACCCTTATCTTGCTGCTCATGACAACCCCCGTCTTATCAAACTGTAGATCCTGATCAGATGGCTTCTGATCAGGATTTACACTGACATTCATTTTATGAATTTGTAGGAATAAATTACTTCAAATAATCTGATTGGTTCAAAGTCAGAAATGGGTGTGGCTTAATTGAATATTCAGCAAGAGAAGGGTTAGATGATTAGTTTTTAACAAAATGATCCAATCTACTGGAACAGATAGATCTCAAAGCAAACAGTACACCCAGATCAGACTGCTCATGAAATTGCCATTCTGTCTGCACCTTTTTGACTCCTTGCTGGACTGACAAACAAAGTTATTTAAACAATAGGATGGCCCCCGCCCATAGGGGCTTGAAGAAATATATGGGCTGCATGGTGCTTCCTCGCAGAGCTGAATCTGGCCCACACACTAGTACTGGTAAACCACTTAGAGGATCTAAGCCTGTCCAGCCACCGCGGTGAAAGGTGGACCGTCCATGCTAATAAACCCTGTTGGTTTTGTTGGGCCACAGGGCTTGAGATGTCATTTCATCTCAATGTCGGGTAAAAGTCCCACAAAATTGGAAGCAATGTCTCCAAAATGACCTTTACAGTGTTGACGGGGACATTAAACCTCAAATCAAACAAACAATAAACAATAGGAGAATTACAGCAAGTCCTCAAGGTGTCTGAATTTTTGGGATTTTTATGGTAATACTAATGAGCAACTAGTCCAAGGTTGTCATTATCTCATGAGTTTACTCATTAACCCTTGTTCTGCTGAGCCCGGATATGCCTTTTCTTTGAAACAATGTAGATCCAGATCAGATGGCTTCTGAAGAAGCCATCTGATCAGGATCTACATTGTTTGTCATTCAGAGTGTGAATTTGTTGTAATAATTTGCTACATGTAATCTGATTGGTTGATAATCGGTAGTAGGGGTGGCATATATGAATATTCAGCAGGACAAGGGTTAAAATGTTTTTTTTGTTTTTTTTTCTGCAGATGATAATAATAATGATGATGGGGTGGAACAGAAGGATAGCGAAGTGGAAGAAATAGTTGACAGTACTGGTGAAGCCGTTGAAGTAGACAGCGATGTTCAAGTGGTACAAGTACAAGAAACAGACACTAAGGTTAGTGAAAAATCAATACACTTTCAGGGGAGGCAACTACTTCAAAAATATTTTTGTCTTCCGTGTCAAAATGAGAGTACCCTAATGATCCTATGTATTGGGACAGATAGGCCAAAGCAAGCAGAGCAGACCCAGATCAGACTGCTCCTGAAGGAGCAGTCTGATCAGGGTCTGCACTGTTTGACTTTCCCAGTTTCCATCAGCACCTTTTGGACTCCTTGCTGGATCACGAAACAAATTTGTTAAAATTTTAGGAGAATTACAGCAAGTTCTCAAGGTGTCCAAATTTCTAGGATTGTTACGGTAATCTTATACATTGTACTTATAATGACTGTTGAAGAAGCTGAAGCAGCCAAAGACACTTGTTTTTTTTTTTTTTGGTTTTAGCCTTTAGGGCCCTTTCAAGATTATTTCACTCATATCAAGCCGATCGTTAATGAGAGATTGGTGAAAACTGGAGTACCTGGAGAAAAACCACCTGACCTTCCATTGCAGAACTTGGCATCTCACGTGACCTGAGCCAGGCTCGAACCCACAGCAATTGGAGACCTAATGACTCAGGCTGAAGAGCCAGTGCTCTTATCCACTAGACCATGGATGCCCGTTAAAAAGAAAGAAGATGAGGGGAATCGGTACACTTTAGGGTAGGCAACCCCATGAGAAATAATTTTGTGAGCAGCATTTTGGAAAATGAAAACTTTTTAAATGAATTGTTTTTATTTATGCTGCAAATTTAGGTTATGGGTGCTTGTCAGTTCTAACAAATACCCACAGTTTCTGTTTTTTGAATAAAAAACTAGAAAATAATATACTGGTAATCCCTGCATATGTCATTTCCAAAAATCCTGGCTTTGTTCTGAATATTCAGTTACATTACTCAAGAACTGAAAGAGCTTCATAAATGATGCTTGCTACAAACTTGCATCTAGGCATGACAAATCTATGTAACCATTCATATTTGAACTTTTGAAGCCTCCGTGGTGTAGTGTTTACGCTACTCGCCTTGTAAACCAGGATCGCAGGAACGATCCCGGGCTTCTCCAGACTTTTGGGTGAGTCTTTAAACCAAGGTCCCGTCTCCGTATGACCTTAACTGTTGGTGGGATGTAAAACTCAAACATTCACCATTCATATTTGATCTTGGCCCACCAGGATAAATATTTCAGTTTCCTACACTCCTTCCCAGTTTTCAGCCACTTGTGTTGCTTGATTTGAATTTTTATTGTGGATGCAGAAGCAGAATGTAAAGAGTGCAGATCCTGACCAGCTTCCAGCTGATCTGGATCTATACTGTTTTCAACAAAGGATATATTTGGGTTCAGCATAGTGAGGGTTTACTTGTTGATATGATTTACAGTAAAATTTCTATAAAGACCACCTTTTGGACTGTTCAAAAGTGGTCTTTAAGACCACTTTTGAACAGTCCCAAAGGTGGTCTCTTATAATGAGACACTGTGTGTTGAAAACACAAAGAAAGAATAACTAAAAAGAGCTCCACATAAATAACTAAGCGAGAATTTTAGGCCCCCACCCATCGGGGCTTGAAGAAATAGATGGGCTGCATGATGCTTCTGCATAGAGCTGAAACCCGCCAATGTCAAGTACTGTTAAACCACTTGGATCTAAGCCTGCCCAGGCAAAGCGGTGCGAGTCGGCACGTCCATGCTTATAATCCCTATTAGTTTCATTGTGCGACAGGGCTTGAGATGTCATTTTATCTCAGTGTCTGTTAAAAGTCCTACACAATTGGAAGCAACGTCTCCAAAATGACCTATACAGTGTTGACGGGAACGTTAAACCTCAAATAAAAAAAAAAAAAAAAAAATGGGCGACAGGGCTTGAGATGTCATTTCATCTCAGTGTCGGGTAAAAGTCCCACAAAATTGGAAGCAACGTCTCATAGATGACCTATTCAGTGTTGATGGGGACGCTAAACCTCAAATCAAAGAAACAAAATTATGGGCTTGGAGGCAGAATGGAAACAGTACAGATCCTGATGAGCTGCCAGCTGATCTGGATCTATACTGTTTTCAACGTAGGATACATTTGGGTTTAGCATGGTGAGAGTTAAATTGTTGATTTGATTTACAGTAAAATTCATATATAAATCCTTATCCTGCTGAATATTCAGTTTAGCCACACCCATTTCTGACTTTTAAACAATCAGAGTACTTGATGTAATTTATTCCTACAAATTCATAAACTGAATGACAAACAGTGTAAGAAGCCTCTATGGTTGAGTGGTTACGCTACTCGCCTTGTAAACCAGGGGTCGCAGGTTCGATTCCGGGCTTCTCCAGACTTTCGGATGAGTCTTTAAACCGAGGTCCCGTCTCCATATGACCTTAGCTGTTGGTGGGACATAAAACTGAAACACTCACTCACTGAAACAGTGTAGATCCTTATCAGATGGCTTTTCCACTGTTTCCAAAAGTAGGGGTTGTTGTGAACAGCAGGATAAGGGTAAGGGTAAGACCACCTTTGGGAAAAGTGAAAAGTCCCAAAGGTGGTCTTTTATTATGAGACACAGGGTGAAGAAAACACAAAGAAAGAATAACTAAAACCTTCTCAAGAAGCTATTAAAATCAGAATTGGTCTTAATTTTAGGTGGTCTTAATAGCGGGATTTTACTGTATATGATTTTCAGGAAACTAAGAAGCCAGCGAGAATGTATATGTTACCGCTCAGTAAGAGAAAGAAAATCGTGGAAAATGACAAAGAGGTCAAAATTGAGGAGGTGAACGGAGAGGGTCGGGCAAGTCCTAAAGACAAAGGAACAACGAGCAATAATAATTCCAGGTACGATTGAGACATTTAATACTGCTAGTTAGAGATGCAACGATTCACTGAATCGATTGTAACCGCGATACATTTGCTGACGAAACATGTATTGTACCGTGAAGTAGGTTGACGATACAGTTATGATTGGCAGCATTCTTTCATGGAGGTTGACCATGATGTCTTTTCTATGGTCATCCTCACCCTTCCGCTGATTCAAGTAGGGCAGTTGTCAGTTTCTGGCAGAAGAATGTGCACTGAACTGGTTAACCGCTTACGTATAAGCATGCCCAGAAAAGTGTGGATAGGTAAACTGACCGGCTCAAAAACGACCTAAATTGTGTTGACTGTGGTGTTAAACTCCAATACAAACAAATAAACAAGACCCATTTTTCAGTGGGTCAGGGCTTATAGAAAAGCGAACAGAAAGTCCCAAAAGTGGTTTCCCTTTGCAAAATGGCGGACAAATTGACCAGATTCCCCTGAATTAAAATTTTTTTTTTTTGCCAGGAAGTTTATCACAATATGTATCGTATACAAATATTGCGATACATATAGAATCATGAAGTAACTGTATCGTTGCAGCCCTTTTGACCTTAACCTTTACCACTCTTTAAGCGAATTCAGCAAATAACAAATTGTTGATATTTACACCACCTGCAATGAGACTTTTGCACCCAACATTACCATGGGGCTTCTAATATGTATCCACCACAAGTAATTTTTACTGACCATTCCAAGTCAATGCTTTCTCTGTGGTTCCTTCATGTTTGTAGTTGGTGGTTCTGCTTCTTTCCGTAATCATCATGTGAGCCCCGCCAGTGTATTGTGTCTTCGAGCATTCCGTCATGACAAATTTTAACGACGCATGCCCAGCCATTCAGAAGGGCCAGGGATATGACTTTCTGTCTGAAGGTTCCTCTTGATTCACTGCTTGTATGAGCAAGCAGGGAAGGTTCTGGCGAGACTGCGCGGATGCGCAGGCTCGCCTGAACCTTCGCTGCTCGCATAGGCGATAAGTACCAAAATCGCTTGACGTGGCCCATGTATGTTGTTACATTGATGATTATGATTCTTCCCCCTTTTTGGTTGTTCATTTTTAGTTACGTTTGTCCTTTCAGTTTAATGTTTGTCATGTTGATGATTATACTCCCACAAATGAAATTTGGGGGGGGGTATATAGGAGTGAGCTTGTCGGTCTGTCGGTCTGTCTGTCGGTCGGTCGGTCGGTCTGTTGACTTGGTTTCCAGACGATAACTCAAAAAGCGCTTCGCCAATTTTTATAATTTTTGGTACACTGATGTAACATCATAAAATACAGGTCAAGTTCGATTTCCACTACAATTCGTCAATTTTTGACATAGTTATGGCCCCTTTCAAGTGAAAAATTGCAAAATGGGCTGATGTACTATCAAGGCAGTTTGCAAAATGCGCTGATGTACTATCAAGGCAGTTTTTGTGGGGGTATTCATCACCTTTAGTGATAGCTCTAGTTCTGATTGTTTCCCCAATCATGTATATTGCTCCTTTTTAGTTAGGTTTGGATATTCTTAGTCAACAACTGTTTGGGAAGGAGTTCATTTCAAAGTTTGTTAGAACAAGGTTTTGGATATAACACAGTTTCAAGATGGATCCCAAAAATGTATAGATTATATAGAAAAATGACCATATATGGTCATTTTTCTATTTAATCTGTACATTTTTGTTTTGATATAACACAGTTGTTTAACTAACACGGTTTTGGCTTGGGACCCCACAAATAGTGTTATAAAGAGGTTGTGGTGTTTTTGTTTATGCCCTAACGTTTTGCCCTGATGAAGAATTTGTGGTTATAAAGAATCTCAATAAGGAATATAATAGATAATAAAGGGCCTTTTCTTCAGAGGAATGGGAACACTTGACAGATTTTTCCGCCATTTTTCAAAGGGAGACAACTTTCGGAACTTCCTTTTTGCTGACTCTGTTTACTTGTTGTCCGTTTTGTTTACTGTTGTCACTCTAGGTTTCGACTTCTTTCCCTAGTGATATTGTGCGAAGAATTTGGGATCTGATTTTCTTGCACACCAGACAAGGAAATCCGTGATTTTACCCTGGGATAGAAATTTATGTCCTGACCCTGTTGTTCCGACCCCAAATCGAATATAATCGCATGTTTGATAAATGCACTAGTTGATAACAACCTCATGCGCGGCGTCGTCATGCGTGACGTCACTAAACATTTCTGTTGTGTCATCAAAAAATGGCGGACGTCGGTAACCGAATTGACAGCAGCATTAAAAATTCGCAATAGAAATGGAAGGTATGCAAGAAAAAAAATCCAATATGGGTGTGAGGGGTGGATAGAAAAATCCGTCCCTCGGGATCACTGTCCGGCATCACTCGGCAAGCCTCGTGATGCCGGACAGTGTCCCTCGGGACGGATTTTTCAATCCACCCCTCACACCCATATAAGATTCTTATAGTATCAGTTCCTGATTGTTTCTCTTTTTCATTTTCATGCAGAAAAAAATACAATCAGTACTTTTTGAATGAAAGTTAGACTGAATGTTGTCTGCTCAACAAGTTTTCTCAAGGCACATTGTTTTGGGCTATTGTTAAAAAATTTACTCGTTCTGCATGATCAAGGGTATGTAGAATTTTTTCTTGCACACCAGACAAGAAAATCCGTGATTTTACCCTGGGATAGAAATTTTTTTTCTGTCCCTGGTGTTCCGACCCAAAATAGAGTATAATCGCGTGTTTGATAAATGCACTGGTTGATTACAACCTCGTATGAGTTGTCGTTAAGGTTGACTTCATGCACGTTACGTGACGTCACTTAACATCCTGTAGAGTCATCACAATATGGCGGACGTTGGTAACCGAAGTGACTGCAGCATTAAAAATCCGCGCTAAAAATGGAAGGTATGCAAGAAAAAGAATCCTATATGGGTGTGAGGAGTGGATAGAAAAATCCGTCCCTCGGGATCACTGTCCGGCATCACTCGGCAAGCCTCGTGATGTCTGACAGTGTCCCTCAGGACGGATTTCTCCATCCGCCCCTCACTCTCATATAAGATTCTTATATTATTACACATGCACACTGGGACTAGACAAAATCTTTACTCATTCTCCAAAGCTTTTACTCGTCATGCCCAGCAGACAGGGCATAACTACAGTATGTAACTACAGTAAAACCTGCATTAGTGGCCACCTATTAAGCAAGTGACCTGTCTTAAGCAAGCAGGCATTCAGTTCCCAAAATAGGTAAATGCATTAAAATTCACCTGCATTAAGCAAGCACCTGTCTTAAGCAAGCTCTTTTTGAATATCCCATAGGTGCTTGCTTAATACAGGTTGGACTGTAATGTATTCATTCAAATTTTCAAACTGTCAGCCTGGATAGCTCAGTGGTTAGCACGTTAAGCTTATTATCGAGAGGTTGTGGGTTCGAATCCAGCCACAGGAGACGAGGTGTGTCCTTGGGCAAGACACTTAATGCCACTGCCCCACTCCACCCCGGTATAAATGGGTAGCATTGGTGTGAAAGTCACTGCCTCTGTCTCTCGCATGCACATGATAACATCCGGAATAAGTATTTGAGAGTGTTTAAAATAAACTTGAAGCTTTCATCGCAATCAAACTAAAATGAATTAGTATAAACTATTGTCAAACTGAAAGACAGTGCAGATCCTGATCAGATGGCTTCTTCAGAAGCCATCTTATCTGGATCTTCACACTGTTTGTACTTGTAGGGATAATTATAGTTCAGCCGGACAAGGAATAATTGAGTAAGATATTTTGCTTATCTAGTCTTCTAATCCTGTGTGCTAAAATTTTATACTGCAGTCTCTGTGTTTACTGTATTCTCAGGAAATGCTTAACATTTCTTATTTTCCAGAAACTCCACTCCAAAGAAAGGTAAAGGCAAAAAGAATGGAGCAGTTGAAGATGACTCGAACCAGCAGTCATTCCTCTCATTTCTTAACCTCAAACCAGGTATGTTACTCAAACCAGCATCATTGACATTCCTCAAATTTCTTAACCTCAGACCAGGTATTTTATTCTAGCCAGCATCATTCCTCTCATTTTTAGCTCACCTGAGCCGGAGGCTCCGGGGTAGCTATTGTGATAGGTCTTGCGTCCGTCGTCGTCGTCCGTCCGGATGTCCGTCCACAATTTCTATAAATGACATCTCCTCCTAAACCACTGAACAGATTTTGACCAAACTTGGCAGAAATGATCTGTGGGTAGTCCTCTCTCAAAGTTGTTCAAAGAAATTTTTTCTATGCAAAACTCTGGTTGCCATGGCAACGGAAAGGAGAAAATAAGAAAAAAACCTTAAAAATCTTCTTGTCTGAAAACAGAAGGCCCAGGTCTTTGGTATTTGGTGTGAAGCTACATTTAGTGGACCTCTACCAAGATTGTTAAAATTATAGCCCTGGTGCCAAAAATGCCCCAGCACGGGGGCCCCACTGGTTTTACTTAGGCTTATACAGGGAAAACCTTTAAAAATCTTCTTGTCTGAAACCAGAAGGACCAGGTCTTTGATATTTGGTATGAAGCTTCGTCTAGTGGATCTCTACCAAGATTGTTCAAATTATAGCCCTGGGGCCAATAATGCCCCCGCGCCGGGGCCCACTTGTTTTACATAGGCTTATATAGGGAAAATCTTTAAAAATCTTCTTGTCTGAAACCAGAAGGCCCAGGTCTTTGATATTTGGTATGAAGCTTCATCTAGTGGACCTCTACCAAGTTTGTTCAAATGATAATCCTGGGGCCAAAAATGCCCCCGCTTCGGGGTCCACTTGTTTAACATAGGCTTATATAGGGAAAACATTTAAAAATCTTCTTGTCTGAAACCAGAAGGCCCAGGTCTTTGATATTTGGTATGAAGCTTCGTCTAATGGACCTCTACCAAGATTGTTCAAATTATAGCCCTGGGGCCAAAAATATCCCCGCGTCAGGGCACACTGGTTTTACATAGGCTTTTATAGGGAAATCCTCTGAAAATCTTCTTGTCTGAAACCGCAAGGCCCAGGTCTTTGATATTTGGTATTTAGCTTCATCTAGTTGACCGCTACCAAGATTGTTCAAATTATAGCCCTGGGGCAAAAAATGTCCCCGCGCCAGGGCCCACTGGTTTTACATAGTGCAGTTTATATTTTACTTTTGGTCCTTTGAGATCATCGTGAATATTCTGAGAAATCAGAAATAAATTTTTGGTTTAGACTCATTCTAGACAGGTTTTTAATTTTTTGGACCCCATTTTGATTTATATCAGTCTTTGAATCGACTGCCTATTCGAATTTCGCAAAATTGCAGTATGTTTCCTCTGGCTTTCTTTGCCGGATCATTACAGGGTCACTGATGAGGCTTTATTAGCCGAAACTACGTAGTATGGCCCATCTTCTTTCTTATGAATGTTTCCATTGCTCTTAAAGGAACTCATTTTTGATTTTTATTTGCCTTCACTGCAGCTGGTGTTGTGCCGTGTGGCGGCCATAAAAAGTCTCCCCGTACATCAACCATAGTGCAGTTTATATTTTACTTTTGGTCCTTTGAGATCATCGTGAATATTCTGAGAAATCAGAAATAAATTATTGGTTTAGACTCATTCTAGACAGGTGTTTAATTATTTGGACCCCATTTTGATTTATATCAGTCTTTGAATCGACTGCCTATTCGAATTTCGCAAAATTGCAGTATGTTTCCTCTGGCTTTCTTTGCCGGATCATTACAGGGTCACTGATGAGGCTTTATTAGCCGAAACTACGTAGTATGGCCCATCTTCTTTCTTATGAATGTTTCCATTGCTCTTAAAGGAACTCATTTTTGATTTTTATTATAAAGGGAAATCCTTTGAAAATCTTTTTGTCTGAAACCAGCAGGCCTAAGCCTTTGCTATTTGGTATGAAGCTTCATCTAGTGGACTGCTATGAAGATTGTTCAAATTACAACCCTGGGCCCAAAAAATGGCCCCACAGGAGGCCCAGATCTTTGATATTTGGTATGAAGCTTCATCTAGTGGAACTCTACCAAGATTGTTCAAATTAAAGCCCTGGGGCCAAAAATGCCCCATGCGCTGGGGCCCACTGGTTTCACATAGGCTTATATAGGGGAAATCTTGATAAATTTTCTTCTCTGAAACCACACATAGAAGCCTCTGTGGTGCAGTGGTTACGCTAGTCGCCTTGTAAACCAGGGATCGCAGGATCGATCCCGGGCTTCTCCAGACTTTCGGATGAGTCTTTAAACCGAGGTCCCGTCTCTGTATGACCTTTGCTGTTGGTGGGACGTAAAACTAAAACTCACTCACTCTCTGAAACCACAAGGCCCAGGTATTTGATATTTGGTAAGAAGCTTCATCTAGTGGACCTCTACCAAGATTGTTCATATTATAGCCCTGGGGCCAAAAATGCCCCCACGCCGGGGCCCACTTGTTTTACATAGGCTTATATAGGGAAATTCTTTGAAAATCTTAGTCTGAAACCAGGAGTCCCATGTCTTTGGAATTTGGTATGAAGCTTCAACTAGTGGACCTATACAAAGTTTGTTTAAATTATAGCCCTGGGGGCCAAAAATGGCCTCACACGGGGGCCCACTGGTTTTACATAGGCTTATATACCGAAAACCTTTAAAAATCTTCTTATTTGAAACCAGAAGGCCCAGGTCTTTGATATTTGGTATGAAGCTTCATCGAGAGGACCTCTACCAAGGTTGTTCAAATTATAGTCCTGGGGCCAGAAATGCCCTGCGCCGGTTTGCACTGGTTTTATGCAGGCTTATGATAGGGAAAACCTTTAAAAATCTTCTTGTCTGAAACCAGAATGCCCAGGTCTTTGATATTTAGTATGAAGCTTCAACTAGTTGATCTCTACCAAGATTGTTCAAATTATAGCCCTGGGGGTCAAAAATGCCCCCGCGCCGGGGCCCACTGGTTTTACATAGGATTATATAGGGAAATCCTTTGAAAATCTTCTTGTCTGAAACCAGAAGGCCAAGGTCTGTGATATTTGGTATGAAGCTTCATCTAGTGGACCGCTATGAAGATTGTTCAAATTATAGCCGTGGGGCCAAAAATGGCCTCACACAGGGGCCCACTGGTTTTACTTAGACTTATATAGGGATTGAAAGCCCTTAAAAATCTTCTTGTCTGAAACCAGAAGGCCCAGGTCTTTGATATTTGATATGAAGCTTCATCTAGTTGACCTCTACAAAGATTGTTCAAATTATAGCCCTGGGGCCAAAAATGCCCCTGTGCCGGGGCCCACTGGTTTTATGCAGGCTTATGATAGGGAAATCTTTAAAAAACAGAAGGCACAAGTCTTTGATATTTAGTATGAAGCTTCATCTAGTTGACCTCTACCAAGATTGTTCAAATTATAGCCCTGGAACCCAAAATGGCCCCGCATTAGGGAAAAACCTTTAAAGTCTTGTCTCAAACAGGACACTGGGGCACATGCAAAACTCTTAGCTCTTAGCTCAGGTGAGCGATATAGGACCATCATGGTCCTCTTGTTTAACCTCAAGCCAGTTATTTATGTCCCCACACCAAAGGGGAGGAGGACATTTTGTTTTTTGGTGCAGATCCCTTTGTTGTTGGCGTCGGCGTTGGCATCAGCTTTAGCGTTGGCATGGCCTGTTTGAAGCACTTTATCGCCTGAACCTATGGATAGATTCTAAAGTAACTTGCTTGGTTACATCAATAGAATGGGGGAAAACAGTCAGTAGGATATGATGACCTTGACCTCATTTTCAAGGTCACAGGTCCCCCAAAACAGTCAAAAATGGCTTTTCTGCTTTCTTATCTCATTGCAGAGATGCCAACCATTCCGATTTTTACGGAATCATACCAATTTTTATGCCCCCGCATCATATGATGCCGGGGGCATATAGTTTTTCGGTTTTCCGTACGTGCGTACATTTGTACGTCTGTCTGTACGTGTGTGTGTACGTACGTGATCCTGTAACCTCAGGTTAAAGTTTTTGTAACAGGTAGAGCCTGAACTTTTAGAACTCATATTTTCCTAACCATTTGATGGAACTGGTTCATCTTTGGTATGATGATAGATATAGGTCCAAAGTTTTATTAAGCAATACCCCCACCCATGCCTGTGACCTCAAGGTCAAGGTCACAGACTTAGAAATTTTCTATGTTAAAGACTCAGGTTAAGGTTTTTGTACCTGGTAGAACTTTTATGATGGCTTTGGTTCATATGATGATACATAGATACAATGTTTATTCAGCAATACCCCCACCCATGCCTATGACCTCAAGGTCAAGGTCACAGACTTAAAAATTTTTAATTATCCCCTCGCACAACATAGCTCTAGCGTCAATATTTCTTCAATGATTTCAATACAACTTCACACAAATATTCCTTATGACAATATCTCGAGCGAGTTTGACTTTCAAGGTCATGACCTCAAGGTCAAGGTCACTGTGGCTATTTTTAAAAAAACTTAGTCATCGCTCTAGCGCCTAATTTTCTTCACCAATTTCAATATAACTTCACACAAATGTTCCTTATAAAAATATCTTGAGCGAGTTCGACTTTCAAGGTCATAGCCTCAAGGTCAAGGTCACTGTGACTATTTTTAGAAAAACTTTGTCATCGCTCTAGCGCTTACATTTCTTCACTGATTTCAATATAACTTCACACAAATGTTCCTTATGACAATATCTCGAGCCATTTGGACTTTCAAGGTCAAGGTCACTGTGGCTATTTTTAGAAAAACTTTGTCATCGCTCTAGTGCCTGCATTTCTTCACTGGTTTCAATATAACTTCACACAAATGTTCCTTATGACAATACCTCGAGTGAGTTCGACTTTCAAGGTCAAGGTCACTGTGGATATTTTTAGAAAAACTTTGTCATTGCTCTAGCGTTACATTTTTTCACCAATTTCAATATAACTTCTCAAAAATGTTCCTGATGAAAGGTCACACACTTAGAAAATTTTGTTGCAACATGGATTTTCGGGGTGAGGCGGGGCCCTTGGGGAGGGCATCTGTGTCGTCTGGACACATTTCTAGTTAGGTCTGATTTCCGCATTACGATTTCAGACAAAAATTCTGGCAAAAAACGGTACCGGATAAAGTAATGGAAGTCGTGCCTAGCTTTACACCATTGAAAATTATACCTGTTCACTGGTAGTAAATTAGGGTTGTTTCCCCTTGAAAAACAGACTGGTTTGTGCATTGTTTATTGGAAAACTGCAATTATAGCCGTGGAGAAATTGCAAGATTGAGAGCCCCACTCATCAAACAAATCAAAATGGCTTCCCCTGCCAAAAGGCGTCGAGTGATACAGAAATTCATCGCAAATTATACAAATCTTTGGCCTGTACTGAAGCCATCGAAGGCGGGAGAATATTATGCTTTCTGCGATGTTTGTAAGACGGACTTTTCCATCTCCCAAGGCGGCCGGGATAACTGCTGTCATGTTTCGACCAAGAAATACAGTAACTTAGCGAAATTAAATCTGTCTCAGCATTTTTGAAACAGACAAGTTTTCTTATAAACAAACATTTTCTGATGAACTTATATGAAAGGCCAAGTCAGCTACCTGTGTAAAACAACAGAACTCAGTTATGCCTATGGGAGGGAGGAAGAGGGTACATACTTGGCGATATTAAACTTTGTCTCGTGTAAGTGCATTTAGTAAAATTTTTACAACATTTGTGGTGAAATAAGTGGCATTCCTGAAAATGTCCCCAGATTCCTGAAAAGTGTCTTTCATATTCCTGGTAAGCAACATTTAGGGTTGGCATCTCTGTCATTGACAAATGGATTTAATTTTTAGTCAAACTTGGTACAATATATCATTTCAATGTACTGCAGGTTTGATGAGATTTTGGTTACCTTGACCTTTTTTTCAAGGTCACAGCCCCCCCCCCCCTTGACCTTTTTTTCAAGGTTACAGGTCCCCCAAAACTATCAATTTTGGGCCAAAAATTCTGCACTCTATCTCATTAACGAATTGACTAATTTTAGTCAGACTTGGTACAATATATCATTACAACATAACGAAGATTTGACCAGATTTTGGTGACCTTGACCTTTTTTTTTTCAAGGTCACAGGGCCCCCAAAACTCAATTTTGGGCCAAAAATGGCTTGTCTGCGCTCTGTCTCATTAACAAATTGACTAATTTTCGTCGGACTTGGTACAATATATCATTACAACATACCGCAGATTTAATTAGGTTATGTTATCAATCTTAACCTTTTTTCAAGAGCAGGTTTGGCTTATCTGCAGCCTATCTCATGAAGAACTGCATGAAATGTGGTCAGACTTGGTAAAATATACCATTGCAATCTACCAAAGATTTGATTAGATTTTGGTGTCCTTGGCCTAATTTTCAAGGGCACAGGTCCCTAAAAACTGTAAATTATGGCTTTTCTTCACCCTCTATCATGAAGGTATGGATGAAATTTTGTCAAACTTGGTACAATATATCCTTGCAACCTACAAAAAATTTGATTGATTTTGGTGACTTAGATTTTATTTTAAAGCGCACAGGCCCCTTAAACTGTCAATTTTGGCTTGTCTGCACCCTGTCTCATTAAAGAATTGATAAAATTTACACCAAATTTGGTACAATATATCATTGCAACCTACCAAATATTTGTTCAGATTTTAGTGACCTTTACCTTTATCTCAAGGTCAAGGGCTCCTGAAATCTGTTCTTTTGAGGCCAAAAAATGGCTTGTCTGTACCCTATATCATTTAAGAATTGATGAATGTTGGTCAAACTTGGTACAGTATTTAATTATAGTCTACAAAATTTGATTTGATTTTGGTGACCTGACCTTTTTAATGACTTTTTTTAAAGGTCCCAGGCTCCCGAAAATGGTCAGTTTTGGGCCAAAAATGGCTTACTTGCAGATTACATTTTGGTGACCTTAACCTAGTTATTAAAGTCAAATGGATTTTTAAGATATATTTATGGTGAGGGGACACTGTTTTCCTCTAAAAGCATTGCTAGTTTTAGTCTGTCTGGCATCATTCCTCTCATTTTTAACCTCAAACCAGGTATTTTATTCTATCCAGCATCATTTCTCTCATTTCTTAACCTCCAGACAGGTATTTTATTCTATCCAGTATCATTCCTATCATTTCTTAAACCAGGTATCTCATTTCTTAACCTGTAATACAGTAACTGTGTTGCAATATATTGAAGTAGATGTTTAGCTCACCTGAGCACAGCGTGCTCAAGGTGAGCTATTGTGATCTGTGCATCTGTGTGTCTGTCATCAACTATTGCTTTAAATGAGTTCTTCTCCAAAAATTCTGGACAGATTTTGAAATAATTTCACTGGAATGTTCCTTGGGTGCCACCTACCAAAATAGCTCAAAGCGTTCTGCTCAGGTGAACAAGATGGCCACCTGAGCTAAAAATAGAAAAAACTTTAAATGACTTCCCCTTAACTGGTGGATGGATTTTGAAATTATTTCTCAGGAATGTTCCTTGGGTGACCCTCTGCCAAAATTGCTCAAACCATTCCATTCAGGTGAACAAAATAGCCGATAGCCGCCGGCCGGATGCACATCTGACTGGTGATCAGGAGGGCTCGGGTTCGATACCTGCTGTGGTCGGCAACATTCTTTCGTGGAGATTGATCATGAAATCTTTTCTACGGTAATTCTCTCCCTTCTGCTGATTCAAGAAGGGTAGTTGTCAGTTTCTGGCGAAAGAATGTGCACTGTACTGATTAACCGCTTACATATAAGCCTGTCCTGGAAAGTGTCAATAGGTAAACTGACCGGCTCAAAAATGACCTTCAATAGTGTTGACTGGGCCGTTAAACTCCAATACAAACAAACAAAAGAACAAGATAGCTGCCAGAGCTAAAAAGAGAAAACTTTAACCAATTTCTTAACCAATGGGGAAAAACCTTTAAATTACTTCTCCTTAACCAATGGTAGATTTCGAAATAATATCACAGGAATATTCCTTGGATGACCCTCTACCAAAATTGCTCAAATCATTCGGCTCAGGTGAACAAGATGGCCATTAGAGCTAAAAGTAGAAAAAAACATTAAACGACTTCTCCTTAACCAATGGATGGTTTTGAAAATAATTTCACAGGAATGTTCCTTGGGTGACCCTCTAGCAAAATTGCTCAAACTGTTCTGTTTGGATAAACAAGATGGTTGCCAGATCTAAAAATAGAAAAAAAAAGATTTAAATGATTTCTACTCCTTAACCAGTGGATGGATTTTGAAATTATTTCACAGGAAATGTTCCTAGGATGACCCTCTGCCAAAATTGCTCAAACTGTTCCACTAGGATGAACAAGATGGCCACCAGATCGAAAATAGAAAAACCTTTAAATGACTTCTCCTGCTTGATCAGTGGATGGATTTTGAAATAATTTTGTAGGAATGTTTCTTGGGTGACCCTCTACCAAAATTGCTCAAACTATTCCGCTCAGGTGATCATGGCCCCTAGAGCTGAAAATAGAGCCAAAAAATCCTTTAAATGATTTCTCCTCCTGAACTAATGGATGCATTTTGAAATAATTTTCCTTTTGTGACCATTTACCAAAATTGGTCAAACCATTGTGCTTCGATGAACATGATTGCCGCCAGGGCTTAAAAATAGAAAAATTCTTTTAACTGTCCCCTCCTTAGTCAGTGGATGGATTTTGAAATAATTTCTTAGGCATGTTCCTTGGGTGACCCTCTACCACAATTGCTTAAACTGTTCTGCTCTGATGAATGCTTACAAAGGAATGCTTTTTGGCTGACCATCTGTCAAATTTTTCAAATTGTTCCACTCTGCTGAACAAGATGGTCGCAAGAACTTAAAATAGATTTTTTTTTAAAGACTTCTTACTCTAAAAGGAAGCAATTTTATAGGAATGTTCCACTGGTGTTGCTCAAACTATTTCGCTCAACGTTACATAATGGCCACCAGAGCTAAAGATATACAAGCCTCAAAATGACTTCTACTCCTAAACAGTCTAGCTGATTTTGAAATAATTTCACAGAACTGTTCCTTTGGTCACAGTCAACCAAAATTGCTCAAACCCTCTACTCTGCTGTAGATAACCTACCATTTCATTTTTATCATATGACGTCGCGTCTTAGAGTGTAATAACGCCATGTAATATTTTCGATAATCCACTAGTGGATTAAATATGCAAATCAGCTAGTTACGTTCCGTAACGTTACATGTACGACCTCCTTAACGACGTTGCGTTTACTAATGGCGGAATATTGGCATTTTTGTAAACAATCGTGAATAAAATGCGCTTTAAATGTCATATGATAAATAGAATCTTGCATTCGTGCTCATGCATTATTGAATTTATTAAACTCGTTGAGGAAAAGGAATAAAATGCTCGGCACAGCCTCGCATTTTATCCCTTTTCCTCAACTCGTTTAAAAAATTCAATAATACATGATCACTCATGTAAGATCCTCTATATACAATATGGATCGGGTGAGCGATCCAGGGCCATCATGGCCCTCTTGTTTATGTTGATACTGAAGCCTACTAACCCTTATCCTGCTGAACATGACAACCCAAACCTTTGCAAACAGTGTAGTTCCAAATCAGATGGCTTCTGTTGCGCCCCTGCCCATCTGGGCCTGGAGAAATAGATTGGGCTGCATGGTATTTAGGTCTAAGCTTGCCCAGGGAAAGTGATGCAAGTCAGACTGCTCCTTAAACCCTAGCGGTTTCTATGGGTTTGAGATGTCATTTCATCTCAATGTCGGGTAAAAGTCCCACAAAATCGGAAGCAACGTCTCCAAAATGACCTTAATAGTGCTGACGGGGACGTTAAACCTCAACTCAAATAAACAAGATGGCTTTTGAAAAAGCCGTCTGATCTGGACCTTCACTGTTTGTCACTCTGTTTGTGAATTGAAAAAAAATATTATATCAAGTAATTTGATTGGTGGATATCAGAAATGAGTGTGGCTAAATTAATTTATTCTGCAGGATAAGGGTTAACCCTTATCTTGCTGTTCACAACAACCCCTATCTTTGCAAACAGTGTAGATCCAGATCAGATGGCTTCTGAAGAAGCCATCTGATCAGGATCTACATTGTTTGGCATTCAGTTTATGAATTTGTAGCAATAAATTACATCAAGTAATTTGATTGGTTGATAGACAGAAATGGGTGTGGCTTAAATGAATATTCCGCAAGATAAGGGTTAACAATTGTTTTTGTTACAATTTTAGGTAATTCTGAGTCTGAACAGAAAAAGAAAGAGAAGGTTGAGGAAGCAGAAAAACAGCAGGAATTTTTATCTCGAAAACGTCTCCGAACGCGCAAAAAGGTGAACTATATGGAAGATGTCGCAGACGATTCTGACGATGATTATTTGGAGGAAGACGAGCTTGAGGATGATCATGTGATCAATGTTGGTATTAAAAGACGTAGAAGCTCAGGGGGGACGCCAAAGACTCCAAATAAAGTCAACGTTCTTCAGACATATGCTAAAGCTCTGAATAATTTAGTGGCATCTCCATCTGAGACTATTTCACAAGTAACAGCTGACATTGTTAATAGTGCTAATCTTCGCAAGTTGAGGCCAGTGTTGCCCAAACCACAAGTTCCAAAAAATGCAGCACAGTTAATTGGTGTTGCAGCGAGTCCAATTATACAATTTAGACCACCTATATTGTCCCCAGTTATCAGGCCTGTCATAGGAACACCTGTCACAAATAAATTTCCTGCTAAACCAGCAACAACGGTTTTCCAAAGTAATGTGAAAGGTTTATTTGAATGTGGCATTTGTGGTGTGTTTTATAACACTGCCGAGTTGTTCATTAAGCATCAACAGGAAGTACATTCTACCGATGGTGACAGGTTAGGGAGAGCTGCTCTTGAAACATTCCGCTGTGAAATCTGTCAGTTTGTTCTTACAAATAGATTTGCATATCTTGAACATAAGAGAATGAAGCATACCAAACAACAGTTTCAGTTCAGCTGTACAAAATGCCCGAAAACATTTAACTACCTGGTTGACCTGCAGAAACATAAGGAAACGTGCACCCAACCAAAAGGAAATACCTTCCCTTGTTCCCAGTGCCCTGCTAAATATACAACATACGAAGACCTCCAGCTCCATCAAAAATCAGCACATTCACGCCAGTGGTTCCAATGCCAAAACCGTACTTGTGATTTCAAAGCTCTATCACAAGCTGAATTAAAAGCCCATGTCCAAAAGGCGCATATGGTCTCAGAATTATTTCCATGTAATGTACCTCGATGTGCAAGAATATTTAGCACAAAAGAGCAGCTTATGGAGCACCAGAAAAATGCTCACGGGAGTGACTTTATCGTACAGTATCAATGTATGGAATGCAAGGGATGCTACTCTAGTAAAACTCTTCTTGCGGAACATCAGTACCTCCACACAACAGATAAATTACGAAAGTGTGATATCTGTTCTCGCGAGTTTCCCACCTTAACCCAGCTGTTGAAGCATAAAGATGTTCACGTATGCAAGGGTACGGCACAGTGTAAGCTTTGCTATCGTTGGTGCTTTGACGATGCAGAGCTGTCAAACCATATCTGCAAGGCGAAGAAACAGATGCATACAACGCGTCTGTACTTCTGTGATGTCTGCAAGAAAGATTTCAAGTCGGACGAGAAGATGTTTGCACACAGGAAAGAGCACTACAAGTATTTCCAGTGCGGCAATTGTTTCTGGGAAGCCGACTCGGAAGAGGACTATTTTGAACATCGCGAAATTCATTCCATGTACACCTGTCGTGTCTGCGCAGACGAGTTCGAGTCCGAAGCTGACCTGGAGACACACAAGCAGGCCCACGAGTTCTACGTTAAAACTGACTGCATGGAAGACGAGGGTGAAGAAGGTGAAGATGACCAGCCAGTTATGTACCTGTGTCCTAATGTGCTGAAATCACTGCAGTCGTCATCATCATAGATATCTGTAGATTTGGATAGTCTATGAAATGAGTTAAGACCCATGAGATGGAGTTTTAAGGAAGCATGGCTCTAGATCTTTGGAGGTGTTGCAAAGATAATTTAAGGGACAATTTCCCTTATTTGTTGCCAGAAGTATATATCATGGGTACTTGTTAGAATCATCTCATCGAGGCAATTCTGACAAGTAGATGTACCCTCTACATATGTTTAAATGAAGAAACAAGAAAATAATCCCAGATTTATCCTTGCTAGAATATAAGAATCTTATATGGGTGTGAGGGGTGGATGGAAAAATCCGTCCCGAGGGTCACTGTCCGGCATCATGAGGCTTGCCGAGTGATGCCGGACAGTGATCCTGAGGGACGGATTTTTCTATCCACCCCTCACACCCATATAGGATTCTTTTTCTTGCAATCATTCCATTTCTATTGCGAATTTTTAATGCTGCTGTCACTGCGGTTACCGATGTCCGCCATTTTGTGATGACACAACAGGAATGTTTAGTGACGTCACGCATGATGACACCGCGCATGAGGTTGTAATCAACCAGTGCATTTATCAAACAAGCGATTATATTCGATTTGGGGTCGGAACACCAGGGTGATAACATAAATTTCTATCCCAGGGTAAAATCACTGATTTCCTTGTCCGGTGTGCAAGAAACCTTTATCTGGTGGAATGTAAGGATAGTGTACATGTATTGCGGAAGAGGAGAGGGGATTAAACACATTCATCTGGTCTTATGTGAGGATAGTCTATTGAGGAAGAGGAAAGAGGAAAGGGCGAAGATGACAAGTGAATTATGTACCTCTGCACTAATGTATTGAAATCGCTTTCATAATCACATTATCATAGATAACTCTGGAAGTGGATAGAGTTTATCCATGATATGAATTATTGCTCTTGTTTAGCTCCGCATGAGAATGAGAGGTTCAGATAAAGGGGCATAATAATGCCAGTTAAGAGATAATTTTTTCCTTATCTGATGTCAGAAGAAAATGTGCTGGGTACTTGTTAGAATCACCTCATTGAGGCGAAAAGTTCAAAGTTTTGTGCATATTTGCAGTACCGTATTGTTACGTTTGTGCATAGTTGCAGTATTTGTCGTACGGTACCGTATTTATTATGAAAACACGTCTATTCAAATACCACCAAAAAATGAAAATTGTCAGATGAAAATTTTTTATATTTTGATATTTGGTATGAAGCTTCATCTAGTGGACCCCTACCAAGATTGTTCAAATTAAAGTGCTGGGGCAAAAAATGCCCCCGCCCCGGGGCCCTTTGGTTTTACATAGGCTTATATAGGGAAAATCTTTAATAATCTTCTTCTCTGAAACCACAAGGCCTAGGTCTTTTATATTTGGTATGAAGCTTCATCTAAAGGACCCCTAACAAGATTATTCAAGTTATAATGCTGAGGTCAAATATGTCCCCGCCCCGGGGCCCTTTGGTTTTACATAGGCTTATATAGGGAAAATCTTTAAAAATCTTCTTCTCTAAAACCGCAAGGCCCAGGACTTTGATATTTGGTATGAAGCTTCATCTAGTGGACCCCTACCAAGATTGTTCAAAATATAGTGCTGGGGCAAAAAATGCCCCCGCCCCAGGGCCCTTTCGTTTTACATGGGCTTATATAGGGAAAATCTTTAAAAATCTCCTTCTCTGAAACTGCAAGGTCCAGGACTTTGATATTTGGTATGAAGCTTCATCTAATAGACCTCTACCAAGATTGTTCAAATTATAGCCTTTGGGCCAAATATGCCCCCACTCCGGGGCCCTTTGGCTTTACATAGACTTATATAGGGAATATCTTTAAAAATCTTCTTCTCTGAAATCAAAAGGCCTAGGTTTTTTATATTTGGTATGAAGCTTCTTCTAAAGGACCCCTACCAAGATTATTCAAATTATAGTGCTGGGGCCAAAAGTGGCCCCGCCCCGGGGCCCTTTCGTTTTACATAGGCTTATATAGGAATAATCTTTAAAAATCTTCTTCTCTGAAACCACAAGGCCTGGGTCTTTGATATTTGGTATGAAGCTGCATCTAGGGGACCTCTATCAAGATTATTCAAATTATAGCCCTGAGACCAAAAATGTCCCCGCTCCGGGGCCCTTTGGTTTTACATAGACTTTATACAGGGAAATCTTCAAAAAATCTTCTCCTCTGAAACTGCAAGGCTGAGGCCTTAGATATTTAGTATGGAGCATTTTGTGGACCTCTACCAAGATTGTTCAAATTATAGCCCTGGGGCCACAAATGCCCCCACCCCGGGGCCCTTTGGTTTAACATAGATTTATATAGCCCCGGGGCCATTTGGTTTTGCAAAGGCTTATGTAGGGAATATCTTTAAAAAAAAATTTCTTCTCTGAAATCGCAAGGCCCAGATCTTTGATATTTGATGTGTAGTTTCATCTAGTGGACCTTTGCCAAGATTGTTCAAATTATAGCCTTTGTTGATGTTTGGTATGAAGCTTCACCTTTAAGACCTCCATCAACATTATGCACATAAAAGCCCTATGGCCAATAATGTCCCTCTCTTGGGCCCACTTGTTACACTATGGATCAGGTGAGTGATCCAGGGCCATCATGGCCCTCTTGTTTATGTATCTGCTCAAAAACAGAGATTGTGGAACTTGTTAGAACCGCCTCTAATGAGTACCCACAATCTACATGTATGTTTTTGAGCAGAAATAAGAAACATAATGTATTCCACTGTAAACCCCAGTTTTACTATATAAAAGTGTTTTTTTAGCAGTCAGAACAATAACATCTACAAATTAAAATTCTTTTAACTTCATTCAGTTAATTCATTCTGTACCGGAAACCTGAAAAAATGGGTGCCCTGGCAAACAGCATTGGCCCAGATCAGACACTGCAGAACGCGGCGTCTGATCAGGGCCTACACTTTTGCAAAAAGTCCAACTATTTTCCGAATAAATTTTAAAGATAACCTGTCACCCCTAAATTTCGAAATGGACACCTGCCATACATAAGGAGGAAGATTCCATTTGGTACAAAAAGGGTTAAGTTATTCTGGCACTTCAGTACATCACGTGAACAAGTCCGTGAAATGAACACCCCGCTAAACCCCACTTTATATCTATAGAAAGCTGGCGTTTAAGGGTGTATACAGTATTTTTCTTATTTCTGTTCCAAGACATAGGTTATGGGTATTCGTTAGAACCACCTCAATGAGGCGGTTCTTACGAGCACCCACAACCTATGATTATAGTATAAATAAGAAAAATATCACGAACTTTAATCAGAAAAGTAGCCATTTTGGAGATGTGAAAAAAATCCACCATGTCGCAGGGGTGTGTTATTGTAATGAATAATAACTTTAAGTTATTCAGTCCTGCCCCCGCCCATCAAGGCTTGAAGAAATAAATGAGCTGCATGATGCTTCCACGCAAGGCTGAAACCGACCCGCACACAAGTACTGGTAAACCACTTAGAGGATCTAAGCCTGCCCAGGCAAAGCGGTGCGAGTTGGCCTGTCCATGCTTATAAACCCTATTGGTTTCATTGGGCGACAGGGCTTGAGATGTCATTTCATCTCAATGTTGGGTAAAAGTCCCACAAAATTGGGAGCAACGTCTCCAAAATGACCTTTACAGTGTTGACGGGGACGTTAGACCTCAACTCAAACAAAACTGGTTATTCAGTCATTTTTCACCTTCATATTCTGGAGTTACAGTAATTTTTATGAACAGGTGGGTAATTTAAGTTGATAGGTCTCCTACAGCATTCATGATTATGCAATATAGCTCTGTACACATTGTCTAGAAATTTGTACCCAAGGCCCTGGAAGATTAGGTAATCTGTTACCTTATAACAGTAATTTTTCAATGGTTTACTAATTTAACCTTGACCTAAAGAAATTGAGACATAACCTAAACAGGTTATTTTCTATAGCCTATGGCAGATAAGTCTTTGTTTGATTTGAGGTTTAACATCACCGTCAACACTGTAAAGGTCATTTGGAGACTTTGCTTCCAATTTTGTGGGACTTTTACCCGACATTGAGATGAAATGACATCTCAAGCCCTGTCGGCCAATGAAACCAATAGGGTTTATAAGCATGGGCGGTCCGACTCACACCGCTTTGCCTGGGCAGGCTTATATCCTCTAAGCGGTTTACCAGGTCTGGTGTGCGGTCAGTTTCAGCTCTGCGTGGAAGCATCATGCAGCCCATCTATTTCTTCAAGCCCCGATGGGCGGGGTCCGGATTATTTTCTACAGCCTATGGCAGATAAGTGACTTTAAAACTTTATTAAGTTAAAGGAAAACTAACTTTTATAAGTTATGCACCTGACTGTTAAGGGGGTCAAAATTATATAGGCGTGTTTTCGTGATGTGAACCTAAGTATTGGGACAGACAGGCCTATGAAAAACAGTGCAGACCCAGTTCAGACTGCTCCCTTAAGGTAATTTGTCAACCAGAGGGTTTGGACATGTCTCAGTTTAACCCTTTTTGTACCAAATGGAATCTTCCTTCTTTTATATAGGAGTCCATTTCAAAATTTAGAGTTGTAAGCTTTTTCTTCAAAATTTATTAGGAAATGGTTGAACCTATTGCAAACAGTGAAGGCCCTGATCAGATGGCCCGTTTTGCGGCAAAACCGGCCATTTGATCATGGCCTGCACTGTTTGCCAATTACCTGTTTTGGGCTTTCCATTAAAAATTGGGCTAATGGGTGTTGGATGTTTGATTATTTTTCATACCCACATGCATTTGATCATTTGTTGTCCACCCTGTTTTCTTTGATTTTGCTTGTAGCAGCAAAGTTTCCAATTGTTGTCCATGTTGTATAGGTACATGGACATGATGGAGGTGCATATGTGATGTCGGCTATGAAATAGTAACTCTTATCTTGCTGTTCACGACAACCCCTATCTTTGGAAACAGTGTAGATCCAGATCAGATGGCTTCTGAAGAAGCCATCTGATCAGGATCTACACTGTTTGACATTCAATTCATGAATTTGTAGGAATAAATTACATCAAGTAATTGGATTGGTTCAAAGTCAGAAATGGGTGTGGCTTAACTGAATATTCAGCAAGAGAAGGGTTATGTAGCTGCCAATGAGGCAGACAAAAAATCCTTGCAGTGCTAAAAATAGAACAAACTTTGTGTCATAGGTAAGAGAAGCTGTGTCTTGCGTTTTGTATATTTGTTTAACCCTTTTTTGTACCAAATGGAATCTTCCTCCTTATATATAGCAGTATTCCACTGCAAAATTTATGGGTGTCAGGTTGTGTTTTCATCAAAATTTATTTTGAAAATGACTGAACTTTAAGCAAACAATGGCAGCCCTGATCAGACGCTGCAGTACGATCAGACACCGCGTTCTGCGGCGTCTGATCTAATAATAAATAATAAATAATAATCGACCTTATTTATAGAGGGTAACACATTTAGTAAACTAGTACTAATCTTCCATGTGGCCCTCTTTTCCTGGGTAGAAACCAGTACTACGCAATGTGGATAAAGTCTCTTGCTCAAGGAAACAACACTTGCCGCTCGTGGGGATCGAACCCGGTACCTCTCGATCTCGAGTCCGATACTTTTCCACTGCACCACAGTGCTCCATCTGGGCCTGCACTGTTTGCCAGGGTACCCGTTTGGGGTTTCTTGTACTAAATGGGTTAATTTCCTAGGCTGTTTGTGTAGTATATTTACCCCCAAACAACACAACTGTTTAAGCTCACCTGCGCCAAAGTCTCATAGGTGAGCTTATAGTATTGCAAGGGTCTATCGTTTGTTGTCTGTCTGTCAACATTTTCGCATAACTCATATGAAACCACTCGGCTGATTGAAGTCAAATTTCATGTTGAGCATCCATGGGATGGGGGAACGAAAGTTTGTTCGCGGGGTCTAGGTCATACCAAGATGGCCACCATGTCCAAATAAGGTTTGTTTGATTTGAGGTTGAACGTCCCCGTCAACATTGTAAAGGTCATTTTGGAGATGTTGCTTCCAATTTTATGGGACTTTTACCCAACATTGGGATGAAATGACATCTCAATCCTTGTCCCCAATAGGGTTTATAAGCATGAATGGGCCGACTCGCACCGCTTTGCCTGGGCAGGCTTAGATCCTCTAAGCAGTTTACCAGTAATTGTGTGCGGGTCGGTTTCAGCTCTGGGTAGAAGCATCATGCAGACCATATATTTCTTCAAGATCCGATGGGCGGGGGCCGTGTCCATATAAGGGAAAAAACCCTTCAAAAATCTTAGGAACCAGTGGGGCGATTGGCTTGAAACTTGGGTGGGGAGAGGGGGGGGGGGGGGCGGGGTTGGGTGGGAGTGGGATCATAGTTTGTTCAAATGATGACCCTTGGATGACCTTGACCAATTATATATATTGAACGATAATTTCATTTGAATGAATCCTTAGCTCAAGTTGGGAGAGCCTTATGGACATTCTAGAATATTGTATTTATTACTGGAAGAAACAAATAATGTGGCTATTTGTTAGAATCACCCTGGCGAGGGGATTCTAACAAATATCCACAACATTTGATTCTTGGAGTAAATGAGGTGAAAAGGCCCAATATAACTTACTATACTATACCTTATTAGCTTGGCTGTTTTTGAAGAAAATGACGATATATTGTAATAGCTCTGGCGTCTTCGTCGTCTGCTTCATCTTGCAAAATCTGCGACATTTTGTAATATCTCTGTCATTACTGAACATACATGTATTTACTTGAAACTCGGACTAGCTGTTCATTATGAAAAGGGGAACTCATACCAATAGGTGAGGTAACCCTCAAAATATTTTTGGCACAGTTATGCCCCTTTTTTCGACTTAGAATTTTTGCAGCCAGGAGTTGGCACCCGCATGCGGTGCTCTTGTTTAGATTCTTTACAGCGACAAATTCTTCATAAAATAGTCAAGTGTAAGGGAACAAATGCTGTCCTTGTAACGAGGGTTCTCTGAGAACCAAAAGGAGACAATGCATTCCTTTTAATAAAGGTCTAGTCTGTCATGTACAATGTTGTTCGTATTAGGTTTTGTTTTTGTCCAAACAGAAGGATATGTTCTAGCTGTATATAGTAATTTTGTAATATACCCTACTGTTATTATGTATATACATATTTGTAAGCCACATCTTTTTTTTTTTTGTATACATGGACATGTCACAGTCAGGCATGTCTTTTTCATTTTTTATGACTTTTTTTTTTTTGTATTCATGGACATGTAGGGCATGTCTTTTTCATTTTTTATGATGATTACAAGTTCACATATTCTTACTGTGCTGAAATGAAAATTTATTTATAAGTGATCATGTTCATTGTGTTCCCTTTTGTTCACTGATGCTTAGTCCATTTAAGTAGGGGATAACTGTATTCAAAATTGTCATTTGGGGACGAAAATCTTTGGTTTTATGGTCGGAAATTTCGTTTTACGGCGACGAGACAGCGGATCCATAAAACATAATTTCCGACCGTAAAATCACCGACGACAATTTTCAATACAGTTATCCCCATTCTAATGCACTTACTTGTGTGTTTTGTTAAAAATTGTACTACTATGCACAAAGCGGCAAGCGCTGTGAGCTGCGTAAAACCAAATGCCAACCAATGAAAAGCGACACTACGTGATGACGTCGGATCTCCGACAGTATATCGCAGAATATACTGTTGCAAATTTTTGACGTTATCCAATCAGACGTCGCATTTCATGCGCAAGTGCATTAGAATTCTCATTCATTGTCAAAGGAAAAAAAAAAATGGGCATGAATCGGCAAATGCAAATGACCCAGTGCATGACAAAATGTACAATGAGCAATGCACAATGTGGACTCAGATCAGCCTGCACATCTGTACAGTCTGATCAGTCTTGTGTGAGCAGTGAAGACTCTGATCAGACTGTACATTCGTGCAGTCTGATCAGAGTCTTCACAGCTTGCACAAGCATTCTACAACTTCTGGATTTACCGATTATCCAAAGATCAACGAGAGAAGACTCAGGCCAAACTTGCTTGATGCATGGGATGATCTGAGTCTTCACTAGTCACATGGCCCCCGCCCATTGGGGTTTGAAGAAATATATGGGCTGCATGATGCTTCCACGCAGAGCTGAATCCAACCCAGAGATGAGTACTGGTAAACTGCTTAGAGGATCTAAGCATGCCCAGGCAAAGTGGTGTGAGTGTCGGACCGTCCATGCTTATAAACCCTATTGGTTTCATTGAGCGACAGGGCTTGAGATGTCATTTCATCTCAGTGTGGGGTAAAAGTCCCACAAAATTGGAAGCAACGTCTCCAAAATTACCTTTACACTGTTGACGGGGACGTTAAGCCTCAAATCAAAGAAACAAACAAACAAATTCACTAGTCACAAGGTCTAATTGTATGTTTTGTCATGTCCCGGCCCGTATAATGTTTAAACCCATTGTCTAACGGTGGACTCTTCCACACAACTTCCACGCACAAGTCCAGTTATTATTTAAGGGGTTTCAGGTCTATTCTTCCCACTTTTATTCTTATTTTGATGGAAAATATGTTAATAAAAAATAAATCCTTAACAGAATCCACACTATACGGTGTCTGATCTTGATCTGCATTGTTTGCCTAGTCTACTTTATGGATTTCTAGGTGAGAATTAGGGCTGGCTAATCGGAGCTGAAAAGATAATCGATTATCAGTCCTGTCATTGCGATTGATAATCGATTAGTAATCGCTAAGATTTTTGTCATTATTTTACCTGTCTGGCTTTCTGTCTGAGCATGACTCTTACCATATGTTGCACTTTACCATATGTATATTTGAACAGCCAGGCCTGAGCAAACAGTGTAGACCCAGATGAGACGCCGCATAATGCACTGCACTGTTTGCCACTCATCCAGTTATTTTAGGTATAACTTTGGGTAGTAAATTGTACCTATCAAGTAATCGATTAAAAGCAAATCAGAAATGATAATCATAATTGTGGAATTTATCGATCGATTAATCGAATATACGATTAATCGTGGCAGCCTTAGTGAGAATGGATTAATAGTTCATTGTTCCAGAGACAACAGGTTAACTAGTCTGTGAGATGAACATTGGGGTTTACAGGGGTATAGTTCAAACAAATTGACCTGAAACTGGTGAACTCTATTAACATAATTTCACACCCGACTGAACGCATGTATTTATCTTGGCCGTCTCCCGAAGATTGCAATATTGTTATTCAATACAGAGGTCGGTAAATGGGTAGCAATTCACGAGATGCCGAAATTCATAATATTTACGAAAGCCGACTTATTAGGTTATAACATTGACTAATTTATTCCTTGCATAAAGGTCAGTCTCATGTCAAATTGTTCGAACTATATACATTATTTGATCCTAGGTATGACAAAACCTACAATAAGACCAGTGCGACCAGCAGAAACTCAAATCAACCTGCGCACCCATCCACTATGACAAGACCTTTTGCTTATGTCTCTTTGCATAGATATTAGTCTATAGTAGGTACAGTAGAACTTCGATGGCTCGAACATCGATGGCTCGTTTACCATGGCTGAGTCGAACCCGATCTTACTTCCCTAGGGAATCCTCTACATAAGAAATAGTGGGGAAAATTAAGGAGAATTTATGCTTTTATCTTGCAAATGTATGCTGTGTATACTCATTAGAATCGCCTCGATGAGGCGATTCTAATGAGTACACACAACATACATTTTCATAAAAGAACACCGAAAAGATGTCCAAAAGTATCTCGATATGCCTCCTGGAAGTAATCTCAGTGGCTCGAACAACCCCTGTCTCGAACAAATTTTCATGGTCCCAAAGGGGTTCGAGCCATCGAAGTTGGACTGTACATACATACTTTCAGCAAAGACTGATCAGACTCCTTAAATGCGCAAGCTGAGTCTGCTGGTAGCTCAAGCCGTCTTGTAAATTTTGTCATGCGCTGGCTCATTTTCCATATTCTTGCTCAAAAACATAGACAAGATGTGTACTCGTTAGAATCGCCTCAACCAGGCGGGTGTACCTGTTAACCAATTCTGGACTCAATGTTATAAAACATTATTCATGCTCAACTCAGCTGTTTTTCAGCTCTGGCAACCATCTTGTTCATCCAAAGGGAATGGTTTGAGTAATAGGCAATTTTACTGCTCAGATCACAGAATGTCATTTATCCTAATAAATTTTAAAATGCCAACATTTGTTGGCAATTTAAAATTATGAGAAGGATAAATTTCAACCTAAAGTGAATTGAGCATGAAACAAATTTATTACCTCAGGCACAGGTTTGAAGCAGAAATAAGACAATTATGACCAAATTCATCAGAAAAATGTCTCTTTTTATTTTTTACAATTTTTCTCTAACTTTCGGCACAAATTTCTTGAACTGCCGAAAGTATTAGATCTCATGGTTGTGTTATCCTGCTGAGTAAGGATGAGTCAGTTCTTCAAAGAAGAAGCCTATATGGTATAGTGGTTAAGCTACTTGCCTCATAAAGCAGAGGCTGTGAGTTCGATTCCCGGCTTTTCCAGACTTTTGGATGAGTCTTTAAACCAAGGTCCCCCGTCTCTGTGTGACCTTTGTTGTTGGCGAGATGTAAAACAGAGACAAACATACTAAATAGCAACTAGACTGTGTTTTAGTTTTCATTTACTTTATGCAGCAAAAGATGCCAGTTTGTATCCATAGCATTCATCTGCAGCTTCGCTTGACTGGCAGAATTTTTAAATTATGAATATTACAAAAATAGGCTCTTTATAACTCTGTTCATTGTAACACTGATTTGGCTATAACACAGTTCAACCCATTGTATGTGGGAAACCCCTAAAGGGGTACCTTGGCAAACACTGCAGAATGTTGCGTCTGATCAAGGCCTGCACTATTTGCTATAAATAGAATTTTCGGTCAAAAATAGAATAAAAAGGAAAAAATAGGCCTGATACCCCTTATATGATACATCCAGCAATGGAAGAGTCCACTAGCATTCAATGGGTTAAAGATGGAGCCCTAAATATGTGTAGATTATATGTTGTAGTGTTGTCCAGTAGCCCATGATGTGGGTTTGTTTTTCAGTTGCCTGGTTGTGGTAGTTCTGTGCAGAGAACTCCTACTGTAATGTGCTAACTCAGGCTGGAGGTTGTGGGGAGGGACATTATTATTGTATGACTACATATGTGTTAACATTGTGTTTGGTCCCAGTTGTTCAACACATTGTTTATAACTTAACCCACTGTATGCGGGAAACCCATAAAGGGGTACCTTGGCAAACAGTGCAAGCCCAGATCAGACGTTCGCAGAACGCGGCGTCTGATCAGACGCCGCAGAACGCGGCGTCTGATCAGGGCCTGCACTATTTGCTAAAACAATTTTCCGTCAAAAATAGAATAAAAACAAATAAATAGGCCTGACACCCCTTATATGACAAACGGACTTGTCCAACATATAGCAGTGGAAGAGTCTACTAGCATTCAATGGGTTAATGAGCTTGTGAGTGGTCAAACTGCAAACTATTATAGCAAGATTTTAACTGTTACAGCAAGTAGAATATCTACTACAGTGGAATTTCGATAACTCAAACACGGATACACGGATACCTCTTTATACCATGGCTAATTCGAACTCGTTCTGGATTCCCTAGAGAATTCGTCTAATAGCTCAAGAAATCAATATATTTAGGACCCTTTATGGACTTTTCGTGATTTCAGCTTGTAAAAGGCATGCTGTGTGTACTCCTTAGAATCGCCTCCATGAGGCGATTCTAGTGAGTACGCACAGCATGCCTTGATTCTAAAAAAGATCCAAAAGATATCCCCATTATGGCTAATGGCCTGATGTTGTGAATAACCCTCAGTAGTTTGTACTACCCATATCTCGAACAAAGTTTCGCGGTCCCTAAGGTATTTAAGTTTTTGCAGTTCGAGTGTATTTTTGTATTTTTGGCTGAAAAAATGTGACTAGCTTTTGCAAATGCAAATGGAATTACTTTTTAAACCCTTCTTCATATAGAGAAATGTTGGGTTTACAAGGGAATAGATATATTTGATTAACCCATTGTATTCTAGTGGACCCCGGCCCCCGCCCATCGGGGCTTGAAGAAATATATGGGCTGCATGATGCTTCCACGCAGAGCTGAATCCGACCCACACACGAGTACTGGTAAACCGCTTAGAGATCTAAGCCTGCCCATGCAAAGCAGTGTGAGAGTTGGACCGTCTATGCTTATAAACCCTATTGGTTTCATTGGGCGACAGGGCTTGAGATGTCATTTCATCTCAATGTCGGGCAAAATTGGAAGCAGCGTCACCAAAATGACCTTTACAGTATTGACGGGGACGTTAAACCTCAAATCAAACAAACAAAAACAAGTGGACCCTTCCATTGCTGTATGTTGGACAAGTCCATTTATCATATAAGGGATTTCAGGTCTACATTTTTTTCATTTTTATTTTATTTTTGGTGGAAAATTCTGTTAGCAAATAGTACAGGCCCTGATCAGACACAACTTTCTGGGCTGTCTGATTTGGGCCTGCGCTGTTGCCAAGGTACCTCTTTAGGGGTTCCCCGCATGCAATAGGTTAATATCATAGATTGAGGGTACTTGTTGAATCATCTTCATTGAGGGGGTTCTAACAAGCACCACCAGTCAATGTTTGCAGGATCAATATTAACCCTTGTCCTGCTGAGTCCAGATATGTCTTATCTTTCAAACAATGTAGATCCAGATCAGATGGCTTCTGAAGAAGGCATCTGATTAGGATCTTCATTGTTTGTCATTCATTTTATGAATTTGTTGCAATAATTTGCATCAAGTAACCTGATTGATTTATAATCAGTAGTGGGTGTGGCATATTTGAATATTCAGCAGGACAAGGATTACCGAAAATATCACACTTTTTCTGAAGAAATTTACATTTTTTTACTTATAAGAAAGTTTTATAACACATTAGGGTGTCTTTCCTAAGTTTGATTCTGTACACTCGTTTATGTTTTCTTGTCTTTTTCAAGGATATCCATCCTGCCATCAGTTTCATCAATAGCCTTTTTTGTAAATATATGATAGAAAATAAAAACATATGTATACAAATTGTGTTTTTGTTGTGATACAGTAGCCAAGTAATACCCATTTTGTGCCAAATCTTCCTCGTATATAGCAGGTGTCCATTACAAAGTTTAGGTTGTGTTATCTTTAAAATTTATTTGGAAAATTACTTTTTTTGCAAACAGTGAAGGCCCTGTTCAGACACAATGGCTGAACATTTTGCGAACAGTGTAGGCCCTGATAAGATGCAACAGCTGAATCTTTTACAAACAGTGTAGGCCCTTATCAGACACAACAGCTAAACTTTTTAGAAACAGTTTAGGCCCTTATCAGACACATTAGCTAAACTTTTTACAAACAGTGTAGGCCCTGATCACATTACTAAAACACGCCTATACAACACATTGTAAACCTTACAGCAAAAAAAAAAAAAATTTTTTTGGATGAAAAATTGTGATATTTCTCTTATTTCTGCTCAAAATATGGATTGTGGGTACACGTTAGAACCGCCTCATCTAGGTGGTTCTAATGTGTACCCACAATCTATATTTTAGAGCAGAAATACTTAAAATAAGGTTTACCCCTGTAAACCCGAGTTTTACTATATAAAAGTGGGGTTCAAGGGGGATCAAAATTATATAAGCGTGTTTACGTGATGAGATACCTTATTGTGTGGCACCTGATCTGGGCCTGCACTATTTGCCAGTATCCTGTTTTGGGGTGTCTGTTATCAAATATGCTAAAAGACAGTTTCTTTGTTTTGAAATAGAGTAAAATCCCTATATTAAGACCACCTTTGAACAGTCCCAAAGATGGTCCCTGAGCAGAGGATATTGTGTGCAGGAAATTTGAAGAAAGAATAACTGCACCCTTCTAAATAAGCTTTTTAAAGCAGAATTAGTCTTAATTTCAGGTGGTCTTAATAGTGAATTTCTGTGTTTGGAACACTGACAGCTTAGTCCTTTTGTCAAAATTTGCAACCACCCTACCATGCACCCTAATGGTCAAGTTCATTTCTCAACATCACGAAAACATGCCTTAAACCCCACTTTTATATAGTAAAACTGGGGTTTGCAGGGGTATTAATCATTTTTCTTATTTGGCAGAAATAAGAACAATATCGAAATTTTTCATCTGAAAATTGTCATATTTTGGTAGTAAGATTTACAATGTATTTGTATAGGCGTGTTTTCGTAATGAGAACTATAAAAGCTTCATTTATGACACTTGGTACTAAAGTGTATCTAGTGATGACAACTTTAATGCAAGCATCCATATTTGACCTTGACCTATATTTGATGGAGCAGTGATTTGCCACCACCCTGGCGTCTACCCTAATGGTCAAGTTCATTTCTCAAGAACTATAAGAGCTTCACCAATGATATTTGGTACAAACTTGTATCTAGTGATGACAACTTTAATGCAAGCAGCCATATTTGACCTTGACCTACATTTCATGGTTCACTGATTTGCGACCACCCTGGCATTCACCCTAATGGTCAAGTTTATTTCTCAAGAACTATAGATACTTGGTACAAACGTGTATCTAGGGATGGCAACTTTACTGCAAGCACCCATATTTGACCTAGACACATTTCATGGTTCACTGACTGGCGACCACCCTAATGGGCTATTAGATTCTCAAGACGGGACCTAATGGTACAGTTTATTTCTCAAACACTACCAGTGTTTCATAAATGACATTTGATGCAAACTTGTATCTAGGCTTGTCAGCTTCATTGCAAGCATCCATAGTATTTAATGGTTCACTGACTTAGTGGCCTATTGTGTCAACCCTAATGTGCACCCTTATGTTCAAGTTAATTTTCTCAAGAACTATAAGAGCTTCATTAATGATACTTTGTACAAGTTTGCATCTAGGACTGACAAACTTTATGCAAGCATCCGTGTTTGTCCTTGACCCAGATTTCATGATCATATGACATACGTGTCGTAACAAAGGAAAAAAAAAACATAGGTGAAAAAAATCACTGCCTATGGTGGGATTTCAATCCGGGCCATTCAGGTGACTGTCTAAATTAATGCTGACTTCCTGACGCAGTTGTCAAAGTGGTTATAAACCTATAAGCCATGCATAATCTACCAAGGTATTGCGATCCTTAACTCATCCCCTCTTCAAGGAAGTCATCACCGATTTATTGTAACGGTTATGGATAAATACCACTTCTACAGCCTTGCTGTAGGAGCCGGCTCTTTTAGCGACGCGGGTAGAGTGGTTGGCTTATTCACAAAGTTAAGCAACGGAGAGTGCGGTTAGTACCTGGATGGGTGACCGTGTTGCTTGACTTCGTGGACGACCCCGTACACGCTACATTGGTGGCAGCGGTGGGATGGAAACAGTGCCGCTGGTTTGTTTCATAGACTCCGCCCTCGGGTTTAGCCATGTGAGGCATGTGTGACTTCGGGACGAAGTCAAGAGATGATGGGGAGAAATGTAACGGTTATGGATAAATACCACTTCTACAGCCTTACTGTTGGAGCCGGCTCTTTTAGCGACGCGGGTAGAGTGGTTGGCTTTTTCACGAAGTTAAGCAACGGAGATTGCGGTTAGTACATGGATGGGTGACCGCGTTGCTTGACTTCGTGGACGACCCGGTACACGCTACATTGGTGGCAGCGGTGGGATGGAAGCACTGCCGCTGGTTTGTTACATAGACTCCGCACTCGGGTTTAGCCTTGTGAGGCATGTGTGACTTCGGGACGAAGTCAAGAGCTGAGGGGGAGAAATGTAACGGTTATGGATAAATACCACTTCTACAGCCTTGCTGTAGGAGCCGGCTCTTTTAGCGACGCGGGTAGAGTGGTTGGCTTACGTCTTATCCAACAACTAAGGTCATACGCAAACGGGGCCTCGGTTTAAAGACCCAAAAGTCTGGAGAAGCCCGGAATCGAACCCACGGCCCCTGGTTTTTTGCGATAAATAGCTTAACCACTGCACCACGGAGGCTCTTCATAGAGTGCTTGAAGTAATAAATGGGCTGCATGATGCTTCCACGCAGACCTGAAACCGACTGGTAAACAACCCCTTAGGATCTAAGCCTGCCCAGGCAAAGCGGTGCGAATCGGATCATCCATGCTTACAAACCCTATTGGTTACATTGGGCGACAGGGTTTGAGATGTCATTTAATCACAATGTCTGGTAAAAGTCCCACAAATTGGAAGCAACGTCTCCATAAATGACCTATATAGTGTTGTTGGGGACATTAAACCTCAAACAAAGCTTCTCAGAAGACAAGAAACCTGTCTATTTTACTTTTGCATGGGCCTCCGTGGCCTAATGGTTGGGAGCGCCTACCCTGTCACTGCTGCCGTTCGGGCCTCGCTCGGACAACATGTGATTCGCCAAATTGTGCAATGGATTTACTTCGAGTACTCAACACATCATTTTGGCCCATATTTCAGATAGACGAGGGGTTTGGGCTAGATCCGGCCTGAATCAATCGGCTCAGTCGTGCCAAGCTCTAGAATCGCACAGCTTGTTCTTATCTTCCTTCTTTCTTTTTTTATGGTACAAACCGGGTGTAATTTTGTCTTATTCCTCTATCTTTGAGTGTTGTTTGAAGGGCGGCGGCTGATGAATTAATCGGTTGGCTTGCACTAGGGAAATTCAGCAGAAACTTCTGTGAGGGAGAGAATACGGGTGGGGATGGGTCCCAACTGTTCCTCATTTTTAGCTCACCTGACCGAAGGTCATGGTGAGCTTTTGTGATTGTGAGATGTTCGGCGTCGTCGTGCGTCGTTCGGCGTGCATAAACTTTTCTTGTTAACACTCTAGAGGCCACAGTTTTGATCCAATCATCATCAATCTTGGTCAGAATGATCAACATGACAATATGTCGGTCAAGTTCGAATATGTGTCATGTCGGGTCAAAAAGTAGGCCTCCAGGTCAAATCAAAGGAAAACCTTGTTAACACTCTAGAGGCCACAATTTTGGTCAAATCATCCTCAAACTTGCTCAGGATGATCATCTTGATAAAATCTTGGTCAAGTATGAATATGGGTCATGTCGGGTCAAAAAGTAGGTCAGTAGGTCAAACCACAGAAAACCCTTGTTAGCACTCTAGAGGCCACAGTTTTGGTCCAATCATCCTCAAACTTGCTCAGAATGATCATCCTGAAAATATCTCGGTCTAGTTCGAATATGGGTCATGTAGGGTCAAAAAGTAGGTCAGTAGGTCAAATCATAGAAAAACCTTGATAACACTCTAGAGGCCACAGTTTTGGTCCAGTCTTCCTCAAACTTGGTCAGAATGTTCATCCTGACAATATCTCGGTCAAGTTTGAATATGGGTCATTTCAGGTCAAAAAGTAGGTCAGTAGGTCAGATCAAAGAAAAACCTTGTTAACACTCTTAGAGGCCACAGTTTTTGTCCAGTCATCCTCAAACTTGCTCAGAATGATCATCCTGACAATCTCTCAGTAAAGTTCGAATACGGGTCATTTCGGGTCAAAAAGTAGGTCAGTAGGTCAAACCACAGGAAAACCTTGTTAACACTCTAGAGGCCACAGTTTTGGTCCAATCATCCACAAACTTGCTCAGACTGATCATCCTGACAATATCTCGGTCAGGTTAGATTATGGGTCATGTCGGCCAAAAATAGGTCAGTAGGTCAAATCATAGAAAAACCTTGTTAACACTCTAGAGGCCACAGTTTTGGTCCAATCATCCTCAAACTTGCTCAAACTGATCATCCTGACAATATCTCGGTCAAGTTCGAATACCGTATTCGCCCTAATTACCGCACCGTGCGCTTAGTTTTTTCAAAATCGTGCCAAAAATCGTGGTGAAAAATCTACCTAATTAGCGCACACTTGATACGAAAACAATAGCTTCCGAGATGATGCATACTGATATTTAATGGGACAGAAAAGGATGCTTAAGCATTGCATTCACTGTTGAGGAAATAACAGTAAGTTTTTATAGATTTACTGTGGGGGCTTCGAGAGGAGGCTACTGTAAAGTGTGCGCTTATATGCATTTCCTTTTCAAAAATAGCATTGGTGTGCGCTTATAGGAGCATGTACGGTAATTAGGGCGAATACGGTATTTGTCATGTCGGGTCAAAAGTAGGTCAGTAGATCAAATCATAGAAAAACCTTGTTAACACTCTAGAGGCCACAGTTTTGATCCAATCATCATCAAACTTGGTCAGAATGATCATCATGACAATATGTCGGTCAAGTTCGAATATGGGTCATGTCGGGTCAAAAAGGAGGTCACCAGGTCAAATTAAAGGAAAACCTTGTTAACACTCAAGAGGTCATAATTTTGGTCCAATCATCCTTAAACTTGCTCAGGATGATCATCTTGATAATATCTTGGTCAAGTTCGAATATGGGTCTTGTTGGGTTAAAACGTAGGTCAGTAGGTCAAACCACAGAAAACCCTTGTTTGGACTCTAGAGGCCACAGTTTTGGTCCAATCATCCTTAAACTTGCTCAGAATGATCATCCTGACAATATCGGTCAAGTTCGAATATAGGTCATGTCGGGTCAAAAAATAGGTCAGTAGGTCAAATCATAAAAAACCTTGTTAACACTCTAGAAGCCACAGATTTGGTCCAGTCATTCTCAAACTTGCTCAGAATCACCATCATGACAATATCTCGGTCAAGTTCGAATATGGGTAATTTCGGGTCAAAAAGTAGGTCAGTAGGTCAAACCACAGAAACCCTTGTTAGCACTCTAGAGGCCACTGTTTTGGTCCAATCATCCCCAAACTTGCTCAGAATGATCATCCTGACAATATCTGGTCAAGTTCGATTATTGGTCATGTCGGCAAAAAACAATAGGTCAGTAGGTCAAATCATTGAAAAACCTTGTTAACACTAGAGGCCACAGATTTGGTCCAAACTTCCTCAAACTTGCTCAAAATGATCATCCTGACAATATCTCGGTCAAGTTCGAATATGTGTCATGTCGCGTCAAAAAGTAGGTCAGTAGGTCAATCATAGAAAAACCTTGTTAACACTCTAGAGACCACAGTTTTGATCAAATCATCATCAAACATGCTCAGAATGATCATCTCTACAATATCTAGGTCAAATTCGAATATGGGTCATGTGGGGTCAAAAGTAGGTCAAATTATAGAAAAACCTTGTTTACACTCTAGAGACTGCAATTTTAGTCTAAGTATCATCAAAATTGCTCAGAATGACCATCTTGACAATATCTAGGTCAAATTCGAATATGGGTCATGGGGGGTCAAAATGTAGGTCAGTAGGTTAAATCATAGAAAAACCTTGTTAACACTCTAGAGGCCACAGTTTTAGTCCAATCATCATCAAACTTGCTCAGAATTGCCCTCTTTTTGTACTACCTTGGTCAGGAGGGGTATTTTATTTGACAGAAAATGCTGTTAGCAAACAGTGCAGACCCTGATCAGATGCCATGTTCTGCGACGTCTGATCTGGGCCTATACTGTTTGCCAGGCTACCCCTTCAGGGTTTTCCCGCCTTTTAGGGGTTATTATAACTTTAAACAAATATTCTGTATGATAATACAGTATCTCAAGCAATTCAGACTTTCAGGGTGTTTGGATCATGGTCAAAGTTCTTTTGGCTATTTTTAGAAAAAAAAAAACATTGTCATCACCCGACTTGCTTTTATTTCATAATCTCCCACCATAAGCATGCCACAGATTAGAAATGATTGGAATCAACCTTCAGGCTCCAGAAATATAAATGCTGTCAGACATGAAGGGGCGGACCTTTCATCTCAATGTCGGGTAAAAGTCCCACAAAATTGGAAGCAACGTCTCCAAAATTACCTAAATAGTATAAACCGCAAATCAAACAAACAGAATTGGTCAAATCATACTTGAGACTGCATTTTTTGGTTCAAGCTTCACGAAACTTGCCAAGAATGTTTGCCTTTATAAAAACTTGAATATGTTTGAATATGGGTCATGTGGGATCAAAAACAAGGTGATGAATAGACTCAGGTGAGCGATACAGGACAATCATGGTCCTCCTTTTTTCATTGAAATCTGGGTGCAAAGTTGAGATTCATAAAACAGGTGGAGCGGAAGGACTCCGGTACTGTCATCGAGTATAATAGCAATGTAGCCTTGGCGTTGGAAATAGGAGATCCATTTCCATTAAACGTCCCCTTGTAGGGTTCCAAGGAGGGTGGGGCGCATAGCTATCGAATCATAATTTATCACCATGGGATACAACACTAGGAAAAGAGCATTTTAGAGTTATCCGATGACGACCAGGAACCGACTACTTTCAATTTTAAACAAATGACAATTTCGCTCGATTTTTAGTGATTTCGAGCCGTTACAACACTTTCTCCGTTCGTAATTGAAAAACAAATAGAATCATTGATTGGATCTCCAAAAAACGTCAAAAAACTAAAAAATGAGACACTTTTAATAGAAACAAACAGAAAAACACAAACCGAAAACCTCCTAAAAGTAAACAAATTCTATAATATGAACGTCTCTGTCACGGAACATAAAACACTAAACTCTTGTAAAGGCATTATCCGTGACAGAATGCTAAAACACGAATCAGAAGCCAGCATAATCGAATATCTAAAAGAACAAGGTGTACAACGGCATGCAAAAGATTTAAAGTAAAAAAAGACGGAAATCTCATTGACAGAAATACACTTCTACTCACTTTCAACTCTACTTCCTTGTCGAAATCGCTGAAGATCTTCTACAGAATAATACCGGTCGAAATCTACGTGCCCAATCCTCTGCGTTGTTTCAATTGTCAGAGGTTTGGGCACCACGAAAATGATTGTACTGTCCCTGACGGGTCTGTTTGTGAGAAGTGTGGTGGTACCGACCATCACACTATCAACTGCAAGAACTCTCCAAAATGTGTGAACTGTGGAAAAGATCATTTGTCTAAATCCAATGTCTGTGAAGTTTGGAAAACAGAAAAAGAAATCATGAAAATCAAAGTTTCACAAAACGTCACCTATTTGGAAGAAAAGAAAATACAACAAAACAAACCAGAAAACACATTCGCCAAAGTTGTCCAATACCTTGCCAGCAAACCTGAAACAAAAGAAACACCCACACAATTTAATGAAAAAGATTTTGAAATTGAACCCCATTCTAAAGTAATTACCTCTACTGTTAAACCAAAACCCACATCATCACAACCTACTACATCGTCACAACCTACATCTACTCATCATTCAAGAACAGAATCTAGACAACTTCACAGACCAGTTCACAACCTAACAGCAAACATTCTATCAGATCTCGCTCCCGATCCACGTCAGGGACAGCGGATCAAAAAGAAAAAAATAACGGCAAAGAAAGGCATAAAGGATCAAACCCAAACAGTAAAAGGGCGTCGGCTGATCTAGTAAAACTGGCTAATCAGTATGGCGCCCTTGAGGACATGGAGTTGGACGTTGATCCCTCCACGTTCTCAAAGAATAATAAAAGATAAAATGATTAAATTCCTTGTTTTAATCTTCTCTCCATTCAACCCTGGATAAGAAGTCAATAATTCAATGGAATTGTCGAGGACTGAAAGCCAATTTTAACGAACTTTTAATTTTATCTACACTTTTTTCTACTAATGTCACATGTCTCCAAGAAACTTTTTTGAAAACTACAGATAATATTATTTTCAAAGGTTACAGTATGTACAAACATATCACAACGGCTAATCAGAAGGCATCAGGAGGTACATCAATCCTGGTAAAATCTGACGTTCCTCATAGGAAAATAGATGTAAACACAAATTTACAAGCTGTTGCTGTAAACGTCACTTTAACCAAATCCATAACGATTTCTTCTGTTTACCTTCCACCACACTATATTTTTTCTAAACAAGAATTAGAAAATCTTTCCAACCAGTTACCTAGTCCTTATATTTTATTAGGAGACTTTAATAGTCACAGTAAATTATGGGGTTGCTCGGATACAAATGACAAAGGAGAAATCATAGAAAATTTTATTGCTGAAAATGATTTATGTTTATTTAACGATAAACAACCAACATATCTTCATTCTCCCACAAGGAATTATTTTGCTTTAGATCTTTCAATTTGCTCTCCAAATATTTATCTAGATTTTGATTGGTCTGTTGTGGACGATCTCCATGGGAGCGAACATTTTCCGATAGTAATTGAAGAAATTGAATCGACCCATGAGGATCGTCACCCCAGATGGAATTTGAGTAAAGCAAATTGGGAAAACTTTAACCAATTATGTAATGAAAAACTCGAACCTGAAATTTTTAAAACTGCAAATGATATACAAGATTTTACTGATAAATTGATTTATATTGCTGAAAAATGTATTCCTAAATCCTCTACTTTTTCAAAACATAACAGACCTTGGTTTAATGACGAAGTTAAAAATTCAATCAATAAAAGAAAATCTGCATTACGAAAATTTAATAAACAACCAACAAAAGAAAATCTTATCCATGCCAAACATAGCTCGCAAAACAATAAAATCCGCCAAAAAAGCATCTTGGCAGCAATATGTCTCCAAACTGAATACCAGAACACCAACGAAGAAAATATGGGACATGATTAGAAAAATTAGTGGCAAAAACAAATCAAACAAACATGTCCATATCAAATCGAACGGAAATATATGTTCAACGGCTAAAGACATTTCCAATGCCTTGGGGGAAAATTTTCAGAAAAACTCCTCTAGCTCAAATTATTCAGAAAGCTTCCAAAATATTAAACAAGAACAAGAGAAAAAGAATTTTAATTTTTCTTCATTAAATCACGAAAAATATAATTTACCTTTCACTACTAAAGAATTATTAGATGCTGTCCATAAATATCATGACACTGCTGTTGGCCCTGATGACATACACTATCAAATTTTAAAACATTTACCCAACAAGGCATTGGAAACATTATTAAACATTTTTAATGATATTTGGATCACTGGAAAATTCCCTGAAAACTGGAGAAAAGCTACCATTATTCCTATTCCGAAACCTAATAAAGATCATACTGAAGCCACTTATTACAGACCTATTGCTTTGACAAGTTGCTTAAGTAAAACAATGGAGAGAATGATTAATGATAGGCTGGTTTGGTTCTTAGAATCAAACCAGCTTATCACTAAATTCCAGGCTGGATTTAGAAAAAAACAACTCTACTAATGATCATTTGATTCGCTAAGAATCATTTATACGTGATGCCTTCATTAAAAATGAACATGTCGTAGCTGTATTTTTTGATCTTGAAAAAGCCTACGATACCACTTGGAAGGATGGCATCATGAAAGATTTACACACCTTGGGCCTTAAAGGCCGGTTACCACTTTTTATTCAAAAATTTCCTATCAAATAGAACATTTAATGTTCGCATAGGAAATACATTATCAGACATATTTAATGAAGAACAAGGTGTACCACAAGGTAGCATTTTATCACCAACCTTGTTCAGTATTAAAATTAATAATATAGTTAAATGTGTAAAGGACCCAGATTGTTCGCTTTTTGTTGACGATTTTGGAATTTTTTATCGTTCCAAAAATATGGAAACCATTGAATTTAAACTGCAAAGGTATTTAAATAATATAGAAACTTGGGCGACAGAAAATGGTTTTAAATTTTCCAAAACAAAAAAACAAAAACTCAGTGTGTTCATTTCTGCCAAATACGAAAGTTGCATTTAGATCCTGTACTAACTATATACGGCAGTCCAATTCCAGCCGAGGCGAAGTTTTTGGGTCCGTAATGCTGTTTTTAGCTCACCAGAGCCGAAGGCTCCGGGGGAACTTATAGGATAGGCAGTTGTCCGTCGGCGTCGGCGTCGTCTGCGTCTGCGTCGTCGTCGTGTGACGTCAACACTTTTAAACGACATCTCCTCTGAACCCGCTAGGCCCATTGGGCCCAAATTTCATCTGTAGCATCCTTGGGTTGGGGGATTGAAAGTTTGTGTTTTTTATGAAATTCGGCTCATTAGTTTGGTTGCTATGGCAACTTAGAATTTCCATAGACTTATAATGGGGAAAATTGAAAAACGGCATTTACTGCCAAGCCGCTGCAGATATTTTGAGAAAACTTTCACAGAAATGTTCCATAGGCAATCTACTATCTGCTGTATGATTTTAAGCCTTCTGCTCATTTTTATTGGTTGCCATGGAAACCAAAATGCAAAAAATAGACAAAAAATACTTAAAAAATCATCTCCTCAGAAACCATATGCTCTAGGAGGCTGAGACTTTATGAAAATATTCACCATATTTGCCTTTACAGGTTTTGTGTTTTTATGAAATTTGGCCTTTTAGTTTTGTTGCTATGGCAACTTAGAGTTTCCATTGACTTATAATGGGGAAAACTGAAAAATGGCATTTACTGCCAAGTCATTGCAGACATTTTTACAAAACTTACATAAACATGTTCCTTGAGTAAACTTCTCTCAGCCATATGCTTTTATGTCAACCTGGGAGTCCCCTAGGTTGTGCCGGGGCCATGCCCTGCCCCCTCCACTTCATAAAATGCCTTATATCTAAGAAACCTTACAGATCCCAACCCCTAAACCATATATGTTCTTGTTCCTTATGATAAGATGCATTAAGTGACACCAACCTGGGGGTCCCCCGGGATGTGCCGGGGACATGCCCTGCCCCCTCTATTTCATAAAATACCATTTATCTCAGAAACCATTCAGATCCCCACCCCTAAACTATATATATTCTTGTTCCTTATGCTAAGATGCATTAAGTGACACAAACCTTGGGGTCCCCCCGGGATGTGCCGGGGACATGCCCCACCCCCTCCACTTCATAAAATGCCATTTATTTCAGAAACCATTGAGATCCCCACCCCTAAACCATATATATTCTTGTTCCTTATGATAAGACACATTCAGTGATACCAACATTGGGGTCTCTCTGGGGTGCGCTGGGGCCATGCCCCACCCTTCCACTTCATAAATGCCATATATCTCAGAAACCATTCAGATCCCCACCCCTAAACTATATATATTCTTGTTTCTTATGATAAGACGCATACAGTGACACCAATCTGAGGGTCCCCTAGGATGTGGCGGGGCTTATGCCCCACCCCTCCACTTTGTAAAAGGCTGAATATCTCAGAAACCGTTCAGATCCCCACCCCTAAACCATTTAAATTCTTGTTCCTTATGACAAGACGCATTCAGTGATACCAACCTTAGGGTCTCCCTTGCCGCACGGGGGCTATGCCCGACCCCTCCACTTCATAAAAGGCCCAATATCTCAGAAACCGTTCAGATCCCCACCCCTAAACCATATAAATTCTTGTTCCTTATGTTAAGATGCATTCAGTGATATCAACCTAAGGATCTCCCAGGCCGCACCAGGGCTATGCCCCAACCTTCCACTTCATAAAAGGTGATATATCTAGGAAACCCTTCAGATCCCCACCCCAAAACCATGTATATTTTTGTTTCTTATGAAAAGACGCATTCAGTGACACCAATCTGGGGGTCCCCTAGGATGTGCCAGGGCTATGCCCCACCCCCTGCACTTAGTAAAAGCCCAATATCTCAGAAACCGTTCAGATCCCCACCCCTAAAGCATATAAATTCTTGTTCCGTATGATAAGACGCATTCAGTGATACCAATCTAAGGGTCTCCCGGGCCGCACGGGGGCTGTTCCCCACCCTTCCACTTCATAAAAGGTGATACGTCTCAGAAATCATTCAGATCCCCATCCCAAAACCATATATATTCTTGTTTCATATGATAAGACGCATTCATTGAAACCAACATGGGGGTCCTCTGGGATGTGCCCAGGCCATGCCCAACCCCCTCTACTTCGTAAAAGGCTCAATATCTCGGAAACCATTCAGAACCCCCAACCCTAAACCATATATATTCTTGTGATGAGACACATTCAGTGATACCAACCTAGGGGTCTCTGGGGGTGTGCTGGGGCTATGCCCCACCCTTCCACTTCATAAAATGCAATATATCTCAGAAACTGTTCAGATCCCCACCCCTAAAATATGTATATTTGTGTTCCCTATAATAAGACTCATTCACTCACATCAATGCGTCTATGTGCTAGGGCAACATGCTGATGCCATGGCCCACGCCTCTACTTCATAAAAGGCCATATATTTCAGACACCATTAAGATCCCCACCTCATAATCATATATATTCTTGTTTCTTATGATTAGACACATTCAGTCCACAGGGGCCATTCCTCTCTCATCATTTCATAAGAGGGCCTCATATCTTGGAAACTGTTCATACCCCCACCCCTAAACAATATATTTTCTTGGTCCTTATTATAAGACACATTCAGCGACAACAATCTTGGCTTTCCTGGGGTCTGCCAGGGCTATGCTCCAACCCCTTCGCAGCTTAAAAGGCCTTATATCTCAGGAACAGTACACATCCCAACCCCTAAACCATATATATTCATGTGCCTTATGATAAGATGGATTCAGTGATGCCATTCAGGGCTCTGTTGGGTCCATGTCTCATCCTTCCTCCTCATAAAAGGCCTAATATTTCAGATACAGAGTCCACATGGGTGCTCATTTTGAAATGGGGGTTTGTTTGGGAGACTTTATAATCAATAAATTAAAACCTGAAACCATACATGGCTGCCAGTGGGCAGTGTCCGCCTGAGTTCTGGTGAGCATTGTGGCCCATGGGCCTCTTGTTTATCTTTATTTTTTCAGGGGAAACATTAATAAAAGTTTCTTCTACCTACCGACCAAAATTTGTTTCAACATGTTTGTTTGATTTGGGGTTTAAGGCCCCCGCCAACACTGTAAAGGTCATTTTGGAGACGTTGCTTCCGATTTTGTGGGACTTTTACACGACATTGAAATAAAATGACTTCTCAAGCCCTGTCGCCCAATGAAACCAATAGGGTTTATACGCATGGACGGTCCGACTCGCACCGCTTTGCCTGGGCAGGCTTAGATACTCTAAGCGGTTTACCAGTACTCGTGTGTGGTCGGTTTCAGCTCTGCGTAGAAGCATCACGCAGCCCATATATTTCTTCAAGTCCCGATGGGCGGGGGCCGGTCAACATGTTTGTAGAAACACACCTATTTTTTACGCCGTATGATTTATATTTTTTTTTTTGTCTGGATTGAATAGGCTATATGACTGATAGTAATTTTATGCTGAATGACTTTCAAACTCTCTTGGCGACATCAAAGTCATGTTGATCCGGAACTGGGTACGATCCGGAACTGCGTTCTTGACGCTAGGGCGGTTCAATTTATGTTAATGCGCAAATAGAAGGGAAATAATGTATATCCCTATAAACCCACTTTTCCCTAATATATTAACTGAAGTTTAAGAGAGGAATGTTTCAACAAACTAGTTAAGGTAATGCAATTTCTGATGAAGGTTATAATCTTAACTTAAAATATAACTTCATAGTGTAGATTATATTTTCTTGTCCTTTGGGATCATTGATTCCATTGTGGAATTTCGAAAATATTTGAGGGTCACTGATGAGGCCTAATTGGCCGAAACTAGCTAGTCTGGCCCAGAAAACATGTACACTCCATATATTTCAGTTCTGTGGTGTATTCTTTGCTTCCAAAGGATAACCCTTTTATAGAACATATTTGTACATAAAACTTGGATCCCAATGTTCTTAACTCTTAACAACCCCTATCTTTGGAAACAGTGTAGATTCAGATAAGATGAAGAAGCCATCTGGTCAGGATCTACACTGTTTGACATTCAGTTTATGAATTTGTAAGAACAAATTACATCAAGTAATCTGATTGGTTCAAAGTCAGAAATGGGCGTGGCTAAACTGAATATTCAGCAAGAGAAAGGTTAAACAACTCTGAAATGGTAGACATCACTGTTGCCAGCGCTAGCACTTAGTCGAACTTTTCGTTATGTTATTGCTTCAACACTTTCAGTCGTGTAGAACAGTACAGACTGCCCCCGCCCATCGGGGCTTGGAGAAACAGATGGGGCTGCACGATGCTTCCACGCAGAGCTGATAACGACCGCACATGAGTACTGGTAATCCGCTTAGAACGTCCAGGCCTGCCCAGGAAAATTGCTGCGAGTCGGCCCGTCCATGCTTATAAACCCTATTGGTTTCATTGGGCGGTAGGGATTGAGATGTCCTTTCATCTCATTGTCGGGTAAAGTCCCACAAAATTCGAAGAAACGACTCCAAAATGACCTAAATAGTGTTGCCGGGGACGTTAAACCTCAAATCAAATAAAAGAACAGTACAGATACTATGTAAACAGTGTAGATCCTGAGGAGATGAACCATCTCATCTGGACCAACACTGTTTGCCATCCTATTAAGGGGAATGGATACACATGGTCCCCCCCGCCCATCGGGGCTTGAAAAAATATATAGGTTGCATGATGTTTCAATGCAGAGCTGTAACCGACCCGCACATGAGTACTGGTAAACCACTTAGAGGATCTGAGCCTGCCCAGGCAAAGCGGTGCGAGTCGGCCCATCCATGCTTTTAAACCCTATTGGTTTCATTGGGCGACAGGGACTGAGATGTCATTTCATCTCAATGTCGGGTAAAAGTCCCACAAAATTGGAAGCAACGTCTCCAAAATTACCTTTACCGTGTTGACGGGGACGTTAAACCTCATATCAATCAAACAAACAAATGGATACACCTGGCAGATGTTTCCGCCATTTCTCAAAGAGAGACAGCTATCGGGACTTCCTGTTCGCTTATCTAAAAATAACTCTGTCCCACTGAAAAAGGGGTCTACTCTTAAAGGAAAGAATTTGCTCCTCAGAAGCAAATTCTTTCCTTTAAGAGTTGACCCCTATTGACATGGGAGACAAAATACTTTTGCAGAAGTTGCCGCCTATGAAAGTGTATCCATTTCCCCCTTAATAACTTACACTACTCACCCCTATTACAACAATGTATGTTTCAAAATTTAATGATGGAAAAGTCCCATTTAGACACTTAGGGGTGAGAGGTTTTTTTTTATTATTATTTTTATTTAGTTTTACGGCACTTTTAAGATTATTTCACACATTTCGAGTAGATCGTTAATCAGTGAGCGAAAGCCGGACTACCCGGAGAAAACTACCTGACCTTCCGTTGCAGAATTTGGCGTCTCATATGTGACCCGAGCGAGGCTCGAGCCGCAGTGCTATTACCCGGTTATTGCTTCCACGCAGAGCTGAAACCAACACGCGCACGAGTACTGGTAAACCGCTTAGAGGATCTAAGCCTGCCCAGGCAAAGCGGTGCGAGTGTCGGACTGTCCATGCTCTTGAACCCTTTTGGTTTTAGTGGGCGGCAGCGGGCTTGAGATGTCATTTCATCTCAATGTCGGGTAAAAGTCCCACAAAATTGGAAGCAACGTCTCCGAAATGTCCTTTACAGTGTTGACGGGGACATTTAACCTCAAATCAAACGAACAAACAAATCATAGATTATGCTTTTAGTAAACATTGTCCTTATTGAACAGAGACTATCATATTACAATAATTACTTTTGTAATATTTAACTATTGTGCATTTATAAAAGACAAAATATCCAATCACGATCAATTGAATCCAATGACCAGGAAGTTACCCGGCATTAATACGAACCAGTGAGAGGAGTGGAGAATGTTATGAAAGGTATGCAGCTATTCCTTAAATTATAATAATAATAATAATAATAATAATAATAATAATAATAATAATAATAATAATGATGATGATGAGAGACATTGTTTATATAGTTTATCAGTTTTCCCCTATATTAATTGCATTGTAACATACTGACCTGATAAAGATATGCTAGGAGATGATTAGTCAGGAGATGATTAGTATAAGAATTTATGCTTGCTTTCAAAGCCTGTAGAACTTTTTTCATACCACCTATTATTGTATACTTGTAATTCAGAAGAAGTTAATAAATATTGTTTACACCAAAGATATGCTATCTCAAGACAAGTGAGCTATATTTGGTCAACATGATATTGCACTTCTTTGAACTACTGTGCAAGAGGATTAATTGAGGATTAGTGTACAAAAGGATTTACTGATAAATAGAATATCACATTCGTGTCATTTAATATCAAGTTTATCAGGCCCGGCTTTGAGAACGCACGTAGAATCGCTCGGCAAGCCTCGCGATTCTACAAGCATTCTCAAAGCCTTGCCTGATAAACTTGATATCAAAAGATACTCTCCTGGTATTCTCTATTTACGCCCCTCCCCCCTCAAAACAATATATGTCATTTTTGCATCTTGCTTCCGATTTTGTGGGACTTTTACCCGACATTAAGATGAAATGACTTCTCAAGCCCTGCCACCCAATGAAACCAATAGGGTTTATAAGCATGGACGGTTCGACACTCGCACCGCTTTGCCTGGGCAGGCTTAGATCCTCTATGTGGTTTACCAGTACTCGTGTGCGGACCGGTTTCAGCTCTGCGTGGAAGCATCATGCAGCCCATCTATTTCTTCAAGCCCCAATGGGCGGGGGCTAGAGGTTATTTTTGTATCTTGCTTCCAATTTGTGGGACTTTTACCCAAATTGAGTGAAATGACTGCTCAAGCCCTGCCGCCCAATGAAACCAAAATGGTTTATTTATATGCATCGGTGGTCCGACTCGCACCACTTTATCTGGATAGGCTTAGATCCTGTAAACGGTTTGGCTGTACTCGTGTGCGGTCGGTGTCAGATCTGCTAGGAAGCACTGTGCAGCTCAGTCTGTTTCACAAAGCCCCGAAGGGCGGGGGCTTATAGACGTAGGCATAGGCGATTTATTTTGTGTCCAATAGTGTGAATCGTAACAAAGGCCCTGTTGTTATTTCGATAGCCGTTTCAATTAATATAGTGGCACAGAAAAAAAAAATCTACAAAAAACAAAACAAAAGCAAAACAAACAAACAAACAAACAAACGTGGCAATTAGAAACACAAACCGCATTTTAAGAGTTGACGAAAAACATAATACCTCTTGGCACTTTTTTTTGTTTTGGTTCACGGTCCTCACTTTCGAGCCGTTCGTAAGTCAGAGGTGGGCGAAAACTGGAGTGCTCAAAACAAAATAAACAAGTAAACAAAAAAAAAAAACAACAAAAAAAACAAAACAAAAAAAAAAAAAAACTAGCTTTCCGTTGCAGAACTTGACTTTGCTTTGACGAATATTGTGTTTTGTTTGTTAAAACTGACATGGTCATGACACGTAGATTTTGCCGACAAACCTGGGCCTTTCCCGACTCCACTTTATTCTAGAGATGGGATACGGTCAGATACACGTTCAACCGAGGTTGGTTTAGCGTTAGGGTATGGTACCTTGCATCCAAAATACTCCACATTTTCCTATCAAAGCACTGAGAGTACGGGTGGGCCGATTGCCTCTGAGCGTAGGTCGAAGAAATAGGCCTGGACCGTGATTTCATGTTTTATTTAACCCCTAGAATTCCGATATTTAAATAGTGTTGATCTTGATCAGACGCCCCGTTCTGTGACGTCCTGTCTGTGTGTACACTGTTTGCCAAGCCCAGTCTATGATTCCAAGATTACCCTGTTATGCCTAGGTCACATAGCCCGGCCGATGAGGTTTCGATGAGCGAGCGATGCGACTTTCGCCAAACACCGGCCGGAATCCCGTGGTCACCGGCCGGCGTTTGGGGCTTAAAACCGCATCGGTGGGAAGCTCGGCGAAATTTAACTTCGGAGTTAAAATTCGACGGGCTCTCACCGAGCTCCCACATCGCAGCCCCATCCTTACCACATCGGAATACGCATCGGCCGGGGTACGGCTGAGTATCGGCCGGTGTCCCGTGCATCTGAGGCCACCAGAGGACAAGCTTTTGTGAACGGACACCGACCTAGTTTCGGCCGAGGTCCGACCGATGTCAGACCGAGCCTTGGAAAATATAGTACCGGTGGGTGACCGATGTAAGGGACAGTGGCCGAAGCTCGGCTGGACATCGGCCGGAACTCGGCCGGATATCGCTGCTTGCATATAAACCGCTCGCTCCAGTCCGTGTACAACATTCAGCTAGTTGTGTTTACACAAGCAACATCTCACACGATCAACATCAGGATTTCAGTGTGTAATCCCTCTTTTGACAGACTTTTTGACCTAGCTCGTGTTCTAACAACGCCAATCGAAGTCTTCTCGGTGCAGCCATAGTGATGAACTCACCATGCCAGGCAGGTTGGATATATATACAGTGATGTAATAGTTGACAATCGCCCCCGCCCCCAGCCAAGGCCGAGTTACAACTGCCGAACATCGGCCGGGCAGTGTTCAAAGACCGTTTAAAACCCGTACGGTGATCGCACGTTGTCCTGTAACCTGCTCGGGTACCGGCCGTATATCCCCCGATGTCCGATCGACCACCGACCGGTAGTTGCTACCACATAGGCCGATAAAATCTCCCCTGTTAAGACAAACTCCGTACGGTCATCGACCGGTGTTGTGTCGGTCGCCTGTAGATTTCCGGACGGAGCCCGTTCACGTCACCGAGCTATGCCTCCGATGAGGGGAACTCGGCGACACCTCAAAAATCTACCGAGCTCCACCGATGCCGAACATCGGTCGGGCTATGTGACCTAGGCTTTACGCAACACTCTGCCCTCAGTCACTGTGGTTATTTTCTATGAAAAAGTTATTTCGACAAGTCAGTGATAGTCACATGGACTTCAGCACTGGAGAGCTTTTCTGCTAAGTAACTTTGGGGCGATTGACAAACAATCGACCCAAAAATAGCCGTTTTATTTGTTCCACTATGAGGTCAGATTGCTGCGCACATGTAAGAAAATTATTCTAGACTGAAATCATGTGTTGGGTTTGGAAATCAGTGTAGACCCATGTCATCAGACGCCGCAGAACGCGGCGTCTGATCATGGTCTACACTGTTTACATTAGGAACAAGAACTTAAGGATGTACCGAAACAGTCCAAGTCCTCATTCTTGACCATTTACCAAGCTCAGAGACAATCGGCCATTCAGCGCTGTCAGTGCTTTGATTTATTTACCCTCAAACCCTATCACCCTTGAGTTTATGGAGTGCACTCTTCCATCACTGAAGCTGAGCATGCCCATTCTACTAAATAGGGCGTCTAGTTGAATGGTAAGCAATACATATCCCGATCAAATAGCCCAGAGCCATCACATCAGGATCAACACTGTTTGCATGAGTATCTTATCAGGTTTTAGGATTGTAAGGGATATCCGAGTACGCTGTAACAAACCGTAGATTACACATTCTTGTACACCAGACAAGGAAATCCGTGAGTTTACCCTGGGATAGAAATTAATGTTCTGACCCTGGTGTTCCGACCCAAAATCGAATATAATCGCGTGTTTGATAAATGCACTGGTTGATTACGACCTCGTATGCGCTGTCGTTAAGGTTGACGTCACTGCACGTTACGTGACGTCACTAAACATTCCTGCAGTGTCAACACAATATGGCGGACGTTGGTAACCGAAGTGACTGCAGCATTTAAAATCCGCGCTAAGAAATGGAAGGTATGCAAGAAAAAAAATCCTATATGGGTGTGAGGGGTGGATGGAAAAATCCGCCCCTCGGGATCACTGTCCGGCATCACTCGGCAAGCCTCGTGATGCCGGACAGTGACCCTCGGGACGGATTTTTCCATCTACCCCTCACACCCATATAAGATTCTTATATTCTATGCAGGATTATTGTCATCTATATCAAACATATTTAGTCATACCGTCATCTATTTCAAACATTGAATTTTAATTTTGAGACAATTCCACAACAGTCGGCTTTCGCGGCGTCTGGCCTGGGTATTCAGTGTTTGTCACACGCAACATAAAATCGATAAAAATAGTGCGACTATTTGTTTTTAATAACCATAATCTTGATCGATAAAAATAGCGCGAATATTTTCTATTAATAACCATAAAACTTTATTAGTGAAAGTCACGTGGACAACAGTATTAATTCAGATTCTGCCCTTTATAACTTTTGGTCGACCAAAAATAGATTAGCTCTAGCAGTGATGTGTTGAGTAAAAATCACTGATGTAGGTCATTTGTAAAGTAGCGCGAGTGATTTTTTCTACTTACATTGACCGACAAACTGTGATTTATTACACAACAAATGACACACTAGAGCTGATCCTTTTCGATTCTAACACACTACAAATCGTCAAAAAGAAAAAAAAAATGTTGTTACCCCCCGCTAACAAAATTGACTCTATCACACACAGTTATGTCCTTGTAATGTTTTGATGCGAGGCAATAACATTTCACCGTATAACGTCATAAAATCTGCGAGTGTCTCCATAAAACGGATGCTTGTGTGCGCGCGCGCGTGCGTGTTATTTGAATTGTATGTTTATCCAGTATACAAGATAAGTTCAGCTTTTGCGAAAAGAGCTTTATGAACGACTGAAGTTCGTCTTATATATTACAGAAGAACATCACACTATTCTTGACCAATAAGGGCTCAGTGACAGGAGAAAAAATGTCTCAGCAAACGTTTCACTGTATAGATGATCTTGACAAGATACCAGACCTGGCTTCAGCGATCAAACTTTTGATTGCTTGTGGAGTTGAAACAAAAGGCATTGGCGACCTCAACGGGGCAAAGAAAAGGTTGGTGGACTGTTGTCTGAGGAATCCAACTAATGGTGACAACGGTGGCACATCGGTAAAGTATTAAGATACAAAGTATTAAGAGGAATGGATATGCCTTCAGGGGAGACAAATCCTGCAAAACTATATTTGTCTCGTATGTCAATAGGGGTCAACTCTTAAAGGAAAGAATTTGCTCCTAAAGAGGTCAACTCTTAAAGGAAAGAATTTGCTCCTTAGGAGCAAATTCTTTTCTTTAAGAGTAGACCCCTTCTTCCATGGGGCAGGACTCACAGAAAAGCGAACAGGAAATCCTGAAAGTTGTCTCCCTTTGAAAAATGGCTAGGTGTTGCAATTCCCCTTAAGATAACCCCTGTACAAAGTATTAAAATAACCCCATGTACATGTACTTGACACCGTTGTTTTTAATTTATTAATTAATTATTTATTTATTTATCGAAAAAGCTTGAAATATATTCAATGACCCAATTTACCCCCAAATCACTGTCCAGCGACCCTCGGGACGGATTCTTTATCCACCACCACACGCGCAAAGGAATGCACGCGGTCACAGTTACAGTCAGCACTCTCAAGCATCTACCTGTTCTGCTTTTATCGGTGAGTATTTGACAAGCTACACACAGCAGAATAGATCTGCCGACAAACGGAACTGATCTAGATCCACCTAAATTTCCATTTTTACCAAGGTCACTAGCTGACCTCAAAGTCAGCCAATGACCTTCATTCAGTGCGATTTAATTTAGAAAAGGTACAGAATACCAGCAGTCCTTATCACTGAGTTGTTTTGGTTACAGCGATATGACGCCATTGGACCGGTATGAATGCCAAAGGTCAAGGTCATTCAATGCCATTGGCTGAAGCCCACAATGCTTGAATGACCATCAGAATTTCAAACATCTTCTCCTCAGAAACCACAAGGCCAATTGAAATTATATTTTTATGGAGTATCTATGCATCATGGGAACTAAAGTTTAAACAATTTGTCATGGTCACTTGAACAAGATGGCCATATAAGGAAAAAACCATTTAAAATTCTTCTCTTAAAACCATAAGTCAGATGATCTTGAATCTTGGCGGAGAGCAAAATGGACTCATTGCCCTACAAAAGGTATATAAATGATAACCCTGGGTTGACCACGACCTATTTTACGGCAAGGTCAAATCTGGTCCCTAAGGCATTTGATGGGGAAAATGGTAAAATAGTGCTTGTATGCAATACAACCATAGTTTATGAAATGAAAATAGGACTTGTATGAACCTCAATGTCAAAAGTCAAGGTCTTTCAATGACCTTTGTCAAAGGTCACAGAGATTCAGTGACCATCAGAATTTCAAACATCTTCTCCTCAGAAACCGCAATGCTAATTGAATTCATATTTTATATAGAATATTTATGCATCATGGGAATTAAAGTTTGAATAACTTGACCTGGTCACTTGACAAATGTGACCGCTATGCCCGAATAAGGTAAAAACCATTTGAAAATCTTTTTCTCCAGAAGAACAATACAGATGACCTTGAAACTTCGCAGAGGGCAAAAGGGACTCAAGCCCTACAACAATTTAATAAATGATGACCCTGGGTCGACCTTGATCTATTTTACGGCAAGGTAAAATCTGGTCCCTGAGGCATTTGATGGGAAAAAAGGTAAACATAATGCTTGTATGCAATACAATGATAGTTTGTGAAATGAAAATAGGACTAATATGAACCTGTCTGAATGTCAAAGGTCAAGGTCATTCAATGACGTTGGTTCAAGGTCACAAGGATTGATTGATCAACAGAATTTCAAACATCTTCTCCTCAGAAACCACAAAGCCAATTGAAGTTATATTTTACATAAAACATTTATGCATCATGGGAATTAAAGTTCGTATAACATAACCTGGTCACTTGACAAATGTGACCGCTATGCCCATATAAGGTAAAAACCATTTGAAAATCTTTTTCTCCAGAAGTATCAGGACTTTATGGAACGTTGGAAGGCGCTCACTACCAGGTTGTTATGCCATGGGTATCAAAAAACAAAACTGGTATCAACACTAAAGAAGTTCTATGGGAGGCACCATGATCTTGTTGTTCCGTACAATGTGGCCATTTCCAGAATTATTTCTGATGTGTTTGCCAATGGAAAGCCATATAAAGACTTCCAAAATCTCGGACATACCCTTCTCGGCATTACTACTTTTCTTCGTTCAGGACGAGAAGCTTGCTTACCAAGTAATGCTTACTACCCTAGGACGCCTGATTACACTTTTCTGGAGTCCATGTCTGTTGGTCTGAACATTGATATTTGCCATTTGTTTATGGATACATGATTTTGGATTAACGCTTTGGTACTACGACCTAAACTACTTGAACCATTAGTCAGATGACCGTGAAAGTATTTGTTCCCTAAGGTTTGCGTATGGGAAGAAAGGTGAGGCAGTGCATTTATCCCAAAATAATTGTAGTTCATGAATTGAAAATAGGATTTATATAAAGGTCATTGGTCAAGGTCATTTTTGATTTCGGCCCAAGGTCACTAGGAGTGAATGGATCAACATTAAAAAGGACTTCATCTTCTGAAAATGCCTGGCCAATTCCTATTAAACTTGATGTGCAGCTTTCAGAGAAGTGGGGAAACGAAAGTGATGTTTAAATGGTCCAGTTCACTTGGCCAAGTTTGCTGCCACTCATGTATGGTATAAACCTGAAGATATTTTTCCTCCATTGCCCCTGGGCCAATTGTATCAGTTAGTCAGGTGAGCGATCGTTGTCCCTTGGCTGCTTTTTTCATTTATTTATTTATGCCCCCCCCCCCTCCCCACCTCCCGCCCGGAATCAGAGATCCGGGAGTATATAGTTTTGGCCTGTCTGTCCGTCCGTCTGTTTGTCTTCAGACACTTTAATATTGAACATAACTTTTGAATGGTAACTATTAGAGCTTTCAAATTTCCCATGTATATACATGTACCTTGTCACGTTTCCAGTGGTATCATGATTTTTTACTTTTGACCTTGACCTTGACGTTTGACTTCCATTTTAAAAACATTAACATTGGCCATAACTTCCAATTGGTAAATGATAGGGCTTTCGTATTTCATATGTTCATTTGTTGTCACAATACCTTTCCAGTGATACCATACATTTTGACATTATGACCTTGGCCTTGACGTTTGACCTACTTTTTAAAATCATTAACATTGGCCATAACTTTCGACTGGTAATTGATTACAAAACATTACTTAATTTTGATTACAAAACAAGTACTGTTTATGGTTTACCGAAAATATACAAAAGCAAACTTATACAGAGAGCATACAACATTAAGAATTCCGAATATATTGAAGTACTAGATCCTTCGACCGATTGTTGCAGGCCCGCGATGTGAAACGAGTCGCTTATGTTGTCTTCTGGATATTTTTACTAAAACCATTTTTGAAACATGTAACAAGTTATTTACGGGATGATATAGATTTTTTTTTTAAATTTTTGCCTAAAAAATTCCAGAAAACACATTACTGGTTTCTTTTGATATTGTCAGCTTATATTCAAATATACCACATGAATAAGGCCTAGAAGCTGTATCATATTGGTTGGAAAAGCACCCAGAATTAATTTCAGAAACATTTTCAAAAGAATTTATTTTTGAGGGTTTAAAACTAATTTTAGAAAACAACAATGTTTCTTTTAGTGGCTTACATTTGAACCAGTCAAAAGGCACAGCCATGGGTACAAAAGTAGCACCAACTTATGCAACATTAGTTTTAGGATTCTAAGAAGAAAATTTATATGAAAAAAATCAAGCAAGAAATGGGTGAACAGTTTGGACAGTATGTAGAAAATCAATGGAAAGTATATTTAGACGATTGTTTGATACTATGGCAAAGGTCACAGAAAGATTTAAATTTAATGGAAAATATACTAAATGCTCTTCACAAAGATATCAAATTTAAAATTGAGGTTAACCCCGAACCACCCTTCCTGGACATATTAGTCATTAAAAATGGAACTTCCATTTCTAAACAATACTTAAATTTCAAATCTTGTCATCCAAAATACACAAAAACCAATATACCATTTTCCATAGCTCGAAGAATCTGTACCATTGTTTAAGATAAAAATATACTTAGTTACCGTTTGAAAGAACTTCCCACCACTTTAACCAAACGAAACTATTCACTTCCAATAATACAATCTGGTATAAATAAAGCCTTAGAAATACCACGATAAAAATTGCTGAATGTCTAGGAAAAAGTGGGGGAAAAATAACGCCTTTTATCTCAACATACAATCCAAAACATAAAGAAATGTTTGGCATTTTGAAAACATGCGAATTTTAAACTCTGATAAAACAATGGATAGAATAATAAGCAACACCAAGGTTATAAAATGCAAGCGACAACTTCCAAATTTAAAATGTATGTTAATAAAATCTCAATTTAGCGAAACAAATACTACCCTATCTGTTACTAACTGCAATGAGCCACGATGCGGACTTTGTAATTTCATTATTGAAGGATCTTCCTTACAGTTAAATAACAAACTATTTCACGTTAAAGAAAACATGTATTGCACTGTAAAAATGTATTGTATGTTTTAGTTTGTAATGGCTGCAAAGAATTGACAGGTAACAAACACATTTCGCAGGTGCTTTTTATTTTGCATTACGATAACACATCCGTGTGATATAGTGCATTTTTTCATACCTCAAAAAGGGAAATTTTACCATGAAAATTTGTGAAATCTTTCTTATTTATACTCCAAGCATAGGTTTTGGGTGCTCTTTAGAACCGCCTCGATGAGGCGGTTCTAACGAGTACCCACAACCTATGTCTTGGAGCATAAATAAGGAAAATGATGTATACCCTCGTAAACCCCAGTTTTCTCTGTATAAAGTGGGGTTTAGGGGGGCCTGTATTTCACGGACTTGTTCACGTGATGACTCACTTTTTTAACCATTTTCTATGTCTCTATTCCAGCCAGATGCTTCCGAACAGGGAAAAATAAGAAAAGGACTGATGGAAAAGTCAAGAGATTCTGGAAACTTCTATAACAGCCTTCCACAGAAGCTGAAAGGGAGTCTATTGAAAGCTTTCCCAGGTAATTTAACTCGTTTATGCAAATAGGATTTTTCGCGTTTCACATGCCCGTTCCAAATTATGGGGGCGTCTGAGTTTTATACACCTCCACCCCGCAAACGTAGTTTTGGTGCATATAGGAAATATGGGAACCCATCATGTTAACAAGTCCGTGTAATAAAGACCCTCTAAACCCCACTTTATATAGAGAAAACTGGGATTTACGGGGTGTACATTATTTTTCTTATTTCTGCTCCAAGTCATAGATTGAGGGTACATGTTAGAACCGCCTCAATGAGGCGGTTCTAAGGAGCACCCACAACCTATGTTTAGAGTGTTGATTAGAAAAATATTACAAATTTTAATCAGAAAAATTACCGTTTTGGAGCAATGTTGGAATGGAATATGTCACACGGATGTGTTAACGTAATGCCACCATGGCTCATGTGGCTCAAACTTTATACGAGCCCCGCCAAGCGAATTTGTCTTCGAGCATTCCGTTATGACAAATTTTAACTGCGCATGCCCGGCCATTTAGAGGGGCCAGGGATATGGCTTTCTGTCTGAAGGTTCCTCTTGATTCACTGCTTGCATGAGCGAGCAGCGAGGGTTCTGGTGAGACTGCGCGGATGCGCAGTCTCGCCTGAACCTTCGCTGCTCGCATAGGCGATAAGTACTAAAATCGCTTGACGGGGCCCATACGGAGGTGGTGTGTCATGGCCTTTATTCAATGTCATGATTTAAAGGTAAAGTTCACAAGGCATGATTAGGTCAGAATCATGTTACTTTTTAACCATTGAACACTAGAGGCTCATATGTTGCAAAAAAGGTTTCTTACAACCCAAGAGTGTGTCATAACTTGACTTGATTCGGGTTAAAGTCAATTATTTACTAACTGAAAGAAAATAAACAAGTCGTGTTTTTAATGTAACCTCGTTTATAGTATAACGTCGATGGTTTTAGTGGATAAAGTCGCAAATATTATATGGCTGCGGGTGTAATTTGGCGTGTAATAATATGAATAATATGGGGCAGGTAATAATATGGATTTCAATAACTTAAATTAGTGATATTCATAATTCAAATAAGTGATATCCATAATTATTTATGGATATCAATGATATTAACGGTATCCATAATTCGAATTATAGATGTCAATTAATCTTAATAATTTAAGGCTATTACTCGTTCAAATTATGGATATCACTAATTCAAATTATAGATATCACTAATTCAAATTATGGATATCACTAATTCGAATTACGGATATCATTTAATCACTCCATTTATGGATATCATAAATGGTTTTTCGGTGAATTATGGTTATCATTAATTCAAAGTATGAATACCATTAATTAAGCCCGATTTACAGATATCATAATTCAATAAATGGATATCTAAATTCGAATTAATGATATCCATAAATCAGCGGGATAATGGATATCCATATTTTGATTTATTGATAGCCATAATTCGAATTATGGATATACATAAATCCCATCTGAATTTATGATATACATAAATCGAACTATGGATATCATTATTTCTTACTATGAATATCCATTATTTGGCTGATTTTTGGGTATCACTAATTCGAATTATGGATATCCATAAATCGAATTATGCATATCTATAAATATGGCTGAACTAGTAAAAGAGCGCCCCATATAATAACATATCGTTCCTGGAAAGTATTTTTTTTTTTGGTTTTACGACCCTTTCAAGATTATTTCATTTATATCGAGCCGATCGTTTGACGAAAGAAAATGCTCAACTTGTGGGACATAAGAAGATGAATTTCATTTTGTACTTGAATGTTCTTTATATAAGACCTAAGAGTAAAATATTTATGACCTTATTTTTGGAAGAGGCCTGGCATGTTTAAGTTCTTAAAATTGATTAACTCAGCAAATGTGACATGTATTCGTAAACTAAGCGCTTTCTTATCAATGCTTTTACACATAGAGCAGAATGATTATAAAGAAATTAATGATCACCTCATTTTCTAAACTTATGTATGAGTAAATTGAGTGCTTTCATCTTCCATGCTCGCAAGGGTGAGGATTGTGGCCACGTAAAATCGATTTAAGCACCCCCCACCCCCACCCCAGTGGAATTCGTTTTGCTGACCGTTCCAAGGCGTTTCTTCTGTCACGGTTTATTTTTGTTATGGTTTGTCTTTGGGTGTTTGTGTCGCATATATTATTTTATTTTGGATAGCCAATTGGCCATTTTGTGGGAAAGTAACTGTCCTTTTGGCTTTCTGCAGTTGATGTTTCCATTAGGGTATGTTGTTTCATGTTTGTGTGTCTTTCCCTTTGGTGTCTCTGATGGGAGCTGTGGGTTAATTGTATCGATTCCTGATCACTGCCTCCACTTCTATTTTGTTACATAGCTCTGAATTGCTATATAGAAATTAATGGTCACTTCATTACCCATATTCTGAAACAATTTCGGTCACTAAAATATTCATTATACCGGCATAGTTGTTTAAATACATATATTTATGTTTGGGTTTTATATGATGTATATTGTACATATCGCATCATATGTTATGCAAAATGTTTGTGTGGCCCGAACATCTACTGTTACATATGTGGCCCCTTTAGATCGATCGCACAGGTAGATTTATCTGTTGGCATATTGCAGGGACAGGGGGGCATGCTGTTTGGACATCGGTTTCAGCCACTTGTCCTCCGTCCCTGACGGTGCCATTTCTCTTGCTGGTGACTGTACCGTGTGGCCCTTGGGGCGAGGAGTATCGCTGTTATGGTTATGCACTGCGTTTATATTGTTAAATTTGACAAATCAGAGCCATGTCTTATACTTTTCGCTTTCGAGTAAGGCTTGGTTCTGGTGATAGAACAATCTGTGAGACGAATATACATTCCGTAGTCGGTGTGCTCCCTTCCATCTTGGTGGAAGGGTACAACCCCGATATGCTGAATGTAGAATATGACTTGGTTGTATATTTAAAAAAATGACGTGACCAGCCATAACTGTTCAATGACATTTAAGACGTTTACCTTCCCAAAACTTTGATACTTTAACAAATAGTTGTGGTATATGTACAGTTTTATATGCTACTTTGTCTGTTTGCCATTATGTGTTGTATTATTGTATCCTCATGGGCTATATTGCTTTATGGAATTTGAAGTAAACTTACTTATCGAGCCGATCGTTAATCAGAGGTGGTCGAAAACCGGAGTACCCGGAGAGACTGAGTATCAGTCTACATGTGACCCGAGCCAGGCTCGAACTACAGGGGTGAGTAAGAATCAGAACTGGAAAGTAATATGAGCCAGCGCAGGACAAAACTTACAATGACATATGCGCCCAGCGAAGACTCAGATCAGCCTGTGCATCCATATAGTCTAACCAGAGACTTCTCTTGCTGCATGGGGGAGCATTGGGTCCTAAGCTAGCCTTAGAGCGCACAACGAAGACTCTGATCAGACTGCCCGAATGCGCAGCTGATCTGAGTCTTCATTGGGTGCACATGTCTTATTGTGGGTTTTGTCATGCGCTGGCTCATATCATATTGCCATCGGTTTAATCTCACCTGAGCTAGACGCGCTCATGATGAGCTTTTGTGTGGTCGTGCGTCGTCCGTCATGCGACGTAAACAATTTACTCTAACTATTTCTCCTTAATCCTTATGCCAATTTCATTCACACTTCACTGGAATGTTGCCAAGGTCGCTCCCTGCCAAAATAGCTGAAATCGTTAAGATCCTATAAACAAGATGGCCACCAGAGTTAAAAGCAGAAAATAACCTTTAAACGATCGCTTCTCCAATACCCCTGGACCAGTTTGTGTTCTATGCTCCTTTCAGTCAATTTCAGTCAAACTCAAGAATGTTGCTTTGATGATCCTCTACCAGATAGCTAAAACGGTTCCACTTGGACGAAATTTGATGTTGTATTCGTAGAATCTTCTGTTCTTGAGTGTACATGTATATGAATATACATTTATTCTTGAGCGTACATGTATATGAATATACATTTGTTCTTGAGTGTACATGTATATGAATATTCATTTGTTCTTGAGTGTACATGCAGATGAATATACATTTGTTCTTGAGTGTACATGTATATGAATATACATTTGTTTCAGAATTTCCAGAAACATTAAAGTCCAAAGTGGATGAATTGTGCAGTGGTGAAAGTAGTATTATTGTGGCGGGTGAGTAAACTAGAAGTGTTCTACGATTAAATTTAGAAAAACTCTCTGATCACCACTTATACTCGTATCCGACTGAGCTACCGAGGCCGGCACAGCTAACCAAGTTTTGTGTGTCTGTTTGGAGTGAAACGGCACTGTCAATACTATTTAAGTCAGATCACGCCGATCAGTTTTCCTACCCACACTTCCTGGGTAGGCATGTACATAAGCGGTATCTAAGGCTAACCAACTACCTAACTAATTAACTAAACAACTTTATCATATGACGTCGCGTCTGAGAGTGTAATAATGCCATAATATATTTTCGATAATCCACTAGTGGATTGAATATGCAAATTAGGTAGATACGTCCAGTAACGTTACATCTACGACGTCCTTAACGACGTCGTGTTTACTAATGGCGGAATATTGACATTTTTGTAAACAAACGTGAATAAAATGCGTTTTAAATGTCATATGATAAATAGAATCTTGCATTCGTGCTCATGTATTATTGAATTTATTAAACTCGTGAATTTATTAAACTCGTTGAGGAAAAGGGATAAATGCTCGGCAAAGCCTCGCATTTTATCCCTTTTCCGCAACTCGTTTAATAAATTCAATAATACATGAGCACTCATGTAAGATCCTCTGTAACTAACTTATTAACTTACTAACTAACTGGCTGACTGACTGACTGACTAACAAACTAATTAACTAAGTAAATAATCATTGACTAGTGTCGTGTATTGCACAATTTTGACAGACACTTTCAGGATAATGGTGTTGCTCGAACTTATAAACATATATGATATTTAACCTTTGTCCTGGTTTATGAAGGATATGCTCGAAACAGTTTTAATCCTGATCGGATGGCTTCTTTACTATCTACCATCCAGGTGGTAAAGTTATAGGAATAAATAGCATTAAGTAATTTGATTGGCTGATAGTCGAAAATGGATGTGGCAAAATAAGTTTATTCAGCAGATCAAGCGTTAGATAATACATTTTTATCTTCGAGTAATTACAATTGAGCCCAAGCGAATTTGTGTCTTTGAGCATTCCGTCATGACGAATTTTAACTGCGCATGCCCAGCCATTCATGGGGGCCAGGGATATGGCTTTCTGTCTGAAGGTCCTCTTGATTCACTGCTTGTAAGAGCGAGCAGCGAAGGTTCTGGCGAGACTGCGCGGAACCTTCGATGCTCGCATAGGCGATAAGTACCAAAATCGCTTGACGGGGCCCAATTAATAATTATCATCTTTGTTTTACATCAGGTGAAGTTGGTGCTGGCAAAAGCAGTCTGATCAACTTGTTACTGGGAACAGACCTGATGCCAACACACCAGTTAAGGTGTACGAACACAATATGTGAGATCCGGAAGAGCGGTAATGGTAAGAAAGAAGCGGTTGTATATCTCAGGACTGGTTCGGATGGCGGAAGTATTTCCGACGGAGCGAGGATGAAAAAGATTAACCTGGATGAAGAAAAAGGTAATAAACGAATGGGTACGGCTTCAGTGGCAGGGGACTCTGGAAAAAATGCATCTCAAATCCTAAGGTGGAATAGAAACACGAATTATCGGTTATCCTCCATAGTAATTGCACTGTAACACATAGGCCTGAAATAGCCTATTGGCCATTTTGTGGGAAAGTAACTGTCCTTTTGGCTTTCCGCTATTGATGTTTCCATTAGGGTCTGTTGTTTCTTGTTTGTGTTTCTTTCCCTTTGGTGTCTCTGATGGGAGCTGTTGGTTAATTGTATTGATTCCTGATCATTGCCTCAACTTCTATTTTTCTTCCGCCGCTCGAAATGAGTGAAATAATCTTGAAAGGGCCGTAAAACCAAAACCATTAAAAATCTTTTACACATCTTTAAATATCAGTAATTTTTTTTTCATTATAAACATTTTAATAAGCCTGCCATTTGTATGTTTATCTCTTCAGAAACCTATGTTTTGGATACCTGTACTTGTTATAATGTCCTCGTCGAGGTTATTTTAGCAAGTAACCATAATACAAGTTTTATGAACATGTACGAAAATTAAGCCATTCATTTGTATTGTTACTCGCCCTTAATAGTGAGCTGAAATACAACTCGGGATTGCTCCGGGTACTCTCGTTTTCAAGCACATCTGATTACAAATGTATGAATTGAAGGGGTGGATAAGAGCGCTGAATGTCAATCATTAGGCCTCTAACAGCTGTGTTTGGCTAGGGTCACATGTGAAACGACGTTCTGCAACTGAAATCCAGGAGGTTGTTCTCCGGGTACTCCGGGTTTCACTTTTGCAGTTTTCGCCCATACACAAATGGTAAACAAACTGCAGCATTTAAAAGCGAACTAATAGTATCCTAACAAGACGTCCTTTTCAACCCTTTGCATTTTTAGCCCTTGACAAAAACAACAACCTACAAACTTGCAACGCAACCAGACAACGTCGTGATATGACTGAAAAATTGTTGAAAGCGACGTTAAACCCGAATTCACACACACACAATACAAACTTGCAAGTAATAATAACCGCTTATATGTTTTCATGCCAAAAAAAAAATAGCAATGAGATTCGAACCCACGATCCTCTGGTCCAACAAGTGAGAATAGCACTCGTAGTCGAACACGTTTCCACTGGACTACTGTCCTTATTTATGTATCTATACAATATAAAGCGTATTTGTTGCATTATTAACACTGAAAAATATAGGTCAACTACGTTGCAGTAGTTCCCTGTCATATATCAAATGCAATTATTATGTAATAAGCGAAAACTGAGAAAAAAAAAGCTATGAAATCAAACTTTTTTGCCAAGAAAAACGTAACTCAAGATCGTCTTAAAAAGGTGGGAAAAAGTCACATACTCCTTAAAATCATAATATACCATGCATTTTATTTTCAATCCCAGTCTTGGCCCCGTCAAGCGATTTTGGTACTTATCGCCAATGCGAGCAGTGAATCAAGAGGAACCTTCTGACAGAAAGCCATATCCCTGGCCCCTCTGAATGGCTGGGCATGCGCAGTTAAAATTTGTCATGACGGAATGCTCGAAGACACACATTCGCTTGGCGGGGCCCAGTCTAATATTTATTTAGGCAATGCATCTGCTTTATTTATTTATAAATGTATTTCTCTGTTCTTTTTTCATCTACCGGTATTACAATCATCGCTTTTCACTGTTGATCAACATGTGTTCAATTTTGTAAACAAATTCATTTAGCTGATCATCAGCGTTTTAAACCTGGAAAGAATAGAAAGGATAGGATCTTGCTTAGTAATCATCAAAAGCATGAACGGCCCCCCGATCGGGGGCTTGAAGAAATAGATAAGCTGCATGATGCTTCCACGCAGAGATGAAACGGACCACACACGAGCACTGGTAAACCGCTTAGAGGAGGCAAAACGGTGAGAGTTGGACCGTCTATACTTATTAACCTTTTGATTTCATTGGGCAACAGGGCTTGAGATATCATTTCATCTCAATGTCGGGTAAAAGTCCCACACAATTGGAAGCAGCGTCTGCAAAATGACCTATTCAGCGGTGACGGGGATGTTAAACATCAAATTAAACAAAACAAATCAAAACCTTAATAATATCCATCTGAATGTAAAGTTTCAGGAGGACTTTGCGCTAAATATGCCGGTAACAGTGAACACATCGACCCTTCTGTAGTTGGACTTTGCAATATTTGGCTGTCATCGAGTTTTAAAATCGGACGAAAAATACTTCGGATGAATTACGCATACCCCTAAGTTGAAACCTGAAATCTGAGGATATAAATATGTGGGTTGTACATGACGGAATACGGTAATTTCAAAATCCATACTGGAAAAAGAAAGTTATTGACCGGACATGAAAAAAGACCCTTTTTGTTCTCTGGCTTCTGAGCATTAACTTGATTTTTGTGTAACCGACCTGGGTCTTGCGCGCAACACATCGTCTCATAATGGTTAACATGTCGCCAAGTAATTCCGAAATCCATCTAAGAATAAGAAAGTGATTGGCCGGACACAAAAAGGTCCCTTTTTGACCGTTGACCTCTAAGTATTACCTTGAAATTGGAGGTACTGACCTGTGTCTTGTGCGCTACATATCGTCTAATAAAGGTGAACATTTCTGCAATGTATCTTTAATAAAAAGTCCATCCAGAAATAAAGAAATAAAATAATTATTGACCAGACACGAAAAAAAAAAAACCCTTTTATACCCTTGACCTATAAGTGTGATCTTAACATTGAAGGTACCTACGAAGATCTTGCGCGCAACACATGTCTCATGATGGTAAACATTTCTGCAAAGTATTTTAAAAATCCATCAAGGAATATGAAAGTTATTGACCGGACACGAAAATATGCCCTTTTTGACCTTTGACCTTTAAGTATGACATTGACCTTGGAGATATCGACTTGGGTCTTGAGCGCGATACATCATCTCATGATGGTTAACATTTCTGCCTAGAAAATTTCATAATCCATCCAATAAGAAGAAAGTTATTGACCGTGCACGAAAATGGCCCCATTTTCTTAACCTTTGACCTCTAAGTATGACCTTGACATTAGAGGTACGGAACTTGGTCTTGTCAAATGAAGGTGACCATTTCTGCAGGGTTACTTTAAAAAGTTCATCCAGAAATAAAAAAGCTATTGACCGGACACGACAAAAACAGAAGTAGAGGCATTATCAGGAATCGATACAATTGACCCACAGCTCCCATCAGAGACACCAAAGAGAAAGAAACACAAACATGAAACAACAGACCCTAATGGAAACATCAATAGCGGAAAGCCAAAAAGAACAGTTATTTTCCCACAAAACGGCCAATAGGCTATCCAAAATAAAATAATATAAGCGACTCAAACACCCAAAGACAAACCATACAAAAATAAACCGCGACAGAAGAACCGCCTTGGAACGGTCCGCGGAACCGATTCCTCTTGGGGGGGGGGGGGGGCTTAAATCGATTTTACGTGGCCACAATCCTCGCCCTTACGTCCGTCGCGATTAAGACAAATAACCTGATCAGTTTGCATGAAGGCCTCCTAACTCATAACTGCAACATCTCCGTGAACACAAAAATCAAACAACCACAGAGATGAAACAACGGTGAAGACTCGACAGCAAAAAACACTGAAATGCTGGAGCAAAGGAAAACCAACAGTTAGACTCCGATGGGCCCTTTTTGATATTTGACATAGAAGTATGACCCTGTCCTTGGAGGTACCGACTTGTGTCTTGCGCACAACACATACTTTCATGACAATTACCATTGGCAATAATTTGAAATTCCACCCAGAAATAAGAAAATTATTGACCGAACACGAAACAATACCTCTTTTTATATCTTTGACCTCTAAGTATGACCTCGACCTTGGAGGTACTGACCTGGGTCTTATGCGCAACACATTGCCTCTTGATGGTTAACATTTCGGCCAAGTAATTTCAAAATCCAGCCAGGAATAAGAAAGTGACTGACCGAACACGAATAAAGACCTTTTTTGACATTTACCTCTAAGTATGACCTTCACCTTTGAGATACCGACTTAAGTCATACGCGCGACACTTCGTCTCATGGTGGTTAACATTTCGGCCAAGTAATTTCAAAAGCCTTCTAAAAATAAGAAAGTTATTGACCGGACAATATTTGCAAATACATACATGCACGATTTTGTGACAGACAAACTTCAATGGGAAATAACTCAAAAAGTATAAACGCAAGAGTTATAGTTCTTTCGCTCTGCACGTTGTCTAAGGTTGAATAATATTTATATGAAGTTTCGTGACGACAGCTTGAACGGTTTTTAAGTTATAGAGCGGACACGATTTTGTGACGGACGGGCACAGACAGACAGACTGACGGACGGACGGACGAACGGATGGACGGACGGACGGACGGACGGACGGACAGACAGACAGACAGACAGACAGACAGACAGACGCCCGGGGGAAAACAATATTTTTCCCCGAAAAGGGGGGAGACACAATTTTTCGTTTTACATGAACAAACTACATGGAAAGCGAACCTCTGGTGCCAGCACATGACTAGCTGTAATTTCAGCCATGAGGTACCTCCAAACGAGCACTTTACCTGATCGCCATATTTGGCAACAGACATAACTAACATTTCTGAAGGGGTGACAGAATTAACAAACTTGTTTTACGAACAATTATGCATTGAACGTTACTTGAATAAGTATATGTAGAATAATCAACGCCTAGAAAAGGAACGTGTCTGCCTTTTTTCATGGTAAAACCATTAATTTTAAAATTAGCTCAGCACATTCCGTGTTTTTCCCATCTTTGTTTGTTCGTTTGATTTGAGGTTTAACGTCCCCGTCAACACGGTAAAGGTCATTTTGGAGACGTTGCTTCCAATTTTGTGGGACTTTTACCCGACATTGAGATGAAATGACATCTCAAGCCCTGTTACCCAATGAAACCAGTAGGGTTTATTAGCATGGACGGTCCGCCTCGCACCGCGGTTCCTGGACAGGCTTAGATCCTCTAAGCGGCTTTCCAGTACTAGTGTGCGGGCCGGATTCAGCTCTGCGTGGAAGCATCGTGCAGCCCATATATTTCTTCAAGCCCCTATAGGCGGGGCGCTTTTTTCCCCATCTGCTTAAAATCTTACAGAGAAGCTGTCCTAGCGGGTACATGACGTTTCAACAACGTCGCATCAACGTCGCGTTGAAACGAAGATGCACTTACGTTGTGCGGCCGCTGGGAGCTATTTTCGTTCGGGCGTGGGGACATATAAAGGGGAATAACTTGGCGAAAAAAAGGTCATTTAAACCATTTGGTTCAGACATTTAAACCCTGATCAGAAGCCGCGTTCAGCGAACTTCGACTGTCTGATTTCGTATACCAACGGCGAATGAAAATATATTTATCCCAACCTGTTAGGGTTCTAAAAATATTTACCCATAAATGCCAATTGTTCCAATACACAGAAAAGACTGATTAGAGCCCACAGAATGTAGCGTATGAGCGGTGTTTTCACTATTTGCTTAAAATACGGAACTTAATTCAAAACGCGCAACGTATAGAATTAAGGTGATAAACACATCTTTTGTAATTAGAGCTCTCGAAATCGGGTGAATAACTGTGTTCGATGTCGGTCAGTATGGGGTTGTTTAATTGGTCACTGAGAAGCGAACAACTTTGATTTAACACTTTTAACCCTGAAGACCGGTGCAGTCCCCGAGGTGGAAAAACATTGTACCTATGCAGAGTAGAAGTAAAACAAAGATCAGGAATCGATACAATTAACTTACTCCACACAAAGACATCAAAGGGATAGAAACAAAAACATGAAGCGACCAGACCATAATGGAAACCTAAACAAAGGAAGGCCATAAGGACAGTTACGGTCCCACAAAATGGCCAAGTGGCCATCCTAAATAAAAAACCACAAGTCATACACACAGTAAGTAACAAACAACAACATAAATAAACACCGCCACAGAAGAACCGCCTTGGAACGGTCAGTGGAAAGAATTCCACTGGGGGGGGGGGGGGGGGCTTAAATCGATTTTACATGGCCATAATCGTCGCTCTTACCTCTGTCGCATTATACACTAATTTTGTTTGGTCCGCATGAAGGCTTCCTAACTCATTAGTGTAACATTTCCGAGAACATACAAATAAAAAAACTACAGAGATGAAACAAGGTTGAGGACTCGACAGCATACAACAACAGGATTGCTGGAGCAAAAGAAAGATTCAGATAAGATGGCACGTAGCGAACAGTCTTGCCAGAACCTATATGTACACTGCGTGCCATCATGTCAATGAACTAATCAGAAATCCCTTTCTATATGAATATATTTGTTCAGAAACTCCGGGATGAAAGAGTAAAACCTCGAATCAGTTATATAACTATCATCGGAAAGCGCATAGGAAAATAGTCCCGGAGTATTGTTTTCTTTTCGGAACTAGTCTTTTTGTACCAACTAATTTATAAAAGATAATTAGCATGTTAAGTATTTACAACTCTTTCGAAGTTCCCTGCTTATCCAAGTACTGTCATGTTTGGTCTTAAGGACTATTTTAATAAGCGTATGTTCAGAGAAGTGGATGCGCTGTGGTTGGGTCCGGTACCGGATATAGAATTGCGTTGACATAGAAACTTGATATAAGTATCAACTTTCAGTAATGGAGTAACTAAAACATTTTGTTGGAAACAAGCTCAGTAAAGTCTACTATCACAGATAGTAGAAATATTGGGTTCCCGATTTGTCAAAACAGAACTGAAGGCAATGATCAGAAATCGATACAATTAACCCACATCTCCTATCAGAGACACCAAAGGGAAAGCAGCACAGACATGAAATAAGTAGAACCTAATGGAAACTTCAATAGCGGAAAACTAAAAGGACAGTTACTTTCCCACAAAATGGCCAATTGACTATCCACAACGATACACACACTCAAAGACAAACCATAACAAAAATAAACCGCGACAGAAGAACCTTAGAACGGTCAGTCAAACGAATTCCACTTGGGGGAATTATTAGTTTTATTAGTCTGTCTGCTAATAATCACCTCATAATCTCTTAGAGAAGATAAGCCTTTGATCTGAAGGCTGTTTTTGGGATATCCCTCCCGGTATAGAGGAAACATGTGTCTTGATGGAGAGTTCATAACGCACAAACATCAATATAAATATTGACGGCGGAACAGGGAAATATGACAAGCTCAAAGCTGCGCCTGCGCGTGAAAGTGGTGATCGAAAAGCGAAATACCTAATAAAAATGAAATTTTGTAAAGGGGGCATATTATTCAGGGTTTGTGGGATCAGAAATAAAACGATTATCTGCTCATGCGCAGTGCCCATTTCCTTAAACGCATTTTCAGACACACGCTGAAGGACACCTCTTCTACAGAAAGGTCATGGTAAATGCAAGTTTGTTCCAACCTAATGTCCCACTTACAAGTCTACATTCGTCTTTCATGTCGGTATCTCTCGGATTAGTGACTTTTCCCGAAAATCGGTATAGTGTCTTTTCGTTAACAAGATTTAGTATAGTTTGATAAGACGCGCGTGTTTTCTTTAACCATTTTAAGCCCCAGAAGCACCTAAAATCTGCATTTCTTCCCCTGGATAGTTATGTTTGCTTTAGGATTTGTGGGGCAAAAAAGTGACCTGTTTTTTTCGCGCCCCCCCCCCACTAAAATTATTCTGGGGGTGGGGATTGAAGGGGGCGTTGCCCCCTCCCTCACATCCCAAAACAATTTTGGTGTATGGCCAAACCGGCCGCTATAATTTATATCTGAGGGTGTCTGGCGTCAAAAATGCCTGGAAATTGATGCTGATAAAACATGCTGCAAACAGTGAAAATGGTCAGTGCCAAACACCTTAATTGTTGCCTTGACAGCTGTGTGAAGATTAAAATGTGGTCAAAAATGCATGTGAAAACACACTTTACTTTGAGATGCCCCCTCTTTACCATGACAACAATGATCAAGTCATGAAAGGTTGCATTTGAAAGGCTACTGCCCAATGAACATTCATACCGAGTTTGGTGTAAAACAGACCATCCATTATGAAACAATGGCTAGTTGAAGTTGCTGTCAGGTGCAACACTGAAAATTAGCGAAATTCACAAAATCCCTGACTGGTAAAGGATTAAGTAGCAAATAGGATATCCAAAGTATTTTCCAAATAACATTAACAACAAGGAGGCGATCCTAATACATCTCAACAGTATTTCTTTTGAACATTGCAAAGTTGTACCTATACAATTTCCATTATATCTCCCATCTATGGGGTTTGAGAGGATTAAAATTATATTGGCGTGTTTTCGTGATGACTTGATATGTTGTACAAACCGTCGTTTTAACTGCGCATTGGATGCAGCTTGTATACAGTTAAGGGGAATGGGAACACCTGGCAGATTTTGACAACTTTCGGGACTTCCTGTTCGCTTTTCTATAAACCCTGTCCCAATGAAATAGGGGTCTACTATTGACATGGGAGACAAAAATACTTTTGCTTGAGTTGGCTCCCCTGAAGGTGTTCATATTCCCCTTAAGTCCAAAGATGCTCCAGAGAGGGCCATGCACTCACCGGATTGAAGCAGAAGACCACCTGCAGTATGAATAAACCTCAGTGGTCCGAACCAACCTTGTCTAATACAGCCAATCCTCTTTATGCCGACATTGGTGATAACGGCAAAACTTGTTATAACGACAATTCCAATGGAATGAATTCTTAGCTCAATGTATAGCCACGATTTGGAGCGACGTGGGCTTCCCTCGGATTTGAAATGCCCAAATCGAATCCACAGTCATGAAAGTTTCTTGTGATTTAATATTCCAAGAATCAAATGTTATAGACATTTGTTAGAATCGCCAATGTCTATAACATTTGTTTCTAGGAGTAATGATATGGAAAAGACCATTTATAAACTATCATACTCCTAACTGGGATTCTTTTCTGGAAGTTCGATTTCTAATTCTTATTATTTTCAAAGGAATACAGGAACTTCGACAATGCATAACATCTACAGACGAATATGATGATTCACCCTATGAAAAAGTGAAAATCTACTGGCCTCTGAATCTTGGGGTAAGTAGACATATTTCCCGTAAGTATCGCAAAATTTGTCATCGGTTGATTGGCTGATTAGGGCGGGCCAGACAATTCTATCGGGTAGGCCTTCAAAGCTTAACTCTTAAGATTATACAAGTACGTTGTTTATGGTACCCCAGAGTTTATGGATAAATTGTTTATAATACCTCAAATGTTAAGGAAACGGTGTTTATGATACTACAAATGTTATGGATACGTTGCTTATGATACTTCAAATGTTAAAGATACGTTATGATACCTCAAATGTTATTGATATGTTGATATGATACCTCAAATTTTATGGTATGCTGTTTATGATACCACAAAAATTGGTACGCTGTCTGTGACACCCCAGAATGAATTGGTTGTTTTGTTGTTTAGAGTACCTCAAATGCTACTGGTACTTTGTGTATCATCACGAAAACACATCCATGTAATTTTGGTCCCCTTAACCCCCAATTTTATATGGTAAAACTTGGGTTTACAGGGGTATACGTTATATTTTAATTTCTGTTCGAAAACATAGACAATGAAAATATCAGGATTTTTATTTGAAAATTTCACTGTTTCTTGAGGTAAAAGTTTACCATTATATGTGAATAGGCGTGTTTTAGTGACGTGATGCACCAGATTTTATTGGTACATTCATTTGATAGCGAAAATTTCACTGGTACGTTGTTTTATGATTGCCCAAAATATTATTGGTAAGTTGTTTAAGATAGCCCAAATTTCATTGGTACGTGGTTTATGATTGCCCAAAATATTATTGGTAAGTTGTTTATGATTGCCGAAATGTCATTGGTACGTTGTTTATTATTGCCCAAAATATTATGGGTACGTTGTTTATGATTGCCCAAAATATTATTGGTATATTTTTTATGATTGCCCAAAATATTATTGGTATGATGTTTATGAAAGCCCGATTGCACTGGTATCTTGCATATGATAACTCAAATTTTATTGGATATCTTGTTAAGGATAACTCAATTTTCATTGGTACCTTGTTTATGATTACTCAAATTTCATTGATACCTTGTTTATGATTGCCAAAAATATCATTGTAATGTAGAAGTAAAATAAATATCAGGAATCGATACAATTAACTTACTCCACCCACCAAAGACACCAAAGGGAAAAAAACAAACATGAAGCGACCAGACCATAATGGAAACCATAACAAAGGGTGGCCATAAGGACATTTACATTCCCACAAAATGGCCAAATGGCCATCCAAAATAAAAAGACACAAGTGATACACACAGTAAGTAGTAAACAACAACATAAATAAACCGCATTAGAAGAACCACCTTGGAACGGTCAGTGGAAAGAATTCCACTGGGGGGCTTAAATCGATTTTACATGGCCATGATCCTCGCCCTTACCTCTGTCGCAGTATACACTATTTTTTTAGTCCACATGAACTCATTTTTTATTTTTATTCCTAACTCATCAGTGTAAAATCTCCGAGCACATACAAATAAAAAAACTACAGAGATGAAACAAGGTTGAGGACTCGACAGCATACAACAACAGAACTGATGGAGCAAAAGAAAACCAATAGTTAGACTCCGAGGGGCCCCACCAAAGACGGAGCATAAGTTGTTTGTGGTAGCCCGAATTTCATTGTAACGTTATGCATGAAACCCCAGACTTCATGGGCACTTTTGTCCATGATACCTTAAGTTTCGTGGGTACGTTGTTTACGATATTTCAAACGTTATTGGAGCATTGCTTATACTGTATATGATATACCAATTATAAAACCTTCAAATCTCTCATCATATAGTAAACTCTCAAGTCTGTAGTCATTTAATAAACCCTTAGTTCCGTAGGCATATGACAGACCCTCTTATTATCTGCATATGGCAAACCCTGAAAAATCCGTCGTCTTTTGATAAACCGTCAAATGGGTTGTTTTGAGATAAATCTCAGTTCTGTAGCCATGCTCATGCCGTAAACAAAATCTAACATTCATCTTCCTTTCATATGTCGGTTATTTAAATCTTTTATGTACATATATTTTCATTTTATTTGCTCAACATTTCCGGTCCAATAAAACCGGCCATCAGACAGTTTTCAGTTCTGTATAGTCGTCCTTGCTTCCAAAGGATTATCTTTTCATAGAACATATATTGTAAAATGAATTTTAGACATCACCTCGTATAAGCTTATATGTCTTACTGCCAGGACGGAATGGTAATAGTCGACACCCCTGGGGTAGAAGGTGGTAGCAACGTGGACATCAGTTTACAACAATACCTCTCTAAAGCCTTCGGGTTCATTTATGTCATCAACACAAACGCAGCAGGAGGTGTCCAGCACGGCCGGGTAAGTCAATCAATCAATCGATCAGTTAATCGATCAGTCAGTTGGTCAGTTGATCAATTGGTCAGTCATTCAATTAATTAAAAAAAAAAAAGAAAATAATTATGAAATATTGTAGAACTGTTGTTTTTGCTTTTTTTTATTTATCATGCAGAAATGTTCACAAATCACCATGGTTATTGTGTAAGTATAGTTATAGTTATTTTATACTATATTTTCGAGGAAAAGAATTCGTCCTCACGAAAATTACGCAGAGTTCTCGCTAGGGAGAATCAATAAGTTTAGTGTCTTTTAATATTTGATGTAACCAACACAGACAGTGCTTCCCAAAAGAGGGGCATTAACAAATAGTGGATACCCAGATCACACACCGCAAAATGTCTGCTGAAAGTTCAGGAAATATCGCACAGCTGACAAGCAATAATATTTCAACATAGCGCGCCTATGTAGGCATTGGAAGGAAACTTTTATTTATTCTAGAAATAGATCGGCTCTAACTGTGATTTGAGCTACGCGCTCGTGATTTGATCTACTTTACAACTGACCTCCAAACTGTGATATATTACTCAACAAATCACAAACTAGAGCTGATCTATTTCGATTCTAACACACTGAAAATTGGCAATGATGTTGTTGTTTCCTTCAAAATCTCACAATTTTTCGCCATTGTTAGGAAAAATCCCGCTAAATTTATGGACTGAAACACATGCATTTATATCCTTTTCCAATGTTTTCGATGCAAAAAAAAAAGAAAAAAGAAAAAAAAAGAAAAATGATTTTACACAGTCCAACGTCAAGGAAATCGACTAATGACGTCATAAATTGGCAGTTGTAATGACGTCACGCTCTTCCTTACCGTGATTTGTTGCAGAATAAAACACAGTTATTTTCCATTGCCTATATAGGCGCGCTGTGTTAGAATTTGCGCTAAATCACAGTGCTGAGGAGAGTGACGCAAGAAGTCGCTGTTTTATCATTACGAAGCGGTTGAGGCGGTTCTAAGGAATACCCACAATCTATATTTTAAAGCTGAATTTAAAAAAAATAAGGCTTACCCCTATAAACCCCAGTTTTACTATATAAAAGTGGGGTTTGAGTGGGTCAAAATGAAATAGGCCTGTTTTCGTGATGATTACGCGACACACCGAACACCGAAAACCTTACAAAAGGGCATAATGCATGTGTTACAATCAATAAGTGTCGTATTAGGGGGCATTTGAAGGGAACAACAACAGTCATTTTCGATTTCCAATGTGTAAGAATGAAAACAGACCAGTGAACTATTGAGTATAAAGTCACAGTTTGATGGTCAGTTGAATGTCGATAAACCACCCATAATTGTATATGCTTTACAACTGACAACTTGAAGTTCTGTCAGATATACATTTAAAAAATAGCTCCAATCGACTATCCTATAAAGCGAACCGAACTGTGATTTGTTTCTCAATAACTATTTGCTAGAGCTGATCTGTGTCTTAATTAAACTGTTAAATGTCATTTATCACGGTATTGCAATCACTGTGAACTAAAAAGATCATTGCTGCAGGAAAGAGAAGTCTGAAAAAAAAAAAAAAAAAAAAACGGATCAAATAATCTTTATTACTTTCTGAGATACAGCAATTTTAAGTCTAAAATATTTCGAAAAGGAAGAACAACACCAAACTGCCCCATTAATATTCATGAATTATTTTATGATGTCATAGTTGCAACTAAATTCTTTGAACTTTTTAACAGTCAAAATATCTAGTGTTTTATAATCACCCGAAATAACCTAACCACCTGTCTATAAAAGTTAAATAGATTTCAAGCAAAATTCAAAACAATATCCTCTTATTTCAAACCTCAAGTCGATAAATTAATATAGAAATGAAGTCAGTGATCAGGAATCGATACAATTAACCCACAGCTCCCACCAGAGACACCAAGGGAAAGAAACACAAACATAAAACAACTAGACCCTAATAGAAACATCACTAGCGGAAAGCCAACAGGACAGTTACTTTCCGACAAAATGGCCAATTGGCTATCAAAACTAAATAATATAAGCGATAAACACACTCAAAGGCAAGCCACAACCAAAATAACCCACGATTTAAATTATTTAAATTTCATATTACATGTTTATATGTTGATTAAATGACATGCAGAGGTATATTATGTGTTTAAAAGACATTCAAAAATCGTTTTTATTTAATTAACTAAAGAAATTATAAATGATTTGTTAGTTTTAAACAGATTTTCAAAGTTTTAAATAAGATTCACAACCATCAGTGGCCATAAGAAAAATATATAGAGTTTATTACTCAGCCCATTTTAAATATGGGATTTATAAAACGAGGGAGGTTGAAGATCCGATAAAGAAACGAGTGCGCTAGCGCACGAGTTTCTTTCGTTGATGTTCAACCTTCCGAGGGTTATAAATCCCATATTTAAATTAAGGCGTAACTATACCAAATTTAGTGACACAGAGGCCTTTCTGACATTTAATCTTCATCAGTGTGTCTCAATCCCAAAATTCTGAAACCGAAACGGATGATGGACAAGACCCGGCAAACACACACCGACCAACGTAGCGCACGAGACAGGTCAGCTAGAGGTATCAGGCAAGAAACGCCTACCCTAGGACTTATAGGCGTCCCCCACCGAGCCAACATCAGCAAACATGGCCCACACCCCACGGAAGTCCCGGGCATCAGGAAGGAGATGTCCGAAGTAGCGAGACTTGCAAAATATAAAATATAACAAAAAGTGGCAACCAAATCCGCTAAGATACATGTCTCACCTGACAAGTCAGTCTTAGTTTTAGAAAAAATAGAATTTTATACTGCAAAAATTAAAGATATAATACGGTTATTTAAATCAGTGCTTAAGTACTGACGTCAACACCTCAGTATCAACCTCAGCACTAAGGAACTGATACTGAGCTGATGATACCCTCGGGGACGAACGAATCATCCACCAGCAGAGATACCGACCCAGTGGTTGCAATTAAGGCGTGACTATACCAAATTTAGTGACACAGATGCCTTTCTGATATTTAATCTTTATCAGTGTGTCTCAACCCCAAAATTCTGAAACCAAAACGGATGATGGACAAGACCCGGCAAGCACAGCACATACCCCTCCGAGCACACACCGTCCGACGCAGCTCATGAGAATGAACTGAGTCAATAAATTGTATATTTCATGCATTTTGATAAAGCTGATGGATAATTTTTCATCTAGTTCTTTGTACAGTTCACTTAACATGCAAACGGTAGTGGGCGCAGTGACACATAAGCTGACTGAAACAAAAACTGTATAGACGCCACCTTGAAAGCGCTTTCTATTGTACTGAATGAAAATAAAAGAACTAAAATTATAATGGTGATAAAACAATTAAAATGCAAGAGTTCAATAACCAAACTAACGCTTAATTCAGTGGTTATATTTATGTAATCTTTAATTCAATAGTGCATTCGAGTCCAACGCCATACATTCTGAACGGTGTTTACATCTTTGGAGACGTCGTTGACGTCACGTCGGGAACAACGCGTCGACGTAAATAAAAGGATCCCGTGTCTAAATATAACGATTGCATTGGAAAAGTAGGACCGGCTAGAGGGAAATATTTCCTTATGGGAAATAAATTTTCCTAGGCCAGAGGTGATTATCATTTTTAATTCATTGAGAAATCGTAGTATTTCTTCGTTATGCATGTAATATATACAAATATTATAGAAGTTTAAATTATTTCAGTTTTAAAGTTGATTCAAAAAGTTATAATACATTATGTTGTCACAAAGTATTGCATTGTGGGTCTAAATCAACTAAAATCAAGGGAGGCTAGCCTTATAGGAAAACAGGTGGGTATGAGATAAGAATGGGTATAATGGATGGGAATTTTTCATGCGGTTTTCAGCAAAATGGTTCTTAATTCTAAAAACACGTAAATTTTCGTGATAAATGGCCTTAGGGAATAAAACACACATACACAAGAATGAATATCAAGAAGCAAGCTCTCTGAGCCAAACTAGCTTGTCTCGACCAGTTTGGCATAATCAGTGACCGTCTGAATTCGCATGGTGTAACTGACTTCAACAATCGTAATAACTTTTTTAACTTCAGAATCAGGGTTATCGGTATCATAAAATACGCTTTTTTCTGAATTTTATAGACGCCATCCCGATTTTAATTTCTAAATTTATGGATGGACTTTAATCTCCTCTGCAACAAGGTCTATTGGAAACCGAATTTTATGGTGACTTAGTATATAAATTCAGAAAAATATATATTTACCATAATTTAAATACCCAATTTTGTAAAATCATGCTTCTATATAAAACGATTGGGTACACTTTAAATATTAGACGACAGTAGTTTATCCAATCACTGTTGACAACTTTGCTTCCCTCTTTAATTGCATGCCAGTGGGTCGGGTCTCAGTTTCTATGATTGTTCCAGCGTAAAGGCTTACTTATGTAATGTTGGTTTGTACCTGATGCTCTGTTTCTGGTTGGGCATATCGAAATATAACTGTTGGTTTGCTTTTGCTCCGGCATTTCAGTGGTTTCTTGGTGTCGAATTCTCACCGTTGTTTCACCTCTGTGGTTGTTTGCTTTTTGTGTTCACGGATATGTTGCGCTGATGAGTTTTGAAAAATAGAAGTGAAGTCAATGATCAGGAATCGATACAATATACCCACAGCTCCCATCAGAGACACCAAAGGGAAAGAAACACAAGCATGAAACAACTAGACCCTAATGGAAACATCAATAGCGGAAAGCAAAAATAGGACAGTTACGTTCCCACAAAATGGCCATTTGGCTATCCAAAACAAAACATATAAGCGATACACACACTCAAAGACAAACCATAACAAAACTAAACCTCGACAGAAGAACCGCATTGGAACGGTAAATGAAAGGAATTTCAGTGGGGGCTTAAATCGATTTTTAACCCGGCACCAATCCTCGCCCTTACTTCAGTCGCAATTTAGACCAATAATTTGTAGGCCTCCTAACTCATTAGTGCAACATCTCCGAGAACACAAAAATCAAACAACCAGATTGATGAAACAACGGTGAGGACTCGACAGCAAGAAACCACTGAAATGCTGAAGGAAAAGAAAACCAACAGTTGGACTCCGATGGTTACTTAGAAGAAGCCGTCATGCGGACTGGAGAAGTTGTTTGTCTAAATCGGAATGGAATTAAGGGCGGGGGTTGCTGTGTGTGGGACAACCAATTGACCATTTTGTGGGAAAGTAAATGTCTTTTTGGCTTCCCGCTATTGATGTTCCATCAGGGTCTAGTTATTTAATGTCTGTGGACTTTCCCCTTAGTGTTTCTGATTTGGTAGTAAAGGTTAATTGTATCGATCCCTGATCATTGCCTTTACTACTATTTTTGTATTGCAATAGCAACTATTCAAAGCGATTGGTTTGAAGATTTTTTATTCATATAACGTAGCTGTCATTTAGTGGATATATAGAAACTTACATGATTGCTCATGTATTTTTAAATTTATAATAAACGAGTTGAGGAAAAGGGATAAAATGCGAGGCTTTGTCGAGCATTATATCCATTTTCCCCAACGAGTTTAATAAATTCAATAATACATGAGCACGAATGCAAGATTCTATTGATCATATGAAACTTCAACGCATTTAATTCACGTTTTTTTAACAAAAATGTCAACATTCCGCGATTAGTAAACGCGAAGTCGCTAGGGACATCGTACATGTAACGATACGGGGCGTACCTAACTAATTTGCATATTTAATCCACTGGTAGATTACCTTTAATACGTCTGAGACGCGACGTTATTTGATAAAATGTAATATTTTTCTGAGGTGTGAAATATGGTTTACAGAAACTTATATGAGTGGTCATGTCTCTGGAAAATTATGAAATATGCCGGCGGCTCGATTCATAAATTCATATGAAATGGCCACTCGTGCAAGCTAATCTATGTGTCATTTGTGGATTTAGCTACTCATTGTATGTGATTCTGCAGCTTGGGGCCTTGTTGAAGGCAGTAGTCAATTCAACGGAGGATTTCAGTCCAGAGGCTTCTCTCTTCATCGGTAACAAGTGGGAAAATATTCCAGAAAAAGACAAAGAAGCGGTGAAAAGTGCCATATACAGCAAACTGAACAACGTATACCCGGGGATAACGGAGGAACAAATTCATTTTATGTCGGTCCAAAGAGTATGTATTCATTTTTCGGTCAATGGTTTATTGTGTAGGGTTAACTTTTTTGTCGTTTCCCAGAGAAAGGGAGAAAAAAAAAAACAATAAAAAGAGAAAGTAGAGAAGACGAAAGTGAAGGACGGTGGAGAAAGTGGAAACTGAATGAAACTGTAGAAACTGGAAAGATAATAACCTTCCCTTTACCATTACTTGCTGCAAGTACAGCATGCCTCGCCCAACAGTAAGCCGCTTTCAGAACGACGCCCCAGTAACGCAAGATACACGGCATTGTCGCCTCAACTCAGTTTTTCGGTTATATCACTGTTTGTTTTAGGTTTTACATCCCTGTCAACACTATTAAGGTCATTTTGGAGACGTTGCTTCCGATTTTATGGGACTTTTACCGTACATTGATATAAAATGACATCTCAAGCCCTACCGCCCATAGAAACCGCTAGGGTTTAAGGAGCGGTCCGACTCGCCTAACTTTTCCTGGGCAGGCTTAGACCTAAGCTGTTTACCAGTACTAAAGTTCGGTCGGTTTCAGCTCTGCGCGGCAGCACCTTGCAGCCCAATCTATGTATCCAGGCCCCGATGGGCGGGGGCGGTATATCACTGTCAAGAAATGTTTTCGCCCTACATCTGAATAGAATCCAATTTCACTAAAGGTGGTTGGATGTTGTGGAGGTGTAGTGATAGTATCGTACGTCTTTATGCTCAATCTCTTTGAGTTCTGTCCCTTGATAGGTTTTCAAATTTTAAAATGCCTTTCGCTTAATAACTTTTTACGGTTGTGGTCCTACCTTAATGGAACTTAAACTACATTTGGTATCCACGGCTAGGAAGGTGTATAAGCAGAATAGTGACCAAGGGCACATAACTCCTTGGTAGGTATTCAAAGTGTGCCGTACTTGAGAAGCTAAAAGATTTCGTATGAAAGCTAGAAAACTAAAATTTTCATTAAACATGCACAATGACTGGATGTTTCGTGCACACCAGAATTATGGTCAAGGGTCCATTATTCGTTGAGTTATTTACCTTGATAGGTTTTCAAGTTTTAAAATGTATTTTGCTTACTTTGTTACTACACTTGGCCATTAAGGTTAGGACGGTGTAATAGGAGAATAGTGACCAAGGGCCTATAACAGTTGAGTTATCTCCTTTGGTAAGTTTGTGCAAATTTTGCCATTCTTGAAAATTTTCGTATACGGTTTCTCAGGAACTGTGAAAGTTAGAAAGCTGAATTTCTGTATAAACATAGACAATGATTAGCTGTTTCGTGTGTACTGGAATAGGGACCAAGGGTCCATAACTCTTTGATTTATGTCCCATGGTATGTGTTTAAAAACTTAAAATGCATTTTGCTTTTATAACTTTGGACCTCGATCGATTGGATGATAAAACAGTTATTATCTCATGGTAGCTTGGATTATAGTCAAAACTATTACCCCTCGGTAGTTTTAACGACCTGAGGCACTGTTGCCCTCGGCCTTCGGCCTCGGACAATAGTGCATTCGGTCGTCCTTAGCACCTTGGTGCAATAGTTTTGACTATAATCCAAATTGCCATGAAATAACTGTATGTTATCCTCTTTAATAGTTGTCCGTGTCTTACATTCCATGCATATCTTAATGACGCCTTTATCTTGGTTGGTTACGGAGTTGGCATAAAAGGTCAGTTTACTTGTATTTCTTTGATTATTTCTCAGACCCAATATGCACGGACTAGTAACTGACAGATTGCCAAAATATGTTGTAATTTCTTGAGCGTACAGCCATTTTAATTAATTATAGTCAATGAAAATTAATGAAAATTAATTTTATCAGTAATTAAATATTAGTTGTCAATTTTGATACAGTGTGACTGAAAAATTTAATTGTGTATTGAAAAATATTGAATTGAAAGCAGCTTAAAGCCTCTAAATTTGACGAATTTATGCCAAATATGCAGAAAATCCTGTAATATTTGCAACAAACAATACATTCAACTATAATTGCGGGTTAAAGCAAAATAATATTTTTTTTAAATAAGGGATATCTGAAGCAATGAAACTGTATCTTGCAAAAACTAAGTCTCAGCCACGCTCAGCGGCGACAACATTTTCCGATAAATAACTTCGCTAACAGTGCAGTGACCAGTCCGTGTATATTGGGTCCGTGTTTATTTAAAATTAATTTTACTATCACGGACTTATCGGAAATCTAGGTAACGGTTATGTTAAACCTTGACCTGCTGAATATATATGCCACACCCACCACTGATTTTCAACCAATCAGATTACTTGATGCAAATTATTGCAACAAATTCATGAACTGAAAGACAAACAATGTAGATCCTGATCAGATGGCTTGAAGAAGCCATCTGATCTGGATCTACATTGATTGAAAGATAAGACATATCCGGGCTCAGCAGGACAAGGGTTTAGAAGATATATAGTGTCGCTTTTCTTATCGCTGTGAGATCAGAGTGTTGCGTAAGGTTTCTTTGTACAATCTGGACTGGAATTATGTTTGGGTTTGGCAAACAGTGTAGACCGAGATCGGACGCCGCTAAACGCGATGTCCGTAGTCCGATCACGGTCTAACCTAGTTGTCAGCAGTTTAGGAATGTTAGGTTTAAACGAAATAGTCTACGTCCCCGTTCAAGACCATTTCTCCGAGCCTACACTCAGAGACAATCGACCCACCAGATTTGTCGTTGCTTCATGTTTTCCTAGTCTAGAGATACAGTGGTTGCTGTTGATATGAAGAGACACGAGCACAAAGATCTGTTGACGAAAATAGAGCAGCTTACATATGACAGTCTACGCAAGGGCATGCAAAGCCACTACTCGTGAGTATTCACCAATCAACATAAATCGCACAAAAATGACTCAAGAGTTTGTGTTCTGTTTATCACGTTACAGATTAATATGATTCACGTATTCTCAGTCGACAAAAACAACAACAATAATAATAATAATAATAATAATAATAATAATAATAATAATAATAATGATAATAATAAAACAACATCTGTACGTCATACTTAATAGTACTATCCGCAACTCCTCCTATAGCATTCGATGTTTACAACACAGTTCAGACAATCAGGAAACAAAAGCCTGGTCCAGCCCCTTATTGCAGAATTATGTCCCCTTGAACGACTGATGCATTTTAGAGGTTAAAAAGCAATTCGTGTCTCCCGCAACTCAACCTCCAGTTTTTGATGCAGGGCTTTGAAACTTACCACACAGTTCAGACCTGCATTGAACATGTGCCTAAAGGAAACAGAATTCTGATCCAGCCCCTTACTGCAGAATTATGCCCCCCTTTGAACGACTTAAATATTCGGGCCATATGTGCATCATAGGAGGATAAACAGTACTGATCGTGTTTCCGCTACTCTGACTGTACTATTAAATGCACGATATTAAAACTTGCAACACAGGTCAGACAGACATTGTACATTTGCATAAAGGAAACATGATCCTGATCCAGCCCCTTATGGTAGAATTATGTCCCCTTGGAGGACTTAAAGATTTTGGCCATATGTGTAGCATAGGAAGTTAAATAGTATTATTCGTTTTCGCAATTCCTACAGTTCAGACATGCATTGAACAGGTGCATAAATGAAACAGGTAAACACCAGTTTTACTATATAAAAGTGGTCGATGGTCGGGCCAATCGGAGTCTAACTGTTGGTTTTCTTTTGCTCCAGCATTTCAGTGGTTTCTTTCTGTCGAGTCCTCACCGTTGTCTCACTTCTGAGGTTCTTTGATTATTTGTGTTCACGGAGATGTTGCATTGATTAGTTAGGAGGCCTTCATGTGGACTGAACAAATTATTTGTCTAAATCGCGACGGACGTAAGGGCGAAGATTGTGGCCACGTTAAATCGATTTAAGCCCCCCCCCCCCCCCCCCCCAGTGGAAATCTTTCCACTGACCGTTCCAATGCGGTTGTTCTGTGGCGATTTATTTATGTTGTTGTTTGTTACTTACTGTGTGTATCACTTGTGTCTTTTTATTTTGGATGGCCATATGGCCATTTTGTGGGAAAGTAACTGTCCTTATGGCCTTCCTTTGTTTAGGTTTCCATTATGGTCTGATCGCTTGGTGTTTGTGTTTCTTTCCCTTTGGTGTCTTTGTGGGTGGAGTAAGTTAATTGTATCGATTCCTGATCTTTGTTTTACTTCTACTTTTCAAGGGGCTCAAAATTATATAGGCGTCTTTTCGTGCTGTTATAAGGGGTAATCCTTTGGAAGCAAGGACTTCAGCACAGAACAGAAACCGTAGAGTGACCAGACAAGCTAGTTTCGGCCAATTAAGCCACATCAGTGACCCTCGAATATTTTCAAATTTCCGCAGTGGAATAAATGATCTCAAAGGACTAGAATATATAACACACACTTTGATGAAGGACAGGAAGACTTTATATGGCCGCCACACATTCCCTTAACACTTGTTATGGTTAAGTTAAAATGTTCTGTATTAAGGGGTAATCCTTTGGAAGCAAGCACTTCAACACAGAACGGTAAATCTTAGAGTGTGCATTTTTTTTGACAGACTAGCTAATTTCGGCCAATTAGCAATTAGGCCTAAGTGCCGGTTTAGGGCCATTGTTTGTTCGATTGTTTATCATCCAACCAAATTTACTAACTGCAGAAGCTGCTCTTGTCCACGTGACAATTGTTTACCATGTAAAAAGCATGGTAACGGTAATTTACATCATCGCTAATCGTGTCCCTGTGACGTCAGAGTGCTGTGTAAAGTGTGAAATCTGGACTAGGCTCATGCGCGGGGTCTTTGGCAGACAGTATAGACCCATATCACACACCGCATCACGGAATTTAAGGTTTGGATGAAGTAGTCTCATTTTAGAACTATTTTCCCAGCCTGCACTAAGAGATAATCGACCCATCAGTGCTGTCAGAATTATGAGGTCTGTTGGTGGAAATACACTCGTACATCAACGCCGGATATGCTAATAAACAGTTTATTTGTTTAAAACTTTCTTTGTCATTGAAAATGTAGTTAAACAGTTTCAGGTTTTGTACCATGTTATTTCCGGCGAAAACATGTTCACTGCCCTGGTTAACCGTGCATACACCTGCCGAAGAATGTTTGCCAGGTAAACTGATCGGCTTTAATTGACCTAAATAGGGTTTGCTGCACCATTAAACGCAACCAAAATGCCCCATGTCTCTGAGCTGAACGAACAATGGTGCAGTGAAATGCTGTCATCAATATTTGTACAAATGACATTTGTAGATGAAGCATTGCTGTACATATGTTACTGATTTTCTGAATTATGCTTAAAATATAGATTGTAGGTACTAGTTTGGACCAGATTATCTAAGTAATTAAAGGTTTATGTTATGCACATATAAATTTGCGAAAATTCATTGCAAAGAATAGTCCAGGATCGACAAACACGAAAATATCTAGTACAATATTACCTTTATTTGATTTTAGTTGGCTGTCATCTTTCTTAAACAAGTCTCTACATTTGATTCGTGTCGCCAACCACAAGGACAGTCTGTCGAAGGAGGAGCTTGAAGAAGAATGCAATAAACTGAAGAAGCAGATCCAGCAACTGCAGGTTTGTGTTGGGAAATAAACCAGGCCCCGATGTTGTAAAACTTTTTTATCACGCTCAACTCGCTTGAGCATGACATGCTCACAAATTTAAATACAATATATATGGCAATTTTCCTATTCAGATCAGTAGAGAAAGTTGGCATTTTAAAATTTAATATTAAACGGAGGTCAAGTGATATTAGACTGAGGTAAAAAA